>JBBDGP010000786.1:680000-1280000 GCA_037952835.1 Lithobates septentrionalis | reverse complement strand
TCACAATAGATTTTACATACTGTATATACTCGAGTATAAGTCGAGATTTTCAGCCTTTTTTTTAGGCTGAAAGTGCCCCCCTCGACTTATACTCGAGTCACCTCCATCTGCCTACATGATCAGCGTGTCATGCAGGCAGACGGCGGCCAGTGTGTGATAATACAGTTCGGAGGCTATTCCAGGTTTCAAAAGCCACGCCTCCTCCTCGTCTGTGATAGGCTGAACACTCCATTTCCCAGCAGTCAGTGTACAGCCTATCACGGACATTCTCTCATCCTCGTCCATGGTATGAGAATATGAGAATGTCCGTGATAGGCTGACCGCTGACTGCTGAGTGTTCTGCCTATCACAGACGAGGAGGAGGCGTGGCTTTTGAACAGTGGAATGGCCGCCGGATGGTATTATCACACGCTGATCGGAGGATGGAGATCGCCACAGGGAGGATGGAAATTGCCACACAGAGGTTGCACAGGACACAGGTAGGCTGCACAGGAACACAGGACACATGCACATGTACAGGATACAGGACACAGGGACACAGGACACATGCACATGTACAGGTTACAGGGACACAGGACACATGTAGGCTGCACAGGACACATGCACAGGACATAGGTAGGCTGCACAGGACACAGGGAGGCTGCACAGGACACAGTGAGGCATGCAGTTGCAGATGGGCATTGTTGACCCTCTTTTTCCTCTTACAGTAGCTGCTGCATTTCTCACCCTCGTCTTATACTCAGGTCAATACGTTTTTCCCAGTTTTTTGTGGTAAATTAGGGGCCTCGACTTATACTCGGGTCGACTTATACTCGAGTATATACGGTAAATCATCGGGGGGGGGGGGCACCAGGAGTGTTGCAGCGGGGACAAAGGTAGAATCTATCCTGTCCTCAGTGGAGTCATATTCTAGCAATCTCTGCTGTTAAACATATTCGGGGTGGAGTACTGGCAGGCAGATTTTTTCAGCAGACAATGTCTTGACCCAAGGGAATGGTCACTCCATCAGGAGGTATTCTTGGATATATTTCTGTGATGGGAATGTAGAATGTGGATCTGGTAGCTCCTTGGATCAAAAAGAAGCTGGATAGATTTGTTTTAAAGAAGCAGGACTCAATAGGGAATGCCTTGGTAGTGATGTGGGATCAGTATGACCTCATTAATGGCTTTCTTCTGTTGCAACTTTTACCTCATCAAATTCAGCTCAGGATTTAGGACTGAGGCCAAGACAGTCATTCCCAAAGCTCTGGATTGGCCTGTCATATTCATCTGTTAGCTGACACTCTGTGGCTTCTATGAGATGGGCCAGATCTGTTATCGCAAGGATGGACCTTCCTCTGTGATTTACTGTTGCTGAATTTGACTTCCTGGCTGCTGAAACTCAGGTTCTTAAGGCAGGGGCATTGCGGATTCAGTTATCCCAAGCATCCCTTTTTTCAGTGGTGTGATGGGGGTTTCCCCATGTGTGGACCATGTTTTTTCTTTCCTTCAGTTGGGATTAGAAAAACACTTGGTCCTTAGCACCATTAAGGGTCAGATGTGTGCCCTTTCTGCTCTTTTTGAATGTCCTCTTGCTAATAATTCACAAATTCATACTTACATTCAAGGGGTTACTGATGTTTCTCCCCCTGTTCGGTCCCCACTCAGCATTATCCTGTAGGACAGGAATATGCAATTAGCGGACCTCCAGCTGTTGTAAAACTACAAGTCCCATCATGCCTCTGCCTCTGAGTGTCTTGCTATGCCTCATGGGACTTGTAGTTCTGCAACAGCTGGAGGTCCGCTAGTTGCATATCCCTGCTGTAGGAGATCCCTCTTCATTGTTTGTATGTGGGGAGGACTAGGGATGGGCTGACTGTTCGAGTCATCAGCTGTTCGATTGTTCGCCGCAGATTGAACATTATGGGCCATTTGCGCCAAATTTGAGTGGCGCGTCACGGCCCATAATGCACTGCGTCATCGCAGTGGTTTGCTGGCTGATGATTGGCCAAACATGCACTATGACCCGCATGCTTTGGCCAATCACAGCGCCGTAAGCAAACAGAGCCATAATTGGCCAAAGGCAGGGTGCCTTTGGCCAATTATGGCTCAGGGGGTTAATTACACGCCCCACACTATATAAGGCCACCTGCATGTCGGCCCTGTGTAATGTGTTGTAATGTGTTCAGCTGGTAGACTCTGCCCCTTTGGAGAATTTGTGGAATGTGCGGTACCTCAGTGGCAGGTTCCCAAACGCCAATTTTTTTCTCGGAAGGCCATTCCGGCTCTCTACCGACATGTGGAAGGTAATGTCTTGGCCTCGTTGGACAGGGCAGTCAGCGGTAAGGTGCATATTACCTCTGACTCATGGTCCAGCAGGCATGGACAGGGACGTTACCTTTCTTTCACGGCGCACTGGGTAACTCTGCTGGCAGCTGGGAAGGATGCAGGACAGGGTGCAGTATTGTTGGAGCTTGTTCCGCCACCACGCCTCCAAAATGCTGGTAGGGGTGATTCTGCCACATCTCTATCCTCCACCCCCTCCTCTTCTTCTTCCTCTATGGCCTCTTCCTGTGCAGATTTGTCCTCGGAACCAGCGATGCTCCGTAGGCGTTCTAGGGGCTATGCAAGCACTCAGGCAAAAAGATGCCATGCAGTGCTGGAGTTGGTCTGCTTAGGGGACAGGAGCCACACTGGGGCAGAGATTCTGGCAGCTCTGCAGGGGCAGGCTCAGAGGTGGTTGACGCCACGCCAGCTTCAGGTAGGAATGGTGGTTTGCGACAAAGGCACCAACCTCCTCTCTGGCCTCCGACAGGGACACTTCACCCATATTCCCTGTTTGGCTCACACCCTTAATTTGGTGGTGCAGTGGTTCTTGTGCAGGTACCCAGGCTTACAGGATATCCTGAGGCAGGCCAGGAAAGTCTGTGGGCATTTCCGCCGGTCATATAATGCCAGTGCTCGGCTGGCTGACCTCCAAAAGGAATGCAACCTGCCCAAGAACCGCCTCATCTGTGACATGCCCACCAGGTGGAACTCAACGTTGTCAATGCTGCAGCGGCTGCACACACAGCAGAGGGCCATCAATGACTACCTGTGCGAGTATGGCACCAGGACAGGGTCCGGGGAGCTTGGCTTTTTTTCGTCACGCCAGTGGCTCATGATCAAGGATGCATGCACTGTCCTGTCACCGTTTGAGGAGGCCACGAGGATGGTGAGCAGTGACAGTGCATGCATCAGTGATATTGTCCCTCTTGTCTACCTGTTGAAGCACACGCTGAGTGGAATAATGGACAGGGCACTTGAGGCAGAACAGAGGGAGGAAGAGGAGGACTTCCTTACCTCTCAAGGCCCCCTTTATCCAGACAGTATTCTTGCAGGCCCGCCGATCACACAGGAAGAGGAGGAGGATTGTGTCAGCATGGAGGAGGAGCCTGGGACTCAGCATTAGCAGCAGTTTTCAAGGGATCATTTTCAGGCCCCAGAAACCCATGGACTTGTACGTGGCTGGCAGGAGGTGGCTGCAGATCAGATCGTCCTTAGTGACCCAGAGGTCTCTGGACTGAATGCCTCAGCAAACCTATGCTGCATGGCCTCCCTGATCCTGCAAAGCCTGCGAAAGGACCCTCGGATTCGCAGTATCAAGGAGAGGGATCAGTACTGGCTGGCAACCCTTCTTGATCCACGTTACAAGGGTAAGGTGGTGGAACTTATCCAGCCATCGCAGAGGGAGCAGAAGATGAAACATCTTCGGGAAGCCTTGCAGAAAGGTTTGTGCAATGCGTTTCCAGAGACTGGGAGGTTACAATTTTCTGGTCCTCCTGGACAACGTGTTGCTGAGGCTTCGGTCAATCACAGGAGGAGCGGTGGAGAAGGTGGCCATCTGACCGATGCGTTCAGACAATTTTTTAGTCCGCAGCCCCAAGGTATGATCGGTTCCAGCAACCATCGCCAGCGTCTGTTGTACATGGTGCAGGAATACCTAGGGGCAAGATCAGACTTGGAGACCTTTCCAACCGAAAATCCACTGGGTTACTGGGTCTTGAGGATGGATCACTGGCCAGAGCTTGCACAGTATGCAATTGAGCTACTGGCCTGTCCTGCATCCAGCGTTCTTTCGGAATGCACATTCAGTGCCGCTGGAGGCTTTGTAACCGATCACAGAGTGCGCCTGTCCACCAACTCGGATGATCGGCTCACCTTCATAAAAATGAATCAGTCTTGGATCACCAGCTACCAAGCACCTGATGCTGATGTAACCGTCTAATTTTTTTATGAATGTGAGATCCCTTGAAGACTGCCTATGCTGATGCTGAGTAACTATCCTGTTATCCTGAGTGACTATCCTATTCCTCCTCAATGTTCATGTTGATAGCTTCTAAGAAAATTTTTGGTTCTGAGCACCACCACCAGTGGCTAAGGCCCAATTTTTCTGCCTCTGTTTAACAGGGGCGTGTAATTACATTTTTTGCTATAATATTTTGCAGCAGGGCTTGTTCCTGCACTCAACAAGAGTATCTGTGAGTGGTTTCAGTGTTGTGGCACCACCACCACTGCCTAAAGCTGGCCATACACCATACAATTTTCCTGTTCAATTTTCTTTAGATTTACCTTCAACTATGTAGTACAAGGGCCTGCCTGATTGCATCCAAATTGAAAGTGTTTAGGTTTGACCTCCTATTATATGGTTTTGGTAAATCTAAAGGAAAGTTGAACAGGAAAATTGAATAGTGTATGGCCAGCCTTAGGCCCAATTTTTTTGCCTCGGCGTGTAATTACAATTTATGATCAAATATTTATTAGCAGGCATCGTTCCTGCGCTCAACAAGAGTATCTGTGAGGGGTTGCAGTGTTGTGGCACCACCACCACTGCCTAAGATCCAAAATGTAATTACAATTTTTGATCTGCTATTTCACAGCAGGGCCCGTTCCTGCGCCCACCAAGAGTAACTGTGAGGGCTTACAGTGTTGTGGCGCCACCACCACACCATCAAAGGCCCAATTTTTCTGCCCCTGTTCAACAGGGGCATGTAATTACAATTCTTGATATAATATTTCACAGCAGGGCCCGTTCCAGCGCCCAGCAAGAGTAACTGTGAGGGCTTACAGTGTTCTGGTACCACCAACACTTAACGCCCAATTTTCCGCAGAGTGTATAGGGCAGGCCGTATAGTATATACAGGCGGTCCCCTATTTTCAAAAATCCGACTTACAAACGACTCCTACTTACAAACAGAGGGATCTGTGAGGGGTTGCAGTGTTGTGGCACCACCACCACTGCCTAAGGTCCAATTTTTCTGCCCCTGTTTAACAGGGCATGTAATTACAATTCTTGATATTATATTTCACAGCAGGGCCCGTTCCAGCGCCCAGCAAGAGTAACTGTGAGGGCTTACAGTGTTCTGGTACCACCAACACTTAACGCCCAATTTTCCGCAGAGTGTATAGGGCAGGCCGTATAGTATATACAGGCGGTCCCCTATTTTCAAAAATCCGACTTACAAACGACTCCTACTTACAAACAGAGGGAGACAACAGGAAGTGAGAGGAAATCTACCGCTAGGTAGGGAAATTGTCTCCTGTAAAAGTTAATATGGGAAAAAGGTGTCTCCTCCACTGATTTATCACCAATCCTTGTTTCCCTTAAAAACCCCAAATTTTCAAAATCCAATTGTCATTGGGACAGAAAGTGAGGTGAAATCTTCTGAACAGGGGCACAGACAGCAAAACAAATGCTACAGGGTGATAACCCTTCCCTATGGTTTTCCAAAAAGCTTTAAAATAGATTTTTTGGCTGGAGCTACACTTACAAAATGTACCTGTTCCAAATAACAAACAGATTCTACATAAGAACAAACCTACAGTCCCTGTCTTGTTTGCACCGCCTGTATACTGCTGTTCAGTGTATATAGGGCCTGGGGGCCAACGCATTTTCTTTTTTTAATTTGGGTGCGGGGTTCCCCTTAATATCCATACAAGACCCAAAGGGCCTGGTAATGGGCTGGGGGGGGAGGTACCCATGCCGTTTCTCTAAATGATTTTCATCCATATTGCTGGGACCCGACATTACATTAAAGCCTCAAGCAGTTTTAAATGACTTTTATTCCTTTAGAAGTGTTATTTTGTGCAGGGACTGTTCTAAGCACGGGAAACATGTGCCACTTTACAGGCATACTATTGACACCCCCAGGTATGATATTTAAAGGAATATTTCACTTTTATTTTTTCACTTTAAGCATCATTATAATCAATGCTCCCGAAAAAATGTCTGTGTTTAAAACTTTCTTTTCCATTGATACATGTCCCCTGGGGCAGGACCCGAGTCCCCAAACCCTTTTTAGGACAATAACTTGCATATTAACCTTTAAAATTCACACTTTTGATTTCTCACGTTCGAGTCCCATAGACTTTGACGGTGTTCGAATGTTCGCGCGACCTTTCGGTTCGTTCGAATGTTCTGGATGCGATCCGAACCGGGGGGTGTTCGGCCCATCCCTAGTGAGGACTGATAGGGTTTACCTCTAATGCCGCGTACACACGAGCGGACTTTACGGCGGACTGGATTTCGTCGGACAATTCGATGTGTGTGGGCTCCAGCGGACTTTGTTTTCTCAAAAGTTGGACGGAATTAGATTTGAAACTTGTTTAAAATTTATCCGACGGACTCTTCTTTCTAGCGGACAAACCGATCGTCTGTGTGCTAGTCCGACGAACTCAAACTGACGCATGCTCTGAAGCAATTACAAGACGGAAGCGCTCGGTCTGGTAAAACTAGCCTTCGTCTTGAAGCTAGCACATTCCTCTTCTGTCGTCTTTTAATACAGCCTTTTTTTAGGATTGATAATGCGAGAGGAATGAAGTTGTTTTTCTGCTTTATATTCACACAGAGTTCTCACAAACTTCTTTCTTCATGATTTATCCTCCTGCCATGACTAATATAATATTTTGTAACAGCCAGATCTCCATAACTTTAAAATTTTAAAATAGATTTTGTTTTTTTGTTTTTTGTTTTTATTTCAACACTTTAGCTATTTTACAATGTGTGTTAAATGCTAACCACATTTTTTGTGTGTATTTTCAAGTTACCACAATTAACATTCATATTTTGTGTTGTTTTAAAGAACCTTAATGAGGTTGTTGTCCCTTGTTCATTAGACATAGGGGGGTGTATTTAACAAAGGCAAAATCATTTTTCACTCCAAGTGCTAATTATACATACAATTCCACATAAAGAGCATTTTGAAGTGTGTTCGCTGTGGATCCGAGGGGCACATGCAAGGAAGCCCAAACAAAAAAAAATAATTTTTATTTGACATGATTTTCGGAATAAATCAGCAGAGCTTCCCCCGAGCTTGTTTTTGACAAAAGGCTTAAATCATTTAAGAATATCAAGTGAAACGTTCACTTGAGAAATTGCACACCAAGTGCACTTGTTGGAAGTGCAGTCGCAGAAAAACTGAGGGGAAGAGCTTAAATTCGGGGAAGCTCTGCTGATTTATTCCGAAAATCATGTCAAATAAAAATTAATTGTTTTTATTTGACAAAAACACACATAGGGGTTGATTTCCTAAAGGTAAAAAGCCTGTGCATTTTGGAAATTGCATTTGCCCTCTGCAAGAGCAGTTGCTCCCAAGCTTTATTAAATGTGAAGCAGCTCTGCTGACTTCCATCATCCAATCATGTGCAAGCAAAATTGTTTTTTTTTTTCTTTTACTTGCACAGGATTGGGTACTCTTTGCAAAGTCAAGCTTTTAAATAATTTCTGATGCTCTGGAGCAATTGCACTTGCAGAGGGCAACTGCCCTCTGCAAAGTGCACAGACTATTTGCTTCTCTCAAATCAACCCCATAGTCTTTTCGACCTGTACCTGCCTACTCCCAAACAAAATGGCGTTTTTTAAGCAAAAGACATAGGCAAGAATGTAAGGTAAACCAAAAAGTATTTATTTTATAAACAAAAAAATTAGGAAGGCAACACTGGACACACTTTTAGAATCTGGGAAGCCTTTCGTCCCCCAGGACACACATCAAGTTTGAGGACAAGAAAATAGGTATCTTGCGACTATAGGGAGCACAGGGAGCACAGTCAGACCAGACAGAAACCAGGCAATCACTTTCGACTCTTCCGTGGAGCCTTCCCTCCACGCTTCTCTGCAGCCTTCCCTCCACGCTTCTCTGCAGCCTTCCTCGGAGGTTGTGCCTCTGGTGGTGTACTTGGGGCAGGAGGAGGAGGAGGAGGAGGAGGAGGATTGGATTCATCTGCTAGATAGGTTGTAGAAGTAAGCTCCCCTCTCAAGCCCTTCTGGTAAGCCTGGAAAATTAGACCCTCACAGAGGAGGCGTTGGCCCTTTTCCAACTCCAGTAATCTGCTGGCTATATAGGTGCCATACGCCTCCTCTGCATTGGGAGGTTTGCTCAGGATCAGGCTTGCTTCCCGTATGAGGTCTAGGGATTCCTGCTCTGTTGCAGTCATTCTCCTGGGCCTTTTGTGGAGAATGCGGAGGGGAGGCACCTGGCACTCCGTGCGGCTTCTACTTGGCCCAGCCACAGCCTCCTCCTCTCTCCCACTGGGCAAGGCCTCCTCCTCTCTCCCACTGGGCAAGGCCTCCTCCTGGCTGAGGTCATCCTGTGTAAAAAAAAAGGGACATAGTTGTAATTTTCTGTTATGTAATCACACACAATTTTCAGCTCATAACTTTCAAATATAATTACACAAAATAGTAAAGGCTATCTATTTGACCACACCATTATTTCAGATGATCAACAAGATCTGAAGTTACGTATATATTTGGCCACTACTGTCTAGTGATATGTCTACATATTACTCTTTGTGCAGAAGTGATTTTTTATGAAGCACTTTCAAAATTAACACCTTAACATCATTAATAACATTTACACAATCCCCAAATCTAAAAAAAAAGTATACCTGGCTGAAGCTGGGCGCATCCACTTCATCTATGGTGAAAAGGCCCAGTTCATCCTGGGACTCCTCAGCTGGGGTGGAGGTGGATGGAAGGCTGGAGGGAAGGCTGGAGGGAAGGCTGGAGGGAAGGGTGGGGGGAAGGGTGGAAAGGGATTGCCTGGCTTCGGTCTGCTCATCCAGGAATCGCAGTTTGTGGTAATACCACAACTTGGGTACATAAACTTGGTCAGCTGCTGCCCCGGATCTCAGCGACTCCTGGATTTTTCTGTGTTCCCGCTTATACATATTACGCAAGATACCTATTTTCCTGTCCACAAACTTGAGGTCTGCCTGGGGGAGTCGAGTCTTCACAAACTCTAAAAGTGTGCCCAGTGTTGCCTTCCTAACATCACGATTATAATATTGGGGGTGTTTGACCTCCCAGAGGTTTTTCTTCTCCTCATAGAGATCAATGAAATGTGTCAAAAAATCTTCCTCTTTAAAGGGATTCATTTTTTCTGCAAGACAAGACACAAGATCAAAACTTAAATGTCAGTCACAAATCTCAGGATTAGTTTGTGTTGTAATCTAGGGGAAACACACGGGGACACACACAAACACACACACACACACACACACACTCTTTAATCTTACCTTCGTTTGTGCCGCTCGCTACTTCCGCACGGACATACGTAGGCCATCGTACTAGCTTTATATACACTGCGCATGTGTCATGCTCCGCCTGCGTCGCCCGCCCCTGACATTCGTAAGTACGATTTGGCCCTGCCCCTTCACTCTTCGTTGCGCAGTGGGAGTAGATAGCAAAAGATGGCGGAGCGATTAAGTGGAAGTAGCGCGGAGGAAAGCCCGGAGCCCCAAACATCCACATCCCCGAGGAGATATAAGGCCACCAACATGGCTTTTGGAGAGATGGTGGAGATGGTGTCCATATTGAGAAGGGAGGACTACGATGGCAAAAAAGGACCGTACACACGACCCAATATGAGGAAGGACAAAATAATGTCCTCAGTTGTCACCGCTCTTGAAGAGAAATTTGGTACAAAACGTTCGAAAGAACAATTGCGGAAGCGGTGGTCTGACATCAAAAGTCGGGAGCCAGAACAATATTGGCGAATAAAGAAGCTGCTGAAAAAAAGTAAGTACTTGTGTTTTACTATTGAGATAGAGAACTTGCATGCTGATCCTTATTTTTGGCGGTTTTTCTGCATCGTTCGTAAATACCGTTCTTTGGAATAGATATGATACTTTATAAAGTGACGTTATTTTTTCGCCAAATACGATGGGACAGGGTTGGACATACATTTATGGCTTGATAATTTGGCGAATTCCCACAATGAGTTGATGTGGTGTAGATGTGTTTTAACCACTTGAGCCCCGGACCATTATGCTGCCTAAGGACCAGAGGTCTTTTTCCAATTTGGCACTGCGTCGCTTTAACTGCTAATTGCGCGGTCATGCAATGCTGTACCCAAACGAAATTTGCGTCCTTTTCTTCCCACAAATAGAGCTTTCTTTTGATGGTATTTGATCACCTCTGCGGTTTTTATTTTTTGCGCTATAAACGGAAAAAGACCGAAAATTTGGAAAAAAAATGATATTTTCTACTTTTTGTTATAAAAAAAATCCAATAAACTAAATTTTAGTCATACATTTAGGCCAAAATGTATTCGGCCACATGTCTTTGGTAAAAAAAATGTCAATAAGCGTATATTTATTGGTTTGCGCAAAAGTTATAGCGTCTACAAACTAGGGTACATTTTCTGTAATTTACACAGCTTTTAGTTTATGACTGCCTATGTCATTTCTTGAGGTGCTAAAATGGCAGGGCAGTACAAAACCCCCCCAAATGACCCCATTTTGGAAAGTAGACACCCCAAGGAAATTGCTGAGAGGCATGTTGAACCCATTGAATATTTATTTTTTTTGTCCCAAGTGATTGAAAAATGACAAAAAAAAAAAAAAAAAAATATTTACAAAAAGTTGTCACTAAATGATGTATTGCTCACACAGGCCATGGGCCTATGTGGAATTGCACCCCAAAATACATTCAGCTGCTTCTCCTGAGTATGGGGATACCACATGTGTGGCACTTTTTGGGAGCCTAGCCGCGTACGGGGCCCCGAAAACCAATCACTGCCTTCAGGATTTCTAAGAGTGTAAATTTATGATTTCACTCTTCTCTGCCTATCACAGTTTCGGAGGCCATGGAATGCCCAGGTGGCACAAAACCCCCCAAAATGACCCCATTTTGGAAAGTAGACACCCCAAGCTATTTGCTGAGAGGCATATTGAGTCCATGGAATATTTTATATTTTGACACAAGTTGCGGGAAAGTGACACTTTTTTTTTTTTTTTTTTTCATAAAGTTGTCACTAAATGATATATTGCTCACACAGGCCATGGGCATATGTGGAATTGCACCCCAAAATACATTTATCTGCTTCTCCTGAGTATGGGGATACCACATGTGTGGGACTTTTTGGGAGCCTAGCCGCGTACGGGACCCCGAAAACCAATCACTGCCTTCAGGATTTCTAAGGGTGAAAATTTTTGATTTCACTCTTTACTGCCTATCACAGGTTCGGAGGCCATGGAATGCCCAGGTGGCACAAACCCCCCCCCAAATGACCCCATTTTGGAAAGTAGACACCCCAAGCTATTTGCTGAGAGGCATGGTGAGCATTTTGCAGCTCTCATTTGTTTTTGAAAATGAAGAAAGACAAGAAAAAACATTTTTTTTTTCTTTTTTCAATTTTCAAAACTTTGTGACAAAAAGTGAGGTCTGCAAAATACTCACTATACCTCTCAGCAAATAGCTTGGGGTGTCTACTTTCCAAAATGGGGTCATTTGGGGGGGTTTTGTGCCACCTGGGCATTCCATGGCCTCCGAAACTGTGATAGGCAGTGAAGAGTGAAATCAAAAATTCACGCCCTTAGAAAGCCTGAAGGCGGTGCTTGGTTTTCGGGGTCCCGTACGCGGCTAGGCTCCCAAAAAGTCTCACACATGTGGTATCCCCGTACTCAGGAGAAGCAGCAGAATGTATTTTGGGGTGTAATTTCACATATTTCCATGGCATGTTTGAGCAATATATCATTTAGTGACAACTTTGTGCAAAAAAAAAAAAATAAAAAAAAATTTGTCTCTTTCCCGCAACTTGTGTCGCAATATAAAATATTCCATGGACTCGACATGACTCTCAGCAAATAGCTTGGGGTGTCTACTTTCCAAAATGGGGTCATTTAGGGGGGTTTTGAACTGTCCTGGCATTTTATGCACAACATTTAGAAGCTTATGTCACACATCACCCACTCTTCTAACCACTTGAAGACAAAGCCCTTTCTGACACTTATTGTTTACATGAAAAAGTTATTTTTTTTTTGCAAAAAAATTACTTTGAACCCCCAAACATTATATATTTTTTTAAAGCAAATGCCCTACAGATTAAAATGGTGGGTGTTTCATTTTTTTTTTTTCACACAGTAATTGCGCAGCGATTTTTCAAATGCATTTTTTGGGGAAAAAACACACTTTTTTAAATTTTAATGCACTAAAACACACTATATTGCCCAAATGTTTGATGAAATAAAAAAGATGATCTTAGACGGAGTACATGGATACCAAACATGACATGCTTTAAAATTGCGCACAAACGTGCAGTGGCAACAAAATAAATACATGTTTAAAAGCCTTTAAAAGCCTTTACAGGTTACCACTTTAGATTTACAGAGGAGGTCTACTGGAAAAATTACTGCACTCGATCTGGCCTTCGCGGTGATACCTCACATGCATGGTGCAATTGCTGTTTACGTTTGACGACAGACCGCCGCTTGCGTTCGCCTTAGCGCGAGAGCAGGGGGCGACAGGGGTGCTTTTTTTTTTTTTTTTTTTTTTTTTTCTTAATTATTTTTTTGCTTTTTTAATCTTACTTTTAAACTGTTCCTTTCATATTTTTTTTTTTTAATCATTTTTATTGTTATCTCGGGGAATGTAAATATCCCCTATGATAGCAATAGGTAGTGACAGGTACTCTTTTTTGAAAAAATTGGGGTCTATTAGACCCTAGATCTCTCCTCTGCCCTCAAAGCATCTGACCAGACCAAGATCGGTGTGATAAAATGCTTCCCCAATTTCCCAGTGGCGCTATTTACATCCGGCGAAATCTAAGCCATGAAATGCTCGTAGCTTCCGGTTTCTTAGGCCATAGAGATGTTTGGCGCCACTCTGGTCTCTGATCAGCTCTATGGTCAGCAGGCTGAATCACCGGCTGCATTCTCAGGTTCCCTGTTGAGACAGGAGAGCCAGAGAAAAACACGGAAGACGGTGGGGGGGGGCATTCCCTCCCACGGCTTGTAAAAGCAGTCTAGAGGCTAATTAGCCGCTAGGATTGCTTTTACATGAAAGCCGACCGCTGGCTGAAAAGAATGATACCAAGATGATACCTAAACCTGCAGGCATCATTCTGGTATAACCACTCAAAGTCGTGCATGGCGTACCTGAAGACAAAAAAATGGTTAACAATGGTTAACAATAAAGCACAGTAAACAGTAAAGTATAAATAATTACATACCTGAAAAACAAACATGATAAAACATAATAACAATAACAACTAGAAAAGGTACAATTTCTGGGGAAATTGTGAAAGTGTTCTTGCCTCTACAACTGGAGTGGGCGGAGTAACTGGGTGGGATGGAGTGGCTTGAGTAAGTGTGAAAAGTGTTAAAAAGCTTAATATTTTAAAAAGTATAAATAGTAGTAAAAAAGTTCCATCATTCGCTGAAAGAGCTGAACATTTTTTTCAAAAGTAATTTTTTTATTCAAAAATGAATTTTTTTTCTTCAAAAATGAATTTTTTTTTCTTCAAAAATGTTTTTTTCAAAAGTAATTTTTTTTTCAAAGGTAATTTTTTTTTTCAAAAATGAATTTTTTTATTTCAAAAATAATTTTTTTTTCGAAATTATTATTTTTTTTAAAGTAATTTTTTTTTCAAAAATAATTTTTTTTTTTCAAAAATATTTTTTTTTTTTCAAAAATAATTTTTTTTTTTCAAAAATAATTTTTTTTTTTCAAAAATAATTTTTTTTTTCAAAAATATATTTTTTTTTTTCAAAAATGATTTTTTTTTTTTCAAAAATTATTTTTTTATTTTTTTCAAAAATTATTTTTTTTTAAAAATATTTTTTTTTAAAAATATTTTTTTTTTTTACATGGGGCGGTCATAATGTTTTGGCTGATCATGGGGTTGTCAGCTTTTGTCACCTCCCACTCTAGTTTTGAACATTTCGCCATTCATTCCTATGGGACCAATTTCGCCGCAAAAACGTCATTTCGTGGACCATTCGGCAAAACATTCCACAAAGTAATAACACACCAATCGGGAACAATCCGCTCGTTTCGGTATATTATTTGTCTCTGTAGTGTGAAAACTGTGGGAGGAGTCTACAAGCATTATCAAGTCTAGCAGATGAAGTCACATGCATTTGGAGTGTCTCAGCATCTTGTGTTTACAACCACTGTTTCCTAGCAACGCTCATGCCCTGTTTATGCTTCCCAAATACTGCTTCATCAAAACTGCCCCATCAGAATTACCCCATCAAAACTGCCCCATCATATTCCTCTATTATAAATCAGTGCATGGTGTGTCTGTCCCCTCCCCCGGGCTCTGTAATCAGCTGAGATGCTCCAGCCACCTTCCCCCCTGTGTATAACAGAAGCTTTGGTAACCATGGCAACAAAACAAACACTAACAGTACACTCTGATTAATGGCTAAAATTTCCTGAAATGACCTCTAAACAAATGGCCGTATTTTAAAAACTATACATCCTACAGCAAAGATGTTTATATTGTGAGAATCACAAGACCCAGACCTAGATTTTGATGTATAGTATGTCTCTGAAATATTAAAAATGAAGGCACAGTCGCAGTTTAGAAATTGCCCTTCAAATTTGGAGGGGGCTAGAGTGTAGTTTCAATGAATGTCAATGGACGGCATGAGTTACAAACAAATGGTCATATTGTGAAAACTATCAGGACTATGGCTTAGCCGTGGACATGTTTAGTGGCAGCAGGGATAGCTGAACGTTTTGATATAAGATTTGTGTAGGTGGGCTTGAAAATGAGGGAGTGGCGGCAGTTTAGAAATCATGTTCTGATTTTCCAGCTTTTGTCATCTCCCACTCTAGTTTCCCCATTCATTCCTATGGGACCAGTTTCGCCGCAAAAACGACGATATTTCGTGAACCATTCGGCGAAACGTTCCACAAAGTAATAGCACACCATTCGGGAACAATCCGCACGTTTCGGTATATTACTTGTCTATGTAGTGTAAAAACTGTGGGAGGAGTTAGGGTGGTAAATTTGGCTATAATAATAAGAATAATATATATGTGAGATAACAGTAAGTGGTCTTGCTATGCAAGAACACTTAATAACAATAAAACATTGCAGAATAGAATACAGTAAAAAAAAGAGCAGAACAATAGAGAGAGAATAGAGAGAGAGAGAACAATAAAACGACAACTATTTTTTTTTATTTTATATATATTTTTTTTTTTACACTTTTTTTGTAACTAACTTTTATAACTGTAACCGGTTCCAGGTTCGGGTCTCTCAAAATGCGATGGCATCTTGGGAGACCCTGTGAAAGTGTGTCCTAGTCTGTGCAATGCTGTACCCTACGCTAATACTCAACTAGTGCATAGTAGCGTTCAAAACATTCACCAATGCAAAGACCAGGATTGTCAGGACAGGAGGGACAATAATAGCGGGTGTCACGCCTATATCCGCGCTTGCTGTAGACACAACATCTTTTTTGGGGGGTTCGTTGGGTAGGGGTACTCGGGAGGAGATAAAAATGCCTCTCATGCAGCCGACTGCATTTGGTTGGGGATGTGAATGGGGGAAGTACGGGCGCTGCAGAAGCGGTGGGTTCCCAATTAGGATTGGCGAATGCAGCAGGAAGGGCATTATGGGCACGACGGGCCTGTGTTTGTCTTTTTGGTGTCAGCGGGACACTACTTGTGCTTGCCACCTCACCAGCTTGAACTGCACTTATGGGACTCGCCACGTCACCAAGTGTTACTGCAGTGCTGGTTTGATTACGACCGGGGTGTACTACGCCGCTGGCGCTTGCCAGTTCCCCAAAACGCTACCAAAAAAACTGTTAGCGATCGCAGGGATCAGGCCTGACTCTGCGAGCGCTGCAGTTATGCGTTTAGTGTTTTGTAAGTGACAGTGATCGATCGATCCTGCACTTGGGTGGGCTGGGCCGGGCCGGGCGGAGGGGCAAAACGCAGGTGCTAGCAGGTATCTGGGCTGATCCCGCTAACACTGCGTTTTTGGGAACCCTAAACTGCTGGGGACGCTAGTATAGATCTGATCGGATCAGATATTGATCCGTTCAGATACTATACCACTAAGGGAGGTGTACGCTGCGTGTGTGGGTGTTAGCGGTACTGGCGCTAACCTGACGCTGCCTGGGGCTGGTGCTTGCCAGTTCACCAAAACGCTACCAAAAAAACTGTTAGCGATCGCAGGGATCAGGCCTGACTCTGTGAACGCTGCAGTTATGCGTTTAGTGTTCTGTAAGTGACAGTGATCGATCGATACTGCACTTGGGTGGGCTGGGCTGGGCGGAGGGGCAAAACGCAGGTGCTAGCAGGTATCTGGGCTGATCCCGCTAACACTGCGTTTTTGGGAACCCTAAACTGCTGGGGACGCTAGTATAGATCTGATCGGATCAGATATTGATCCGATCAGATACTATACCACTAAGGGAGGTGTACGGTGCGTGCGTGGGTGTTAGCGCTACTGGCGCTAACCTGACGCTGCCTGGGGCTGGTGCTTGCCAGTTCACCAAAATGCTACCAAAAAAACTGTTAGCGATCGCAGGGATCAGGCCTGACTCTGCGAACGCTGCAGTTATGCGTTTAGTGTTTTGTAAGTGTCAGTGATCGATCGATACTGCACTTGGGTGGGCTGGGCCGGGCGGAGGCGCAAAACGCAGGTGCTAGCAGGTATCTGGGCTGATCCCGCTAACACTGCGTTTTTGGGAACCCTAAACTGCTGGGGACGCTAGTATAGATCTGATCGGATCAGATATTGATGCGTTCAGATACTATACCACTAAGGGAGATGTATGCTGCGTGCGTGGGTGTTAGCGGTACTGGCGCTAATCTGACGCTGCCTGGGGCGACGCATATCACCGCCGGGCGATTAGGGGGCTAAACCTTTATTCGGTAATAAACGGCGGGTGCCCTGACACTATAAAAAATAAACAAACTAACCAGCGTCAACCGTAACAGTTATACGGTGATCAGTGGTGAAAGGGTTAACTAGGGGGCAATCAAGGGGTTAAAACATTTATTAGGTAGTATATGGGGGTCCCTGACGCTATAAAACGCTGACGGCGAACCCAAATATTTACCTCACTAACTAGCGTCACCAGCGACACTAATACAGCGATCAGAAAAATGATCGCTTAGTGACACTGGTGACGGGGGGTGATCAAGGGGTTAAAACTTTATTAGGGGGGGTTAGGGGGGTACCCTAGACCTAAAGGGGGGTAACAGTAACTGTGCTAACACAGTAACTGTCACAAACTGACACTATGCAGTAATCAGAAAAAAAAAAAAAAAACAAAACTGCTGGTGTCAGTTTGTGACGGGGGGGGGGGGGGGTGTGTGATTGGGGGGGGGATCGGGGGGTGATCGGGGGGGGGGGGGATCGGGGTGTAATGTGTGCCTGGCATGTTCTACTGTGTGTGTGTGTGTTGGTGCAGTCACTCACTTGTCGTCTCTCCTCGGGCCGGAACGGAAACTACCGACCCGAGGGGAGATGACATCATTTCCTTTGCTGCTGTTTAGCATACAGCAGCAAAGGAGTGTTCCCATTGGCCGGCGGCGATCGCGAGGGGGGGGGCACGAACGGATGGCCTCCCCCTCGTCTCCGATCGCTGGGGGACAAAACGGGACCGCCTCGGGCGGCGGGGGGGGGGGGGGGTCCGATCGGACCCCCCACCCGCGGAAGGCAAATCACGTACCATGTACGTGATTTTGCCTGTCCGTGCCGCCTTGCCGACGTACATCGGCGTGAGGCGGTCGTCAAGTGGTTAAAATATAATGCTTCATCAAAAATGATTCAGTGTAATGTAGGGACAGGACACAGCAGCTGTTTCCACATCTGGACTCACGAGCACTATAGTTAGTGGGAATGATTTAGCAGTCCCACTATTGTTCTTCGATTTTATTTATTTTTAAATGTACTTTTAATTTTATTCCGTACGTTTTTTGGCTCAGCGTAACTTCTGCATACTTTCAGCTATTAAAACCATTCAACTATTAAAATGTTCGTCTCTTTTAGCTGATGTGTGGTCATTTTCAACTTTTTTACTACCATTTATACTTTTTTAAATATTAAGGTTTTTTTCACTTTTTTAAACATTGAATTCAATGGGAGCATGCTTGAAATCCTTGAATTCTTCTTCCGCTCCCAAAAGTTTCAGCTCCTTCATACTTTCACCTAGAGACACCAAACAAACTTTACAATGTTCACTAAATATTCAGCTATCTGGCTATATCCTTTCAGTTTGATATTTTTTTTATTTTTGGAGAAATAGCTTTTTGTTTAGAGGTCATTTCGTGAAATTTTAGACATTAATCAGAGTGTACTGTGTTTGTTTTGTTGCCATGGTTACCAAAGCTTCTGTTATACACAGGGGGGGAGGTGGCTGGAGCATCTCAGCTCTGATTACAGAGCACGGGGGAGGGGACAGACACACCATGTACTGATTTATAATAGAGGAATATGATGGGGCAGTTTTGATGGCGGTCATTTTAGCAATTTAGCTATTCAGCATTCCCACGCATTTTGCGCAGGAAATGCATTTTCTAGTGTACTATGTGACCATAACTAAATTTTTGAGGGGTAATACACATAGGAGATCATTGAGGTGTCAGCATCTGTGAAACTTGCCCAAAAATAAGCATTCTTTATAAATGTTGTTCAGAGGTAATGTTCATCCTGTCTTCAACATTTTTTATGATGCAAAATTGGCAAAAAATCATAACCAACATTTTACTTTATTTATTAAAACCTAAAAGATCAGTGTGTTTTAACTATACCTTTTTTTCAAATCTCATAGGGGAGAAAAGACTCAGACAACAGTCCAAGGATCTCAGGACCCCCCCAAGTCACCAGCCTGAGGCCGAAGATACCCCAAGCCCCAGCCCAAGACCACGCCCACCCGACGACCTTGAGGAAGGAGAGGTGGAGGAAGTGTGTGAGGTTTCAAGCCCACCAAGTGAGTGACTGACACCCCAGCTTGAGTTACTGTATTTTGGCGTGCATATTGTAAACCTTGTTTTTATTCACTCGTTTTAGGTGAGATTGTGGTTGTGGAAGGCCAAGCGGCAGAGCACTTCACCACAGACAGTGCGCAAAGACTAATTGGCCAGATAATGCTGTGGAATGGCCACATAGATCAAATGCGTGACCAAATTAACAGCATGAAACTTCGCCTGGACTCCATGCAACAGGAAATGAAGAACATGATTGATGTTTTGGGCAGAATATAATCACGTTTGGCCTAAAAACATCAATCATGTTCTTCATTTCCTTGGGAAGTTATTTTGTTTTAATGATTGTTTTTTCAATTTTTGGGGTATACCCAAATTTACATTGTGTGATGCACACGGTGTGTCATCATGTGCTATCTTCCATCATGGGTTAGCAATGTACTTGTTTTGTGTTTGCAAACCCTTCATCCTGAAAAATCTTGGGTGGTGAGAGGAACCAAAAATGGGATTGCACACACAAAACACGTACATTGCTCTCCCATGATAGGAGATAGCACATGTTGACTTGACCCTTTAGTAAAGCTCAATTTTGAGCATCTTATAAATGACCAATTTCTGCAAGGGTGACATTACATGCACCGTTCTCGAAATATTGAACTTTGTAAGTTAATTTATTGTAAGTTTTGTTTATAAAAACACTGTTGTGTATGTAAATCTTTTTAGATAAAGTTCTATATATTTGTGAAAAAATGGCTTGAATAATTTAGTAAAAGATAATTTTTTTACACAACGTAAAATATTTTCTAAAAAGATAAAAAGAACAAAAAATAATAAAAAATATGATAAAAAATGCACCTTTCAATGTGCACCAAGTAAAATTTTTTACCCTATACAATGTGTGTGGCTGTTTCTTGAAGTCAAAATTTGGGGTTTGTTTTTGTGGGCCTGATTAACTAAAGCTAAATGCACTTGACACTACTACAAGTGCACTAGGAGACAGACATAACTTAAAGGTAAACAACAATAAAAACAAGATATTTAGATAAACCAATTTTCTTTTTTATTTTTGTAAAAAAATTACAGCTGTTGCTGAATAGCAATGGCCCCCCGACCATTAAAATAATTCACATAACGGTCACGCACTTGACGTGCGGTTCGGGGGGCCAAGCCAATACGGCCAATTTCTAGGCCTGTGAAAGTGCTAGCCTCTTCCAGTCTGGCCTCAGGCCCAACAGAGGATAGATATGTAGCTGAATGTCTCCTTAAAAAGTTATGCAAGATGCAGCAAGCAAGGATGACGTGGTTGATTTTATAGTCCGCCAAATTAATAGCCGTAAGGAAGATACGGAACCGGCTGGCCAGAATACCAAAGGCATTCTCCACAACCCTTCTTGCTCTGGCCAGCCGATAATTAAATACCCTCCTCTCAGGGGTGAGTGTCCTTTGGGGGAACGGCCTCATCAAGTTCTCACAGAGAGCAAATGCTTCATCAGCAATAAAAACTGAGGGGAGTCCATCCACATTATCGTCATCAGGTGGCAATTCCAGGCCACCGGTCTGGAGACGATGGCAAGGCTCGGTCTGTGCAAAGACTCCTCCATCAGACATCCGGCCGTTCTTACCCACATCCACAAACAGAAACTCCAAATGTGCCGAGACCACCGCCATCAAAACTACACTATGGAACCCCTTGTAGTTAAAGAAATAAGACCCCGAATGCGGTGGTGGCACAATCCGGACGTGCTTCCCGTCAATCGCCCCTACACAGTTGGGAAAGTCCCCAGCGAACTGGGAGGCCACAGTCTGCCATTCCTGTGGACTTGTAGGAAACTGTGGAGTGCAAAAAAAATAAGATAAGGACTTTAATAAAAAAATTGTATATCAGATTACACCAAAACATTAGTAAACAACAGCAGTCAAATATTATGAATATGTGTGTTTGTAATTGAAATGTTGAAAAACATAAGGCACACTTATAAGATTACTCACCCCCTATGATGGCCCATTGATACATTTGAATGTGGGGGGAGGGGTTCTAATTAGGTTAACAAACACACCTGACTGGCTGAAACATTTGTGGGGTGGGGGGGGGGGGTTCTAATTAGGTTAACAAACACACCTGACTGGCTCAAACATTTGTGGGGTGGGGGGGGGTTCTAATTAGGTTAACAAACACACCTGACTGGCTCAAACATTTGTGGGGTGGGGGAGGGGTTCTAATTAGGTTAACAAACACACCTGACTGGCTCAAACATTTGTGGGGTGGGGGAGGGGTTCTAATTAGGTTAACAAACACACCTGACTGGCTGAAACATTTGTGGGGTGGGGGAGGGGTTCTAATTAGGTTAACAAACACACCTGACTGGCTCAAACATTTGTGGGGTGGGGGAGGGGTTCTAATTAGGTTAACAAACACACCTGACTGGCTGAAACATTTGTGGGGTGGGGGAGGGGTTCTAATTAGGTTAACAAACACACCTGACTGGCTCAAACATTTGTGGGGTGGGGGAGGGACAAACAAGACAATGGAGCAGACAATATACATTGTTCAATGGACTATAGGCTAGAGATAAAAATGGACCCAGCATTGCATGGTGGGGAGGTTAATGAAAGAAATTATGCATGTATAGGGCAATAAATGATTAAAATAGGCATGCACGAAGATAAAGGGGACATTCACAGCAGATTGAAAGCATGGCAATTAGGTAAAGAGGACAGTTCTACAATACATCAAAAAACAGTTAATACATATCATGTAATGTTAAAGGATAAAACTTACCTTCATATATTCCCTCTGCAGGACCTGAATAATAGCAGAACAGGTCTCTGGGATTATGATCCCCAGAGCCTGGGGGGAGATGCCTGTCGAGAACTTCAAGTCCTGAAGACTTCTCCCTGTCGCCAAGTAACGTAAAGTGGCAACAAGCCTCTGCTCCGCACTGATGGCTTGCCTCATGCAGGTATCCTGCTTGCTGATATAGGGGGTCAGCATAGCCAGCAGACGCTCAAAGACGGGGTCCGTCATCCTGAGAAAATTCCTGAAATCATCAGGATTATTCTCACGGAGCTCACGGAGCAAAGGCATATGAGAGAACTGGTCACGCTGGTGCAACCAATTCTTGGTCCATGAACTCCTCCTCACCCTGTTCATGGACTGGACTCGGGTCAAAGTATTAACCCCAACACCAAGTCCCCACACAGCACGAACTCGAGAACGAGAACGTCCACTCGACATGGCTTCAAAACGGTCGGCTGCTCAAACAAACAAACTTATAACAAACGCACTGAAGAACAGCAAGGCCTATGAAGAACGACCTGAAAATCAGGAACGAGCGGAGCAGAACGGCCTGCAAGGCAGGTTACGAACTGACCAACACGCACTGAAAAGCAGATACAAACCTCACAAGCACAAACTGAACCGCAGAAAACGAACGAAATAAGCTGAAGTGTGAAAAGCGCGAATCGTCTCTAACCAAACTTCTACTAACACGAGATAAACACGAGATTAGCAGAAGGAGCCCAAAGGGTGCCGGAGTGGGGCTTGGACTTCCTTTTTCTAGTCCCGTCGTACGTGCTATACGTCACCGCGTTCAAAACCAGCGGACTTTTGCAGTGAGCGTGTGTGGCCAAGTCTGTCCGTTTTTAAGTCCGGCGCAAGGAGCAAACAAAGTCCGACGAAAAGTCCGCCGGGCAAAGTCCGCCGTAAAGTCCGCTCGTGTGTACGCGGCATTAGCCACTGTTTCTTTAAGCAGACAGGTTCCTTGTTAATTCAGAAGGTGCTGAAAGAGTTTCCAGATCCACTATTTCTAAGTGGATTTGACAGTTTGTGGTGCAGATACATTGGTTTGTGAGATAAAGTGCCTTATTTTCCCACTCCATTAGGGCAGTGAGTGCTCATTGGGTCTTTCATCATCATCAGGCCTCTATGTGTCAGATATGTAAAGTTGAAACCTGATCTTCTGTTCACATGTTCTCTAATGCCGCGTACACACGGTCGGACTTTTCGTCTACAAAAGTCCGACGGATGCTGACGGACTAAAGCTGGCTGACAATCCGATCGTGTGTGGGCTTCCCCGGACTTTCAGCGGACTTTTTCAGCCTCAAATCCGACGGACTTTAGATTTGAAACATGCTTCAAATCTTTACGTCGTAACTACGACGGACCCCGAAATCCGCTCGTCTTTGTGCTAGTCCAACGGACAAAAACCCACGCTAGGGCAGCTATTGGCTACTGGCTATGAACTTCCTTATTTTAGTCCGGTGTACGTCATCACGTACGAATCCGTCTGACTTTTGTGTGGTCGTGTGTAGGCAAGTCCGTTTGTTAGAAAGTCCCTTCGGACTGCTTTTGGACAGCCCCTTGGTTGCTTATTAATAATGAAGACAATAGAGAAAAGAGGATATGTGTACTTGCAACAAAATAATTTTGAATCCATTCAGGGGCACAGCTCTCTCACCTCTTGCTATCTTTTTCTCTTTGGACTGTATGCTACAATTGAGCAGGTGGGAGGAATTTTCTTTGTGCCTTTTCTCCTGTAAGCAGCAGTATAACCCTTAATTGCTTATGATCAATTCAGCTGTCTCCCTCAGTTAACTCTAAGAAAGAAATTTTAAGGTGAGTACAAAAATCTTTCCACTACAAAAGCAGCGTCACCTAAATGTGGCTTTGGGGTGTGATGCAAAAAAGTCAGTACTGTCTTATTGTTTGCAGTTGCTAATCTGTTGCTTCTTTTCTTGTTGTGTTTAAAAGAGTGTTCCCTAGCACCCCTACTTTCTTCAACAGTTCTGAGGTTGAATTTTATTGCTAAATAGGTGCTGTTGTGACACCAGAGAAGACAGAAGTACAGTTGCTTTTTGGATACACAATCATGCACAACTACCTATGTGTCTGTTACCTTGCTCACAAAACAGACCGAATTACCAATGTTAATATTTTTGTAGGCAAAATACACATTATTTGATATTTAATTGTGTTAATAAATATCCCTAAGAGCTATCACTAAAGCTGGACACGGACGGCTCAAGTGTAGACAATTTACTTCTGAATCGGCCTAAATTTAAGATGTGGGTGACACTGTCATCCCCACCTGGCTCAACAAAAGTCAACTGAGCTACGTGGAAAATGATTAGTTTTCTATCAGATGCAATTACCCAATAAAGAATAGTAAAAAATAGGTTCCACTAAGATTTATCCTTGTTTATTTTATATACTGTACATATGCTTTATATACTGTGTGTATATATTATATTATATATGTATGTATATGTATATGAAGAAGGCCAATATGGTGGCCTGAATCTATGGGAGGAGCCCGGAGGGTTTTTAAGCAGCCCACTCGCCCATACTCATTGTCGGTTCCAGTGCGAGATTCGTTGCGTCATCAGGCCCACTCTTCAGCTCACACCGTGTTCGTGAGTCTATTGTTCCCGAATACAGTGTGCTGCGGTTGCTTGTTTGTAGCTTTTCGTTCAAATCTTGAATGCGGTCGCAGGTAGGAGTTGTTACTTTGCATTCGTATCATGTCCTAATCGTTGCATCCCCCATGTCGTGTGTTCAGTTCCCGCCGTGGAACTTACGAATCGTTCATACACATTTCTTCCCCCCGTTACTTGCCAAAACAAGTTATCTTGTGTGCGTCATGCACGGCGCCACACCACATTCTTCGGATACGTTGCATATCCACATCGGACCGATATGGACCCAGTCGCACGGCCATTGTCGCAGGTAGGATTGGTTACCATGTTATCGTGTGAATTCGTAGCCACGTCACCCATACCATGTCTTCAGATCCTGCAGTGGAACTTACGAAGCATTCAATATAATAATTATCAAAGAATAAACAAAATTATATATATATATATATATATATATATATATATATATATATATATATATATATATATATATATATATATATATATATATATATACATATATATATATATTGTAGCAGAGCGTCTCAGACTCAGACTACTTCTGTGTAGGAGAGCAAAAAGGTATGTGGAAGCTGACAAGCTGTAGGCTTGCTCAGCCTGGTAGTTAGGATCTGTAAATATTGTTTAGTTAGTGCCGAGACACGGCTAGGTTTTGTTTTGGCTATTTTTGTTCCTATTTGTTTTTTTTGGAACACTGTACAGCACCTGTATATAGACTTGTATATATCACAAATAAACACAGCACTGTTTGTCACTATTTCACTGGATTTGGTATCTGTGCCTGAAAGACTGCTCATCCCAGGGAGCTTTGTACCTGCTACCTGTCCCCCAGGTTACATATGGTGGAGACTGCGACCAGCTGTAGTAAGTTACTACTTAAAAGGCCAGTACCTAGAGTGACTAAACATGGAGGAAATCCTAAAACAATTGGTGATATCCAATGCTGCACAGCAACAATCCAATGCTGCACAGCAACAAGCAAATGCTGCACTGCATCAAGCAAACGCTACACAGCAGCAAACAAATGCTATCGCACAGGAGCAAACCAAGGCACTGTGCCAACAGATTGGTGCTGTACAGGAGCTATCGCAGAGGCTGTTTGAACAGCTAGCCACTGATGCAAAAGAGGATAGGAAAACACTGGCTGTGGTTGTGGAGACGCTAGCACAGTGGTCACCTGCTAAAGTTAATGTTGTTGGAGACAAGCCCTCAGTCATCCATGTGGGTCGCTTTCTTTCTAAGATGACTGCAGATGATGATCCAGAGGCCTTTCTCTTAACGTTTGACTGGACCGCTGAGAGGGAAGGTTGGCCCAAAACCCAGTGGGCAGGACTGGTCGCCCCCTTGCTGTCTGGAGAATCGCAGAAGGCCTACTATGATTTGGAGTCAGCAGAAGCAGTAAACTATGAAAAGGTCAAGCGGGAAATCCTGGCGCGACTTGGTGTCACCTTGGCAGTTCGAGCACAGCGGGTCCACAGCTGGTTCTTCCAAGACGAGAGGCCCCCAAGATCGCAGATGTTCGACCTAATTCACTTGGTGAGAAAATGGCTACAGCCGGAGTCCCTGTCTGGGCCACAAATAGTGGAGCGTGTGGTCATGGACCGGTTCCTGAGGTCACTACCAGTTCCCCTGCAGAAGTGGGTGAGTCAAGGAGACCCCAACTCTGCAGACAACCTCGTGGAACTCGTTGAAAGGTACTTTGCTGCAGAGAGCCTGGTCACCACCCCTACAGCCGCACAGACTTACCACCCAAAGCCATGGTCTCCCCAGGCAACCGGTAAGACTGTTCCAGGGGAAGTGGGTGGTAAGCATGGCAAGGAAATAGGGGGGAGGATTTTTGGCGCCAGGACTGAAGTTTGGCGTCCCAAACAAGGGAAGCTACTGCCTGTCAGCAAACCAAACTGGGGAAACATCAGGTGTTTTCGTTGCCAAGAACTGGGACATGTTGCAGCAAACTGTCCATTGACAGATGAACCAATGCAGTGTGATCTATCTATTAGAAGGCAGTCTATGTTTGCTGCTGTTTCATGCGCTGCAGCACCAAGTATGGGAAAACACATCTGCCAAATGACTGTTAATAATAAGCCTATTACGGCCTTGCTGGACTCTGGAAATCTAGTGACTTTGGTTACAGCTGAGATGGTTGAAATTGTGAAATTGCATGCTAAAAAAGTTGCTGTGATCTGTGTACATGGGGATACCCGCGAGTATCCTATAGCCACTGTTCAGTTTAAAACTGGCTTAGGTACGGTGACCCATCCGGTCGGACTTGTGCCCCACTTGGTGCATGAGGCCATCATTGGTAGGGACTTCCCTAAGTTTTGGGAACTGTGGGATCGTCCCGACCCGGTCGCAGTAGCTGACTCAGTGAAAGAGCCAGAACTCCTGGCCGCTACTGACAATGTGCGTTCAGGGGACTCTTCTCAGGGCTCTCCGAGTTTTCCTTTCTCAGTTATGGCAGGAGAGCTGGAGGAGCCTGAGGAGGTCCCCACAACCAGTGGAGCTGGACAGCCATCTGCTGAATCTGAGCCTACGTTGGAGTTTGCTGACCTTAATGTACACAAGGAAAATTTTGGTACCAAGCAGAGAAAAGAGCCAACCCTTGCCAGGGCCTGGGAAAATGTAATGGTGATTAATGATGTACCTGTCGAATCAGGGGACAGGCTCTGTTTTCCTTATTTTAGCAGCAATGAGGATTTACTGTATCGTGTATGTAAAAAAAAATGATGAAGTGGTTGAACAGTTGGTGGTCCCTAAACCATACAGACGGGTGGTGTTGGAACTTGCCCATGGGCACTTGCTAGGAGGTCAATTAGGGGTTGAGAAAACTACTGAAAGGGTGTTGCGCAGGTTTTATTGGCCCGGGATACAAAAGGATATTGAGAATTTCTATCAATCCTGTCCTGTGTGTCAGATGTCAGCCCCACTACAACACTTCCGAAGTCCTTTAGTGCCCTTGCCCATTATTGAAGTGCCCTTTGAGAGGATTGCCATTAACCTTGTGGGTCCACTCCCCAAGTCTGCCCGAGGTCATCAGCATATCCTTGTAATCATGGATTATGCTACCCGTTACCCCGAGGCCATTCCCTTACGCACCGCGTCTGCTAAAAACATTGCCAAAGAGCTGTTTATGGTGTTCAGTCATGTTGGAATCCCTAAAGAAGTCCTTACAGACCAGGGCACCCCATTTATATCACGAATAACTAGAGAGCTGTGCAAGTTATTTAAGGTGTCCCAATTGCGAACCTCGGTGTACCATCCTCAAACGGATGGCTTGGTGGAACGCTTCAATAAGACATTAAAGAGCATGTTAAAAAAGGTTGTTGACAAGGATGGGAAAAACTGGGACTTCCTGATACCATACTTGATGTTTGCCATCAGGGAGGTTCCCCAGTTCTCCACAGGGTACTCTCCATTTGAGTTGCTTTTTGGAAACACCCTCGAGGACTCTTAGACATAGCCAAAGAAACTTGGGAGGGGGAGCAGACACCCCATAAAAGTGTCATTGAGCATATTGCTCAAATGCAGGACAGAATTGCAGCAATCATGCCGATGGTAAAAGAGCACTTACTGCAGGCCCAAGCAGCCCAACAGAGGATACACAACAGGGGGGCCCAACTCCGTGTTTTCTCACCTGGTGACAGGGTCCTGGTGTTAGTTACCACTGTTGAGAGCAAGTTCCTGGCTAAGTGGCAGGGTCCCTTTGAAGTAATTGAAAGAGTCGGGGAGGTCAATTACAAGGTATATCAACCAGGGAAAAGGAAGCCCGAACAGATTTACCATATAAACCTGTTAAAGCCCTGGAAGGATAGACTGGCGTTAACTGTGAGGTCCCTCCCGGTAACGCCTAAGGGTGCTGAGTCCCTTCTGATCCCCGAGGTCACTATTCCAGACACCCTGTCATATTCCCAAAAGCAGGAAACTAGTGAATTCCTGATAAGAAATAGAGAGAAATTTTCAGAGTTACCTGGCACGACTTTAGCAGTTCAGCATGATATTGTTACTGAACCAGGGGTCCGTGTCAAGCTCAAACCTTACCGAATTCCCGAAGCGAGGAGAAAGGACATCAGCGAGGAAGTTAAAAGAATGTTGGAGCTAGATGTCATTGAGGAATCCAATAGTGACTGGTCTAGCCCCATCGTGTTAGTCCCAAAACCGGATGGCACTTGGAGGTTCTGTAATGACTTCAGGAAGCTTAATGCAGTGACAAAGTTTGACACGTACCCAATGCCCAGAGAGGACAAACTTATAGACCGACTTGGCAAGGCTCACTATCTGACCACTTTGGACTTGACAAAAGGTTATTGGCAAATACCCCTGACTGGTAGCGCCAAAGAAAAGACTGCATTTTGTGACCCCAGAGGGTTCCTTTCAATATAAAAAAATGCCTTTTGGGTTGCAAAATGCCCCTGCGACATTTCAGAGGGCCATGGACAGGACTCTAAGACCCCACCGACAATATGCAGCAGCATATCTAGATGACATAGTGGTACCTAGCACTGACTGGGAGTCTCACTTGCCCCGTGTCCAGGCTGTCCTTGATTCCCTCTTCAAAGAAGGTATTACAGCAAATCCAAAAAAATGTGCCATTGGTCTAGAGGAAGCCAAGTATTTGGGCTACACTATTGGGCGTGGTGTCATAAAACCTCAAGTGAATAAAATAGAAGCCATCCAGGAATGGCCACGTCCTGCAAACAAGAAGCAGGTCAGGGCCTTTCTTGGCATTGCGGGGTATTATAGAAGATTTATCCCAAATTTTGCAACTATAGCTGCCCCACTGACAGACCTTATGAAAGGGAAAGACTCTGTAATGGTGAAATGGTCCTCAGTAGCAGAGGAATCTTTCCAAGTCCTGAAGAAGGCTCTTTGTGCACAACCAGTACTGTACTCCCCCGATATCTCCAAAGATTTTTTTGGTTCAGACGGATGCGTCTGATGTTGGTATTGGGGCAGTACTATCACAGGTACACAATGGGGAAGAACACCCTGTGGTGTACCTAAGCAGAAAGCTCAATGACCATGAGCAAAGGTATGCAGTCATTGAAAAGGAGTGTTTAGCCATAAAGTGGGCCGTGGACACACTCAGGTACTATTTGTTAGGGCGCCAGTTTGAGTTAATAACTGACCATGCTCCTCTGAAATGGATGGCCCAAAAGAAGGAGACTAATAGACGGGTGTACTGGTGGTTTTTGGCTCTACAGGATTACTCATTCACTGTAAAACACAGGCCAGGTGTTGAGATGGGGAATGTAGATGCCCTGTCCCGTGTTCACTCCTGTTGGGCTACAGGTGTTCCAACCCTGGGGTTGAAACAAGGGGGGAGGATATGTAGCAGAGCGTCCCAGAGAGAGCCAGAAAAAGTCCTGTTCGGGGTTTATACATCTCCCAGGCTCCTCTCATACACATTCAGGGATCTCTGATCCAGGGTCCAGTTCAGGTCTTGGTCCTCTCCCCCAGGCTAATTTAAGGCACCTGAGCAGACATCCTTTGCTCTTGGCCTGGGATACTCAGACTGCTTCTGTGTAGGAGAGCAAAAAGGTATGTGGAAGCTGACAAGCTGTAGGCTTGCTCAGCCTGGTAGTTAGGATCTGTAAATATTGTTTAGTTAGTGCCGAGACACGGCTAGGTTTTGTTTTGGCTATTTTTGTTCCTATTTGTTTTTTTTTGGAACACTGTACAGCACCTGTATATAGACTTGTATATATCACAAATAAACACCACACTGTTTGTCACTATTTCACTGGATTTGGTATCTGTGCCTGAAAGACTGCTCATCCCAGGGAGCTTTGTACCTGCTACCTGTCCCCCAGGTTACAATATACACACACACAGTGGGGATGGAAAATATTCAACCCCCCTTACATTTTTCACTCTTTGTTATATTGCAGCCATTTGCTAAAATCATTTAAGTTCATTTTTTTCCTCATTAATGTACACACAGCACCCCATATTGACAGAAAAACACAGAATTGTTGACATTTTTGCAGATTTATTAAAAAAGAAAAACTGAAATATCCTCTTCCTGTGTAATCGGCGGGCACGCAGGAACACTGTCTGGATAAAGGGGGCCTTGAGAGCTAAGGAAGTCCTCCTCTTCCTGCCTCTGTTCTGCCTCAAGTGCCCTGTCCATTATTCCACGCAGCGTGTGCTCCAACAGGTGGACAAGGGGGACAGTGTCACTGATGCATGCACTGTCACTGCTCACCATCCTCGTGGCCTCCTCGAATGGTGACAGGACAGTGCATGCATCCCTGATCATGGCCCACTGGCGTGGGGAAAAAAAACCAAGCTCCCCTGACCCTGTCCTGGTGCCATAGTCGCACAGGTACTCATTGATGGCCCTCTGCTGCGTGTGCAGCCGCTGCAGCATGGCCAACGTTGAGTTCCACCTGGTGGGCATGTCACAGATTAGGCGGTTCTTGGGCAGGTTAAACTCCTTTTGGAGGTCCGTCAGCCGAGCACTGGCATTATATGACTGGCGGAAATGCACACAGACTTTCCTGGCCTGCCTCAGGACATCCTGTAAGCCCGGGTACCTGCCCAAGAACCGCTGCACCACCAAGTTAAGGACGTGAGCCAAACAGGGCACATGGGTCATTTGTCCCTGTCGGAGGGCAGAGAGGAGGTTGGTGCCATTGTCGCAAACCACCATTCCTGCCTTAAGTTGGCGTGGCGTCAACCACCTCTGAACCTGCCCCTGCAGAGCTGACAGAACCTCTGCCCCAGTGTGGCTCCTGTCCCCCAAGCACACCAGCTCAAGCACCGCATGGCATCTTTTGGCCTGCGTACTTGCGTAGCCCCTTGAACGACTACGGAGCACCGCTGGTTCCGAGGAAGAGGCCATGGAGGAAGAAGAAGAGGAGGGGGTGGAGGAGAGAGGTGTGTCACAATCATTAGCATTTTGGAGGCGTGGTGGCGGAACAACCTCCAACACTACTGCACCTTGTCCTGCATCCTTCCCAGCTGCCAGCAGTCACCCAATGCGCCGTGAAACTTAGGTAACGTCCCTGTCCATGCCTGCTGGACCATGAGTCAGCGGTAATATGCACCTTACCGCTGACCGCCCTGTCCAGCGAGGCATGGACATTGCCTTCCACATGCCGGTAGAGAGCCGGAATCGCCTTCCGTGAGAAAAAGTGGCATTTGGGTACCTGCCACTGAGGAACCGCACATTCCACAAACTCACGGAAGGGGGCAGAGTCTACCAACTGAAAAGGCAGCAGTTGAAGTGCTAGCAATTTTGCCAAGCTAGCATTCAACCGCTGGGCATGTGGATGGCTGGGAGCAAACTTCTTTCGGCGGTGCAGCAGCTGGGGCAGGGAAATTTGCCTTGTACAATCTGACGTCGGTGTACCAAAAACAGATTGCCCACAAGTACTTGGCTGTGACACACCTAATTCTACACCTTCATTCCTCTCAGTGCAGGTCTCAGAGAGGACTGGAGGTCTAGTGGGGTTGAAAATCTCAGGTGATGAGGAGCAAGGAGAGGTCCTCTTTGTTCTTTGGTGTGGGTCTTTTAGATACGCTTGCCAACGAACTGCATGGCAGGTCAACATATGTCTGGTCAAGCATGTGGTACCCAAGCGGGAGATGTTTTGGCCACGTGAGATACGCTTGAGACATATGTTGCAAATAGCAGCGGTGCGATCTGATGCACTCGTCTCAAAAAAGGCCCATACCAAAGAACTTTTTGAATAACGCGCAGAGACTGCAGCGCCCTGCACATTTGGAGCTTTGGGTGTGATGCAGTCAATGTGCTGCCCTTAGGCTGGCCCCTGGAGGGCATCCTGCCTCGTTGGTGATGTGCCGCCTCCTCCTCCTCCTCCTCCTATCAGGCACCCACGTTGAGTCAATGACCTCATCATCCCCTCCCTCCTCATCACTGGAGCAAACCTGGCAGTATGCTGCAGCAGGGGGAGCATGACTGCCAGAATGCTGTCCTTCTTGGGCACCCCCTCTGTCCGTGCTCATGTTACTGCCTTCATCGAGCTCAGTATCATCATCAGAGCCTTCTAAACGCTGGGCATCCTCCTGGAGCATGTACCCAATACTGTGGTCAAACAGTTCGAGGGACTCCTCAGGAGGACATGGTGGAGCTAGGGAAGGAGTCACTGATGACATTGAGCCGAGGGAAGAGGCCGCTGCTTTGCCAGACAAAGCACCCTGGGCATGGGTGAGAGAGGATGAGGAGGATGAGGACGGCTTGGTCATCCACTCGACCAAGTCTTCCGCATGTTGCGGCTCAACACGGCCAGCTGCCGAAAAAATGGCCAAACGTGTCCCATGGCCACGTGCTGATGAGGATGCACCGTCTCCACGACCAGCACTACACACAGAGCCTGCTTGCCCTCTCTTATTGGCTTGTGACTGTCTGCCTCTCCTTCTTGGCCTTCCAGACATACTAATGGCCTGTAGCTGCACTAAGCTGGGATAGATATATATATATATATATATATATATATATATATATATATATATATATATATATATATATATATATATATATATATATATATATTATATATGTACTGATACTGCAGCTAGCAAAATCAACTGCCTGCCTGTAGTATGAGAACACCACCAACCTTCTACAGGTAGCTTTAGCTGAACACTGTGAGGTGGACGCACCCCACTAACTTGTAGGTTTAGCTGAACACTGTGAGCAGGACGCACTGCACTTACTGTAAATAGTCTAGCTGCCTGACCGTGGTACTAATAGGATCAAAAGAACACCAGTAATTTTCTTCAGGTAGCTTTATATACTGTAACAAGACAAGCCTGCCTGTCAGTAGGAAGATAACAGGAACGGATCTAGCTGAACACTGTGAGCAGGACGCACTGCACTAAATGTAAATAGTCTAGCTGCCTGACCGTGGTACTAATAGGATCAAAAGAACACCAGTAATTTTCTTCAGGTAGCTTTATATACTGTAACAAGACAAGCCTGCCTGTCAGTAGGAAGATAACAGGAACGGATCTAGCTGAACACTGTGAGCAGGACGCACTGCACTAAATGTAAATAGTCTAGCTGCCTGACCGTGGTACTAATAGGATCAAAAGAACACCAGTAATTTTCTTCAGGTAGCTTTATATACTGTAACAAGACAAGCCTGCCTGTCAGTAGGAAGATAACAGGAACGGATCTAGCTGAACACTGTGAGCAGGACGCACTGCACTAAATGTAAATAGTCTAGCTGCCTGACCGTGGTACTAATAGGATCAAAAGAACACCAGTAATTTTCTTCAGGTAGCTTTATATACTGTAACAAGACAAGCCTGCCTGTCAGTAGGAAGATAACAGGAACGGATCTAGCTGAACACTGTGAGCAGGACGCACTGCACTATATGTAAATAGTCTACCTGCCTGACCGTGGTACTAATAGGATCAAAAGAACACCAGTAATTTTCTTCAGGTAGCTTTATATACTGTAACAAGACAAGCCTGCCTATCAGTAGGAAGATAACAGGAACGGATCTAGCTGAACACTGTGAGCAGGACGCACTGCACTAAATGTAAATAGTCTAGCTGCCTGACCGTGGTACTAATAGGATCAAAAGAACACCAGTAATTTTCTTCAGGTAGCTTTATATACTGTAACAAGACAAGCCTGCCTGTCAGTAGGAAGATAACAGGAACGGATCTAGCTGAACACTGTGAGCAGGACGCACTATACTAAATGTAAATAGTCTAGCTGCCTGACCGTGGTACTAATAGGATCAAAAGAACACCAGAAATTTTCTTTAGGTAGCTGTAAATACTGTAACAAGACAAGAATGCCTGTCAGTAGGAAGATAACAGGAACGGATCTAGCTGAACACTGTGAGCAGAACGCACTGCACTAAATGTAAATAGTCTAGAAGATAACAGGAACGGATCTAGCTAAACTGAATACAGTGTATATATATATATATGCAACACCTGGGATGCATATATATACACAATACACTAAGTGCAGCTAACTGACTGACTGTCCTGCCTAATCTAGCTAACTCAAATGAAATGACACTGTCTCTCTCTCTCTCTAAGCACACCGGAACACACTGCACAGGGCCGCCGTGCAGGCGGCCTTATATAGTGTGGGGCGTGTACTAAATCCCCTGAGCCATAATTGGCCAAAGCCTCCTTGGCTTTGGCCAATTACGGCTCTCTGTTCAGGCGGCGCTGTGATTGGCCAAGCATGCGGGTCATAGTGCATGCTTGGCCAATCATCAGCAAGCAATGCACTGCGATGCCGCAGTGAATTATGGGCCGTGACGCGCCACACGAATTTGGCGCGAACGGCCCATATCGTTCGCAATTCGGCGAACGACCGAACAGCCGATGTTCGAGTCGAACATGGGTTCGACTCGAACACGAAGCTCATCCCTAGGTGTGGGGCTTGTCCCCGTCACCCACAAAACATGAGGTAAAGCAAACCTTTGTTTTCAATCCAAACAAATAGGGTTCCTCTCTCTCTCAGATTCACTTCTGAGTCTCAGGGCAGAGCACTGCTGTGCTCTCTTCCTGGTCATTTTAAGTCCACCTGAGCATGGACTCAAGTGGACTACAAGACCGAGGACTGGAATCAAGCCTGCCACAGAGGCTGAAAAAATCCGGGCCAGAGTCCGGTTCAGTCTCTGACAACAGAACAAAGGTGAAATATATTGATTATCGATTACCTCACCTTGCATACCGTCACATATCCTCCCCCTCTGCTCAAGCCCCTGAGGCTGAGCAATTGTCCCAAACATACAGTGCATGCGGGAGAGGGCATCTGCATTGTTTTGGAGCTTGCTCTACTGTAAATTTAAAGGGCTATAAAGCCAGGAGCCACCTTGTCATGCGGCCATTTTTCTCTCTGTTGTCACACATCCACTTCAGGGGAGCATGGTCGGTGACCAGCTTAAATGACCTCCCCAACAAGTAATACTTCAGGGAGTCTAAGGCCCATTTAATAGCGAGACACTCCTTTTCGACAATGGCATAATTTTTTTCGTGCTTGTTCAGTTTCCAGCTCAGGTATACAACTGGGTGTTCCTCACCATCTCTGTTCTGGGATAGTACAGCCCCTAGTCCCACCTCAGAGGCGTGTGTCTGTACCACAAACTCCTTTGTGAAGTCTGGGGTCACTAACACCGGTAGTACACAAAGGGCCTGCTTTAATTTCTGAAAAGCCTCTTCGCCTTCAGGATTCCATTTAACCATGACCGACCCTCTACCCTTCGTCAGGTCCGTCAGAGGGGTGGCAATGGTGGCAAAGTTGGGTATAAACCGTCTGTAATACCCCGTAATGTCCAGGAAGGCCCGAACTTGTTTTTTTGTTCACCAGTTGGGGCCATTTTTGAATTGCCTCAATCTTATTGGTCTGAGGCTTGACCAGTCCCCAGCCAATAACGTACCGAAGGTATTTGGCCTCCTCCAGGCCTATGGCACACTTTTTTGGGTTGGCCGTGAGACCTGCTTTTCTAAGGGAATCTACCACTCCTTGTATTCGGGGCAGGTGCGATTCCCAGACTGGGCTGTGGATGATCACATCGTCCAAATAAGCAGCTGCATACGGGCAATGTGGTCTCAAAGTTTTGTCCATCATTCGCTGGAATGATGCAGGGGCTCCATGCAGTCCAAAAGGCATCCACTTGTACTGAAACGAGCCCTCAGGAGTGGAAAAGGCAGTCTTCTCCTTGGCCGATTCAGCGAGCAGTATTTGCCAATAGCCTTTCGTTAGGTCTAGGGTTGTTATGTAGCGAGCCTGTCCCAACCTGTTCACGAGTATGTTGACCTAAGGCTTCGGGTATGCATCGAAATTAGACACGCTGTTGACTTTCCTAAAGTTGTTACAAAACCTGATAGTGCCATCAAGTTTTGGGACCAGCACTATGGGGCTCGACCACTCACTGTGAGACTCTTCTATCACGTCCAACTCTAACATATTTTTGACTTTTTATCACATTGCATAGTTCAGGATTACCAGAATATGCTGGTGACCCTGGGCAGACTTCACTACCGGCCCCACCAGGTCCATGCCAATTCTCTCAAACAGAACCTCGATTATTGGTAGAGGAACAAGGGGACTGCGAAAATGTGATGGCGGTGCAGACATTTGGCACTCAGGGCAAGATTCACAGTACTCCCTGACATCTACATACAAACCGGGCCAGAAAAATCTCTGGGCGATTCTCTCCTTGGTCTTTTCGATACCAAGATGTCCCCCCATTACAAGACCATGGGCCAGGTCTAGCACCACCCTATGGAAGGGTTTGGGAACCAGTAGCTGTTCTACCATGTCCTCACCCTGTTTTACCACCTGATACAGTAAATGGTTTTTAAGAGGGAGGGACACCCCCCAATTAGGATCCACCGATTCCTCATTCACCCTCTTAACGTTTTCTCTGGCTCTCATGAGGGTGTCATCTTGGAGTTGCTTGGTACAGAAATCCTCTCTCCTGACCTCTAAGTTGGGTACCACATATTGGCTACTCTCATTGTCAGGGTCAGAGGTGTTCTCCTGTTCGTTACCCCCAGGCTGGGAGCTAGCTTCCAGGTTCTCTGGCTCTCCAGCCATGACAGGGAAAGGAAGAGGATCTCCGGCTTCCTTGATCCCACCAACAGCATCCCCTTCCTTTTGGCAAAAAGGGTCTGGTGAGAGTTCCCATTCTTCCCCAGCAGGGGGAGCTCTACCTACCAGCCTCCCTATGCTCTCCCAAAAAATTCCAAAAATGGGGAAAATCTCTCCCCACTAAAGCTTCATTAAGCAGCGAAGGTACCACCCCCCCACCGCTGAAGCCCCAGAGTGCTAACCTCCCTCTTCCTCCTCCTCCTCCTCTCTGCGTCCAGAGGCGGCTCTCTCCGCACGTCACCGCCGCCGCTGTGTTTTTCGAGGCTCAAGCCCGTCCCCCCTCCCTCCTCCTGTCAGAGAAGGAGAGCAGTCGCTGTAGATCGGAGCGGCTGGTCTCTTTGTGGAGAGAGACCAGCCATGCAGTGACATCGCGGGGGGGGGGGGGGGAGGTCCTTGCCTGACGTTCTCCTCCTCTGTCTCTCACTGTCGCCCAAGCCTGTCTCCATCTGCTCTCCACCCGGGTGGCGCGGCTGCACACTGTTCTCTCCTCTCTAGCTGCCGCCTGGGCGTTTTTATGTACCCTAATGGAGGGGGGTCTCTACTAATAGAGGGGGGTTTATCCTGGGGGGGTCTCTACTAATGGAGGGGGGAGTTTGTCCTGGGGGGTGTGTACTAATGGAGGGGGGAGGTTTGTCCTGGGGGGGCTGTACTAATGTAGGGGGGTTTGTACTAATGAAGGGGGGTCTGTACTATTGGAGGGGGGGTTTGTCCTGGGGGGTTTTACTAATAGAGGGGGTCTGTACTAATGGAGGGGGTTTGTCCTTGGGGGGGTCTGTACTAATGGAGGGAGGTTTGTCCTGGGGGGGTCTGTACTAATGGAGGGGGGTTTGTCCTGGGGTCTGTACTAATAGTGAGGGGGGGGTTTGTCCTGGGGGGGATCTGTACTAATGGAGGGGGGATGGTTTGTCCTTGGGGGGTCTATACTGATGAAGGGGGGTCTGTACTGAGGGAGGGGTTTATACTTAGTGGGGGGTCTGCACTGGCGAAGGGGGTCTATACTTAGTGGGGGGGTCTGTACTGAGGGAAGCGACTATAGTTGGTGGAAGGGGGGGTGACACCAGGTTATACTCCACCTGGTGACACCAACCCTAGTGACACCACTGCAGCTGTGGGCTCTTCTTTCCCCCCTCCCTTTCCTCCTCATGTGTACTGCTGTACTAGTGAGTGGCGCTGGCCAGCACAGCCTCCCACAATGTTTCTTCCCCCGCCTTCATATCAGCCAGGGAAGAAATAGAATAGAAAAAGGAGCAGAGAAGAGGATTGTGGGACATGTAGTCCCAAGGACTGGCAGCCCCACTGTAACACGGAAACTGCAGCCCATGCAGCATGCTCAGCTGAATGGGAGAGAGAGAGAGAGCCAGGAGCCCGGGAAAGCTTTCAAGGAAGTACACTTAGGACTCCAGGGGGAGAGGGCAGTGCTGAGAGAACACCATCAGAGAGAGAGAACCCCACTGCCCTGCGCCACCAGAGGGAAAGCCACACAGCCTAGCGCCATCCCTGGTGGAGAAAGGAATTGAGTCATTGCCAGAATACAGATCTGGGTGCTACCCAGCAGAGTCGCCACAGGCAATTCAGAGTGATCTGACTCCTAATCAGAGGAACCTTTGCTGTATCGCTGGGTCAGGTGAGAGGGCCAATCGGCCATTATCTACTAACATCCATAGGAACTGCAGTCTCTGACCATCTCTTGTATTATATCTGCAGTCTCTGACCATCTCCTGTACCATGTCTGCAGTCTCTGACCATCTCCTGTATTATGTCTGCAGTCTCTGACCATCTCCTGTATTATGTCTGCAGTCTCTGACCGTATCCTGTATTATGTCTGGGGGCTTTAACAGACAGCCCTCTGTGTGTGGGCATCAGAGAGACTGCGGTCCAGGTCTCATTAGTGTACTCTCTTCTTGTATTTTCTTTATTGTTAAGAGATCATGGGAGGATCCCAGAAATATTTCTGCACCCAGGTGTCTGTGACCCTAGGTTCGGCCCTGACCTCAACCACCGCTGTCTGGTAGTCCCGAGTGCCCCCATGGATGCAAATTACCCCAATAGTACTGGGGTGTAGTTTTGTGGGGTTTACACAATCATCCCTGGCTAGGGTCACCACACTACCAGAGTCTAGCAGGGCTGTGAGTGGCTTCCCAGCCACTGAAATAAACACACATTTGTTTTTCAATGCGAGTCTGACATGATGCAGTACATGCAACCTGTGCAAACAGAGACATGCGTCTCTTCAAATAAGCATAATCGCATTGCATAGGTTCATCATTTTTAGGACAGTTTGCAGCAATATGCCCTAATGTATGGCAATGAAAACACCATATATGCTCTACCCCCAGTCCTCTTAATGGTCCCAAAGACCTTCCTGGCTTCTTTGGCCAGTCTCCAGGTCTAGGACCAACAGTCTCATAAGCTATAAAACAACAGTCTTATATACCTTCCCCATGCTCTTGAACCCCGGAACAGTCTTACCAGAATGGCTGGGCGATCTTGTACCCATAAACACACCGAAGTGGGACGTAGACGGGTTCACCAAGCCCTCAGTAGCAAATGTACGTCTCCACTAGGTCCACCAACTGGGTTGCAGTTTTGTGGTCCTCCTGTCTGACCCACTTCTTCAGAGCAGCAGGGAGCGCACGCAGGTACTGGTTCATTACCACACACTCCACGATCTGAGGGCCTGTTAAGGTCTCCGGCTGCAACCACTTCCTGGTGAGGTGGACCAGGTCTAACATTTGAGAAGGGGGTGGCTGGTTTCTGGAGTAGGTCCACTGATGCACGCGCTGGCCCGGACTGCCATAGTGACACCCAAGCGTGAGAGTATCTCTGTCTTCAGAGTCTCAAAGTCCTGGGCCTTATCCAGTTCCAGATCAAAATAGGCCTTTTGAGGTTCTCCTGTCAGAAATGGGGCCAAAAGACCCGCCCGCTGTTCTTTTGGCCATCCTTCGCAGACAGCAACTCTCTCAAAAGTCGCAAGCTATGCCTTGACATCATCGGCAGGTGTCATTTTCTGTATGTGGTAGGAGGCACGTACCATCTTTGGTTCCACTGGCACAGGAGCCTCTGTGAACTGCCGGTTCATATCCTGCTGGGTCGCCTGCTGTGCTCCGGCGACTTCCTGTTGTAATGCAGTGGCCTCTGCGACTTGGCAGTTCATCTCCTGCTAGGCCACCTGTTGTGCTGCAGCGACCACCTGTTGTGCTGTAGCGGCCTCTGTGACTTAGCGGTTGGTTTCCCGCTGAGCTGCATTGGCCTGTAGCAGGGCCTTTATCATTTCCTCCATCCCCAGAAATTGCCAGCTGAATCCACCACGTGTGGGGAGATTAGCTTGTGAGGAATCACCTTTTCTTGAAATGAAGGTCACCGTACAGGCAGTTTCTTTAAAATCTGCTGGGATGCCAGCTTTATTTACAGGTGGTTTGCAAAGTCATAAAAATAAACAAAACAGTAAAACAAATCCTTGCCATCCAGCACTAAACTAAACAGTACACTGCTCTCTATATGGTGTGGGGCTGGTCCCCGTCACCCACAAAACATGAGGTGAAGCAAACCTTTTTTTTTTTTTTTTTTTTGTGTATATATATATACCCCCATTACATATGGGGAAGAACATACAGTCGCATTCCACCAGGGATAAGAGCATGGCAAGGGTAGGTAATTTTTCTTCTCAGCTAAAAGAACATACATGTTACTCTTGTGACACCCTCATCACAGGTTTCCAGTCGTCCCAGTCTTAATCCATGCCGGGACCTCGCTGCTAGGGTGTCACTCAGGGGTGTAGTTCATGGATCCTTCTCCAAAACCCAGTCACTGTGCCTTCTGTCCAATACTACATCTCTTCATAACATTTGCACCCCCTCTCAGTCCAGAGCACTGCTGTGCTCTCTTCCTGGTCATTTAAAGTTCACCTGAGCATGGACTCAAGTGGACCAGAAGACCCGGACCGGAATCAAGCCTGCCACGGAGGCTGGAAAAATCCAGGCCGGATTCCGGTTCAGTCTCTGACAATAGAACAAATACGAGGTGAAATATATTGATTATCGATGACCTCACCTCGCATACTGTCACAATATATATATATAATATATATATATATACACCCTAATCACAGGTTTCCAGTCATCCCAGCCTCGATCCATGCCAGGACCTCGCTGCTAGGGCGTCACTCAGGGGTGTAGTTCACGGATCCTTCTCCAAAACCCAGTCATTGTGCCCCACTTGCCTATTGTCCAATACTACATCTCTTCATAACACTTGCAGGCCGGCAATGATGACCTCACACCCGCCCCTCTGTCACCCTCTATGGGCTCAGAGAGTGTCAGCCTGCAGTCCCTCCACACCTGGAACATTCCCAACATCATAGCTGAGCTTAGACGCAAAGCCATCCCCTACCCTGCTACGGCCAGGAAGGCAGAGCTATTAAGGCTACTCTTCTCACCGACAGCTGCTACAGGACCCAGCGCCCCTCAGGCGTGCTTGCAATCCATATCCAGAGCCATCTCCCAGCTGTACTCCATGGTCTCCTCACTGTCTGCAACAGTTACTGATGTGCAGACCAGAGTCCCAGCCCTGGAGGCTTGCCCTCCCTTGACCCTCCCTGACCCAGTCGTGGTCACGGCCCTGGCATCCCCTCCTGCAGGTATGCCAGAGTAGTCTTCTACCATCCTCCCTGCTCACCTTGTCCCTGCCAGCCTCAGGAAGGACATCTTGGAGGGTAAGGACCTCAATTTAGCATCTCTGCTGATTTCAGTGCACAATGTGGCTGACAACAGAGCATATGCTTACCTGCAAACTTTCAGTCACCGAATTCGTTTTGGCTTTTGGGATGTTAAGGGATGTTGTGTGCCGCCCCAACAGGAGGGAAGAGCTGGACCTATATCTCCATTCAGTCACAGACCTAGGGTACAAGTATGGAGGGCACGCCCCTTTTGACTACCACCGCTCACTTTCGGCCAAGGCAGCCGCCAAGCTCTGCCAGTTTCAGGTCAAGACGGACTGGAGCATTTCTGACACAGAGCTATTCTGCCATCATCTCGCAGGCCTCCACTCACCGATCTGCACCATTTGCCAGTCCACTACCCACATGGCGAATTGGTGCTCTGAAGCGACTACAAGACGTCCCTTGTACCCTCCTTCCCTCTCCGGCACCAGTCAATCATGATAGACTAGGACGGCCTATCTTTTTTCTAGGAGGAGCGACCATTTGCAACAATTTTAGTCACGGCGTATGCTTCCATAGCCAGTGCAGGCTACTCCATATTTTCACAGCATGCCATAAAGCTCATCCGAGCACCACCTGTCAATTTAAACAGGAGAGTAAGTCCTGACTAGGCCGCATAGATGTCAGCTGGTTGGGGTTCTACCTCTCTACACAGCCCACTCCCTTACTGGCCATATTCCTGGTGCACAGCTTCACAGAAGGGTTCCACTCTGGCCTCATCACTTTACCCCTCACTACACACGATTGCCGGAACCTCCAGTCAGCAGCCATCGACACACAAGCAATTGACTCCTTACTGCAGTCAGAAGTGGATAAAGGCTTTATTATCAGCCCTTTCCCACAGTCACCTTTCCCAGTCTGGAGAGTCAGCCCTATTGGGCTTGTCAAGGGCAAGTTCAGTAATAGCCTCCGCTTAGTGTATGACTTGTCTGCACCTCATTCTTCTCACATCCCCAGCCTGAACTCCCCGATTTCCTCAGAGGAGTTTTCCCACAAGTATGCCTCAGTTGACATGGCCATCCAAACCATCATTGGGAAAGGTCCTGGCGCCTGGCTATCCAAAGCAGATATATCTGTTGCGTTCAAGCTCCTCTCTATCGAACCGTCCCTCTGGCGGTGGCACGGTATTAAGTGGAGGGAGTCCTACTACTTTGCCACCAAGTTGTCCATGAGCAGCCCGTGGCTGTTCAACATTTTCGCTCAGGCCCTCACATGGATTCTGTCTCACCAGGCCCGCTGTTACTCGGTCATCCACTACCTTGACGACTTTCTGCTTATCAAGCAACCAGGCACACCCCCGGCAGCTCTAGACAAGTTAAGAATAGTTTTCAACAACCACAACGATATAGCCGAGCACAAAGTAGAAGGACTGGCACATTCCATTACCTTTTTAGGTTTCACTCTCGACACGCAAGCTATGCAAGCTAGCCTACCTCTTGACAAACTAGCTTGTATTAGGGCAACTATCCACAATTTCACCCAGGCTCAAGGGTGCACCAGGAGGCAGTTGCAGTCCTTACCAGGGATGATGAACTTTGCAATGAGGATTATTTCTCAAGGACGGTCCTTCATATCACGGCTTTTAGTCTCTCACACTAGTACAAGACCCAGATCGAATTCTCAAACTAGATCAAGCAGCAGTAGCAGACTTGGCTATGTGGAATGAGTTCCTCACCAGCTGGAATGGTATTTCAATGTTCATTCCGGCAGTGTCAGACAAGTCACCACAGGTGCTCACCGATGCCGCAGCCTCCACCAGCTTTGCCGCCATATTTGGCTGCCACTGGTTCGCCGACTCTTGGCCCCCAGAAATTCTCTTAATCCCTGGTTTTACCCAGTCCTTATCTCTCTTCGAGCTATATCCCATTGTCATAGCTGCCCAGGTCTGGGGCCACACTTGGACAAAACAGACGGTGCTTTTCACCATGGACAATCAGGCCACGGCCGACATCATTAACAAAGGTAGATCCAAGTCACTCACCATCATGTCCTTCCTGCGCAGGTTCGTGCAGTTGTCACTCCGTCGCCGCTTTATTTTTTCTGTAGACATATTCCAGGCAAATACAATATCACTGCTGATGCGCTGTCCTGTTTCAACCTTACCTTGTTTTTCCAGCAGGAGCCTGGAGCCGGCCCAACGAATACTCCTGTCCCACCCTGGTTGTTGCTGACGATGGATTAAAATCGCACCTCGCCAACGCAACCCAGCTCATCAACCAATCCTTGGCACGCAACACACTGAAGGCCTATCGCACTGCTTGGAACACTTACCGCAAGTTTTTGGCCTCTTGCCCTGGAGCAGCGATAGGCGACGTTAGACATGTCCTAGCCTTCATATCATATTGCCATATCCAGCTAGCCCTTGCTCACAACACCATCAGGCTATACCTAGCTGGCGTCCAGCATTTTCTATCATTACAAGACCCTAGTAAACCGTCAGTATTCTCGACCCACACAGTCAAGTCACTCCTATGAGGCATACAGAAGCACCAACCTGTAGCCAGTGGCAAACGCCTACCTATCACGAGTGCCATCTTCAGGGACATGTCTGAAATCCTTACTCGTCCCCCTTTGGGGCTTTGCCCAGCCTAGTCATCCGAGCAGCCATCTACCTGGCCTTCTATGGTTTCCTATTACCTAGCAAATTTACCATCAGCAGCTCCGGCAGTTAGACACTGCTCCAACGCAACCTAACTCGCTTTTTGATCCATTACACCCTTCATCTCACAGTCAGCAAAATGCAACAAACCGGCCCAGGGGTTGACATAACCAATTGCAGACTCGCTGAAAGAACTGCCGGAGAAGATCTGGAGCGTGGATATGCGACTTGGGTTCCCAGGAATTCTCTTCAGGGCCGTAACTCCTCCACTGTACCACAAATTGGCGTCCACGGCCCCTTTTACGGCAGCCCAGGATGGCCTCCACCTCGTACTCCTCAATCCCAATTATAGAGGGAGGCGGAAGATGGGCCCCACGTTCCCCAAAGGGATTCGGGGCCACGGGCTTCAGGAGGGAGGCATGAAAGACAGGATGGATCCAGTAAGTTGAGGGCAGTTTGAGTTTGTAGACAACAGGGTTGAATCAGGACAGGGAAGGGCCCAATGAACTTAGGGCCCAATTTCTTGGAGGGAGAGGCCAACTTTAAATGCCTGGTAGACAGCCAAACCTTGCCTCCCGGTTGAAGATCCAGGTCCCCCTGCCGCCTTTGAGCATAGATGGTCTTGTAATCCAGCTGTGCCTTGGCCATGGTATCCTTTAGGAGCTCTAAGTTGTTGTGTAGAAACTCCACTCTGTTCCAGACTGCCTGGACCAAAGCGGAAGAAGGTAGGACAGGAGAAAAAGAAGGGTGGTACCCCAGGTTGGCATAGAACGGTGATTGCTTAGTGGTAGAATGTATTGCGTTGTTGTACGCGAATTCTGCGCAAGGAAGTAGGGACGCCCAATTGTCTTGGACAAAAGTGGAGAAGCAACGAAGGTACTGTTCAAGAGTTTGATTTCTGCGTTCCGTTTGTCTATTGGTCTGAGGGTGGTAGGCCGAAGAGTAGTGGTTCTCGATGTCTAGAGCAAGACAGAGCTCCTTCCAGAATTTAGAGGTGAATTGGACCCCACCATCTGATACAATATTGCTGGGGACCCGATGGAGGCGTATGATCTCCTTGATAAAAGTCTGAGCTGTTTCTGGGACAGAAGGAGTGCCAATCATAGGAATAAAATGAGCCATTTTTCTAAGGCAGTCCACAACAACAAATATGGATGTAAACCCATCAGAGTATGGTAGCTCCACTATGTAATCCATGCTGATCTATTCCCAGGGTCTTTCAGGGGCTCAGACAGGCCCAAGTGAAACTGATGGCGCAAGGCAGCGTCGTTCCATGTAGTGTCTGCAGCCCACTTGCGGTATTCCGTTACGTAGTCCTCAACAGGGCATTTCCCCTGTTGTAGAGAGGTCAACACTGTTTCCGCCGTGGTGGTTCGTTACGGGTCATCATAGAGGATTGCCATGGCATCGAAGAAAGAAGACAGCGCGTGCAGTATAGGACTCTCCCTTTCCAGTAGCTGATGTGCCCATGCTTGAGGTTCTTCTGTAAGTAAGACTACTACGAACCCAACCTGTGTATCCTCTGAAGAGAAGGTCCTAGGCTGTAAAGTAAAGTATAGCCGACAGGTGTTCCTGAAAGCCTTGTGGCGAACCCCTGAAAAGCGTTCCGGCATAGGAACCCATGGTTCAGAAGCTGGTGGTTCCGCAGGACTCAGAACTGAGCAGGGGTTATTGGCACAGGGCCTAGAAGGCAGAAGCACTCCTCCCCTCAGTCTCAGACATGGCTGGATTATTCTGTCACGAGGGCCATGCCCCTGATGTGAGACCAAAGTAGTGGGGAGGCCTCCCTTGCACCTCGGGTCCTTAAAGCCTCTGGAGATGGAGACAGAGACTTGGTGGCAGGGGTGCGGAGCACCGTGCAAGCCTTAGTCTGAGATCAAGTCCACTTGGGCAATGAAGCATAAAAGGGTTAATCCAAAGAAGAATGGTCGAGATCCAAGCCGGGGTCGGTTCCAATCTGGCAGCTGAGTACAAAAGGGGCAAAGAAGTAGAATGGTTAAGGTACAAATCCGAGGTCAATGGCAAGCAGCAATCAAGAGTGGTCAAATAGGTTTCCAGGTCACAACAGGTTCAGACAGATCACACACTAACACAGGAGCAAGGGGGGACTGAAGATAATCCAGCAATTTGGCAGTGTCTGGGCTGGGCTTTTTTAGGGAAGTTTGAGGTCACTGCCTATGCGCCTTCTGGGGATTTTCCGGCCTTTTTCCATCAGGTTGATGTCATTTCCTGTGCACCTCCTGGGGATTTTCCTGCCTTTTCCCATCAGGTTGAGGTCACTTCCTGTGCACGTCCTGGGCATTTTCATGCCCTTTTCCATCAAGTCTTCTGTGCAAGTGCAGGTTGGCGCCCTGAGGGGTCTTTGGCACATGCTCAGTTGGCACGGATTTACTCTTGCAGCAACGCGCCATTGATGCATGCGTAGTAAGCCCTGGACTCTTACACTCCCAACATGGAGTACCAGTCCACGTAATTAAGAAACTAGGCTGATGGAAGTCCACTTGCTTTGCCACCTGCATCCCAAATCCTCAGGAAGAAATGGCACAAGCCTTCAACAAGCTGGCTCAATAACCACAAGAAACCAATAAAGAGCTATTTCCCTATCTGAGACTTTTGCCCCTTTTTCTTGGCATACCGACCAGACCATCAAGGCACACTTCAGGATTATTTATGTTGTAAGTCTTGTTGCGTGTTTATGTGATTCACATCTCTCTCGGTCATAGGGCCACGACCATAAATAAGAAGGCCGGTATGGTGGCCTGAATTTATGGGAGGAGCCCGTAGGGTATTTAAGCAGCCCACTCGCCCATACTTATTGTCGGTTCCAATGCGTGATACCCTCCCGCCCTCTTTTTCAGGGCACTTCTCAACACATCCTTCTTCACAAACTACCCATTACTTATCTCCTGTATGCCCCCTTTTCTTGGCATACCAACCAGACCATCAAGGCACACTTCAGGTCTATTTATATTTTAAGTCTTGTCGTGTGTTTATGTGATTCACATCTCTCTCGGTCATAGGGCCACGACTATATATATATATATATATATATATATATATATATATATATATATATATATATATATATATATATATATATATATTTATATTTATACACACACACACCTATACACACATACATACAGTATAGTATATACATCATATGTGAATGAAAAAATGCAAAAATGCAAGCCAATACATTTTTATAGTTCTCCAGTTGTATATGAAGCAAGCTGTGCAATATCTAATAAGTATTCCACGTAATTGCAGATGTATAATGTACAAGCATAAGGGGAGGAAATTAAAAAACAGTTAACAAGCACTAAGCTTCATAAGACCTAAGTATGCATCATGGAATCCACAATATGTATACAGTACACACAGCAGGAATTCCAACTCACTCCATAACCCCCTCAAGGTACTTAAATATGATGGCTGAGTATTCAGTTAATATATATATATGTATAATATTATATATATATATATATATATATATATATATATATATATATATATATATATATATATATATATATATATATAGATAGAGAGAGAGAGAGAGAGAGAGAGAGAGAGAGAGAGAGAGAGAGAGAGAGAGAGAGAGAGAGAGAGAGAGAGAGAGAGAGAGAGAGAGAGAGAGAGAGAGAGAGAGCTCTCTATATATATATATAGCAGTCTCCCCAACTTCCAAGGGCCCGATGGTGACCCCCAGAGCCAGGGAGAACTGACATTCCTCCTCAGGGTGCAGGTTACTAGTTAGGGCAGCACAGTGGTGTAGTGGTTAGCACTTTTACCTAGCAGCAAAAGGGTCGCTGATTCGAACCCTGACCACGACACCATCTGCCTGGAGTTTGCATGTTCTCCCTGGGTCTGTGCGAGTTTCCTCTGGGTACTCCGGCTTCCTCCCACACTCCAAAGACATGCTGGTAGGTTAACTGGATCTTGTCCAAATTGGCCCAAGTATATGTGCGAATGTGTGTCCCAAGCGCGTTGAGATCCTACGGGGTAAATGACCACGCTATATCAAGATGCAACTCAACTCTCTCTCTCATAGTGGGTGTGGTGCAAGGTGGAAAGATTGGGTGCCATTTACCTTTTGGAAAAAATGAACAAAGAGTTTTATTTCTCTTAACAGGAACGGTAGGAGAGAAGGTTAGGGCACAGGACACCCTTAGGCAAACCGCACAGACAAAAATAGAACTAGGCAGACAGCCATACAGAAAAAGGGCCTTTAAGCTGAATGGAGCAATCTGTATCTTGTAGCATCTGCTGTCTCTTATAGCAACAACTTCTCTCACATTATCCCACTGTAGATCCTCAAGCTCAACTCACAGTATCCCACTGTAGATCCTCAAGCTCAGCTCGCCGTCTCTCACTAGACTTCTTAGACTCTCAGCTACCTGCTGGATCCCTCGAGCTTCACCCACAGCTGACCACAGTACTTATCTTCAAGCTTTACTTACAGCTACCTGCTGTACTCCTTCAAACTCTACTCATAGCCAACTGGTGTATTCCTGGATAAGTCTCCACTGAAGCTTACCCACTTACTTAACTGTCCCCGGCTAGCGAAGCGTCTGCTCTGGTACTCCTTCAGAACTTCATCCCTTCCAAACATGCTTCTGGTAACAGGAGTGGTCATCCCTCCGGCAAACGCTTCTCCTTTACCTCTAGCAACACACAGGCTCCCCTTGGGCTGAGCCTCTAATACACGTGGTTCCGCCCCAGGCTTAACCTCTGCTGCTCCTCCTTTGCGGACCCTTGAATTACTGGATAGGCCTCACGTAGACCTAACAGCCAGTAGCAACCAGGAGCTGTTTAACACACACCCACCCAGGCCGCAGCCCAGGGCGGGAAGAACCCCGATCACCTGACTCCTTCCGATTAAATAGCCTATCCCAGCATGCAAAGCAGCCAAAAGAAACTCCTGCTAATTGGCTGAGACAACTTATTTACTCATCACCTGAATTCACTGTAATCCATCATCCTAATGCTAAAAGCAACAATGCCACCTATTGACAGAAGAGAGAGACTACAAATTGAACTCAGACTTAGGTCAGAAATCAGCGGATCAAAGACTACCAATTAGCCAGGGTAGTTACCGCCTAGCACAGCTAGATTTATTAGCAGCCCTGTTTAGGACCAGGGTGCTACATTTATATCGGAGTAGTTGATATCACAGTGCAGACAATATAGGTCTCCTTGCTTTAACATAGTACATGTCCAGCCATCACAGAAATAATCCATATGGGAATACATATAACATCATATACACAGGAACATGTTTACTTCCCTTATTAGTCTGCCTTACTACATTTTTGAGGATTCATATGTGACCTGTTATTTAATAACAATTTATGATGGACTGACTGTCAGGGCTGGGCTCAGCCCTTCCTTCTCAAAGCTGGCCACTCAGCTGTCGGCTAATTGCCAGCTCCTATCTCTCCACAGTGACTCACCTGTTGATGATATCCTGCTCGTCAGTCCTGCCTACTTAAAGTGGTTGTATACCCTTTTTGTTAACTTTTACCTACAGGTAAGCCTATAATAAGGCTTACCTGTAGGTAAAAAAAATATCTCCTAAACCTATACGGTTTAGGAGATATTCCCCTCGCAATGAGCCGCTGACTCCAGCGGCGCATGCGCACAGGGGATTCTCGGCTGACAGCCCGGCAAACTCCGGAGCTTGCCGGGCAGAAGTCTCCTGCGCGCATGCGCGGGAGTGACGACATCGCGGCTCCGGCCACTCACAGTGCCGGAGCCGCGATACCCGGAAGACACGCCGAGGGGAGATGTCAGCTCCCTCAGCGTGGACAGGATAAGATGCCGGCACCTCGTTCTAAGGTAAGTATATCATAATGAGCTAGTATGCGGTGCATACTAGCTCATTATGCCTTTTCCCTTGCAGGTATAGGAAAAAAAAAAAAACGCGGGTATACAACCGCTTTAAACCGTCCAGCCCAGATGATCTCTGCCTTCGCCTTGGTCACATCTCTACGGATGCTCTTCTGTGTTCCTGTTAAAGACTTGCTTGGCTGACATTCCTTCTGGCTCCAGATCCTTCTGTTCTACTACGCTCATCTCTGGGTCCCTGATGTTTTGGCTTGTCTGACTATCCATTCCGGTTCCTGAACTCTGGCTATATTTTGACTACGTTTACTCTGTTTACCTTTTTATTATTATTAAACAAGTGTGATTTGACGGTACTTCTGTCTCGGTCTGATTCGTGGTTTCTGACACTGACACGTGCAAATGAAATTAATGACTGAATGTATTTGCCGTCGCAATTGTAAACATTTTAAGGACATTGTTAGCATTGTTTTATAATTTATATTTGAATTGAAAGACGGCATATACAGTATTTCCATTGGTGATCAATACTCACTGTGGTCCTTGGTAATAAGGTGGTTGGTCCCTTAGTGGCGACAGCTTCCCCTCTACCTTGGACCACATCAGGTTCTCCAGCCAGCAGAGCCGCAGTCCCAACCCTATGCTGCTCTCTTGCTTCTGGATAGGCCCTCAGACAGCCTAGCAGCCATATGTCCCCAGGATAGGCCTCAGGCTCTGGCCTAGCAGCCTGGGGCAATACAACACATGTCCACCCAGAAAACCGTCCAGGTGGCACAGAACCCCGATCACCTGACCTCACCCAAATAAACAGGCTCTTCCAGCAGGCCAAGGGACCCAGGAAGATCCCTGGCCATTGGCTGAAATACTCCATCTATTCCTAATCAGTCCTTGCAATGCCCTTGTGTTATATAATGCCACCAGATACCCGGCCATCTAGTGACAAAAGAGAGAAGTGCAGCAATTCCAGAATTAGGGTGAAATCAATTGATCTCCTAACAATTGGCAAAGTTAACTACACCTGAGAGGAGAGGAGTCGAGTCAAGTTTAAGGCTGCAGGTGGCAGTCTGAGTGTGGATGTCTGCAGGAGGCAGATGTGGCCTGCGACCAAGCAGCACGAAGCTGAGCAAGTAAGCTCCAGGAGGGAGTTTTTGACTAAGTAAGAGTGAGTGAGCCAGGAGGCTGAAATTTCTGTTATACAATGATGGGGGAACCCCCTGCGAGGGAAGATTTTCTGTGAAGTTGTTTCCGTTTAAATAAAATTGGGCTGCCATGCCCTTAAAAATAGTCTGGACTGACCGGTGTTCCTGAAGCTGTAAGGAGACAGTACGCCAAAAATTTTTTTGACGGAACTCTGTATCTGTTGCTGCAAAGATGCATGTTGTTGCCCATAGCAACAAAGGCAAGGTCGGTCGTGAGACCTATGGTGAATGGTGGAATGATCCTGATGAGAGTCCTGGCTGGTGGGCTCAAAAGGATCATTACAGTTGCTGGAGAAGCTCTACAGGGAGAATGCAGTCTCCCATAGCAACCAGTAAAGTGTCGTCTGGGTGGTGGGGCTTCTATGAAGAAGTGGCTCACTGTTCCCACAAAGAGGGCTGGAAAGCCAGAGAGTCTTTCATTTCACCTGGTAACTACATGGGAAAATACAGCAGGAGAGGGCAACAGGCTGACTGGAAATTCAAGAGGAGAGCGGTTGCCCGTAGCAATGCCTGTGATTCCAAGTCTGCAGACTAGGTGAGAAACACTGATTATGTGACTAGGCACACGGGAGTGGAAGTGACCCCAAATTGGAGATCCCCTGTTTGTGCTAAAAAGGACTTGTCTTGCTGCAGTGCTCTGTTTAAGGGGGAGGCAAGTGTTAAAGTTGAAAAGCTTGCGGTCTGCAATGAAACTCCATCTGCTCATGCTGATGAGGGTGGGGTACAGCAACATGGTGTGGTTGAAAATATGTTGCCACAATGCAGGGTAAAACAAAGTGATGTGTTTAATGTTGAGAAGTGTAAAACTGACAAGAGCAGTGTTTCAGATGCTGTTGAGCCTCTTGGTCTGTCTAGGTCTCATTGGGACCATATAGTCCAACAGAGCAATACCTGGGATGATTTGGCCAAGAGATGAATAGCAATGCTGGAAGAAGCTTTTGCGGTTAAAAGAGTAGTGGACGCTATGGCTGCTGTGCCAGGAGATGTGTCTGCAGAACAGCCTATAGGCCAAAATGCACGGGTTGTTGCAGATACTAATCCTCTCATGACTGAAGGTCCGAGCGAGTGTAAACGCACAGCAGAAATTGTGTCCACAATGAAAAAAAAGAAAAAGCGTGTATTTTGTGACAGTCATACTTATTGAAATGTTAGCATCATAGCGTATACAGCCAGTATATATCCTGCCGCCCTCTCCTGTGTTTGGAGAACTGGTACCATGGGGTATGGCTGATTGGACCTGGATATTGCAGGCTGTACTGTGCAGAAATTGCAAACGCTTGAATCATTTAATGCAATGTAGAAAGTTGGCTCACAGTGTGCTGGATTGCTCCATACAAAGCTTGGGTATGAGAGGCACCCTGGAGCGCTGTTGGACAGGTCAGATGTATTGAAAAAAGGTGTTGGCATAGGTGTGCGCAGGGGGTGTGCCAGGTGTGCCTGGGCACACCCTAATCGCTACGTGTTGTGCAGGTTGCCACCAATGCCTGGACTTCCCCCCTCTGTTGCTTCCACCTACCTCGTGGTGCTGCTTGGCTTCCCTCCTTTCAGAATGGAGAGCAGGGGCTAGTAAATATGTAATTCACTGACCCCTTTCTTTTCTAAAGGAACACAGTGAACACACTCACTGTGTTCATTCATAACTAAAACATAGTAAACTGTGTTTACTTTGCTTCAGATTGTGAATGAACAAGAAGCCGCTAAGCACAGAGCACTTCCCCTATAATCACTGTCCAATGCAGCTGAGACTGCAGAGAAAGGCATGTGTGATAGAGCTTTGGGGTGCACACCCTAATGCAATAGGCTGCGCACACCTATGGGTGTTGGCAAATATGTGTTGCAAGCACAGTTGCTGTTGGAGTGTTGGACAACAGGGGGCGATGCGAAAATGTGGGAATGTCCCATAGAGTGTAACTGCTTCCCTGTGTGTGTGGTCCCTCCTCAGACACTGTCCTAGCAAGCGATGGGACCAGAGTTCCTGGTGGTTTTGAACTGGGTAATTTGGAGAAAGCGGTTGCCAGGGGTAACTACGCAGGTATCAGCGAACCTGAAACCCAAAAAGTGCTGGGTAAAGTTGAGACAGATGACAAAATAGGACCCCTACAGTCTTGGGAGAGTAGATCTGGGGGAGGTGAGAAGAAATGTAAGCTCCCAAAAATTAGAAAGAAATGCGCATGGAAGCAAACCTGGAAAAAGAGGTGGGTGGAGTGCCCCTTTAGGAAGAAGGGTGTTGTATTTCTCCCTCTGAGGCGAAACAGGGGGGGAAGACATGTGGAGATGCGACCCCGTGTCACAGGTGAATATAAGCAGTGTATGCCTGATTTTGGCAGGAATACTAATTGCACACCTGTGGGCTGGCTTCATAAACATCCCAGGAATAGAGGTCAGTGCTTACTGCTCACACTTGGGAACAGCTCCACCCTACAGACAGGTGTCCTGGTGTAAGAGTCAGGAGGGCTTTCAGGTGGAGATGGCTCTACGAGAGAGAGACAGGTGGTCTCTAGGTGTCTAATGCTGGCCATACACTATACGAAAAATCGGCCGAAAAATCGTTCGAATGGACACTTCGTTCGTTTTTCGGCAAGTTAGTGGGTACAAATCGATAATCGTTTGTGACGTTTTTGTGGAAAAAAAACGAACGGCATGTTTGGAAAATTTATGCCGAACGTACGATAAATTGCAAGGTTAATGTGTTTCCCGTCCGAACTTTCTGCACTAGGTATATGTAAAAAAACGAACACAAAATTATTTATTCATGTCCACTGAACAGATTATCGGTCATTATATGATGGCAAGATCGTTTGCGGTCACGGACGAACGTTCGTTTTTCGAAAAGGGGTTCGGCCGATTTTCTGTATAGTGTATGGCCAGCATTAGGCTGGCCATACACTATTCAATTTTCCTGTTCAACTTTCCTTTAGATTTACCAAAACCATATAATAGGAGGTCAAACCTAAACACTTTCAATTTGGATGCAATCAGGCAGGCCCTTGTACTACATAGTTGAAGGTAAATCTAAAGAAAATTGAACAGGAAAATTGTATGGTGTATGGCCAGCTTTAGGCTCGGTTCACACTAGGGGCGGCACGACTTGCAGGTCGCCTCAACGAGGCGACCTGCACACGACTGCCACGGCGACTTGCAAAACGACTTCTGTATAGAAGTCTATGCAAGTCGCCTCAAGTCGCCCCCAAAGTAGTACAGGAACCTTTTTCTAAGTCGGAGCGACTTGCGTCGCTCCGATTAGAACGGTTCCATTGTACAGAACGGGAAGCGACTTGTCAGGCGGCTAGGTCGCCTGACAAGTCACCCCGTGTGAACCGGCTCTAAGGCTGCAGGTGGCAGTCTGAGCATGGATGTCTGCAGGAGGCAGATGTGGCCTGCGACCAAGCAGCGCTAAGCTGAGCAAGTAAGCTCCAGGAGGGAGTTTTTGACTAATTGTGAGTGAGCCAGGAGGCTGAAATTTCTGTTATACAATGATGGTGGAACCCCCCTGCGAGGGAAGATTTTCTGTGAAGTTTAGTTTTCATTCAAATAAAATTGGGCTGCCATGCCCTTAAAAATAACCTGGACTTACCGGTGTTCCTGAAAATGCATACACCACTAGAGCATAATCACCAGGCACTGCTCATCACCTGTCCAATACAGTCCCAACAGTGAAACATGGTGGTGGCAGCATCATGCTGTGGGGGGGTATTTTAGCTGCAGGGACAGGACTACTGGTTGCAATCGATGGAAAGATGAATGCGGCCAAGTACAGGGATATCCTGGACGAAAACTTTATCCAGAGTGCTCAGGACCTCAGACTGGGCCGAAGGTTTACCTTCCAACAAGACAATGACCCTAAGCACACAGCTAAAATAACGGAGTGGCTTCACAACAACTCCGTGACTGTTCTTGAATGGCCCAGCCAGAGCCCTGACTTAAACCCAATTGAGCATCTCTGGAGAGACCTAAAAATGGCTGTCCACCAACGTTTACCATCCAACCTGACAGAACTGGAGAGGATCTGCAAGGAGGAATGGCAGAGGATCCCCAAATCCAGGTGTGAAAAACTTGTTGCATCTTTCCCAAAAAGACTCATAGGCTGTATTAGATCAAAAGGGTGCTTCTACTAAATACTGAGCAAAGGGTCTGAATACTTAGGACCATGTGATATTTCAGTTTTTCTTTTTTAATAAATCTGCAAAAATGTCAACAATTCTGTGTTTTTCTGTCAATATGGGGTGCTGTGTGTATATTAATGAGGAAAAAAATGAACTTAAATGATTTTAGCAAGTGGCTACAATATAACAAAGAGTGAAAAATTTAAGGGGGTCTGAATACTTTCCGTCCTCACTGTGTATGTGTGTGTGTGTGTGTGTATATATATATATATATATATATATATATATATATACACATACATACACACACACACATACAGTATCTCACAAAAGTGAGTACACCCCTTACATTTTTGTAAATATTTTATTATAGCTTTTCATGTGACAATACTGAAGAAATGACACTTTGCTACAATGTAAAGTAGTGAGTGTACAGCTCGTATAACAGTGTAAATTTGCTGCCCCCTCAAAATAACTCAACACACAGCCATTAATGTCTAAACCGCTGGCAACAAAAGTGAGTCTAAATTGGGCCCAAAGTGTCAATATTTTGTGTGGCCACCATTATTTACCAGCTCTGCCTTAACCCTCTTGGGCATGGAGTTCACCAGAGCTTCACAGGTTGCCACTGGAGTCCTCTTCCACTCCTCCATGAAGACATCACAGATCTGGTGGATGTTAGAGACCTTGCGCTCCCCCACCTTCCATTTGAGGATGCCCCACAGATGCTCATTAAGGTTTAGGTCTGGAGACATGCTTGGCCAGTCCATCACCTTTACCCTCACTTTCTTTAGCAAGGCAGTGGTCATCTTGGAGGTGTGTTTGGGGTCGTTATCATGTTGGAATACTGCCCTGCAGCCCAGTCTCCAAAGGGAGGGGATAAAGCTCGGCTTCAGTATGTCACAGTACTTGTTGTCATTAATGGTTCCCTCAATGAACTGTAGCTCCCCAGTGGCGGCAGCACTCATGCAGCCCCAGACCATGACACTCCCACCACCAGGGGCGGGCTGGGCCGGGGGGCAGAGATGCAATTGCCCCCTGGGCTGCTCTCATATGCTCTATAAAGGCTGCTGTGTCGCCAGCTCAAAACCGCACATGCGCAGTTTTTGAGCTGGCCGAGTGCGGCATCTCCATTCAGTACTGTGAGCCAGCGATGTCTCAGGGCTGACAGTCTGTTACAGAGCACAGCCCCTCCCTCCTCCACACGAATGGCTGGCAGAGGCTGGACCTGCTCTCTGTTTCCCCGCCCACACTCCGGGCAGCCCCGCCCACACTTTGGGCAGCCCGTGTGCTGTTGTGAAGAAGATGTGTGGGCGGGAAAGTTAAATCTGAGCAGTCGGCTCGAATGCTGGGACCGTCCAAGTAAGTGAACTCCTCCTCCCTCCCCCTCTCTGCAGCCAAAGAGGTTTTTTTTTCTAGCTGCCACACTAACTTGCTTGCCCTCCTAGGTGTTATGATGTGGGCTCACACTGGCATGCTGCAGGTTGTCTGCAGTGCTGGTGTACTGGCAGTCTTCCTGCATGTTGCCCCTGATCCCATAGAGGCTGCACATTTTTACTGCATGTTCTGAAAGTGTACAAAACATCCTGAATGCTGCATCTTTGGTGCACTTTCAGAAAATTCAGCAAAAATGTGCAACCTAAAAGAAGTCTGAGGGACTATGGCTATGGAAAACTGCCAGTACACCAGTGTGAGCCCAAAGGCTTGTATTCACTTGCAGCAGGCACTGCCACTCCACTGAAAAGTGACAAACAGAGGAGGTGATTTCACATTTCACCCCTGCCTGTTTTAACCCCCTAAATGCCAGTCCCTGCAGGTAATGACACGGTTCACTTTGAACTCCACCTTATTTCCATTACTCTCTGTAGGTATTCGATGTGCTCTCACCTTATTGTTTTCACATCTAATACCTAAAGAGTTATGGAAATAAGGTGGAGTTCAAAGTGAATTTCTACACCTAAGTGGAGCACCCCTTTCAGAAGATTTGAGGATATTATTAAACCCAGAGACTGGTGAACTTAAGCCGCCATAGACAGATTTAATTTTCTGCTGAACCAACAGAATTTTGATCTATCTATGTGCAGACTGGTTGTACAGAATTCAATCTATCAACTGACTTCAGTACAGCAAGCATGTCTTTGTTTTTTTTGTTTTTTTGGCAATCACTGCTGGCTGCTATAGCTGGCAGCAGTGATCACTGTATTCTGATGGCTTGGAAACTTTTACCCCCACAGAGAGTGACCCCTTCGCACTGCCCCCACAGAGAGTGACCCCTTCGCACTGCCCCCACAGAGAGTGACCCCTTCGCACTGCCCCCAGAGAGAGTGACCCCTTCGCACTGCCCCCAGAGAGAGTGACCCCTTCGCACTGCCCCCAGAGAGAGTGACCCCTTCGCACTGCCCCCAGAGAGAGTGACCCCTTCGCACTGCCCCCAGAGAGAGTGACCCCTTCGCACTGCCCCCAGAGAGAGTGACCCCTTCGCACTGCCCCCAGAGAGAGTGACCCCTTCGCACTGCCCCCAGAGAGAGTGACCCCTTCGCACTGCCCCCAGAGAGAGTGACCCCTTCGCACTGCCCCCACAGAGAGTGACCCCTTCGCACTGCCCCCACAGAGAGTGACCCCTTCGCACTGCCCCCACAGAGAGTGACCCCTTCGCACTGCCCCCACAGAGAGTGACCCCTTCGCACTGCCTCTTCGGACTGCCCCACAGAGAGTGACCCCTTCGCACTGCCCCCAGAGAGAGTGACCCCTTCGCACTGCCCCCAGAGAGAGTGACCCCTTCGCACTGCCCCCAGAGAGAGTGACCCCTTCGCACTGCCCCCAGAGAGAGTGACCCCTTCGCACTGCCCCCAGAGAGAGTGACCCCTTCGCACTGCCCCCACAGAGAGTGACCCCTTCGCACTGCCCCCACAGAGAGTGACCCCTTCGCACTGCCCCCACAGAGAGTGACCCCTTCGCACTGCCCCCACAGAGAGTGACCCCTTCGCAGTGACCCCTTCGCACTGCCCCCACAGAGAGTGACCCCTTCGCACTGCCCCCACAGAGAGTGACCCCTTCGCACTGCCCCCACAGAGAGTGACCCCTTCGCACTGCCCCCACAGAGAGTGACCCCTTCGCACTGCCCCCACAGAGAGTGACCCCTTCGCACTGCCCCCACAGAGAGTGACCCCTTCGCACTGCCCCCACAGAGAGTGACCCCTTCGCACTGCCCCCACAGAGAGTGACCCCTTTGCACTGCCCCCTCGCACTGCCCCCACAGAGAGTGACCCCTTCGCACTGCGGGCAATGTGGAGCAGTCTCTCTCTCTGTGCAGGCAGTGTCAGGCGGTCTCTCTCTCTCTGTACAGGCAGTGTCAAGCGGTCTCTCTCTGTGTGCAGGCAGTGTCAAGCGGTCTCTCTCTGTGTGCAGGCAGTGTCAAGCGGTCTCTCTCTGTGTGCAGGCAGTGTCAAGCGGTCTCTCTCTGTGTGCAGGCAGTGTCAAGCGGTCTCTCTCTGTGTGCAGGCAGTGTCAAGCGGTCTCTCTCTGTGTGCAGGCAGTGTCAAGCGGTCTCTCTCTCTCTGGGGCAATATGGAGCAGTCTCTCTCTCTCTCTCTCTCTCTCTCTCTCTCTCTCTCTCTCTCTCTCTCTCTCTCTCTCTCTCTCTCTCTCTCTCTCTCTCTCTCTCTCGATGGTGAGCTGATTCGGGGGTTCAATGGGCCACTTGACTGGACCAGCCCTCCCCTGCCCACCACCATGCTTGACAGTAGGCAACACACACTTGTCTTTGTATTCCTCATCTGGTTGCCACCACACATGCTTGACACCATCTGAACCAAATACGTTTATCTTGGTCTCATCAGAGCACAGGACATGGTATTTGGTCTGAGCACTGACAGGCTGACTCCTTCAACCTCTGCAGCAATGCTGGCAGCACTCATGTCTATTTCCAAAAGACAACCTCTGGAGATGACGCTGAGCACATGCACTCAGTTTCTTTGGTCGACAATGCTGAGGCCTGTTCTGAGTGGAACCTGTCTTGTTAAACCGCTGAATCTTGGCAATCTTTTATAGCCTAGGCCATCTTTGTGTAGAGCAACAATTTTTTTTTCAGATCCTCAGAGAGTTCTTTGCTATTAGGTGCCACGTTGAACTACCAGTGATCAGTATGAGAGAGTGAGAGCGATAACACCAAATTTACCACACCTGCTCCCCATTCACACCTGAGACCTTGTAACACTAACGAGTCACATGACACCGGGGAGGGAAAATGGCTAATTGTGCCCAATTTGGACATTATCACTTAGGGGTGTACTCACTTTTGTTGCCAGCAGTTTAGACATTAATGGCTGTGTGTTGTTATTTTGAGAGGACAGCAAATTTACACTGTTATACAAGCTGAACACTCACTACTTTACATTGTAGCAAAGTGTCATTTCTTCAGTGTTGTCACATTAAAAGATATAATAAAATATTTACAAAAATGTGAGGGATGTACTCACTTTTGTGAGATACTGTGGGGGTCATTTACGAAAGGCAAATACACTTTGCACCGCAAGTGCAAACTACAAGTGCAAGGTACACTTGAAATTGCACTGAAAGTGCACTTGGAAGTGCATTTGCTGTAAATCTGAGGGGTAGATCTGAAATGAGGGGAAGCTCTGCTGATTTTATCATCCAATCATGTGCAAGTTAAAATTCTGTTTTTATTATTTTCCTTGCTTGTCCCCCTCGGATCTACAGCGACTGAACTTCCAAGTGCACTTGCAGTGCAATTTCAAGTGCACTTTGCACTTGTAGTGCAAAGTGGATTTGCCTTTCGTAAATAACCCCCACAGTATCTCACAAAAGTGAGTACACCCCACACATTTTGGTAAATATTTTATTATATATTTTCATGTGACAACACTGAAGAAATTACACTTTGCATGTGACAACACTGAAGAAATTACACTTTGCTACAATGTAAAGTAGTGAGTGTACAGCTTGTATAACAGTGTAAATTTGCTGTCCCCTCAAAATAACGCAACACACAGCCATTAACCACTTCAACTCTGGAAGGTTTTACCCCCTTCCTGACCAGAGCAATTTTTACAATTTGGCAACTGCTAATTGCGCGGCCATGCAATGTTGTACCCAAACAAAATTTGCGTCCTTTTTTCCCCCACAAATGGAGCTTTCTACTGATGGTATTTGATCACCTCTGCGGTTTTTTTTTTTTGTTGTTGTTTTTTTTGCACTATAAACGGAAAAAGAACGAAAATTTGGGAAAAAAATGACTTTTTCTACTTTTTGTTCTAAAAAATAAAAAACTAAATTTTAGTCATAAATTTAGGCCAAAATGTATTTAGCCAAATGTCTTTGGTAAAAAAAAGTCAATAAGCGTATATTTATTGGTTTGCGCAAAAGTTATAGCATCTACAAACTAGGGTACATTTTCTGGAATTTACACAGCTTTTAGTTTATGACTGCCTATCTCATTTCTTGAGGTGCTAAAATGGCAGGGCAGTACAAAACCCCCCCAAATGACCCTATTTTGGAAAGTAGACACCCCAAGGAAATTGCTGAGAGGCATGTTGAGCCCATTGAATATTTAATTTTTTTTGTCCCAAGTGATTGAATAATGACAAAAAATATATACCGTATTTATCAGCGTATAACACGCACCCCAAGTTTAGGAGGGCATTTTAAGGAAAAAAAAATACATTTAAATGCCAATCAATGCAGCCTCATCAGTGTCTATCTGCAGCCTTGTCCATCATTGCAGAATGATCAGTGTCCATTTGCAGCTTGCCCAGTGCCATTTGCAGCCTTGCCCATTGTCATATGCAGCCTTGCCCAGTGCAGACTTGCCCATTGTCATATGCAGCCTTGCCCATTGTCTTATGCAACCTTGCCCAGTGCAGCCTTGCCCATTGTCATATGCAGCCTTGCCCAGTGCAGCCTTGGCCATTGTCATATGCAGCATTGCCCTGTGCAACCTTGCCCAGTGCCGTGTGCCGTTAGCAGCATTTATTTGTTTAAATTTGCCGCCGACAGAGCCTGTGTACTCGGCTCGTCATATAGACAGAGTCTGTGTACTCGGCTCGTCATATAGACAAAGCCTGTGTACTCGGCTCGTCACGCCGCCCCGCCTCCCTGCTGTCTCAGAGGATGAGGAGCGAGCGCTGCCAAAAAAGACCGAGCCGAGTGTACTGTGTACTCGGCTCGGCTTGCAGCCCCGCCCAGTCCCGCCATTGGACGAAGTGTTATGTCCATCATAGGAGCTGGGCGGGACTGCAAGCGGAGCCGAGCACTCGGCTCGGTCTTTTTCGGCAGCACTCGCTCCTCATCCTCTCAGAGACAGCAGGGAGGCGGGACGGCGTGACTGCGAGCGGAGCCGAGCACTCGGCTCGGTCTTTTTCGGCAGCACTCGCTCCTCATCCTCTCAGAGACAGCAGGGAGGCGGGACAGCGTGACTGCGAGCGGAGCCGAGCACTCGGCTCAGTCTTTTTCGGCAGCACTCTGTCTTTTTCGGTGGTGCTCGGTTTTTTTCGGCGGAGCTCGGTCTTTTTCAGCGGCGCTCTTTTTTGGCACACAGACAGTGGGGATCGGCGTATAACACGCACCCACGATTTACCCCAGATTTTAAGGGGAAAAAAGTACGTATTATACGCAGATAAATACGGTATATTTTACAAAAAGTTGTCACTAAATGATATATTGCTCACACACGAAAACCAATCACCGCCTTCAGGATTTCTAAGGGCGTAAATTTTTGATTTCACTCCTCACTACCTATCACAGTTTTGAAGGCCATAAAATGCCAAGATGGCACAAACCCTCCCAAATGACCCGATTTTGGAAAGTAGACAATCCAAGCTATTTGCTGAGAGGCATGGTGAGTATTTTGCAGCTCTCATTTGTTTTTGAAAATGAAGAAAGAAAAGAAAAATGTATTTTTTTTTTTTCAATTTTCAAAACTTTGTGACAAAAAGCGAGGTCTGCAAAATACTCACCATACCTCTCGGCAAATTACTTGGGGTGTCTACTTTTCAAAATGGGGTCATTTGGGGGGGTTGTGCCATTTGGGCATTCCATGGCCTCCAAAACTAGGCAGTGAGGAGTGAAATAAAAAATTTACACCCTTAGAAACCCTGAAGGTGGTGCTTGGTTTTCAGGGTCCCGTACACGGCTAGGCTCCCAAAAAGTCTCACACATGTGGTATCCCTGTACTCAGGAGAAGCAACAGAATGTATTTTGGGGTGTTACTTCACATATGCCCATGGCATGTTTGAGCAATATATCATTTAGTGACAACTTTGTGCAAAAAAAAAAAAAAAGTGTCTTTTTCCTGCAACTTGTGTCACAATATAAAATATTCCATGGACTCGACATGCCTCTCAGCAAATAGCTTGGGGTGTCTACTTTCCAAAATGGGGTCATTTGGGGGGGTTTGAACTGTCCTGGCATTTTATGCACAACATTTAGAAGCTTATGTCACACATCACCCACTCTTCTAACCACTTAAAGATAAAGCCCTTTCTGACACTTTTTGTTTACATGAAAAAATATTTTTTTTTGCAAGAAAATGACTTTGAACCCCCAAACATTATATATTTTTTTAAAGCAAAGGCCCTACAGATTAAAATGGTGGGTGTTTCATTTTTTTTTCACAAAGTATTTGCGCAGCGATTTTTTTTCATACGCATTTTTTTTGGAAAAAACACACTTTTTTAAATTTTATTGCACTAAAACACACTATATTGCCCAAATATTTGATGAAATAAAAAAGATGATCTTAGGCCGAGTACATGGATACCAAACACAACATGCTTTAAAATTGCGCACAAACGTGCAGTGGCGACAAACTACATACATTTTTTAAAAGCCTTTAAAAGCCTTTACAGGTTACCACTTTAGATTTACAGAGGAGGTCTACTGCTAAAATTACTGCCCTTGATCTGACCTTTGTGGTGATACCTCACATGCATGGTGCAATTGCTGTTTACATTTGAAGCCAGACCGAAGCTTGCATTCACCTTTGCGCGAGAGCAGGGGGAGACAGGGGTGCTTTTTTTTTTTCTTTATTTTTTTTTTTTGCTTTTTTATCTTATTTTTAAACTGTTCCTTTCATTTTTTTAAAATCATTTTTATTGTTATCTCAGGGAATGTAAATATCCCCTATGATAGCAATAGGTAGTGACAGGTACTCTTTTTTTGAAAAAATTGGTGTCTATTAGACCCTAGATCTCTCCTCTGCCCTCAAAGCATCTGAACACACCAAGATTGGTGTGATACAATGCTTTCCCAATTTCCCAATGGCGCTGTTTACATCCGGCGATATCTAAGTCATGAAATGCTCGTAGCTTCCGGTTTCTTAGGCCATAGAGATGATTGGAGCCATTCTGGTCTCTGATCAGCTCTATGGTCAGCTGGCCAAATCACCAGCTGCATTCTCGAATTCCCTGTTAGGACAGGAGAGCCAGAGAAAACCATGGAAGACGGTGGGGGGGGGACATTCCCTCCCACTGCTTGTAAAAGCAGTCAAGTGGCTAATTAGCCGCTAGGATTGCTTTTACATGAAAGCCGACCGCTGGCTGAAAAGAATGATACCAAGATAATACCTAAAGCTTCAGACATCATTCTGGTATAACCACTCAAACTCCAGCAACATACCAGTACGTTGCTGGTCCTTGTTTGGCATATATTGTAATATATATTGTGTGCCTGTGGGCTGAACGAAAAAAAGAGATTGATTGGGTATGCCCACCATTAGAATACCTCCCTTCATCCACCCACTTATAATGATGGGCATAAATGCACCATTTATATATGCCGAAGCACGGGGGCATCCGCCCCAAAAGTTAGGAGCAAATCGCTCCTCCGCCCCTGCTGCCCCCATGCTTCAGCATATATGCCCTTTTTTTTAACTGTGGTGGTGAAATCACCCCCTACAGCGCTGGAGTCACGGCTTTATGTATCGTGGGAGCAAACGCTGTTGCTGTCAAGATAAATAAATCCGCGCTGCAACTGAATGGCGTACCTGCTAAGCAAATGATGGTTAACAATAAAACAAAGTAACATTACAGTATAACAGTAAGACTTGCCATACCTGCAACGTAAATACAAAAAAAACATAGTAAAAAATAAAACATTTTTTAACGCAACCTGTGCCTAAAATATATATATGCCGAAGCATGGGGGCATCCACCCGCAAAAGGTAGGAGAAAATCGCTCCTCCGCCCCTGCTGCCCCCATGCTTCGGCATATATGCTCTTTTTTTAACTGTGGTAGTGAAATCACCTCAGACAACGCTGGAGTCACGGCTTTATGTATCGTGGGAGCAAACGCTGTTGCTGTCAAGATAAATAAATCTGCGCTGCGGCTGAATGGAAAACAAAAAAAACGGTTAACAAATAAAACACAGTAAACTGTAAAGTATAAAAAAATTACATACCTGAAAAGCAAACATAATAAAACATAATAACAATAAAACATTGCGGAATAGAATACAGTAAAAAAGAGCAGAACAATAGAGAGAATAGAGAGAGATAGAACAATAAAACGACAACTATTTTTGTTTTTTTAATTTTATATTTTTTTTGTGTATTTTTTTTTACTTTTTTTTTTTTACACTTTTTTTTGTAACTGTAACTTTTGTAACTGTAACCGGTTTCAGGTTTGGGTCTCTCAAAATGCGATAACATCTTGGGAGACCCTGTGAAAGTTTGCCTAGTCTGTGCAATGCTGTACCCTACGCTAAAACTCAACTAGTGTATGGTAGCGCTCAAAACATTCACCAATGCAAAGACCAGGATTGTCAGGACAGGAGGGACAATAATAGCGGCTGTCACGCCTATATCCACGCTTTCTACAGACATGACATTTTCTTTGGGGGGCTCATTGGGTAGGGGTACTCAGGAGGACATAAGGAAAATGCCTCTCATGCAGCCGGCTTACTGCATTTGGTTGGGGAAGCTGAGGTGGAGCACCATCTGGAAATAGAAGGGCTCTAACAATCTCTTCCTGGAATTTAAGGAAGGATCCAGTCCGTCCTGAAGCTCTGTATAGCACATGAGCGTTCAGCAAAGCCAATTGAAATAAGCATACAGACAATTTTTTATACCAGCATCTGGCCATACGGGCAACTAGGTACGGCGCCAACAACTGGTCGTTGAGGTCCACCCCTCTCATATTTTGGTTATACTGGTGGACACAGAGCGGTTTCTCCACAACACCAGTCACCGTAGTAATTTGGACAGTCGTGTCTGCATGAAGGGAGGTAAGAACGAAAACATTCTTATTATCCCTCCACTTCATAGCGAGCAAGTTATTACACTTCAAGCAGGCTCTCTCCCCTAGTCTAAGACGGGAATCTACAAGCCGCTGGGGAAAGCCCCAGCGATTAGATCGCACAATGCCACATGCTCCAATCTGATGATAAAACAAGTGACTAAAAAGTGGCACGCTCGTGTCCACATACAAATGGTACCCCTTTCTGAATAAGGGTGACACCAAGTCCCACACAATCTTGCCAGCGCTTCCTATGTATTCAGGGCAGTTTGACGGCTCTACCTGACTATCTCTTCACTCGTAAACCATAAAACTACATGTATAGCCTGTGGCCCTGTCACAGAGCTTATACATCTTGACCCCGTATCTGGCACGCATGCTGGGAAGATACTGTTTGAATGACAAGCGGCCAGAAAACTTAATCAGGGACTCATCAACGCAGACAACTTGATGGGGAGTAAACAAGTCTGCAAAACATTGGTTGAAGTGGTTTACGAGGGGCCGAATTTTGTAGAACCGATCGTATCCAGGGTCTCCATGAGGACGACAGAGTTCATTGAAGTGCATGAACCGCAAAATCTGCTCGTATCGTGCCCTGACCATGGAAGCAGAGAACAAGGGCATATGGTGAATTGGGTCAGGGAACCAATATGACCGCAACTCACTCTTTTTGGTTATGCCCATGAGGAGGGATAGGCCCAGAAAGATCTTAAATTGGAAAACCGTAATTGGTTTGCAATCTCTGGCAAGGGAGGACTGGGGAAAAGTGGCGATGTGTTCACCAGCGTACAAATTGCTTTGGTCCACTATTGATCTATAGAGATCTTCGGTGAAAAACACAGAATAAAAATCAAGTGACGTAAAATCAACTGTTTCCACCTGAATGCCGGGTTGGCCAGTGAATGGGGGAAGTACGGGCGCTGCAGAAGTGGTGGGTTCCCAATTAGGATTGGCGAATGCAGCAGGAAGGGCACTATGGGCACGACGGGCCTGTGTTTGTCTTCTTGGTGGCAGCGGGACACTACTTGTGCTTACCACCTCGCCAGCTTGAACTGCACTTATGGGACTCGCCACATCACCATGTTACTGCAGTGCTGGTTGTACGACCAGGGTGTACTAGGCCGCTGGTGCTTTCCAGTTCACCAGAAGGAATAGCGGCGCTAGTACTTCTCTGCTCCACACGAGAGCCCTGCGGTTCTTGCACATCAACAGCAGAAGAAGATTAGGGTCTGGTACGCCTGACCTTGGCAGGGACCACAACTCTGTCATTAGAGCTATCTGTCATGGAGACGCTGCTGTCTACAGGTTCGTATTCTGATCCTTAATCTGACAGATGAGTGACTTCCTCTTCACTATCTGTCATGCTCAGAAACATGTAGGCCTCTTCACTAGTGTACCTTCGATTTGCCAGTTTGGGCTCTAAATTTAGTGGTACAGTATTGAGACTCACAGGTAAAAAAGCTCCTGTTAGCGACTGTATCAAAATGCTACCCAAAAAACTGTTAGCGATCGCAGGGATCAGGCCTGACTCTGCGAACGTTGCAGTTATGTGTTTAGTGTTTTGTAAGTGACAGTGATCAATCGATACTGCACTTGGGTGGGCTGGGCGGAGGGGCAAAACGCAGGTGCTAGCAGGTATCTGGGCTGATCTCGCTAACACTGCGTTTTCGGGAACCCTAAACTGCTGGGGACGCTAGTATAGAGCTGATCAGATCAGATATTGATCCGTTCAGATACTATACCACAAAGGGAGGTGTATGCTGCGTGCGTGGGTGTTAGCAGTACTGGCACTAACCTGACGCTGCCTGGGGCGACGCAGACCCTATCTGATCTAAAACCTAACTTATATCACCCGCCAGGCGATCAGGGGGTTAAACCTTTATTAGGTAATAAACGGCGGGTGCCCTGGCAATATAAAAAACGAACTAACCAGCGTCACCCGTAACAGTTATACGGTGATCACTGGTGAAAGGGTTAACTAGGGGGCAATCAGGGGGTTAAAACCTTTATTAGGTCGTATATGGGGGTACCTGACGCTAAAAAAACGGCGAACCTAAATACTTACCTGCCTAACTAGCGCCACCTGTGACACTAATACAGCGATCAGATAAACTATCGCTTAGTGATACTGGCGACGGGGGGGGGGTGACCAAGGGGTTAAAACTTTATTAGGGGGGGTTAGGGGGGTACCCTAGACCTAAAGGGGCCTACCACTAACTGCCCTACCACTTATAACTGTCAGAAATGACTCCAATGCAATAATCAGTAAGAAAAAAAACTTCTATTGGTGTCACTGTGACAGGGGGTGCAGGGGGGTGATCGGGGGGGTGAAAAGTGTCCCTAGAGTGTTCTACTGTACGTGTAGTGTTGTGCAGACTTACTTGATGTCTTCTCTCCTTGGAAGCTGGAATGAAAAGGCTGCACGAGGAGCGATGATATCACTTCCTCTGCCGCTGTTTACATTACAGCAGCAGAGGAAGATTGTCATTCGCCAGGAGCGATTGTGAGGGGGTGGCCATGAATCAGTGGCCTCCCCCTCAGCTTGGATCGCTTCTGACGCTAATCCGAGCGCCGCAGACACCGGGAGGGTCCGGTCGGACCCCCCGCCCGTGGGCAGGCAGGGACGTACAGGTAAACCCTTATGCCTGCCCATGCCATTATGCCGATGTACATCGGCGTGTGGCGGGTCGGCAACTGGTTAATGTCTAAACGGTTGGCAACAAAAGTGAATACACCCCTAAGTGAAAATGTCCAAATTGGATTCAATTAGCCATTTTCCCTCCCCGATGTCATGTGACTCGCTAGTGTTTCAAGGTCTCAGGTGTGAATGGGGAAAAGGTGTGGTAAATTTGGTGTTATCACTCTCACGCTCTCATACTGGTCACTGGAAGTTCAACATGGCACCTCATTGCAAAGAACTCTCTGAGGATCTGAAAAAAAGAATTGTTTCTCTACATAAAGATGGCCTAGGGTATAAGAAGATTGCCAAGACCCTGAAACTGAGCTTTAGCATGGTGGCCAAGACCATACAGCAGTTTAACAGGACAGGTTCCACTCAGAACAGGCCTCGCCATGGTCCACCGAAGAAGTTGAGTGCACATGCTCAGCGTCATCTCCAGAGGTTGTCTTTGGGAAATAGATGTATGAGTGCTGCCAGCATTGCTGCAGAGGTTGAAGGGGTGGGGGGTCAGCCTGTCAGTGCTCAGACCATACGCCGCACACTGCATCAAATTGGTCTGCATGGCTGTCGTCCCAGAAGGAAGCCTCTTCTAAATATGATGCACAAGAAAGCCCGCAAACAGTTTGCTGAAGTCAAGCAGACTAAGGGCATGGATTACTGGAACCATGTCCTGTGGTCTGGTGAGACCAAGATAAACTTATTTGGTTCAGATGGTGACAAGCGTGTGTGGCGGCAACCAGGTGAGGAGTCATAAAGACAAGTGTGTCTTGCCTACAGTCAAGCATGGAGGTGGGAGTGTCATGGTCTGGGGCTGCATGAGTGCTGCCGGCACTGGAAGCTACAGTTCATTGAGGGAATCATGAATGCCAACATGTACTGTGACATAATGAAGCAGAGCATGAGCCCCTCCCTTCAGAGACTGGGTCGCAGGGCAGTATTCCAACATAACGACCACAAACACACCTCCAAGACAACCACTGCCTTGCTAAAGAAGCTGAGGGTAAAGGTGATGGACTGGCCAAGCATTGCTCCAGACCCAAACTCTATTGAGCATCTGTGGGACGTCCTTAAACGGAAGGTGTAGGAGTGCAAGGTCTCTAACATCCACCAGCTCCGTGATGTCATCATGGAGGAGTGGAAGAGGACTCCAGTGGCAACCTGTGAAACTCTGGTGAACTCCATGCCCAAGAGGGTTAAGGCAGTGCTGGGAAATAATGGTGGCCACACAAAATATTGACACTTTGGACCCAATTTGGACATTTTCACTTAGGGGTTTACTCACTTTTGTTGCCAGCGGTTTAGACATTAATGGCTGTGTGTTGAGTGATTTTGAGTGGATAGCAAATTTACACTGTTGTACAAGCTGTGCACTCACTACTTTACATTGTAGCAAAGTGTCAATTCTTCAGTGTTGTCACATGAAAAGATAGAATAAAATATTTACAAAAATGTGAGGGGTGTACTCACTTTTGTGAGATACTGTATATATATTTTATCAATGCAACATGAGTTGTGAAAAATCTATAAGAAGTAATAAAGCTGTATATGCCTCTTGAATCATGTACAGTGTGTTCAGTTGAGGAATTGTGAGGAATTTATTCAGTACAAAATACATGGTGACTTACTGCTGATCTGTTAACTGAAGCTGGAATTTTGCTGAGCTGCAACTTCTTAGCTGAATTATTACCAGGGGATCTGGCAACTGCTTCTCTCCTCTGTATTACTAATGACTTCTCAACTAGCTTGTAATTCATTGTCAGTGGATACAAATGAAAGCTATAAATTGATTGCAATCCCGCTTTTAAGTCCCAGTAAGTTTAGATACCAACCCATAATCATTTGGTTTACACTTTACAGTGTACGTAGCTATCAAAATCTGGGTCGCATTTGTAAGTATTTATGGAAACAATAACTTGCTGAGAAAGAAATACAAAAGAGCATCTACTAAAATGACAAGAAAATGTAGAATGACTGCTCTTTGGCATACAGTATGTGCAAGTTTGTGAGCTGTGGAATTGCTTCCTATTTGCCCTAATACAAGATACAGGAGTAACCAATTACAAATTCCAAGATGCGCCTATCATACGATATGCTATGCCTCCATGAAATGACATCACCATCCTTCCAAGGTAGATTCCTGGAGAACAAGCATAGGTGCGTACAGGCCATTGCATCAGTGTGTGCACCTTAAAGCTCAAACGAACACATATACAGTCAGGTCCATAAATATTGTGACATCGACACAATTCCAATCTTTTTGGCTCTATACACCACCACAATGGATTTGAAATGAAATGAACAAGATGTGCTTTAACTGCAGATGCTCGGCATTAATTTGACGGTATTTACATCCAAATCAGGTGAACGGTGTAGGAATTACAACAGTTTGTATATGTGCCTCCCACTTTTTCAGGGACCAAAAGTAATGGGACAGTTGGCTGCTCAGCTGTTCCATGGCCAGGTGTGTGTTATTCCCTCATTATCCCATTTACAAGGAGCAGATAAAAGGTCCAGAGCTCATTTCAAGTGTGCTATTTGCATTTGAAATCTGTTGCTGTCAAGTCTCAATATGAGATCCAAAGAGCTGTCACTATCAGTTAAGCAAGCCATCATTAGGCTGAAAAAACAAAACAAACCCATCAGAGAGATAGCAAAAACATTAAGTGTGGCCAAATCAACTGTTTGGAACATCCTTAAAAAGAAAGAACGCATCGGTGAGCTCAGCAACACCAAAAGACCTGGAAGACCACGGAAAACAACTGTGGTAGATGACCGAAGAATTCTTTCCCTGGTGAAGAAAACACCCTTCAGAACAGTTGGCAAGATCAAGAACACTCTCCAGGAGATAGGTGTACGTGTGTCAAAGTCAACAATCAAGAGAAGACTTCACCACAGTGAATAAAGAGGGTTCACCACAAGATGTAAACCATTGGTGAGCCTCAAAAACAAGAAGGCCAGATTAGAGTTTGCCAAACAACATCTAAAAAAGCCTTCACAGTTCTGGAACAACATCCTAGACCAAGATCAACTTGTACCAGAGTGATGGGAAGAGAAGAGTATGGAGAAGGAATGGAACTGCTCATGATCCAAAGCATACACCTCATCAGTGAAGCATGGTGGTGGTAGTGTCATGGCATGGGCATGTATGGCTGCCAATGGAACTGGTTCTCTTGTAGTTATTGATGATGTGACTGCTGACAAAAGCAGCAGGATGAATTCTGAAGTGTTTCGGGCAATATTATCTGCTCATATTCAGCAAAATGCTTCAGAACTCATTGGACGGCACTTCACAGTGCAGATGGACAATGACCAGAAGCATACTGCAAAAGCAACCAAAGAGTTTTTTAAGGGAAAGAAGAACAGGGGTTTGGTCGGCTAATTATCTGCAAATTGTGCCACATCCTGGATTAAGAATTTAAACAGAGATAATTCCCCTAGTGGACTTTAAGGGCACATATGAAAAAATGTGTAGGAGAGTATAATAAGTAGACAATAATTTATTCATTACAAAAAAATCTCATAAAGACATCAAACAAATGACATAGATAGAAAGGAATGCGATTTCATATATTTATAGCTATTGATACCAATACGCTTGCACCCGACGCGTTTCGGAGTTGTTTTAGCCTCCTTCTTCAGGGGTGGTTGTAAGCTTTTAACAAAGATTTATTGGTATATATAAATATTGGCTACGCATTCCAGAAAGGTTTAAAAACAACGGTGCTGACACATACTGCCCATCAAGCACGCTTTCCAATCGTGGTATGTAAGACTTTGTTTAGTATGCCCAAAATATTCATATAACCTCTGTCGAGATGAAAGTAGCTGGGTATGGATATATAGGGTGGTTTTACTTCCTTATGATAGGAAGTCATCTGCTGTGGGCAGGACGCTGTCTGTGTGAGCAGCCGCTACATACTTTATTCGAGATCCATCTGGTCTACACCCATTATCAGTTGGTGTTCTTTTTCGAACTCTGTACATTAGGCCTATCAGGACCCGCATTTGGCCTCAGTGTGATCCCAGATCCAAAATATTTGTATGCCCTTGATTGATGGGCCTTTCTTCCTATCATAAGGAAGTAAAACCACCTGTCAGGATACACCCATCAGCAGACAGCCTCGAAGATGTCTAAGGCACAGAAAAAGACATATTCCTGTTGCACACAGAAACCGGGCTTTGGCATTTAGACGTGCGCATGCGCGAACAAGAGCGCAAACAGTGGCCGTCACGCATTCCTGAGCAACGATCGGCACCTGCACACTTCCGTACGTATCTAACGCACGCACTAGCGCTCGTTCACGTTGGCGCCAAACGATCTATTTAAGTCCAGCTGGTGTTTGGCCTGGTGCTGCCTTGTCTTCAGCTTCTGAGTATCTAGTACCCTGTGAACCTGTATCCTGATTCCTGGCTTGTCTTGTTACCTTCCCTTGAACTCTGCCTGTACCGACCCCGGCTTGTCCTGTGACTAATCTTCTGCTTTCTCCCTGGTACCTGCACTGCTGATCTGGTTTGACCCGGCTTGTTCCTGACTACGATCCTGCTTGCACCTAGTACCCGATTTGATCTGCCGTGTATGACCCTGCCTGTCTGACCCTGCTGCTTGTCGTTGTCGTCTGCACCTGCTGCCATCTGCTTGTCTCCTGCGGAAGCTTCCCTGTGTCTTTTCAGTACGACCGGACCCGCTACCCTGCTACCACCAAAGACTTTCTGGCACTCGTGCGACTCTGTACTTTGGCGTCTTCTGTTTGCTCTATCAGGGGCCCTAAGTCAGAGTGGTAAGGGAGGCCTTGCTCATCCATTCAGGCTCTTCTACCAGGTACGTGTTAGTACAAGGCAGCCATGACTGAGCCTGAACGAGCAACCTCCCCCGTAGAGCAGCTGTGTCATCACCTAACTGCATTTACCCAAACAGTCAAGAGTCTGCAAGCAAGTTACAGCCAGCTGGAAGAACGGATTCATGAACTTTCTCCAATACCTGCTTTAATAATGCAGTCACCGGAACCCCGGGTTCCTATCCCAGAGAAGTTTTCTGGCAACCGTGGCAAGTTCAGGACTTTTCAGAATGCCTGTATCCTGTATTTTTCATTACAGCCCCAGACTTTCTCTCAGGAGACCACCAAAGTAGGGTTTGTAATCTCCCTCCTGCAGGGTGAACCTCAGTCCTGGGCTCACCATTTACTGGAACAGGACAATCCCTGTCTGTCAAGCCTGACCACTTTCTTTGCATCCATGGCTCGAATCTACGAGGACCCTCTGCGAACTGCCACGGCCGAGTCTGCTCTGCATGCGCTCCAGCAAGGCCATCGAGCCGCTGAGGACTATGTAACGGACATTAGATGCTGGAGCGCAGACGTCGAATGGAACAGTGCTGCTCTCTGTTACCAATTTCGACTAGGACTATCCGAACCCCTAAAAGATGAACTGGCTCATGTTGGAGTACCTGAATCCTACCACAAGAGCCTGGTCCATCTAGTCCAGCTCAACCCAGCAGGTTCCATCCCTCCCTCTCTCCAGAGGAACGTCTGTACCGTCGTCAGAACCACTTGTGTCTGTATTGTGGAAAGGATGGCCATTATGTGAGTTCCTGCCCTGCCAAGATTCGGAAATGCCTGACCTTTCTCCCTGCCAGCCAGTCCTCCCGGCCTCCCAAGTCTTCTCACCTGGCCGTACAGAATTCACTACAACTTTCAGAAAGAGTGATCCAAGTACCTGCTATTGTAGATTCAGGGGCTTGCAGTTGCTTCATTGATTTGACTTTTGCTCTTCAACATAAGATTCCTCTGCAACCCAAAGCTCATGGACTCTCTATCCACCTGGCAGACGGGTCACATATTAAATCCGGTCCGGTTACCCAGGAGACTGTTCCGTTATTAGCTACTATTTCTGGTGACCACAGAGAACTGTTACGTCTGGATGCCATAGCTTCACCACTGTTCCCTATCATTTTGGGTATGCCATGGCTCCAGGCACATAATCCCTGTATCCATTGGGATGTCGGAAAAGTCGAGTTTCCCTCTCTCTACTGCCAGCAACATTGTTTCTCCAGACCATTCTGTCATCCATCCCCCTTGCTGTGCATGGACTCAGATGATGAAACCCGTTCTTCCATTCCAGCACCCTACCAAGACTTTGCCGATGTGTTCAGTAAGAAGGGAGCTGAGATTCTACCTCCACATAGACCATACGACTGCCCCATCGAGCTCCTCCCTGGGGCCGAGATACCTTTTGGGCGAATCTTTCCCTTGACTGAACCTGAGCTTGCCGCCTTGAAAATCTATATTGATGACAGCCTGAGAAAGGGATTTATCCGTCCCTCTACATCCCCAGCCGGAGCTGGGATTTTCTTTGTTGAGAAAAAAGATCTTTCCCTTTGCCCGTGCGTGGATTACCGGGACTTAAATAAAATCACGATTAAAAACCAATACCCCTTGCCTCTAGTACCAGAGTTGTTTCAGAGACTCCGTTCTGCTGTCATCTTCACAAAGTTAGACTTGCGAGGGGCATATAACCTGGTACGTATTCGTGAAGGTGACGAATGGAAGACGGCCTTTCGTACCAGGTTTGGACATTACGAATACTTGGTGATGCCCTTTGGGCTATGTAATGCCCCAGCAACGTTTCAGCACTTTATTAATGATGTTTTCCGGGACTATTTAGACTTATTTGTTATTGTATATCTTGACGATATCTTGATTTTCTCCCCTTCTTTAGAAGCTCATCGAGAACATGTCAGAAAAGTTTTGGTTCGACTCAGACAGCACGGCTTGTTTGCAAAAGTAGAAAAGTGCGAATTTGAATGCCAAAGCATCCAGTTCCTGGGCCTTGTTCTTTCCACAGGTGGCATTAAGATGGATCCCCAGAAGGTCTCGGCCATCCTGGATTGGCCGGCTCCTACGGACAAGAAAGGGGTGCAACGGTTCAGAGGATTTGCAAACTTCTATAGAAAGTTTATCAAGGGGTTTTCCGCAATAATTTCTCCCATAACTCAACTGACAAGACAATCTCAACGGTTCCAGTGGTCTTCCGAGGCGCAAACCGCATTTGAAACTCTGAAGGGTCTTTTCACAGCTGCACCTATATTACGTCATCCAGATCCTGCTCTGCCGTTCGTCCTAGAGGTAGACGCATCAGAGACGGCAGTAGGGGCAGTTCTGTCTCAACGCCAAGGGGCCAAGTCCCTACTACATCCTGTGGCATTCTTTTCTCGCAAGTTGTCCCCGGCAGAGAAAAACTACGACGTAGGAGACCGTGAGCTTCTGGCAATTAAAGCTGCTCTCGAAGAGTGGAGATACCTACTGGAAGGTGCAGCTCATCCGATCCTGATCTACACCGACCATCGAAACTTAGAGTATCTGCGAGTCGCAAAGCGCTTAAAACCCCGGCAGGCCAGGTGGGCACTCTTTTTTACAAGATTCGTTTTCCATATTACCTACAGGCCAGGATCTAAGAACATTAAGTCAGATGCTCTGTCCCGAATGTTTGGCACGACAGAAGAACCAGTTTCTCCGGATACCATTCTTCCTCCCGGAAATTTCCTTTTATTGCAGGAAGATTTGTTGTCACAGATTAGACAAGCCACTATTGATGTCTCACCATCTCCTGAGATGACGCTACAAGCTAAAGATGGCCTTTTATGGCACAACAACAAGATCTTTGTGCCTGAAGGTCTACGAGTCTCCACCTTGGGTCTCTGCCATGACCATGCCCTTGCAGGACACTTTGGAGTCCACAAGACAACTGAACTTTTACAGCGTACCTTTTGGTGGCCTTGTTTAAAAGAAGACTGCAAGAAGTACATTGAAACCTGCCCTACCTGCGCCAGAAATAAATATAGCCGAACAAGATCCTGGGGATTGTTGAGACCCTTACCAGTTCCAGATAGACCCTGGCAGATGATTTCTATGGATTTTATCACTGAGCTCCCTCCTTCCGAAGGTTACTCTACCATCTTTGTAGTCATAGATCGGTTGTCGAAGATGGCACATTTCCTACCCATGAAGGGTACCCCGTCTGCTTCTGAGACAGCGCAGGTCTTTATTAAAGAAATTGTGAGACTACATGGACTTCCTGCCAATATCGTGTCGGACCGCGGGGTACAATTCACATCCAGATTTTGGAGAGCCTTGTGTAAATCCTTGAAAATCGAACTATCCTTTTCCTCAGCTTACCACCCCCAGACCAATGGTCAAACCGAAAGGACCAACCAGACGTTAGAGCAATACTTACGCTGTTTTTCTTCCTTCTCGCAGGATGACTGGGTGGCACTATTACCTCTGGCGGAGTTTGCGTATAATAATTCAGAGCATTCTGCCATCAAACAAGCCCCATTCTTCGCCAACTATGGGTTCCACCCTTCATTTTTGACTGCCTCCGCTCCAGAATGCCCTGTTTCGGCAGTTCAGGACACAATAAACTTTTTCAGGTCCAACAATCAGTTATTACAGAAGACGATGACCAAGGCCCAGGAAGACTATAAAAGATCCTTTGACAAGAAGAAGCGGGGAGAGTTGATTTTGGAACCTGGTGATCCGGTCTGGTTAGCTACGACTAATCTGAAATTAGCCTGCCCATCTAGAAAACTGGGCCCTAGGTTTGTGGGACCCTTCAGGGTGAAGAAAAGGATCAATAATGTGGCTTATGAGTTGGCACTCCCGGATTCCTTCAGAATTCACCCAGTTTTCCATATATCTTTACTGAAGCCTGCTAGTCCAGATCCATTTCCCCGAACGCAGTAGTAATCCTCCTGCACCTGTAATGGTAGATGGGGAAGAGGAGTACGAGGTCGAGGCGATCATGGATTGCAGGAAGAGACAGAATCAGGTCCAGTACTTGGTCAAATGGAAAGGGTACGGACCTGAGGAAAATTCATGGGAACCAGAGGGCAATATTCATGCCAACAGACTTGTCCAAGCATTCTGTCAAAACCACCCGGAGAGACTAGCTCAGTTGGGCATCCGGAGGCTGCCCATTGGAGGGATACACCCATCAGCAGACAGCCTCGAAGATGTCTAAGGCACAGAAAAAGACATATTCCTGTTGCACACAGAAACCGGGCTTTGGCATTTAGACGTCCCCATGCGCGAACAAGAGCGCAAACAGTGGCCGTCACGCATTCCTGAGCAACGATCGGCACCTGCACACTTCCGTACGTATCTAACGCGCGCATTAGCGCTCATTCACGTTGGCGCCAAACGATCTATTTAAGTCCAGCTGGTGTTTGGCCTGGTGCTGCCTTGTCTTCAGCTTCTGAGTATCCAGTACCCTGTGAACCTGTATCCTGATTCCTGGCTTGTCTTGTTACCTTCCCTTGAACTCTGCCTGTACCGACCCCGGCTTGTCCTGTGACTAATCTTCTGCTTTCTCCCTGGTACCTGCACTGCTGATCTGGTTTGACCCGGCTTGTTCCTGACTACGATCCTGCTTGCACCTAGTACCCGATTTGATCTGCCGTGTATGACCCTGCCTGTCTGACCCTGCTGCTTGTCATTTTTGTCTGCACCTGCTGCCATCTGCTAGTCTCCTGCGGAAGCTTCCCTGTGTCTTTTCAGTACGACCGGACCCGCTACCCTGCTACCACCAAAGACTTTCTGGCACTCGTGCGACTCTGTACTTTGGCGCCTTCTGTTTGCTCTATCAGGGGCCCTAAGTCAGAGTGGTAAGGGAGGCCTTGCTCGTCCATTCAGGCTCTTCTACCAGGTACGTGTTACCACCCTATATATCCATACCCAGCTACTTTCATCTCGACAGAGGTTATATGAATATTTTGGGCATACTAAACAAAGTCTTACATACCACGATTGGAAAGCGCACTTGATGGGCAGTATGTGTCAGCACCGTTGTTTTTAAACCTTTCTGGAATGCGTAGCCAATATTTATATATACCAATAAATCTTTGTTAAAAGCTTACAACCACCCCTGAAGAAGGAGGCTAAAACAACTCCGAAACGCGTCGGGTGCAAGCGTATTGGTATCAATAGCTATAAATATATGAAATCGCATTCCTTTCTATCTATGTCATTTGTTTGATGTCTTTATGAGATTTTTTTGTATTGAATAAATTATTGTCTACTTATTATACTCTCCTACACATTTTTTCATATGTGCCCTTAAAGTCCTTTAAGGGAAAGAAGTGCAATGTTATGCAATGGCCAAGTCAATCACCTGACCTGAATCCGATTGAGCATGCATTTCACTTGCTGAAGACAAAACTGAATGGAAAATGCCCCAAGAACAAGCAGGAACTGAATACAGTTGCAGTAGAGGCCTGGCAGAGCATCACCAGGGATGAAACCCAGCATCTGGTGATGTCTATGCATTCCAGACTTCAGGCTGTAATTGACTGCAAAGGATTTACAACCAAGTATTAAAAAGGTGAAAGTTTGATGGATGATTGTTAATCTGTCCCATTACTTTTGGTCCCTTAAAAAGTGGGAGGCACATATACAAACCGTTGTAATTCCTACACCGTTCACCTGATTTGGATGTAAGTACCCTCAAATTAAAGCTGAAAGTCTGCAGTTAAAGCACATCTTGTTCGTTTCATTTCAAATCCATTGTGGTGGTGTATAGAGCCAAAAAGATTAGAATTGTGTCGATATCCCAAAATTTATGGACCTGACTGTGTATGTATATATATATATATATATATATATATATATATATATATATATATATATATTATATATATATATATATATATATATATATATATATATATATATATATATATATATATATATATATATAAACTCTATCACACACACACTCTTATGAATAAATGTAAACAAATATTTTAAAATGTATTAAAACATGGACGGTGTCAGTAGGGCAGAGGTTGGTGAAAAAATACAATTTAATGAATTTTAGTGCACACAAACGCAAAATAATACCCAATTATTTGGTAAAATAAAAAAGATGATCTTATGTCAAGTAAAAAGCTACCAAACATGTCACACTTTAAAATTTGTGCACGTCCCTGGAAAGGCAACAAGCTAAGGTACATTAAGTTTTTCATAGGTGACATTTTAAAAGCCTTTACACGTTACCAGTTTAGAGTTAAACATGAGCTCTGGCATGAGCTCTCACTCTGATGTTCGTAGCGATACCTCACATATGTGGTGCAATCACTGTTTACATATGAATGCAGGACCTATGTATGCATTTATATAGCATTAGCAAAGGGCAATAGGGCACTTTTAGATTTTAATCTCATTTCAATTTAGTTTTCTTACACTGTCTTTCTTTATCAACTTTATTGCTACCACAAAAGATGAACAACATCCCTAGTGATAACATGAGCAGTGACAGGTACTCTTTAGGCTGGAATGTTGCACAGTGAAATCAAAGTAAGTCTAATAGAATGACTGCAGCTGTCCCACTTTCTGTCAAGCTATCCAAAGTATACTGTATAATCAGCAGGATTTCAGAAAGGCGCACTCACCAAAACTATCTGACCACCTTGCAGTACGTCAAAAATCATTTTGTGGACCAACCTGCCAGCATTCTGCTCAAAACTTGTTATCAGCTCCACACCCCTGTTCCATCAGATTCTTGTCACCCAGGGCCAACTTGGATCTTTATATTGCAAGGGGAATTTGTAATTGGGTATGAGATTGTGGTATTGATTGGCCAAACAGTAAGCAGATAGGAGTGTCATAATACTTATGTACTTATCATCACTGAGTTCAGGGCTCAATATAGTGTAATAATACTTTTAGAGTTAATATCAAGTTAATTTATATACTGTATACTGACACTGCTAAGTGTTTAGGCATTTAGGCATCAATGACTTTTGGTCAGTAAAGGGTTAAGTTATTTATTGCGCTGATAGTACATTACTCATTTTTTTTCAAATGATCTAAATTAGTAATCTTATTAATGCGTTCATCTATTTATCTGTAATATATTCATTATTTTGTTGTAATGCTTTTTAGCAGAGCAATATATCAATTACAGCTTTCTATAGATAGTAGTTATGATTAGGGATGAGCTTCGAGTTCGAGTCGAACGCAAGTTCAACTCGAACATCGGGTGTTCGCCTGTTCGCCGAACAGCGCATTTTATGGGGTGTTCGCGGCAAATTCGAGCGCCCCATGATGAACTGCAAGACCGCAGTGCATTGCTGTATGATGATTGGCCAAATCATACACCTGACCTGCATGCTTTGGCCAATCACAGCACGGTCCTCAGCGAGAGGCAGGGTGCCTTTGGCCAATCATAGCTCAGGGAGACTAAGTCCACGCCCCACACTATATAAGGCTGCTTACACAGCGCCCGTATAGTGTGTTATAGTGGATGGAGATAGAGAGATTGAGCTAGATTAGGCAGGCAGGTTAGTTAGTGGCAGTTTATTTGATATATATATATATATATATATATATATATATATATATATATATATATATATATATATATATATATATATATATATATATATATATATATATATATATATATATATATGATATCAATCAATTATACACATACACACATATACGTACTTTGCATTCAGCGTAGCCTATATACACAGTGCATTCGGCGGTGTACAGTAGATAATACAGTGCAGGCGGTGTACACATTATATAATACAGTGTAGTGCCGTGTTAAAAAATAAAATAAATACCCATCATGTCCGGAAGGCCTCTAAAGAGAGGCAGATGCTCACAGGCCACTAAAAGAGGGCAAGCAGCCTCTGAAATAATAATTAACAGCAGGGACCATTCCTGCACCCAACAAGAGTAACTTTGAGGCGTTACAGTGTTCTGGCACCACCAACACCTAAAGCCCAATGTTTCTGCCCCTGTTTAACAGGGGCATGTAATTACAATTTTTGAAATAATATTTAACAGCAGGGACCGTTCCTGTGCCCAACAAGAGTAACTTTGAGGCGTTACAGTGTTCTGGCACCACCAACACCTAAAGCCCAATGTTTCTGCCCCTGTTTAACAGGGGCATGTAATTACAATTTTTGAAATAATATTTAACAGCAGGGACCGTTCCTGTGCCCAACAAGAGTAACTTTGAGGCGTTACAGTGTTCTGGCACCACCAACACCTAAAGCCCAATGTTTCTGCCCCTGTTTAACAGGGGCATGTAATTACAATTTTTGAAATAATATTTAACAGCAGGGACTGTTCCTGCGCCCATCAAAAGTAACTGTGAGGGGTTACCATGTTCTGCCACCACCGACACCTAAGGCACAATTTTTCAGCAGAGTATATAGTGCAGTCCATATAGTATATATACTGCAGTTCAGAGTATATAGTGCCCTCAGTGTAGTATATATAATATAGTGCAGGGTATATAGTGCAGTGTACAATATATAATATAGTGTATTGAAGTGGTTAAGGGGAGCCCTATGACAGAATTAAGAAAAAAACTGCATGGGTTCCCCCGGTCCATACCAGGCCATTTGGGTCTGGTATGGATGTTGGGGGGGGACCCCCATGCTATTTTTTTTTTTTAATTAGCGTAGAGTTCACCTTAATATCCATACCAGACCCGAAGGGCCTGGTATGGACTGGGGGGAAAACCCACGCTGTTTTTTTAAATGATATTTTATGTATATTGCCGGGATCTGGCAATACATTACAGCCGTGAGAAATTTTAAATGACATTTTTTCCTTTTAGAAATTTCATTTTTCTGCAGTACTTTTATAAACATGGGGAAAATGTTCTACTTTACAGGCAGACCAAGGGGACCTCCCAAGCACGATATTTAAAGGAATATTTCATTTTTATTGTTTCACTTTAAGCTTTCTTAAAATCACTGCTCCTGAAAAAACGGCCGTTTTAAAAACTTTTTTTGCATTGATACATGTCCCCTGGGGCAGGACCCGGGTCCCCAAACACTTTTTATGGCAATAACATGCATATAAGCCTTAAAAATTAGCACTTTTGATTTTTCACGTTGGTGTCCCATAGACTTTAACGGTGTTAGCACAATTTTTTTGTCTGTTCGCAAGTTCTGGTGCGAACCGAAACGGGGGGTGTTCCCCAGTTATGATGTACACTCTACTGCAATTATCATAGATTTAATTGATATTAGACACTGTAGTTTATCTTCATACGTAAGCTTGCCACTCACTTTTGGCAAAAAGGAACAATCCTTTTATCTTTTAAAAGTATGCTTAAAAAGGGCCATCCATCGCTCCTTACAAAGGTGCTTCAAAATCCTTACTTAGATGCTTGGAGGAGAAACAACTCCATAACGTGGCAGTACATGATCTTTTCCTCTGCAAACCCTGATCTCTACAGAAATGCAGCCTTCTCAGTTCCGGCCCCTTGCAATCTGCTGTGTTTATTTCACAAAGAGGAAAGACAAACTACTGCAGGGTCTGTTTCAAAGGCGGCTCGTCCATTAAGGGCGCACGGGCGCTGCCCTCCCTATCCATGCATCCGGCCCCTTTCAGGATGCATGGATTCTTATGAGGGGTGGGTGTTTTTTTGAAGCACCTGATTAGAGCCAGAGACTAATAGGCTTCAAGATACGGTGGGCTCAGGACGCAGAAAATGCGCCCCTGTCAGGAGCCAGGGAGCGTCTCCGCTCGCCGGGCTCTGGTGCGCATGCGCGGGGGACTGGCGCTTCGCCGCACACCCGTCCACGGCCTGATGGTGCGGCGCGTGCGGGTGCACGGCCGTCCCCGTGTGCGCGCCGTAGCCCGTGCGGGTGCCCGGTAGCGCGTCACACTGACGCGCTCGCCGGGCAGGGAGACTATTTCTGATGGCTCCAGCGCCTAGTCGGGTTGCTGGTTCGTCGTCAGCTCTCCCTGATTCCCCGTGCCTGTGATACCCTGATCTCTGCCTGTCTCTGTGTACTGAACCCTGGCTTGTTGAACTACTACTCTAACGGATTGCCCCATTATCTGCCTGTCTCTGTGTACTGAACCTTGGCTTGTTAACTACTACTCTGCTGGATTGCCCCATTATCTATCTGCTTGTCTCTGTGTACTGAACCTTGGCTTGTTAACCACTACTCTACTGGATTGCCTGATACCCTGACCTCTGCCTGCATTAACTGACTTTCTACTGTTTGATCTGCCTGCTACACATCTGACCCCTGCTCATAATTACAGTCCTGCCTCTGCCTATACTCAGTCCTTATCTCTGGTCCCTCCTACAGATCCCAGAGCACCTGCTTCCTATCTCCGGACCTCCTACCTCCCGGAAGCCCGTGCCTCCGCGTGCCCCCAGCTCTCTGTACCCACTTCAGGGGTCTGGGTGCGCGTGGATGTAAGGGCGAGCCGCTCTCAGCATCTCGGCCTCGGTGAGTATTAGTCCGTGACAGCCCCGAGTCCACCCAGGTGTGTTACAATAGCGAATGAATATTCACTATTGTAACACTAATCCTCCTCCTGGCCAATCAGGAAACAGGTCTTGAGACCCGTCACCCGATAGGATTGCCTGTCCTTTCAGTCAATTGGATGCCAAGGAGGAGGGGAAGAGACGCACGTCCGCCGTGTTGGAGGAAAGGACACAGGAGCCCGCTGCCCACTGCGGAGGCCCGCTGCCCAATGCCCACTGCTGATGCCCTATGCCCTTCACCTGTCACCTAGATGGGGCAAGTGCCAGACCAACTGGCAGATAGCAAGTGGGCGGCGGGGTTTTGAGGTGCCGCGGGCCGCCGGGGGGGGTGATTGTTTGCCGCCCCTCCCCCCCAAAAAAACCACCAGCCACCACTGGTCTGTTTGATATCCTTTGTAAAAACTGTCAGAAAGTAAAATAAGCTTTTAGGCAGGTTTAGTCTGCTTTCTCCACTACACATGGCACTGCAGTTGGAGAGGAAGTCTAGAGGAACATGATTCCTCTATGGTTTCCTGGGTCACAGGAGAAGCTATCCAATTGGATGCTACTACCCCATGTAACTCCAGCAGCCATCTTGGGTCAAGCAGAGTCTATTTAAGGCTCCATTCACACCTAGACATTTGGTATCGTGGGTGGAACCTGTCCCTACTTTACCCACTCGAAAAATGTGCGGCTGGGAGCCAGAGCCCTAGGCTCCATTCACACCTAGACATTTGGAATCGCGGGCGGAATCGCAGAGATTCTGCCCTTGATTCCAGAATCATGGCAAAATGCGATTGCAATGCCATTACTTGTTTATGGCACACGATAAATCGAGCCAAAATCATGCCAAAATCACAACTCGTGAAACTTGTCACTCAAAAAGGAGCAGGAGCTTCTTTTGGGCAACAGCGTAGTGTGTTACGATTTTGCTGCGATTGCAGCACAATTTATCACCCGCCAATCATGGCAAAATCACACTATGATTGGAATGTAGTTACCAGTAATGGCATCATAATCGCGCCCCGCGTTTTGCCATTATTCTAGAATTGCGGCGATTCTGCTCACGATTCCAAACGCCTAGGTGTGAATGGAGCTTAAGGCCCTGGCTCCCAAGCTTGGTGCACATTTTTCGAGTAGGTAGAGTAAGGACAGGTACCCCCCCTGACAGAACTAGTGTCAGGGAAAGGTTCCTGACAAGGAGGGAAAGAGTAGGGCTCGCAAATTCTCTGGGTATCTTCCTACTTGAGCATGAGACGGCCAGGCCGCATTCTGCCCCTCCCAACAGGCGCTGTCAGTTCAGCTGAAACCTACCCTCTACATGCTTTTGGACCTGTGAGTGTTCATGGCTGGGCAGACCTCCCACCAGGTTTATTGTGAACTGTCTTTGCATTATTTCAATACAAGTTCTTTCACTGCACTGGACTGTATGTGTTATTGTCTCTGCACCTTGATGCACCCCACCTACAAGCTTGCTGTAGTAAATTTGCATAATAACAGGAGTTCCTAAACTTTCTAAACAAAGTGCCAGTCCATTGTCTTTCAGACTTTATAAGGTCAGACTATATCCAGTAGCAATTTAAAATGCCCTGGAATCAGTGGTTAGTGGTAGTAAGCAATGCCTGAGGCCTGGTGGGCATGCCAGTGGTTGGTGGAGGGAGGAATAATGCCCCATGATTGGTGTCAGTAGGAGGAACAGTGCTCCATTGTTGGTGTCAATGAGAGGGACAGCTCCCAATTATTGGCGTCAGAGTAAGACATAGTACCCAATTGTTGGTGTCAGTGGGAGGAATTGCGCCTTATCGCTAGTGTCAGTGGGAGGAATAATGTTTTATTTATGGTGTCAGCTGGGGGAACAAGGTAACTGATGCTCTGTAAAAATAAGGACTTATCGAAATAAAACATTATAAAAAACATCAAGCCAAAAATAATCCTTATAATTCAGCTTCCTTTAAGAAATATTTGACGGTTTTGAATTCTTGAAAACATGAACTTCATTCCCAGCTTTCAACAGTTAAAAAACACCTCAGAGTCGCAAAGGAAGCTAATGATGGAAGATCACAAGTCTGAACAGAGAGCAGGTAGATATATGAAGTCCAGCAGCTGGCTTGACTGCAGTTACCATTCTTACTGAGGTCTTATTAGGTAAATACCTCAATTAGAGCCAGCAACTCAATATTTATTATGTGTACTGGTCCAGGGGGAAAATGCCCCCCCAGCTTAGTCCCCCCATGATCATGCACTAGCATGCGTCTTGGTCCGCCTTTGCATAAACACGAACAAATACCCATTTGGTCAGATTCCTCCTATGCAGAAAAAAATAGGAGGATGACAGAGGTGCTGGATTGTTGGGGGAACAATAGTGACCAGAACAGGTTTTCTATAGGTTGGCCAGTGGGCATCTGACTGACTCATAGACAGATTATTATCTATATATTCTATATTATCTACATCCTAATTTGTCATGTATTCCTGCATCAAGGAGTAAAGGAGGTGTATAGCACACATGCATGTCCATCCACATGAGCAGGCATGCTTGTGAGATCATTTTGAAGTGTGTATGTGCAGTGCATACCTGCTGCGGCCAGGCTGTTCAAAATAGTTATGGTCACAGTCAAGGCCCTGGGGGTGGAAAACATCAACTTTCAGTTTGTAATCACAGTCTTTTGACAGGGATCACTTAATATATTAGGGTTGTAAAATACTGCTTTGTCCAAAAAATACTGGTAACAGATTGCTACAAAAAACAATGAATAAAATCCTTCAAACCAATGTTCCTGGTCCCAGATAGGTTAAGTATGTATATATGCTCTGCTACAGGCAATATCATTTGGTAAATGGAGATTCCTGTAAATGTAATTGTGATTTTTTCAGTTCAATAAATACAAAAAACAAAAGTGCTTACGCTCTAAAAATGTCACAATGTAATCATGATGCCAGTCTAACTTTATCTCTGCAGTATGCGGGGGCTTAAGCAGGATTTAGGTTTTATGCTGAACTAGTTTCAGCCAATACATCACATAGCAGGAGTGATTTTTAATCACAGTTTTCAATAAACCAAAATCATTAAAGCGTGATGATATTGTCAGGGGAAAGAACCTAACACAGACATTGCAAGTCTGAAACATAATTAGGCATCAGCCCCCTTGGATAATCCCACCATAACACCACAAACGAAAATTTTTCTTTTCTGCTCCTATGATCTTGAATTTGCTGCAGGAGGAAGGCTCAAGCAATGTGCAAGTCTGCCTTCTTTCTGATATTGTGGAAGACAGCACAATGACCAGAGAGTGAGAGGAGGGCAATGCCTGCAATGCTACAGGCAGGGGACATAAGGTGGGAGCAACAAGAGGCAGTGAAGTTCCAGCAGCTGGAGCTTACTGCAAAGCGGGCTCCAGTGAGAAAAAGGGGATGGATGATGAGGTGGCAGACCATCCACGGGTGTCACAGATTGGAGGGGAGGAACATTCAGAGGGATGGGCTGTATAGTACTATTGGCCAGAAGAAGGGGCACCTCGCAGAGAATAGGAGGGAGCAGCCATCCAATTCCATCTACTGTTACTGCCCCACAGGATGCTGCTATCCCCAGCGCAGGTTTACAGGGCTCTGCAGTGTGGGCCATTTTTAATGTGTGCTGCTGGGTGGGAGCAGGACTTAAAGAGGTACTGCAGTCTGCTCACATAATTTGAAATAAAAACATCTTTGCCATTCTGAAGCTTTCCTCCAACCACTTTGCATATTATTTATTATATACTGTGATTCTGTACTTGCTAAATATGCTGCAGAAATCTCCCTCCACTGAGTCTGGCTGCAACCATTTTAACTGTGGGCAGCTGAAACTGCTGCCTGTTCACTTCCTGGATTTACACAGGCACACCTCCAGCTCTGCAGCTCTCATTGGCCCTCTTATGACTCCCCTCTCCTTTCCTGACAAACTCTCATGAGAGTGAGAGAGTGTCACGAGGGCCACGTACCTGATGTGAGATCGAAGTAGTGGGGAGGCCTTTCTTGCACCTCGGGTCCTTTAAGCCTCTGGAGATGGAGACAGAGACTTGGTGGGGACACCGAGTGGCAGGGGTGCCAAGGGTGCGTAGCACTGTGCAAGCCTTAGTCCGGGATCTGAGCCGAGGTCAAGTTCAGTTGGGCAACGACGCATAAAAGGGTTAATCAGAAGAATAATGGTCCAGATCCAAGCCGGGGTCGGTTCCAATCTGGCAGCTGAGTACAAAAGGGGCAAAGAAGTAAAATGGTTAAGGTACAAATCCGGGGTCAAAGGCAAGCAGCAATCAAGAGTAGACATGTGCATCCGTTTTCGTCCGAATGCATTTTCCTCCAAATTTCAGGTATTTTCATTATCATTTTAACAAAAGATAACGTAGGTGCAGAATCCGAAAACCAAAAGTTTCGACATAAACAAATACTTTATTTTCGTTACAAGAGTTCGATATAGATAAGAGATTCGACTTGACGCTGACAATAGCGATCTGTGTCCATCGAACCTGTGGTCAAATGTGCCCAACCTTAGCTCTATTAGTCCTAGATTATTCTACATAGAGAGAAAAGATTCGACATAGAGAGAAAAGATTCGACATTATAGAGACAATAGCAAAAAAGGTTGAATGTGGCTGACCTAACTCTATTAGTCCAAGATTATTCGACAGAGAGAAAAGATTCGACATGAAGATTCAACTAAGCAGTCGCCACATTTATGGTCAAATGCTCCACCCATAGGCTATAGAAGAATATTAATGTTGGTTGACTAGTAATAATAATTAATAAATATAATTATTACTAGTGTCATACAACATTAGAATTCTATTATAGCTTGTAGGCGGAACATTCGACCGGGAATGTACGATTGCGGCGTCATACAGTTTAGCTGCTCCGTCGAATCTTCTTAGAACATCCGACAGACACTATAAGCCTTCAATGACAGATTCGACCTTAATTATTTCAGATATTCGGACGAATGCATTTTTTAACGAAACAAAATAATTAAAAACGAATTTCGGGAGTAACTAAATAAATGTATTTTTCGGACGAAAACGAAATTCCGAAACAAAATATTTCAGTGTGCACATGTCTAATCAAGAGTAGTCAAACAGGTTTCCAGGTCACAACAGGTTCAGACAGATCACACACTAGCACAGGAACAAGGGGGAAAAGAAGATAATCCAGCAACTTGGCAGTGTCTGGGCTGGGCTTATATAGGGAAGTTTGAGGTCACTTCCTGTGCGCCTCCTGGGTATTTTCCCCCTTTTTTGCATCAGGTTGATGTCACTTTCTGTGCGCCACCTGGGTATTTTCCCGCCTTTTTTCCATCTGGTTGAGGTCACTTCCTGTGCACGTCCTGGGCATTTTCCTGCCCCTTTCCATCAAGTCTTCTGTGCAGGTGTGGGTTGGCGCCCTGAGGTGTCTTTGTCGTATGCTCAGTTGGCACGGATTTCCTCTTGCGGCAATGCGCCATTGGTGCATGCGTAGTAAGCCGTGGACTCTTATACACTGGGTGTTAATGATGCTCTCCAAATTGCTAAACAAAGAAAATGCAAGTAAACAAATATAACAAATAACCACCCAATAAACAGGTGGATGCCAAATATACAATGTCAAAAATATGTGTATAAATCAAAAAAGTCCAAAATTTCATCAAATAATTCCAATAGTGCAGTTATCTCGTGAATTCCCACAATCAAAGTGACTGTAATCTTCATCCACCAACACCAGTCACTCAGTCTACTCCCCAGATATACATGACCCTCATTACAGAAGTCATATACAGCATTAGGGTACAAGATGTTCCAATGAGTCGTCACAAAACCCAGCGATAGGGCCTCCAATCGGTCATCAAAAGAAAGGACACCCACCAAATCTCTGGACACAGAATCAAAAAATGAAAGAGGAGCAATCTCCCATGATGAAGCACGTTGGTGTTTTATTTAAAATAGCATTTAAAACCACTTAAACAAGTGTACAAAAGTTTTAAAAAGAACAGAGGGACGGGGGACGCGGTATGCGCTCCACCTGCGTTCCACTGTGGGCGGAAGTAACGGGTCATCCTCAACGACATCAATGCGTTTCGTAAGCACGTCTGACACCATCATGGATCCCTGATGATGTCAGACGTGCCGACAAAATACGTTGGGTGTGGTCGAGTGTGACACTTCACTTCCGCCCACCGTGGAATGCAGGTGGAGCGCATGCAGCGTCCCCGCGTCCATCTGTTCTTTTAAACTTTTGTACACTTGTTTAGCCCCTTCCCGCCCAGCCTATAGCAGATTGACGGCTGGGAAGGGGTTTCATTATTCTGACTTGACGTCATATGACATCTTTCAGAATAACATGCCGCAGGGGAGCGCAGCGTGGCGATCCTGGTGCGGCATATCAGTTTGACACACACCGCATCTCCGATCGTGGTAAGGAGCCTCTGATGGAGGCTCCTTACCACGTGATCAGCTGTGACCAATCACAGCTGATCACAGCGTGAACCAGGAAGTGCCAGTAAATGGCTTTCCTCTGTTTGGGCTGACAGGAAGAGACAATGGGCGGCTCTCCCTGTCAGGGGGGGGGCTGTGCTGATAATTAGCACATTGATTATTAGCACAGCCCCCCATTAGATGCCATCTATTAGATGCTGCCCATCAGTGCCATCTATTAGTGACCATCAGTGCCACCTGTCAGTGCTGCCTATCAGTGCCCATCCATGCCGCCTGTCAGTGCTACCTGTCAGTGCCCATCAGTGCCACCTACCAGTGCCCATCAGTGCTGCCTATCAGTGCCCATCAATTCCACACCAGTGCCCATCAATTCTACATATCAGTGCCTCCTCATCAGTGCCCATCAGTGCCGCCTCATCAGTGCCACCTCATCAGTGCCCGTCAGTGAAGGAGAAAACAAAACTTTATAACAGAAACATAGAAAAACTTTTTTTTTTCCAAAAATTTCTGTATTTTTTAGTTTGTTTAGCAAAAAGTAAAAACCCCGACTCCCTTTCGATCGTCTGAGGGCGACGGAGGCTATCGCCAGTGGTGATCAAATACCACCAAAAGAAAGCTCTATTTGTAGGAAGAGAATCTAGTTTGGGTACAGTGTTGTATGACCACGCAATTGTCATTCAAAGTGCACAGCGCTGAAAGCTGAAAATTGTCCTGGGCAGGAAGGGGGGAAAGTGCCTGGTATTGAAGTAGTTAAGTGGTTTTAAACGCTATTTTAAATAAAACATCAACGTACTTCACCATGGGAGATTGATCTTCTTTCATTTTTTTAGCCTGTGTCCCGAGATTTGGCGGGTGTCCTTTCTTTTGATGACCGATTGGAGGCTCCATCGCCGGGTTCTGTGACGGATCATTGGAGCATCGTGTACCCTCATACTGTATATGACTTCTGTAATGGGGGCCATGCATATCTGGTGAGTAGACTGAGTGACCGTTGTTGGTGGAGGAAGATTACAGTCACTTTGATTGTGGGAATTCACGCGATAACTGCACTATTGGAATTATTTGATGAAATGTTGGACTTTATTCATTTATACACATATTTTTGACATTGTATACTTGGCATCCACCTGTTTATTGTGTGGTTATCTCTTATGTTTATTTACTTGCATTTTGATTGTTTAGCAATTTGTAGAGCATCATTATCACCCACCGGGGACACCCAGTGGTTGTTCACAATATTGCACTTTATTGTATATATTTGAAGGGTGCGTGGTTCATCACCAAATTAAAAAAAAAAAGCATTAATAATTATATACACACAGATGTTTTGCCTTTCATTTCTATTTTAAACTGAATGGGTTGTTTTACAAGGCGATTGTTTACAATCAGTTTAACTTTAAATTATATTTCAGTGTAACAGAGCCGTGACTAGCTGGCATTTCTGGCTCTCCCTCAAAACTTGCTCATATAAAAATACAAGCTGTATTTAAAAGCAAATGTTATGTTTTCCTTCTCCCAACTTCAACACATACAGCGCTAGTTACAAATAACTTTATAGTTTATATTATATAACGGAAAATTGTTATTAATACCCACCACAGTTTTTCTTTCCTGGTCCATTCTCATGTCAGTACACTATGGGTTAACTGTTCCTCATTAACCCTCAGGACCACCTTCTTCCAGTGTTATAAATCCCTGTCTTCCCCTCCCCCTCGTGTTCTTTTGTAGCGGCCACAGGCCACTTAGTTGTGCTGACGTGAGGACGGACTAGGAAAGAAAAATTATGGTGAGTATTAATAACAATTTTCCATTTTCCTGGTCGTCCTCCCGTCAGCACACTATGGGATATACCCAAGCCATGCTTCACCACACTTTAAAGCAGAGTTCCACTTAAAAAAAAAAAAAAGAAAAGTCAGCAGCTACAAATACTGCAGCTGCTGACTTTTAATAATCGGACACTTACTTGTCCCAGGGATCCAATGATGCGGGGGAACGAAGCCCCGCTTGTTTCCCCCTCCTCTCTGTGACGCCAGCATTGTGACTGGCCGGGCAATCATCTGGACTGTGACGTGTCCCAGATGATTGCCGAGAGGGAAGGGGGAGAGGTGATCTGACTTCTGGTTCCGTGGAGCCCCGGGAGGAAGTGGGAGCTGGAACCCTCAATTTTGAGGGTTTCTGCCCCCCCCCCAAACAAATGACCTGCCAAATGTGGCATGTCAGGGGTCACCTTTCTTAAAGCAGGAGTTCCATTTTTGGGTGGAACTCCGCTTTAATTAATTAATCAAAGGAGTTGACACTACCGCCGCTCCAAACATCGAAGAACTAGTGGTGACCACATCCAGTTTGTAGTGCCAAGCAAAAGTCTCACAGGAACTCCAGCTAGCGGTCCTGCATATGTCTTCCACCGGGATCCTTGCTACGGACGCCCACGAAGCTGCCATCCCTCTTGTAGAATGAGCCCGTATAGTCTGCGGGGGAGCAAGGCCCTGTTGCTAGTATGCCAAGGATATAGTTCTTGTGATCCAGGTGGACAAGACCCTTGATGATGCTGCCTCCCCTTTCTTGGGTCCCGAAGGGAAGATGAACAGATAATTCGATTTGCGTATCTGTTGTGCCCTTTGAAGATATGTTGATATTAAGCCGACCATATCCAGAGGTCTCAAATCCAACTGGTTCGCCTGCTCTGGAGGCTGCGTAAAGCAAGGTAACACTGCCTCACAGTTTATATGAAACCTTGACACCACCTTAGAGGCCAAGGCTGAAGCGGGTCTCAGGATCACTCTGTCCAGATAAATAATGCAGAATGGTTCTTCACAGGATAAGGCTGCTAATTCTGACACTCTTCTTGCCATCGTAATGCCCGTCAAGAAAACCAGTTTGATTGTTAGAAATCCCAGTGTACATGATTCAGCCGGACTGAATTGGGGCTGCAACAGTGCCTTTAGGACCGTGCCCAATTCCCAAGTTGGGAAGAGGTTCCTCCTTGGCTCTTATTGCTGCTCTGAGGAATTGCTTTATCAAAGGCTCATTAGCCCATCTATGTCCGGTGAAGCAGGACAGGGCTGACACTTAAACTATAATTGAGTTGTATGCCAAGCCTATAGTTAGTGCTGTTTGTAGAAATTCCAAAATATTTACGATACCCGGAGTTAATAGGGAGAAACTACGCTGTAATGCGAAGTCCACAAATCTTCTCCAAATCCTGGAATATGTGGTGTTTGTTGTCTACCTTGACCCCAGTAATGTAGCGATTACCTCCTCTGAGAGGCCCTGTGCATGCAGTCGGGCCAATTCAACAGCCAGGCTGTCAGGCGCAGTCCCCCCGGGTTGGGGTGCATCCACTGGTCCTGCTGTAACAGGTCCCTCCTGAGAGGTAGGTGTACTGGTGGGGCTGACGCCATCTGCAAGAGGAAAGGAAACCATGCCCTCCTGGGCCAGAGGGGTACAATTAGGGTGGCATGCACCTCCTCCTTCGCGATCTTCAGCAGGGTCCTCATGATTAATGGGATTGGAGGAAACAGGTACACTAGGGGAAACCGCCATAAGATTGAGAAGGTGTCCTGGGCTATCACCTCATTGTACCTGAACCTCGCGGCAAACACTGGTACTTGCACATTCCCTGGTGTGGCCATCAGGTCTACATTGGGTGTCCCCCATCTGGCGAAAATTGGTTGAATATAGTGACTGCTGATTGCCCATTCTCTACAGCTGGGAAACCTCCGGCTGAGATGGTCTGCTATCTGGTTTTGGCTGCCTGGAACGTACACTGCTGTTAAATCCTCCACATGAGTCTCGGCCCAGTGGAGAATTTTGGTTGCTTATTGGAGTAATGCCAGACTCTTGGTTCCTCCCTGTCGAGTGATATATGATACCGCTGTCTGGTTGTCCAATCAAAGTTTGACTCGAGCTCCCTGAATCATCCCCTTGAATGCCATCAGGGCCATAAAAGAGGGTACTGGTTGAGTAACCAAAAATCTGACTTTTAAGGCATGAAAACAATGGAGAGGCAACAGAACAAATAATTATCACAATATTATTTATTGAAAAAAGTTCATAGTATATCACAATGTCCAAAAAAGGTTAAAAACATGAAGAAACGATTTGTACAGTGATCCCTTGTGCGTCACTCAACCAGTACCCTCTTTTGTCTCCCTTAATTTGCGGATATGGCATCAGGAGTGCTCCCCTTTCTTATTTTGCCATCTGGGCCATGTATGTTGCTTGTAGCTCCAGTAGATTGGAGTGTCTGGTTTCCGTCATGCTCCACCTGCCTTGAACCTGCCTGCTGAGGCAGTGAGCCCCCCGAGCCCTGGAGGCTGGCATCCGAGGTTATTACAATCCAGTCTCCTGGGCTGATAGGCATGCCACGCAACAGGGTTTCTGGCAAGGTCCACCAGCTTAGACTCTGAATCGTCCTGGTATCCAGATCTTCTGGTCCAATGACCGGTCGTCCCATTGTCCCAGGAAGGACATCTGGAGGGCTCTCATATGGAACCTTGCCCAAGGTATTGCCGGGATAGCTGCGGTGAACATTGCCAACATTTTCATGCAGTCTCTTACCGATAGCGTCGAAGCCTCCATTAGCCTGTAGACACCTTGCGATATGGCAGAAGAATCCGACCTGACTGGTTGTCGAACACCATGCCTAAATACTCCATCCACTGGGCAGGAATGAGGTTGCTCTTTTGACTGTTTATTAGCCATCCGAAGTTGGACAGGATCACTATCACCTTGTCTCGCAGTAGCACCAGCTATTTGCTTGAATGTGTCAAAAAACAAAAGAAAAAGGGGAATTCTTCAGTGAGGAACATGCAGTGGTCAATTTTATAAATATAAATATAAATTTTATTGAAACAATCACAATAGTCACCAATCCAAAGATACACTGTAGAGACAGGTACCATCACTGATTAAAAAAGACAATATTGTCAAAAACATACGCAGATGGCCACCTCTCACAGCCAAAATCTCACACCAAGCAAGTGAACTTCATTCATAAATTGTGCATAATGAATTATAACAATAGATTTATATGCACTAGTATGCTACAAGTCCTTTGTGGTCAGAAGAAGGCAGCTGGTTGGGGCAGATGAATAATGCTTGGGCAGTGGGGGAGTAAGGGAACCGGCTTAGTAATCAAACTGAACGCCTCCTGGAGTGAGGATACCTGGAGCACGGAAGAGGAGAAGGTGCAGGGGGTATAGAGGGTCTATGGTGGAGAAACCACCAATTCGTGGGACCCAAGGCTGTTAGGACAGCATGTGTGGTGAGTATACACGCCTGTGTATTAGATGTCTCTCTAAGCAAATGATTGCTAGGGATGTTGTAGGCAGCTTGCACCTGACTCAGAGCTGCACTGGGTGACTGGCTCTGTTGGATGGATGCAGCGCAGCGGACACACGAAGTATAGTTATAATAACTGTCCCAGGGCTGGGATATATGTAGGTTAAATCTCACCCAGTGTCGGCTGCAGTCCTCTCCGGGAGTGGGGAGTAGTATCTGTCACCATCTCCAGCAGGTGGATTGCGGATTGCTGTCTCTTCCACAGGGTCAGTCGATGTGCAGGGCCGTTGGCGGTCCCATAGATGTCGGGATGATGGTTATCCTAATGGGATGTCGTAGCAGAGCCAGGTATACTTGCGGGAGTGTATTTCCTCTTATTCCGTTACCGCGAGGGTATGCGGGTAAGCGTTGTGGTTCAGGCCGGTGGTTAGGAGGCTGGTGGGTGGATCTGCGAGACTGCCGAGACGCTATGGGCAGCGTGATGGCGTCATGCTGACGCGTTTCATCCGGGTCTCGGATTTCCTCAGAGCATGCGCAGTAGCAGGTAGTGTTGACTTAAATAGCGTCAGAACGGAACCACGTAAGAGCTTCGGTCTGGTTGTCATGGCTACGGCGCAGTTTCACTGACAGCCACACACATGTAAACAAAACTTAAAAAGCAACATAGGGGCAGAGGGAGGCCATAAGCACCAATGCCCCAAGGGGGGGGGGGGGGTGGAAGGGGACGAAAATAGGTAAAGTAAGGAAAAGCCGAATAACAAGAGAGTTAAAGGACGGGAAGGAGGGGAGCCGGGTAGGGGGGAATGTGAATGGAAAGGAAAGTGAGGTGAAATGAAATGAACAGGGACATGGTTAGTGCACCAGATAAAATGAAAAAACAATCAGCGCAAACCAAATGTGAAAGAACAATATGCAGGCTGAACACTAGGAGGATAACACCAACCTCAGTGACATACAATGGATAAAATAAGTGCAGCGCAAAAGAATATTAATAATCATGGAGTATTGAACAATCTAATAAATCCTAAGAAGTAACAAAAGTCCTTAAATATGAAATGGTGAAAGTAGCAGATAACTCTTTTCTGGGGAAACTGGTAACAAACTTAAATCCGTGCGGTAAATGTGGAAAGAGATTGCGCTTACCAGATCCAATTGACCCCTTGATTATAGGGGGTCCGAAACAGCATAAATGGGTCCGTGGCAGACTGCTGGGCTGGCTGTGATCTGCAGAAATCTCCTCAGATCAGGAGTATAAAACCATAATACCGCTGGATATTTTCTTTTCTTTCTCAATTTGGCAATATCATGGGAGTTACAGAGCTGAGGGGTCTGGCTTCCTCTGGAGCTGCCTGAAATCAAAACACAGCGGCAGGGGAAGTGGGAGGGGTTGTAGCACAGGCACAGCCTGATTGGATAATACTGATACCTGATCAGTATTATCCAATCAGGCTGTGCCTGTGCTACAACCCCTCCCACTTCCCCTGCCGCTGTGTTTTGATTTCAGGCAGCTCCAGAGGAAGCCAGACCCCTCAGCTCTGTAACTCCCATGATATTGCCAAATTGAGAAAGAAAAGAAAATATCCAGCGGTATTATGGTTTTATACTCCTGATCTGAGGAGATTTCTGCAGATCACAGCCAGCCCAGCAGTCTGCCACGGACCCATTTATGCTGTTTCGGACCCCCTATAATCAAGGGGTCAATTGGATCTGGTAAGCGCAATCTCTTTCCACATTTACCGCACGGATTTAAGTTTGTTACCAGTTTCCCCAGAAAAGAGTTATCTGCTACTTTCACCATTTCATATTTAAGGACTTTTGTTACTTCTTAGGATTTATTAGATTGTTCAATACTCCATGATTATTAATATTCTTTTGCGCTGCACTTATTTTATCCATTGTATGGTTAGTGCACCATCAGGGTGGAGACTAAGAAGTATGCTAAAGAATTAATCTAGTACTAGAATTAAAGAATGGATTCACTAGATAACAGCTAAATTAATACTGGTGTAGCACATGAGTTTATGGTGTAAGGAATACAGCAAAATTACATTCATTATTTAACCCCTGTGGCTGCATACTGTTGGTGTTGTATATCCACATTTTCTCCTTTTGGTAGAGTATCCTGTCAAAGTCCCCTCTTCTTTGTGGAAGGTTGAGCCTGTAGATGCCTTTAAAGGTGAGCCCAGCAGGACTTCCGCCATGGAATTGGAGGAAGTGTAGTGGAATAGGTTGCTCGTCATCCTTACTAAGGATGCTCTGGACATGTTCACCGATTCTTACTTTCAGTTTTCTCTTGGTCTTGCCAATATAGTGTTTACCACATGGGCAAGTAAGCATGTAGATTACTCTGGTGGTATTGCAGTTGATAAAGTTAACGATTTTAAAGCATTTTTTGCCTTCAGAATCGGTGAACATGTCCGTGCGTTCAACGTATTTACAAACCGAGCAGCGGCCGCATCTATACATCCCCTTGAGGGGAGGGAGTTGAGTAAGCCAGTTAGGAGTGGAAGATCTTTTATACTCTGAGTGGATAAGGCTATCTTTTAGATTTCTAGAGCGGCGGGCAGTCAAAAGGGGTCTAGTGCCAACTATTTTACCCAGGGTGGGCGAATCAGACAGAATATGCCAGTGTTGGTTAAGTATGGACCTAACTTGGTCCCATTGAGCACCAAATTTGGTGATGATCCTCAGAGGTCCCTGTGACCAATTTGGGAACTTATGATCTTTTTTCTCAAGCAGGGTAGGCCGGTCTGTCTGATTCGCCCTCCTTCTCGCTTCCCTGATACAGGAGTGAGAGTAGCCTCTCTCTCTGAATCTGTTATAGAGCTCCTTTGACTCAGCAGAGAAGTCATCTTGGCTGGAGCATTTCCTACGGGCCCTGAGAAATTGGCCTACAGGAATTGCCTTTATCAGTGATTTGGGGTGATCACTGGAGGCCTGGAGAAGAGTGTTTGCTGCTGTGGGTTTTCTGAAAGTCTTCGTCTCGATCAGGCCATTCTTAACCAGTATAGTCAGATCAAGAAACGAGAGGGAGTGGGGATGAAAGGAAAAAGTAAGTTTTATATTTCTGTCATTCGTGTTTAACTCAGAGAAAACTGAAAGTAAGAATCGGTGAACATGTCCAGAGCATCCTTAGTAAGGATGACGAGCAACCTATTCCACTACACTTCCTCCAATTCCATGGCGGAAGTCCTGCTGGGCTCACCTTTAAAGGCATCTACAGGCTCAACCTTCCACAAAGAAGAGGGGACTTTGACAGGATACTCTACCAAAAGGAGAAAATGTGGATATACAACACCAACAGTATGCAGCCACAGGGGTTAAATAATGAATGTAATTTTGCTGTATTCCTTACACCATAAACTCATGTGCTACACCAGTATTAATTTAGCTGTTATCTAGTGAATCCATTCTTTAATTCTAGTACTAGATTAATTCTTTAGCATACTTCTTAGTCTCCACCCTGATGGTGCACTAACCATGTCCCTGTTCATTTCATTTCACCTCACTTTCCTTTCCATTCACATTCCCCCCTACCCGGCTCCCCTCCTTCCCGTCCTTTAACTCTCTTGTTATTCGGCTTTTCCTTACTTTACCTATTTTCGTCCCCTTCCACACCCCCCCCCTCCCCCCCCCTTGGGGCATTGGTGCTTATGGCCTCCCTCTGCCCCTATGTTGCTTTTTAAGTTTTGTTTACATGTGTGTGGCTGTCAGTGAAACTGCGCCGTAGCCATGACAACCAGACCGAAGCTCTTACGTGGTTCCGCTCTGACGCTATTTAAGTCAACACTACCTGCTACTGCGCATGCTCTGAGGAAATCCGAGACCCGGATGAAACGCGTCAGCATGACGCCATCACGCTGCCCATAGCGTCTCGGCAGTCTCGCAGATCCACCCACCAGCCTCCTAACCACCGGCCTGAACCACAACGCTTACCCGCATACCCTCGCGGTAACGGAATAAGAGGAAATACACTCCCGCAAGTATACCTGGCTCTGCTACGACATCCCATTAGGATAACCATCATCCCGACATCTATGGGACCGCCAACGGCCCTGCACATCGACTGACCCTGTGGAAGAGACAGCAATCCGCAATCCACCTGCTGGAGATGGTGACAGATACTACTCCCCACTCCCGGAGAGGACTGCAGCCGACACTGGGTGAGATTTAACCTACATATATCCCAGCCCTGGGACAGTTATTATAACTATACTTCGTGTGTCCGCTGCGCTGCATCCATCCAACAGAGCCAGTCACCCAGTGCAGCTCTGAGTCAGGTGCAAGCTGCCTACAACATCCCTAGCAATCATTTGCTTAGAGAGACATCTAATACACAGGCGTGTATACTCACCACACATGCTGTCCTAACAGCCTTGGGTCCCACGAATTGGTGGTTTCTCCACCATAGACCCTCTATACCCCCTGCACCTTCTCCTCTTCCGTGCTCCAGGTATCCTCACTCCAGGAGGCGTTCAGTTTGATTACTAAGCCGGTTCCCTTACTCCCCCACTGCCCAAGCATTATTCATCTGCCCCAACCAGCTGCCTTCTTCTGACCACAAAGGACTTGTAGCATACTAGTGCATATAAATCTATTGTTATAATTCATTATGCACAATTTATGAATGAAGTTCACTTGCTTGGTGTGAGATTTTGGCTGTGAGAGGTGGCCATCTGCGTATGTCTTTGACAATATTGTCTTTTTTAATCAGTGATGGTACCTGTCTCTACAGTGTATCTTTGGATTGGTGACTATTGTGATTGTTTCAATAAAATTTATATTTATATTTATAAAATTGACCACTGCATGTTCCTCACTGAAGAATTCCCCTTTTTCTTTTGTTTTTTGATATATACTACTTGAATTCAGAGGAACACACCCACATTTGGCTGGTGACCGCAGCAGTCTCTAATTTACACAGACTTGGTTAACTCTATCCCTAGTCTGTCCTAATCATACCTGAACGCAGAGTTCTTATTGGTTCTTTTATCACCTGCTTTCTTTTGAGTATTTGCTTGAATGTGCCATGACAAGAATTCAATTTTTATTCCCTGCAATCAGATAAATGCTATGGTCGCCAACAGGATCTTGGAGAAAACCCTGGGAGCTGTGTTGATGCCGAAGGGCAGACATTTGAACTGATAATGTCTTTCCTCTATTGTGAATCTGAGGTACCTTTGATGATGTTTGTAGATTGGGATGTGTAAATAGGCATCTGCCAAAATCAATTGAGCTTAACCAAGTTGAACCACTGATGCTATTGTATATATTGACTCCATCCTGAATCTTTTGGGAATGATGAAAAGATTTAGGGACCTCAAGTCCAACACTGGTCTGAGCTTTCCAGATGCTTTGGATACTAGGAATATCAGAGAATATACTCCCTTCCCCTGGCACCCCTGTGGCACTAATGTAATTGCTTGTTTCCCAAACAATTCGGCAACGTATTCCTGCAAACACTTGCGTTTCTTCTGATCCTGTGGGTAATGTGTTCAGACAAAGATATTCGGAGGTTTTTTTGAAATCATATCTTGTATCCATGCTTTACTATCTGTCGGATCCAGCGGTCCTTCACTTTTGTTCGCCAATCCCTCCAGTATCTTGCCAACCTGGCTTTGACTTGGAGGGTTTGGACAGATTTACCATCAATTAGACTTCCCAGTCTGTTTTGCTGCCTGCTCTGTAGTTGATTTCACCTTGCGCAGGAAGGAGCTCTGTGTACCCCTACATTGAGGTCTGTTGTATTCCCGGCCTCGCCTATATGATCTGGCCTCACGGCCCCTTCTGGAATCGCACTGGCCTGGCCGGAAGGGTTGCTGTCTCTTCCTAGAGACAAAAAGGAGAAGGAGGAGAACTAATCTGCTCCAACTAGGCAATATAATTATGAGAGCCAAGTTGCTACAAGTAACAGCAACTGCCAGTAAAAAGCTAATTGCTCACAACACAGTTATAATAGTACACTGCAGTCGATGCGTTCCTCTGAATTAATTTGGCATATAGGAAAAAGGGTGGAATTAAAGAGATAATTCCAAAAAAGCAATTCATCAGGGAGGAACAGGCAATTAGCAAAAAATATATAAGTAAAGTTTATTAAACAATTGACTTAAACACCAATCAAAAAACATGATTAAAAAGGACCACCGACAATTCATTAAAATAGACAACATTGTCTACACACACACACAGATAACCACCACACACTAATCCATACAGGCCCCCTAATTAATGACTTATGAAGGTGATGGTAGCTAGTGAATCATCTAAGGGGAAAAGATGATAATCCTGCAGATAGAACCAAAGTGAGAAAATTAGATCAGGGCGAGTATAGGTAACCGTTCGATCCTGTATACCTCTTATCCATTATATGAAAACCAGTGAGTGTCGGTAAGCACATCCGACTAACTTATGGTAGAGATGGAACAAAAATCCTTAATTGCAGAGCTCACTGTAATGCCCCGTACACACGGTCGGATTTTCCGAAGGAAAATGTCCGATCGGAGCGTGTTGTCAGAAATTCCGACAGTGTGTGGGCTCCATCGGACATTTTCCATCGGATTTTCCGACACACAAAGTTGGAGAGCAGGAGATAAAATTTTCCGACAACAAAATCCGTTGTCGGAAATTCCGATCGTGTGTACACAAATCCGATGGACAAAGTGCCACGCATGCTCAGAATAAATAAAGAGATGAAAGCTATTGGCCACTGCCCTGTTTATAGTCCCGACGTACGTGTTTTACGTCACCGCGTTTAGAACGATCGGATTTTCCGACAACTTTGTGCGACCATGTGTAGACAAAACAAGTTTGAGCCAACATCCGTCCGAAAAAATCCTAGGATTCTGTTGTCGGAATGTCCGAACAAAGTCCGACCGTGTGTACGCCCTATAACAATAAAGGACCAGTGGAAAAAAGTACGCTGGGGAAAGTTCCTGTTTAAAGACTGAAATTACTTGGGAGCTATAGCAAACTCAAAGATACCTGTATCGGCAGATGAATGAGTGTCTTTGGGGGAAGCGGTATAACTGTGTGTAAAATACCATCCCAGCTGGGAGGTGTTAAAGGTAAGATCTCACCGCTATGTAGACCCCAGATCACATCCCCGAACGGATGAATGAGCGATTCCTGCTTGTTCAGTCTCCCGTCAGCTGGTCAGGATAGCTTCCTTCCTTGCACAGGTAGTCATCAGTAAGGTCCAGATAGTGCCAGTCAGATAAAGGGAAGTTCAGTGAGAAGGTATACTAGCCCAGACGGCACAGCCATCACAGAGTTCCAGGGCTTTCCTGGGGCACTTGTGGATATAGCAGAGGTATCCCCTTGGCGTGTGGGTGGAAATGTGTGTAAGCTATAGGGAGCGTGATGGCGTCATGCTATTCGGATAAAGGGAAGTTGAGTGAGATGTATACTAGCCCAGACGATGTGGCCGTCAGATAAAGGGTAGTTGAGTGAGAAGGTATACTAGCCAAGACAGCGCGGCCGTCAGATAAAGGGAAGTTGAGTGAGAAGGTATACTAGCCCAGACGGCGTGGCCATCAGATAAAGGGAAGTTGAGTGAGAAGGTATATTAGCCCAGGTGGCGCGGCCGTCAGATAAAGGGAAGTTGAGTGAGAAGGTATACTAGCCCAGACGGCGCGCCCGACAGATAAAGAGAAGTTGAGTGAGAAGGTATACTAGCCCAGACAGCGCGGTCGTCAGATAAAGGGAAGTTGAGTGAGATGGTATACTAGCCCAGACGATGCGGCCGTCAGATAAAGGGTAGTTGAGTGAGAAGGTATACTAGCCCAGACAGCGCGGCCGTCAGATACAGGGAAGTTGAGTGAGAAGGTATACTAGCCCAGACTGCGCGGCCGTCAGATAAAGGGAAGTTGAGTGAGAAGGTATACTAGCCCAGACGGCGTGGCCGTCAGATAAAGGGAAGTTGAGTGAGAAGGTATACTAGCCCAGACGGCGTGGCCGTCAGATAAAGGGAAGTTGAGTGAGAAGGTATATTAGCCCAGGCGGCGCGGCCGTCAGATAAAGGGAAGCTGAGTGAGAAGGTATACTAGCCCAGACGGCGCGCCCGACAGATAAAGAGAAGTTGAGTGAGAAGGTATACTAGCCCAGACAGCGCGGCCGTCAGATAAAGGGAAGTTGAGTGAGAAGGTAACTCTGTGACGGCAGCGCCGTCTGGGATCGTATATCTTCTTACTCAACTTCCCTTTATCTGACCGGCACTATCTAGACCTTACTGATGACACCCTGTACAAGGAAGGAAGCTAACCTGACCAGCTGACGGGAGACTGAACAAGCAAGAATCGCTCATTCATCCGTTCGGGGATGTGATCTGGGGTCTACATAGCGTTGAGATCTTACCTTTAACACCTCCCAGCTGGGATGGTATTTTACACACAATTATACCGCTTCCCCCAAAGACACTCATTCATCTGCTGATACAGTTATCTTTGAGTCTGCTATAGCTCCCAAGTAATTTCAGTCTTTAAACAGGAACTTTCCTCAGAGTACTTTTTTCCACTGGTCCTTTATTGTTATGCCCCGTACACACGGTCGGACTTTGTTCGGACATTCCGACAACAAAATCCTAGGATTTTTTCCGACGGATGTTGGCTCAAACTTGTTTTGCCTACACACGGTCGCACAAAGTTGTCGGAATTTCCGATCGCCAAGAACGCGGTGACGTCAAGCACGTACGACGAGACTAGAAAAGGCCAGTTCAGAACCAAGCGCAGCACCCTTTGGGCTCCTTTTGCTAATCTCGTGTTAGTAAAAGTTTGGTGAGAGACGATTCGCGCTTTTTCAGACTCGTGGCTTTCAGATCGTTTTCTGCCGTTCAGTTTGTGCTTGTGGGTTTGTATCTGCTCTTCAGTGCGTGCAGTCAGTTCGTATTGGAGTTTTCTGTGCGATCTTGTCCGCTCGTTGCTGTTTTTCAGGTCGCTCTTCACAGGCCTTGCTGTTCTTCAGTGCGTTCTGTTACTTCGTTCTGAGCAGCCGACCGTTTTCTAGCCATGTTTCGTATGCGTACTCCTCGTAGAGTTCGTGCTGTGCGGGGGCTTGGTGTTGGGGTCCTGACCTTGACACAAGTCCAGTCCATGAACAGGGTGGGGAGGAGTTCATGGACCAAGAATTGGTTGCTTCAGCGTGACCAGTTCTCTCATATGCCTTTGCTCCGTGAGATCCGTGAGAATAATCCTGATGATTTCAGGAACTTTCTCCGGATGACGGACCCCGTGTTTCACCGTTTGTTGGCTTCGCTGACCCCCTATATCAGCAGGCAGGATACCTGCATGAGGCAAGCCATCACTCCGGAGCAGAGGTTGGTCGCTACCTTGCGGTATTTGGCCACAGGGAGAAGCCTGCAGGACCTCAAGTTCTCGACAGGCATCTCCCTCCAGGCTCTGGGGATCATTATCCCAGAGACCTGTTCTGCCATCATCCAGATCCTGCAGAAGGAGTATATGAAGGTAAGATTTTTATCCTTTAATATCACATTTTATTGTATTGAATGTTTGCTAATATCTTGTATTTCTTTCCTCATTCCCTAATTACCATGATTGTAATATGCTGTGAATGTCCCCTTTGTCCTCATGCATGCTGGATTTTTATGTAATTATTATTTTAGGTCCTTCATACATATTTGACCTTCAATAACCCCTCCAGCATGGTGTCTCCTGCCCTATATTCACCTCATGTAGTTACTTAACAATGTATTTTATCAGCTCCATAGTAGTGCTTTACCCCAAACACCCCCTAAAATGTTTTGAAATCTTATTTTTGATTTAAATTCAGGCAGAGGGCCAGAGGCTTTTTTTTGTGGTGTCCCCAAATTTTTTGTAACCCTCCCTCCCCCCAACTGCTAAGTCAGCTGATCCCAATTCTCTATCCTCAATCATCTATCTGCTGACTTTGCCAAACCCATACACACTATACCCACCTCTTTAGTGCTCAGATTTATGGATGAATTGCCCAAAGCATGTAGTGCAAGGGCCTGCCTGTATACTTTCCAATGGTACTGTTTAAAGTTCTTGTATCCTATTATGATCTTGATAGGTAATAGCAGAATGTCCAAATGTGCTCAAATGTGTACAGTGTGTATTGATATCTTTGTATTATGACACTTCTTACCTGTCCAGTGGGCTGCCAATAGTGTAACTAAGGAGGGACTGTTCCAAGTAATACCCTGTATTTAGGCATTCATCTCTCAATGAAGTGAAGAGGGTTACCTGTCCAAGAGTCCCCCCCCCCCTATAATGTTAGAAATGGCCCATGAGAGGGGGGGGGGGGATATGATAGGTGTACCTTATACTTTGTTGTTGTTAAATTCCCCTTAATAAATGCTATCTGGAGGTTGCCCCATAATGTTTGTGTCTAATCTGCTTGCCAGGTTTCTGTGAAAAAATAGTAATGTTTATTGTTTTTTCCTCAACAGTTTCCTTCCACGCCACAGGAATGGCAGACTGTGGCCTCCCACTTTGCCCAGCGGTGGGACTTTCCTAACTGCAGAGGGGCAATTGATGGGAAACATGTCCACATTGTCCCACCACCCAACTCGGGGTCGTACTATTATAATTACAAGGGGTTTAATAGTATAGTGATGTTGGCGGTGGTGTCGGCTAATTACGACTTCTTGTATGTGGACGTGGGGAAGAATGGCCGGATGTCCGATGGTGGAGTGATCGCCCAGACGGAGTTCTACAGGCGTCTCCAGAATGGCAGCTTGGACTTGCCACCTCCAGAGGACAATGTTGAAGGTCTCCCATTTGTGTTCCTTGCTGATGAAGCATTTGCGCTGGGGGACCACCTGATGCGGCCATTCCCGATGAGGACCCTCACCCCGGAACAGAGGGTTTTTAATTACCGGCTGGCCAGAGCCCGAAGAGTGGTGGAGAACACATTTGGAATCCTGGCCAGCCGGTTCCAATTATTTCTGACACCCATCCATATGGCGGAGTATAAACTGAACCATATAATACTTGCCTGCTGTGTTCTCCATAATTTTTTAAGAAAACATTCAGCAAACTATGCTGGCTCAGTTGGGCCTGAGGCCGGAAATCCAAATCCATCAACACTGACGGCGCTTGAAAGTGGCCGTCCTGGCTTGCCCTCCCTGAGTGCCCGTGATGTCTGGTTACGCTACCTGGAGTTCTTTGCGGGTAGGGGGGCTATCAATATGCCAGACAATCTGTGAAAACTTTTTAAAATAAAAACCAACCCAAAAAAAATTCTTTGTGGACATTTACTGCTTGTGTTTCTTTTAGCTGACCCTGACAGAAATGTGTTGAGTGCAGAAAATGTCGTGATTGGGTAACCTAAAAAACTGTGTTGGCTGGTAATTCCTAAATGCAAAAACACATTTCACTACAAGTGCACTTGCAACTGCACTGAACCTGCACTTGTAGTGCAAAGTGTATTTTCCCTTAGGAAATAACCCCCATTTTTGCATAAAAGAGCAATTACATCACCCCAAAAGCGTTGTAGTGTTGAGACAATAATCCACACATTCTTGATTAAGCCACTTTTTTATAGCTGCACAATCACATGGGCATTTACCAAAGGTTTTTAAAACAAACCAACATGTTTGTTGTATAACAATGTTTGCAGTAGCATTATGAAAAATCGAAATATCCATTTCAGATAAAACAGGCCTGTGTAAAACCAACAAGAAAGCCAAAAAACTTGAACTTACAAAGTTCACATTAGGTAAAACCTGAAGGCTATATCAGACATCAGTATTTAGGAACTGGGTTTGATATAGCGTTCAGATGGGGGGAAATCACCCCTGGAAAAGCCAAATTTGGAAGATGCACACCAATTTACAAATGTCAACATGTGCTATCTGCCATCATGGAGGATCAAGGGACGTGTTTGGGGGGAGCAAGCCCTTCCTCAACGCTACTTTATAATTGAGGAAGGGGTTGCCCCCCCAAAACGCGTCCATTGATCTCCCGTGATGGCAGATAGCACATGTTGGCACACTGTGTGCATCCTCCAAATTTGGCTTTTCAAAACATAGAAAAAAATTTTAAAAGATTGGACCACAATAAAACAAGTGATTTTGTGGGGTTTAAATTCGCCCCAAAACATCAATGATGTTATTATTTTTTTTAATAACATCACTGATTTGTTGCTGTATGTTGTGCAATTCGAGATTACATCCCATGATCTCCCCGATCAGGATCTGGGCACTTTCAGAAGTAAAGCGTTCTCTCTCCCTCACATCATGATCACCTAAAAAGAGATAAAGAACAAAAAAAAAGGTCTCAAAAATCTGCCACCAGCCATCTCTTTTACCTGAGTCTGTGGTCGCAGACACTCACCTGTTGTGGTGCCAATCTCCACCACATCTTCTTCTTCCTCCTGCTCTTCTTCTTGGGTTGGTGTTATTTCTCCTTCTTCCAGAGGTGGGGGGTCTGTGGTCTCCTGGGATGAGGGGTGTCCTCCGAGTCTTTTCTCCCCTATGTAAAACAAAAATGGTATACTTAGCACACAGATATTTGATGGCAGAACTATAGAAATAGGAAACATTGCTTGGAAGTGGGGTACAATTGTCTATTTTAGCCGAGTTCCAAGATGTATATTTTTTATTGCCCTTTGTCAAGCTGCAATACTTTACCTGTTTGGTACAAGCTTCACAGATGGAGACACCCCTATAGTATACGCTGGAGCACCTGTGTGGCCCCCCCTAATAAAAATGGTGTTCTTTTGTCCCACACTAGTGCTCCAGTGTCCAGATGTGAAAACAGCTGCTCAGTGTCCTCTCCTTACACACAATCTAGTTTGCATTTCATTCTAGTAACAAACCCATCTACACAAACAAATATTTGGCATCCAAGTAGGCCCCCAAAAATGGGTGAAAATGCATATGGCCTAAACAATGGTGTTCTAGAGGCCGAAAGAAAAATGTTTGATACGAACGAATAATGTGCCCATGAATATTAAAGTTGACCTTTTGGAAACGTTACAACTAATCAAAGCATATGGAGCAGAACGAACGTAATAAAGACAGAAAGAATAGGAACACAGCACAACTACTTACTTTTTTGCAGCACTCTCCGGATCTTTCGGTACTGCTCGGGCTCTCTCAACTTCAGGTCCGACCACCGCTTCCTGAGCTGATCTTTAGACCTTCGTACCCCGAAATTCCGCTCTAGACTCCTGACCACTTTCGCCATGATTTTGGCCTTTCGGATATTGGGGTTGGGGTAAGGCCCATATTTTCCGTCACAGTCGGACTTCCTCATGATGTCGACCATCTCCAACATCTCCCCAAACGACATATTTGTGGCCTTAAAACGTCTCCTTCTGGATCGGGACGTGCCTGGATCCGCCCTTTCCTCCTCCTCCTCCTCCTCGTTGCTACAATTAGCCCGCACCTGCTGTATGTCCGCCATCATGCTCTTCACCCACTGCGCCGAACGAAAAGGGGCGGGGAATACACTAGAAAGAACGTCAGGGGCGGGCGGAGTTACACGCATGCGCAGTGTATATAAAGCGTAACACGCGTGCGTATTATGTTTGATCTGTGAGCGGAGGAAGGAGCATTGAACGCGGCGATCGTAAGAACGAAGGTAAGAGACAAACTTGGGCCTATACTGCTTCTATAGATTGAGGCCTATATTGTAACAAGATTAGGAGAGTTTTGTCTGACATTAGGCTTTGTCTTGTGTTGTGTCTTGCAGTGAACATGGATATGGTACTAAAAGATCAGGACTTCATGTCACTATTCATTGATATGCTAAGGGAGCTGCCCTGTCTGTGGGAGATTACCCACCCCCATTACAAGAACCAAGCAAAGAGGAAGGCAGCACTGGAGCAATTGTGTGAAATTGTGAAGCAGGTGATCCCCACGGCAGACATTACCTATTTAAAGATCTTCATTGGTGGCCTGAGGAGCACATATCAGAGGGAGCGCAATAAAGTCCTGGATTCACAGAGATCCGGAGCAGCAGATGACATCTATGTCCCCAGGATGTTGTACTACGACAGGCTGCACTTTCTGGCAGGCCAGACTGAACCCAGGCCATCCCTCTCCAGTCTTCCTTCCACGCTTCCTTCCCGTCCGGCTGAGGCTTCTGACGCCCAACCTGGGCCTTCCAGGCCACATGTGGAGGAGCCCAGATTGAGCCAGGTATAGCATTCCTCTAAATATTTCTGCTTGTCCAATCAATGATGTTAACTAGATGTTAGTTGGGAGTACTAATTTAGGATTGTGATTGATGATGCAAAAACTAAATCCATGTCCCTTTTTCATACACAGGGAAGTCTCAGCCAGGAGGTGGCCGGGCCGAGCCAGCTGGCTGATGTTCAGGTCCCTCCACCCCCGGTGAAAACAGAAAGTGGCAGTAGGAGGAGTACCCTAGAGGAGGCGGCTATCAGATTTTTTTGTAGGGCTACAGAGGTCCTGGGAGCACCCCACACCAGGCAGGAGAACATTGGTGCATTCATTGCATATAAAATGCAGAGGATGGGGGAGGGCCAACAAGCCATGTGTGAGGCCCTCATATCAGAGGCTCTGGAGAAAGGTATGAGGGGCCAAATTACACCTGACACACATCTTTGGGATGGTCCTCCTCCTCCTCCTGCAGGTCCTCCTCCTCCTCCTCCCTCTCCTCCAGGTCCCCCCAGTCCTCCTCCAGGTCCCCCCAGTCCTCCTCCTCCTCCAGGTCCTACTCCTCCTCCTGCCACATCTCCTCCAACTGCACAGCCACAGCCGGGAAGGAAGTGTGAAAGGAAGACCAGAGAGTGATTGGACCCTGGATCCAGTCTGGTCGGCCAAAAAATGCAGCCTCTTGTGGTACCACAGCCTGGGGACACTGATGTCATCTGCTGCTATCCCGATCTCTGTGAATCCCAGACCAGACTGCCCTCCCTTATATATGGACTCCTCATGCCACCAATTTTGAGGTTGAAGAATTGTTGTCTGCCGTGGGGGTCCCAGGCTTCACTAATTTCTCATGTTGATCCAGTGTTGCCTTCCTCTTTGTTTGGTTCTGATACCTTAATAAAGGATTTTTGTTTTGAATTATACTCTCCTATGTGTTTTACTTCAAAAATGATGGTTTGTTTGTGAGGATTCAGGTACATTTCTAATATACAATGTGAAATGAACAAGGGACACCAACAACAAACAATCTCATGGAAATTAAATAATAAAAGATATCAATGGTGTTGGGGTAACTTGACACACAAAACACACACAAAAATATTCTGGAGTAAAAATAAAAATAACATTGAACAAAGATCAGCCTTGGAAAAAATCCAAACATTAAAGAAAAAAAAAGGCTTAAAAACAAAAAAAAAAAAACATAAAAAATATAAAACTGTCAGATGTGACAACTAATAACAATATATTGAGGGAATCCCACTAAAAAAACAAAAATAAAACTTTGTGAGAAGTGTGTGTGAATATGAGCAGCAAAACTACTTAATTCTTGTCACATTATAAAGAAGAAGAGAGTGCGCTGTATTAAACTATTTTTTACATTGCAGCGTGACGAAAGTGCTGTATCCATTCCGAACGCTAAGTTTACCAGAACTAGCTGTCCCGTGTCGGAATTTCTTCTGAGCATGCGTGGCACTTTGTGCGTCGGAACAGGCCACACACGGTCGGAATTGACGCGATCGGATTTTGTTGTCGGAAAATTTTATCTCCTGCTGTCCAACTTTGTGTGTCGGAAAATCCGATGGAAAATGTCCGATGGCGCCCACACACGGTCGGAATTTCCGACAACACGCTCCGATCGGACAATGTCCATCGGAAAATCCGACCATGTGTACGGGGCATTACAGTGAGCTCCGCAATTAAGGATTTTTGTTCCATCTCTACCATAAGCTAGTCGGATGTGCTTACCGACACTCACTGGTTTTCATACAGTGGATAAGAGGTATACAGGATCGAACAGTTACCTATACTCGCTCTGATCTAATTTTCTCACTTTGGTGCTATCTGCAGGACTATCATCTTTTCCCCTTAGATGATTCACTAGCTACCATCACATTCATAAGTCATTAATTAGGGGCCTGTATGGATTAGTGTGTGGTGGTTATCTGTGTGTGTGTAGACAACGTTGTCTATTTTAATGAATTGCTGATGGTCTTTTTTAATCATGTTTTTTGATTGGTGTTTAAGTGAATTGTTTAATAAACTTTACTTATATATTTTTTGCTAATTGCCTGTTCCTCCCTGATGATCTGTTTTTTTGGAATTATCTCTTTAATTCCACCCTTTTCCTATATGTCTCTTCCTAGAGGTCTGAGGTAATAGGCCAGACTTTCCACCTGTGACCTGCTTGATTGCCTCCTCCAGGGTCTTTCAGAACAACATCTTACCGTTATATGGAATGTTGCATAACGCCTGTTTAGATGCCGCATCTGCGGTCCAATGTTGGAGCCATAACGCCCTTTTTGCGGTCACTGCATGTGCCATCAATCTAGCCAGTAATCTTACTAGATCTATGGAAGACTTGGCCAAAAAGCTGCTGTCAGATTGAGTTCCTCCAGAGCTTCAATGACTTTAACTGTCTCCACTCTAGCGCGCAGTGCCATCTCCACATTCGTAACCCAGACCTTTAGGGCTCTTGAGATCGATGTTAGGGCTATGGATGGGCGACAGGCTGCTCCTGCAACAGCGTATATCTTTTTAAGATCGGCATCTGTCTTTCTATCCATCGGATCTCTAAATGTGGTGGAATCCTCCAGCAGGAGGGAGACATGCCTTGCAAGGCGCTGTAGGGCTGCATCTATCCCTGGTACCGAGTCCCATAAAGAGGCATTCGATGGGTTAAAGGGACAGAGTTTAGTAAAGCAAATTTGGATTCTCGCTTTTCTCTCCGGGTTCTCCCATTCGTCCTCCATTAATTTCCGGATCTCCTCCATAAATGGAAAGGAAGGCCCTTGCCTCCCTAAGTTTAGAAAGAATCTCTTAACCTTCTCTGAAGGTTTAGAGTCTTGATCACATTCTATGGCCTCCTTTATGGCCATAACATATGGCTCAATCAGATGGGGATCGAACAAATGCTCGGGCATGTCCTCTGTTTCTGACGAGGAGCCTGATAAGGTCTCACAGATCCTTGGCGATTTTCGGCCTTGATCTGTGGAGGTGCCTGGTTTAGGTTCTTCTCTAGAACAGGCTGCACTAGAGGCTAGCTGTATGCTTTCGGCCACTGCCTCATGGATATAATCCTTAACCTTCCGAGCTTCTGCTTCCTTATCTGTGGCCACATCTTTCATGCATTTGGCACAAAGAAACTTCCCGACAACAGCCGGTGCCGTGGAAGCCCAGCATAGGCCACCTGCTCACCTGCCAGTCTCCCGGACTGCCTTGGTTCTAATGTTGAAGATTTACTGCAGCTTGGACCACTGGGAGATCGATCCCTCCATTTGGAATGGGACCCTGGTTGCTGGCACTTAGAGCGGTGGCAGGACTTTTCATTCCGGTAATGTCTTTTTTTTTTTGGGCTTTTGCTCCTAAAAAAGATTAGGCAACACGTTACTTGTGTGTGCGGCACTCTTTTACAGTTTTCGTCCCCAGTAGACCCCTCCTACCTTTCCGCAGTTCTTCGTTCCTGCTGTGGCGAGCTCATAGCTATGGTAGGGTGACCACATTTCCAAACTGCCATTCAGGGACACCCCCCTACCCCCTTCCCAAAAAAAGATGGGGGGGGTTGGGGGAATGTAGTCTTGGGGTTGACGGGGAATTCGGCGCCAGGGGTGATATGTCGGGTGAATAGCTGGTGTTGTACTACATTGTAATATATAATGAAATTGTTCAACTCACCATAATGCAGAATCAGTGGGGACCCTGAGCTTGTCACTTGCCACCTGATGCAGTGTGCCACTTGCCACAGTTGCCTGCCACTAGATGCAGCTTGTTACTTGCCACTATCGCCTGCACCCAGATGCAGCTTGTCACTTGCCACCAGATGCAGCGTGTCACTTGCCACCAGATGCAGTGTGCCACTTGCCACTGTTGCCTGCCACCAGATGCAGCTTGTTACTTGCCACTGTCGCCTGCCCCCAGATGCAGCTTGTCACTTGCCACCATTGCCTGCCGCCAGATGCAGCGTGTCACTTGCAACCAGATGCAGCATGTCACTTGCCACCAGATGCAGTGTGCCAATTGTAACCCATTGCCTGCCACCAGATGCAGCGTTTCACTTGCCACCGTTGCCTGACGCCAGATGCCATACGCCAGATGCAGTGTGCCACTTTCCACCCATAGCCTGCCACCAGATGCAGTGTGTCACTTTTCACCCATAGCCTGCCACCAGATGCAGTGTGCCACTTATCATCACCTATAGCCTGCCACCAGTCTGATACATCAGAGCCCCGGGAAAGTGAGCGCCCCTCCCGCCGCTGGCTGCTGATGTTACTTCTCCCATGGGGGGGGTGTCACATCTTCAGCTCTGAGAGGTTCATGCTGGTACCTGCAGTCCTTCACTTTTGGGGGTCACATCCCCCAAAAGTGAAGGACTACAAGTCCCAGCATGAACCCCTGATATCAAAGGATGTGATCCCCCCCCCCAAATTGAAGGGCTGCAAGTCCCAGCATGGACCCCTGAGAATTAAGGGTGTGACCCCATAGATTTCACATGCTAATGCTGGGACCTATAGTTCTTCACTGATTGGGGGGGCATCACATCTTCAGTTCTGTGGGGTTCATGCTGGTACCTATAGTCCTTCACTTTTGGGGGGTCACATCCCAGCATGAACCCTGTCCTGATATGTAAGGATGTGCCCTCCTTCCATCCCTCTTATGCCCCGTACACACGGTCGGATTTTCCGATGGACAATGTCCGATCGGAGCGTGTTGTCGGAAATTCCGACCGTGTGTGGGCGCCATCGGACATTTTCCATCGGATTTTCCGACACACAAAGTTGGACAGCAGGAGATAAAATTTTCCGAGAACAAAATCCGTTGTCGGAAATTCCGATCGTGTGTACACAAATCCGATGGACAAAGTGCCACGCATGCTCAGAATAAATAAAGAGATGAAAGCTATTGGCCACTGCCCCGTTTATAGTCCCGACGTACGTGTTTTACGTCACCGTGTTCAGAATGATCGGATTTTCTGACAACTTTGTGTGACCGTGTGTATGCAAGACAAGTTTGAGCCAACATCCGTCGGAAAAAATCCTAGGATTTTGTTGTCGGAATGTCCGAACAAAGTCCGACCGTGTGTACGGGGCATTAGGGTGTCATTTCATCTGTCAGTGTCCTCTCCTCTTCTGCAGACCCCTTATCTGCCTACTGTCCTCTTATCAGTGCTAGCTCCAGGCTGACACACACTTGGAGCTCCTGTGAAGTGCTGACAGTTCAGCACAGAATGCTGGCTGCTGGGGGAGAGTTGACTGAGGATTTTAACCCCAATCTGTCGATGGTGAGTGCTTTGGATTCAATTGCCTTTCTACAAAACTCGTCTCTCCTTCGTGCACTTCTGCATGCTGCTGGCTGAACGGTGCAGGGAGGAGGTGGGTGGAGCTAATCAGTAGGCGTGGAGGAGGAAGTTAAATCTTCCCTGCTGTGAATGCTGGGGCTCTGTCTCTCTCCTCCTCATGACATCACTGGTTGCTAGATGCAAGGCGGGCAGTGGCTAGCTACCATTTGGGCACTGAGCCAGCGGCTCATGTAAAAGGGGTCTCACCAGCCAAGGGTCCACCACAGGCTGTCAGTGAGTGACAGCAGCTATGTGAGGGATATTTTAGAGGGCATAAGAACAGTCCAGGGCCAGGGGGCAATTCTGGGACACTGTATTGTCCCAGAATGAGGGTGCCCAGGACCCGGGACAGACCTGCTAATTGCGAGATTGTCCCGGGCAATCCGGGACACGTGGGCACCCTGGGCTACGGACGGAAGGAGAAAAAAATAAGTTTAGTAATAGACGCATCTAGTAATTATCCTCTTCCATTCTTCCCCTGATGTTATACTTTTCTTTAAAATATATTTTTTTGTGCTACCCCTTTAAATCGTCGGCCATCTTACCTGCAGCAAACAAGCTGAGAAGTGCAGGATGACAGAGAGGGCCTGGAGCAGCAGCAGTGAGTAATTCAGCCAAAACAAAAAGAAGACAAGGGCGCACCAGCCTTGTGCATTAACTTTTAAGACATTTATTAAATAAAAATAGTAGAAGTGACTCACAAGCGATTGGTGGAGGAGGCACAACATAAAATCGCACCAGTAGACAGTCTGCGATTTGGGATGAGCGAAACCTTCCAGGGGTCGTGGAGGAACGCACAGACGTTGCAATCCGCTAACGCGTTTCGAGGGGAGAGTCCCCTCTTCCTCAGAGCTATGCACTGCCCTCGAAACGCGTTAGCGGATTGCTCATCCCAAATCGCAGACTGTCTACTGGTGCGATTTTATGTTGTGCCTCCTCCACCAATCGCTTGTGAGTCACTTCTTTTACTATTTTTATTTAATAAATGTCTTAAAAGTTAATGCACAAGGCTGGTGCGCCCTTGTCTTCTTTTTGTTTCGGTTTCTACTAGGATCCCCATCCTTGAGGGCAGCAAGGCCTGTGTTTATGTACTATACATGGTGATCCACCTGTGCGCAGGAGTTACTTTTTTCTTTTTTTTTCTCTCTTTTGCTACAGTAATTCAGCCAAACCTGGCTGGGAAGAAAAAGCAGGAGGAGAGTGTAAACAGCACATAAACTGACCAAGGGAGTTTGGGGAGGAGAACCGTGATAGCACCTACTGGATTTACTACCCCTGAAGCCCACAGCGGTCGGCGACTGCCGTTGCGGTGTCCTGTTTTATGGTGTGCTGGTTACCCCAGCAATGCATGGCCGCTTCCGCTAAGCCCCGCCCCGTGATGTCATTCGGCGGCGACCTCAGCTCCAGAGAGGGAGATGGCTTGATCCTAGAGCCTGGGACCCCCTTGAGGGTAACTTTTAAATTCCTCTTCAGCTCGCCACAGCCTGTGCGTGTCCTTCAGACTACAGATGCCCGCACCCCCAGCACTCAGGGCATCCAGTGTCATAAGAGGATTTACCTCTATCCTTTCTGGACCTTCCAACCCCAGGAGAGGATCAACCTGGGGGGGGAAAGGTTCGGTAGGGGGGTGTAGCTGGAATTCAGTCTGGTGGCCTGGCGACCAATGAAAAAAAACACGAGGGGGAGGGGAGGACAGGGATTTTTTAACGTTGAAACAAGTTGGTCCTGAGGGTTAATGAGGAACAGTTAATCCATAGTGTGCTGACGGGAGGACGACCAGGAAAATAAAATTGTGCAAACTATGATTATGTGCAAACTATGCCAATAATGAGTGCTACAATTTCTATGAACATACAATCAGCAATTCCTTATAAATAAATTCATAAAACAAAAAAAAATGTTCCAACCAAAGTGCTATAATGTTTCTAAATCCATTCCTTATAAATCAATTCAAGAAAATTCTTCCAATTCATGTGATTTCACAATACATAATGTAAATACATCCATACATTCCCAAGTAACTCCAATACAACCAATGTACCTTTAAATCTACACTGCAATCCATTGTGTTGTGCCTTTAACTTCGAAGTTCACATGCAATCCTTTAGGCCCCTTTCACACTTATACGACTTCAAAGTCGCGCGATTTTACCGCGATTTCGCGGCCCCGATTTTGTCGCGATTTTACGGCGATTTGCTGCGATTTTACCGCGATTTGGGAGCAGTACTACTTTGTACGACTTTGCCACATTTTTTGCATTAACAAATGAAAACATACAGTAGTTGGTATGAATCATAAGGGGGAACTCCACGCCAAGTTTTAAATAAAAAAACTGGCGTGGGTCCCCCCCCCCAGGGGCATACCAGGCCCTTAGGTCTGGTATGGATTGTAAGGGGAAACCCCTACGCCGAAAAATCGGCGTGGGGGTCCCCCCAAAATCCATACCAGACCCTTATCCGAGCACGCAGCCCGGCCGGTCAGGAATGGGGGTGGGCACGAGCGAGCACCCCCCCCTCCTGGGCCGTACCAGGCCGCATGCCCTCAACATGGGGGGTGGGTGCTTTAGGGCATGGGGGGCACCCTGCCGGGCCCCCCCACCCCAAAGCACCTTGTCCCCATGTTGATGAGGACAAGGGCCTCTTCCCGACAACCCTGGCCGTTGGTTGTCGGGGTCTGCGGGTGGGGGGCTTATCGGAATCCGGGAGCCCCCTTTAATAAGGGAGCCCCCAGATCCCGGCCCCCCACCCTATGTGAATGAGTATGGGGTACATGGTACCCCTACCCATTCACCTAGGGAAAAAAGCGTCAATAAAAAAACACAGTACACAGGCATTTAAAATAATTTATTAGGCAGCTCCGGGATCTTCTTCCGACTTCGGGGGTCCTCTTCCGACTTCGGTCTCTCCGGCGTCTCCTCCCGGTGTCCTGATCTTCTGCCGGCTCCTCCGCTTTCTTCTGCAGCTCAATTGCTAGCGGTGGTCCGGACTTCTGCCTTCTGCCTTCTTCTTTTCTTCCAGAGATGTTGACACGACGCTCTCTCCAGCTGCAATGGTCTCTGAACGCTCCGCAACGGACTTATATAGGCGGTGACCCCGCCCCCTTATGCCGTCACAGTCCCTGGGCATGCTGGGACTGTGACGTTTTAGGAGGCGTGGTCACCGGGTGATGACCACGCCCCCTTATGACGGCACAGTCCCAGCATGCCCCGGGACAGTGACCTCATAAGGGGGCGTGGTCACCGCCTATATAAGTCCGTTGCGGAGCGTTCAGAGACCATTCCAGCTGAGAGAGCGTCGTGTCAACATCTCTGGAAGAAAAGAAGAAGGCAGAAGGCAGAAGTCCGGACCACCGCTAGCAATTGAGCTGCAGAAGAAAGCGGAGGAGCCGGCAGAAGATCAGGACACCGGGAGGAGACGCCGGAGAGACCCCCGAAGTCGGAAGAGGACCCCCGAAGTCGGAAGAAGATCCCGGAGCTGCCTAATAAATTATTTTAAATGCCTGTGTACTGTGTTTTTTATTGACGCTTTTTTCCCTAGGTGAATGGGTAGGGGTACCATGTACCCCATACTCATTCACATAGGGTGGGGGGCCGGGATCTGGGGGCTCCCTTATTAAAGGGGGCTCCCGGATTCCGATAAGCCCTCCGCCCGCAGACCCCCGACAACCAACGGCCAGGGTTGTCGGGAAGAGGCCCTAGTCCTCATCAACATGGGGACAAGGTGCTTTGGGGTGGGGGGGCCCGGCAGGGTGCCCCCCATGCCCTAAAGCACCCACCCCCCCATGTTGAGGGCATGCGGCCGGGTACGGTCCAGGAGGGGGGGGGATTTTTCGGCGTAGGGGGTTCCCCTTAGATCCATACCAGACCTAAGGGCCTGGTATGCCCCTGGGGGTAACCCACGCCGTTTTTTTCATCTAAAACTTGGCGTGGAGTTCCCCCTCTGGATTCATACCAGACAGCTGTCAGCACTGCCTGTCGCTCATCGGGAAAGGAAAAAAAAGTTTTCCTTTCCCGATCGCCGAGCCAGGCTTGTGCTTACAAAGTCGTACTGAAGTCGTGTCTATATTATTCAGGCACGACTTGCATGCTACTTCAGGGTTTAACATTGAGATCTATGGAGTACAACTCGCATAGAAGTTGGACCAAAGTAGTGCAGGGACTACTTTCAAGTCGGCACGACTTAAAGTCGTGCCAATATGAATGGTAGTCATTGAAAATCATGGAGAATGACTTGTCATACGATTTTGCAGTACAAAATCGTGGGACAAGTCGTATAAGTGTGAAAGGGGCCTTACTCAAGCCCCTTTAGGTGAAGACACCCACCAGATGTCTAGACCCCTCACTTGTTTCTAAGTGGGCCTTGCTTTGCATTCTAATGTTCCCCATAGATTTATTTAGGTTGAACTGATCTTTTACAGTAATTACTTTCTCCTCATGGCAACCCATATAGGAAAGTACCAGATGGAAACAGAAAACTCCCATAACGTAAAAGCATTTATTTAGGACAAAACATAATACTCACATCTTACTGTGCTTATATACTGGCTCCAGGATAAACTGCTTACTCTCTCTGTTTTCTTTACTTAAAGTGGTTCTAAATCCTTACATATACCCAAGGAAGTGACTGGCCTCAAGTGATACACAGATGAAAAAGAAAATCCTTCTATAAAAGAAGTACCTGTTTATCTGCAACCCTCTCTTCTCTACAGCCGTTCAAAAGTGCGCAATTTATATAGCTTGTCTGAGCTTTCAGAAAGCAGGAGGCAGGTAGCTGAGGCTACACCCACAAATCTCAGTGAGGATAGTCACCGGGACTAGATGGCTTGAACCCAAGGGTCCTTAGGGAACTCAGTCAAGTAATTGCCAGACCATTGTTCCTAATTTTTACTAACAGTCTACTAACTGGAATGGTACTAGCTGATTGGAGAAAAGCCAATGTAGCACCAATATTTAACTAAGGGCCAAAATACATCCCTGGGAATTACAGACCAGTTGGCCAAACATCAATAGTATGCAAGCTCCTGGTGGCGAAGGATAAGGGACTATATACAAGATTTTAGTAATGAAAAAACTGTATCATTAGCAGTAATCCGCATGGATTCATGAAGAATCTTTCTCTTGCCAAACCAATCTAATAACCTTATATGAGGAGGTGAGCTGCCATCTAGATAAAGGAAGGCCCGTAGACGTGGTGTATCTGGATTTTGCGAAAGCATTTAACACAGTTCCCCATAAACGTTTACTTACAAAGTAAGGTCCTTTGGCATGGACCATAGGGTGAGTACATGGATTGAAAACTGGCTACAAGGGCGAGTTCAGAGGGTAATGATAAATGGGGAGTACTCAAAATGGTCAGGGGTGGAAAGTGGGGTCCCCCAGGGTTCTGTGCTGGGATCAATCCTGTATAATTTTTTCATAAACAACCTGGAGGATGGGGTAAACAGTTCAATCTCTGTATTTGCAGACGAGGTAAGCAGGGTAATAACTTCAATGCAGGATGTGGAAACCTTGCAAGAAGATCTGAACAAATTAATGGAGTGGGCAACTACATGGCAAATGAGGTTTAATGTGGAAAAATATAAAATAATGCATTTGGGTGGCAAAAATATGTATGCAATCTACTCACTGGGGGGGAGAACCTCTGGGGGGATCAAGGATAGAAAAGGACCTGGGGGTCCTAGTACACGATAGCAGCAGATTGGCATTGTATGCCATTGCTGAACCTAACAAAGCAAACAGAATATTGGCATGCAATTAACTCCAGAGATAAAGCGATAATTCTCCTGCTCTACAAGACTCTGGTCCAGCCTCACCTGGAGTATGCTGTCCAGTTCTGGGCACCAGTTCTCAGGAAGGATGTACTGGAAATGGAGCGAGTACAGAGAAGGGCAACAAAGCTAATAAAGGGACTGGAGGATATTAGTTATGAAGAAAGGTTGAACTTCTCTCTGGAGAAGAGATGCTTGAGAGGGGATATGATTTCAATTTACAAATACCATACTGGTACACCCACAATAGGGACAAAACTTTTCAGTGGAAAAGAGTTTAAAAAGACACGTGGCCACTCATTAAAATTAGAAGAAATGAGGTTTAACCTTAAACTGCGTAGAGGGTTCTTTACTGTAAGAGCAGCAAGGATGTGGAATTCACTTCCACAGGCGGTGGTTTCAGTGGGGAGTATCGATGGTTTAAAAAAACTATTAGATAAGCACCTGAACGACCACAACATACAGGGATATACAATGTAATACTGACACATAATCACACACATACGTTGGACTTGATGGACTTGTGTTTTTTTCAACCTCACCTACTATGTAACTATGTAAAGGATAGCTGATTGGAGGAAAGGGACACTCCCCCTCCCTTCTCACAGCAACAGAGCTGAAGCTTTCAATCACAGACTGCCTCCCCGTCACCTTTTTTCTCTTTCTCTTGGTGTCAGGAAGACTTGTCAGAAGTGACTCATACAGATAACAAAGGAACAAGGCAGTGGACAGAAATGACACTTAGTGCTGTGGTTTGAGACAGGTATACACTACAGAGGGGTACGTTTTGTTCATATTTCACGTCAAAGGTAAATAACCACTTTAACCAATTCCCACCCGCGCTATAGCTGAAAGATGGCTACAGCACAGGCTTACATTACCGGGAGGACATCCATGGATGTCCTCCTGTTATTTGTACTGTCCACTCACCCCCTGGGGCGTGCGGGCGGCAAGCTCTGTGATTGCTACGTCCTTAGGACACAGCTGATCATAGATTGGGGTAAAGGGCCAATCACAGCAGTCCATTACCACGTGATCAGTCCAATGACAGATGATCACAATGTAAACACAAGCTAGTTATTGACATTCTTTTCATCATGCTGAAAGCGTGAGGAGAGCCGATAACTGGCTTGTGTGTAGGGGACTGATAATTAGTCCCAACCGTGCCCACCAGTGCTGCCAATCAGTGTCTCCTCATCAGCCCCCCTATCAGTGCCACCTATCAGTGCCCACCAGGGCCACCTCATCAGTGCATCCTAACAGTGCTCATCAGTGCAGCCTCATCAGCACACATCAGTGAAGGAGAAAAATTACCTGCTTGCAAAATTTTATAACAAACTATGAAAGGCTTTTTTTTTTTTTTTTCTTTTTTTTTTTAATTTTCTGTCTTTTTTTGTTAATATAGCAAAAAAGTCAAAAACACCAGTGGTGATTAAATATCACCAAAAGAAAGCTCTATTGGTGTGAAAAAAAAGACAAAAATGTGATAATTGTCATTCAAAGCGTGACAGCGCTGAAAGCTGAGAATTGGCCTGGGCAGGAAGGGAGTAAAAGTGCCAGTAGGCCAGTGGTTAAAGTAGAATTCCGGGATAAAGTAAAGTAATCTTAAAACTGTTTCTCCCTTGCCCCTGCAATATAACACCTATACTAATTAACCTGTGTAAGAAAGATTTGTATACTTGCCTATTTTCAGGCCGCTCTGGTCCGGTCATGTGATCCATTTCCTCTGTGTCAGCTAGCGTGGCTTCAGGGGAGAGGAGGGAGCGCCAACAACAGGGCGGCCATAGTAAGCCTAAAGCCTCGTACACACGATCGGATTTTCCGTCGGGAATTGTGTGATGACAGACCGTTGGCCTAAAATCCGACTGTTTGTACCCTCTATCGGACAATTGTTGTCGGATTTTCCACTGACAAATGTTGGATGGCAGGTTTATAAGTTTTCCGCAAACTATTGTCTGTTGTCAGGTTTTCCGAGCGTGTGTACACAAGTCCGTCAGACAAAAGTCCAAAGTACAAACACGCATGCTCGGAAGAAAAGACGAGCCAGAAGTGTTCAGACTTGTAAACTAGCATTCATAATGGAGAATTAACATTTGTGACCTGGCAATTTATGAAATCTCGAAATGCAGCGCACATTCTCTTCTTCTTTAATTGGATAATAATGAAGCTGCTTTGCTGGTGATACTGATGGAGTTCTGCCAAACGTATTTTAAAAGGCTTTTATTTTCTAGTAATATCAAGAATAATATTATGCTTGTTTTTGTTTTGTTCTTGGGCAAGTTACCACAACAGCATTATCCTGTAGTTTTTAAGATCAAAGATACAACTATGTTGGTGTCCCTTGTCAATTTTACATTGTATTTTTTTAAATGTAACTGCCTACTCCCACTGTCATTTGAAGTAAAACACATAGCCAAGTATTATTCTACACAATTTTTTTTATTGTGCATTAAAAAAAGAAAACAAATAAAATTAGACATGCTATCTGCCAATAGAACTTAACCAAAAAGTGCATTCTATGCATCCAAAAATATAGAAAATATACCAAATCAAATTATTATTATAATTATTATTATACGAGATTTATATAGCGCCAACAGTTTACTCAGCGCTTTACAATGTATAAGGGGGACAACACAATTACAGTACAGTTCAATACAAAAGGTACAGGAGGGCCCTGCTCGTAGAGCTTACATTCTAAAGGGAGGGGGTGGTGGTACAAAAAGTAATAGCTGCAAAGAAATAAAATAAAATCCTCATGCATGTATCCTGTTTCTTAATATAGGGGGTCAACAATGCCAAGAGTTGGTGAAAGCAGGGGGTCCGTCATCCGGAGATAATTCCGAAAATCATCCTGATTATTCTCCTGGAGCTCCCGCAGCAAAGGCATATGACATAATTGGTCACGATTAATAAAGCAACAGATTTTTGGTCCAAGAAATACTCTTCCTCCTGTTCCTGGACTGGACTTGGGTCAAAGCAATAACTCCAAGGCAAATAATAAATAACACTTTATCTCCTCCGATTCTGCAACATGGCTGGTTGATGAAGAAACGAACTGAAAAGCGCAAAATGAAAAGCGTGAATCAACACTCACCAAACTTCTACTAAGATGAAATTAGTACAAGGAGCCCAAAGGGTGGCGCCTGACAATTGAACTTCCTCTTTATCGGCTCCTAGTACGTCTCGTATGTCACTACGTTCGTGTTTGTTGGCAGACAGCTGGTTACCATTTGTATGCAAGACAAGTTCTCGGCATATGACCTTCGGACAAAAGTCTTAAGGGTGATGTCTTTTGTATCCGGCCGCTGGCTGATACAGGGGCGATCACGTAACCTGAAGGGAGCAGCCTGAGAATAGCTAAGTATAAGCATCTTTCTTCTATAGGGTAGGGTTAGTATAGCTGTTAGGAGGAGGGGAGGGAGCAGTTTTAAGATTAGCTAGAAATATGCTGGAATTCCACTTTAATTCAGAAATTCTTTAAATGTTTTGATAACATTTTTTGCCCTGAATTCATCTTGATCTTCATCTCACAGTCAAAGTATACCACAAGTTGTGAATATTGCTCCCTCTTGTGGCAATTCATTGATATTTTAAGCTGTTTAAATGTGACACTTTAGCATGTGCTGTTCAAACAAATAATACTTTTTTTATTGCCAGTAATTTTCTTATTTTTTTTAAGCAGTACAGCTTGACTGATCCATGCATCTTATTACAAGAATCCCATGATAGGGCTCGCAAAAATCTGATTTACAGTTACTGCAGCCTTTGACTGGGGCTACATAAGAGATTTTAAAAAGCTAATTAGTTTTTTGGTTAAATGCCTCCTTGATATTAAAGTGGAGTTCCACCCAAAAAAAAATTTCATTAATGTGCATTAAAAAAAAAAAAACATTTGGAATTTTTTTTTTACTTACCTTATAATGCCTGTTGCTATGTGGTCCCTTGAAATCTTCCTTCAGCGCTTGGGCTCCTGACGTCACTTCCCTCGGCACAGGTAGGGAGATCACCTCTCCCCCCTCCCTCTAGGCAATCATCTGGGACACATGACAGGTCCCAGATGATTGCGCGGCCAGTCATGGCATGTGGCGCGGCTTGCGCATGCGCAGTGGGTGCCCGGCTGTGAAGCCACAGCCGGGCGCCCACAGTTAAAATGCCGGCGCTGACGAGAGGAGGGGGAGACACTGGACCCTGGGACAGGTAAGTGTCCGATTATTAAAAGTCAGCAGCTGCAGTATTTGTAGCTGCTGACTTTTAATTTTTTTTTTAAGCGGAACTCCGCTTTAAAGTGTTAGAGCACTATAGCTATCTACATTTCACTGAACTAAGGTGCTATAATTAACCCTGTCATGCACTCTTTGGAGTAAGAAGACGATAGGGATATTTTAAGTAAAAACAAACAAAAAAAATGTATTTGCACTTTGTAAAGTGAATTTTAGCTTTAACTACATTTTTATTTCCCTTGCACATGACTGGGTATTCAAAGGAAACATATATCCACCATATTCACGAAGTTAGACTAGCTAAATATTGTCTGCTACCTTAAAGTGATTGTAAAGTTTCAATTATTTAAAAAAAAAAAATAACATGTCATACTTACCTTCACTGTGCAGCTCGTTTTGCACAAAGTGGCCCCAAACACTGTCTTCTGGGGTCCCTCGGTGGCTCTCACGGCTCCCCCCCGCATCAGATAACCCCCCGGGAGAAGCGCTCTCCCGGGGGGTCACCTTGCGGGCGCGTTCCCGAGTCCATCATTCGGCGTCCATAGCCGCCGAATGTGTAACTCGGCCCTGCCCCGTCACCTGCGTCATTGGATTTGATTGACAGCAGCAGGAGCCAATGGCTGCGCTCCTATCAATCTATCCAATCAAGAGCCGAGAACCCCGGGCAGAGGAACAGTGCGTCCCTGCCAGGTCAAGTTCCAGGGTTCACTGGAACGGGGGGGGGGGGGGGGGTCACTGCCAGGTGTTTTTTCACCCTAATGCATAGGAGGCATTAAGGTGAAAAAACACAAGGGTTTACAACCCCTTTAACAAATTTGACAGGGAAAAAACTGCCAAATTTCAAATGATGTTAGCCCTTGAAGTCAAGTGCCAGGTCTCCAGACAAAGCAAATAAAGCTATATAAGTGGACAAATATTAATCTTTTGTACAGCCCAAGTCCAGCTTGGTCAGAAATGCACAAATTCAGGCCTCAGCAGTTAAAAACTAAAAAGCAGTTTAATATTCCCACCTGAGAGTGAGAAATGATGTCATCTCTCTGCTGCCCGCCGCACCTTGCTCCCACATTGAAGAGGCCCAGCTGTGAAGAGCTCTGATGTGGAACGGGCGGAGAGAGAGGTCATCTCGGCTTTTCCGCCCGCTCACTTCTCTCCTCTCCTCCGCCTGTCTCATGCAGCCAGCCCACCTGCTGAAGTAGCCACGGCAGCGACCCACTGGTTAGGCAGGGACCCTGCGGCAAGAGACTCTGGGCTATGGGCCCCAGATTCGGGGCTATAGCCCCAATAGCCACACCCTAGCAATGCCCCTGCAAGACAGCCCAAGAATTTATAGGAACTGGAGGCTTTTTGCCAAGAGGAATGGGCAGCTGTACCATCTAAGAAGAAAAAGAGCCTCATCCACAAATACCACAAAAGACTTCAAGCTGTCACTGATGTTAATGGGAGCAATACACTGTATTAAGAACTGGGGTATGTAAACTTTTGATCAGGGTCATTTGAGTATTTTCTGTTGTCATTATGATTTAAAAAGAGTAAACACAGTTGATTGATAATAAATGGCTTCAGCCAAACACTAACCATGAGTGAAAGAAAAGTTTTTGTGTTATCATTCATATTCTCTGAAAAATTGCCAAGAAATCATAAATTCTGCCAGGGTATGTAAACTTATGGACACAACTGTATATACAGTGGGGAAAATTATTATTTGATCCACTGCAGATTTTGTAAGTTTGCCCACTTACAAAGAAAGGAAGGGTCAATCATTTTTATTATAGGTAGATTCTAAATGTTAGAGACAGGATATCAACCAAAACCCCCCAGAAAAAAACATGATACAAATGTTATAAATTATGTTGCAGTAAAGTGAGTAAAATAAGTATTTGATCCCCAAGCAAAATATGACTTAGTTCTTGCTGGAGAAGCTCTTGTTGGCAAGCACAGAGGTAAGACATTTCTTGTAGTTGGTTACCAGGTTTTCACACATCTCACGAGGGATTTTGGTCCACTCTTCTTTACAGATCTTCTCTAAATCCTTGCAGTTTCTTGGCTGTCGCTTGACAACTCGAAATTTCAGCTCCCTCCATACATTTTCTATAGGATTAAGGTCTTCAGACTGACTAGGCCACTCCATGATCTAATGTGCATCTCCTTGAGCCACTCCTTTGTTGCCTTGGCGGTATGTTTTGGGTCATTGTCATGCTGGAAGACTCATCCGTGACCCATCTTCAGTGTTCTGGCTGAGGGAAGAAGGTTCCGATACAAGATTTTACAATACATGGCCCTGTCCATTGGCCCCTCAATGTGGCAAAGTTGGCCTGTACCTTTAGCAGAGAAACAGCCCCAAAGCATAATGTTTCCACTTCCCTGTTTGACTGTAAGAATGGTTTTCTTAGGGTCATAGTCCGCATTTTTCTTCCTCCAAACACGGCGAGTCGCGTTAATGCCCATAGAGCTAAATTTTGGTCTCATCTGACCACAGCACCTTCTTCTCCCAATTCTTCTCTGAATCATTTAGATGTTAACTGGCAAACTTCAGACGGGCCTGTACATGTGTCTTGGGGACAGGGACCTTGCGGGCACTGCAGGATTTCAATCCATGCCGGCGTATTGTGTTACCAATGGTTTGTTTGGTGATTGTGGTCCCAACTGCCTTGAGATCATTCACAAGCTCCTCCTGTGTAGTTCTGGGCTGCTCCCTCACTTTTCTCATGATCATCCTTACCCCGTGAGGTAAAATCTTGCACGGAGCTCCAAAACGAGGGCAATTGAGGCTGGGTTCACATACAGTATGTGCGAATTGGATGCGTTTTTTTCTCTGCATCCAATTCGCATGACATGCGAGTGTGACCAGCTCTCAATGGAGCCGGTTCACACAGGCTCAGGACGGCCACGTTCTGCATTCCAAAAGGGTTCTGTGCGTGTTTGGGTCCAGATCGGGTGTGAATTCAGGTAAAAATTCAGAACGGATTTTTCAGCTGAACTGGTGTGCACTGGTCCCAATGCTGGGAACTGCGGCCGCACATATGTGAACCCGGCCTGATGGTTATTTTGCATTTCTTCCAATTGTGAATAATCGCTCTAACAGTGGTCTCCTTCTCACCACTCTTCTTGCCGATGGTCTTATAGCCCATTCCAGCAGATCAACAATCTTGTACCTGACGTCCTTTGACTTTTGGTCTTGCCCATGATGGTGGGTTTGAATGGAAGAAAGAGATTCTGTGGACAGGTGTCTTTTATACACATAACGAGTTGTCGTTAGATTTCTCCTGTCAATTTAAGAAGGTGCTGCTACTGTGTACCACATGAGCACATAGTGTATATGTATGTATATAAACAACAAAAGATGCAGCGCTAATTAAATCATGCATATAAAAATGAGAATATAAATAAAAAATTTGGTGAAAAAATATCAAAGTGAAAAAAAGGAAAACTAAAGCAAGGTCCCATTGAGTGATAAGTCCATATATAATTAAAAAAAGAGTGTCCATCTAAATGAGCAAGATGAATTGCAGATAGATGAACGTAGCAAAAATCTCCAAAGCAAAGAAAGTGCTTTCAATCACCACACAAAGTGTATGGATAACCTGCTTACCAGAAAGCGATGACCGCCATAGCAGTCTCGCCCAGCATTTGGGAAGTATGGTCTCCCACAGCCCTTTATGGACAATCCAGGACTCCCACTGCTGCTAAAAATACTCAGAGACATAAAGCAAAGAAGACTTCCATAGTCTAGTATGTTCGATAATGGAAGTTAATGAAAGATAAATATTGCACTTACAAGAAAAGAAGTCATCAATCGCAAGCAGGTAATGTGGATACAACAAGCCGGCGTTGCGGTACAACCCTCGGTCTTACTCTACTTCCTATGTCATACATCCGTCCACCGTCTTGAAGGAAACAAACATGATGACGTCACTGTCGGAGGCCCCACCCTACGCGTTTCTTCAGCAAAAAGACATCGTCTGGGGATTGGCCAGGATCCCTAATGCTGGGCGAGACTGCTATGGCGGTCATCGCTTTCTGGTAAGCAGTTTATCCATACACTTTGGGTGGTGATTGGAAGCACTTTCGTTTGCTTTGGAGATTTTTGCCACGTTCACCTATCTGCAATTCATCTTGCTCATTTAGATGGACACTCTTTTTTAATTATCTATGGACTTCTCACTCATTGGGACCTTGCTTTAGTTTTCCTTTTTTTCACGTTTTCTTTTTTCACTTTGATATTTTTTCACCAAATTTTTTATGTATATTCTTATTTTTATATGCATGATTTAATTAGCGCTGCATCTTTTGTTGTTTATATGCACTGTGTTTGAAGTTTCTGTACTGGACTTTTGGATGCCAGCAGCTTTTTTGTTTATATTATTCAGTTATAGCGCAGCGTTCATCGTTTTTTTCTCTCGTATATGTATGTATGTGTGTGTATATGTATGTGTGTGTGTGTGTATATATATATATATATATATATATATATATATATATATACAGGGGACACGGGGCGGTATCCGACCACACCCACAGGAAGATCCCACTAGGGGGGGTGTGCTAGGGCGCCCGGGGTCTTCCGATGTCTCTCCTCAGGGAGTGTATCCTTACCTATGCCTGTCCACCTGGAATGGGGGGGTCCTTCGGACATCCCTGATTTCTACACATGGATCACAGGACCCGTGAATACATTAAGGTTCCCTGAGACCCCTGAGGATTTTATATAAAAGCCTTATACACTTTAAGTTTTCCTCATCTGGTACTCCTGAGACACAGGTGTCCGGGCTTTATCTTATATAACCTAGGACCTGTAATGCTCGGATCTAAAATCTCTCTGTGATGTTACATGAATAATCCTTTACAACTTCAGAGCATATCACAACTTAAAGTCTTTCTTGTACAGATAGTTCTGTCTCCTTCATCTGGTACTAATTTGTATTATTTCTTCGTATACTTGTAATACATTATAAGTTATGTTTCCTTAATTACTGGAAATTGATGCTTTCTCATGTTTGTCATGTTAAAACAACAATAAAATGCTTTGAACATATATATATATATATATATATATATATACAGGGCTTTTTTTCAGGGGGAACTTGGTGCCTGCTCACCACAATCACTTGTAAACACAGAAGTCTGGTTTCTGTGTTTACAAGTGAACTCTGCACTCTGTATGTAATGCAATCCTGATATTTAATGCCCCTTTAAGACCATTCTACTGTTTGTGACCACACCCACTATTTGATGTGATTTGGAGGGTGTGTGTGGGGGTGGGGGCAGGGGTTTTAGGGGTCGTGGTTGAGTTCCAGCACCTATTGTTTGAGAAAAAAAGCTATATATATATATATATATATATATATATATATATATATATATATATATATATATATATATAAAAATAAATGTGTGTGTGTGTATGTGTGTATATATATATATATTATGTTTGGGGGTTCTAAGTAATTTTCTAGCAAAATAAATGTAGATTTTTACATATACTGTACGTGAAAAGTGTCAGAATTTGACCTGGGCTGTAGTGGATAAACAATGTAACTGTATATACAAGCACCCAATGCTTAAGGCTGGATTCACATATGCTGCGGCCACAGCTTACAGCAGGGGGTCACAGCAGGGGGTCCAGTGTGTCCCTGTTCACTGATTCAGGTACGAATCAGGTCTGAATTTTTGTCTGAATTCGCACCTGATTCGGAACCAAAGATGCTGTTATGGGAATATTTCTGATTTTGACGCTAAAAACAAAAGTTAACCACTTGAAGACTGGCCGCTGCCGATTGACGGTGACAGAATGGCATTCCTGTGCAAATCACCATAGCTGTATAGGGGGTGCGCATGACTTAGGAGCCAATTCGCGTGGCCTGCGGCTGCGATGGCCACAATGGCCGCCGGCTACCCATGATTGCTCTTGAGAAGGACAGAATGGAGATCTGTCAATGTAAACAGACAGATCTCCATTCTGTCAGGGGTGAGGAGACTAATCTGTTATTCCTACTGCTTAGGAACAATGATCGGTCTCCTCCCCCAGGCAGTCCCATCCCCCCACAGTTAGAAACACTGCCTAGGACACATATTTACCCCTTGATTGCCCCCTAGTACTAACCCCTTCCCTGCCAGTGACATTTATACAGTAATCAGTGGCTATTTTTAGCTCTGATCGCTATATAAATGTCAGTGGTCCCAAAATAGTGTCAAAAGTGTCCGATCTGTCCGCTGCAATGTCACAGTCCTGATAAAAATCGCAGATCACCACCATTACTAGTAAAAAAAAATAATAATAAAAATGCCATAAATCTATCCCTTATTTTGTAGGCGCTATAACTTTTGCGCAAACCAATCAATATACGCTTATTGCAATTTTTTTTTTTTTTTCAAAAATATGTAGAAGAATACATATTGGCTTAAACTGAGGAAAATGTGTTTTTTTTTATATATTTTTTTTTGGGGGGGGGGAGCAAAAAGTAAAAAATATTGCTTTTTTTTTTAAAATTGTTGGGTTTTTTTTGTTTATAGCACCAAAAATTAAAAACCGCAGAGGTGATCAAATACCACCAAAAGAAAGCTCTATTTGTGGGAAAAAAAGGACGTTTATTTTGTTTGGGTACAGTGTCACACGACCGCGAAATTGTCAGTTTAAGCAACGCAGTGCCATATCGCAAAAAATGGCCTGGTCAGGAAGTGGGTAAATCCTTCTGGGGCTGAAGTGGTTAATACTGCAACTGCAGGAACAGATTCGCAGGACGCAATCACTATGTTTAAAATGTCCGTTCATGCCAAAATGTATTATTACATGTTATTTTATACTTGCATAAGAAAAGGGTGGTGTGAGATGTTGTTAAAAACGAACAAATAGAACTTAAAAGCTAGCGAATAGAACAATTGCAAAAGTAAAACCTTGGGAGGGGGGAGAAGAGACAGAGAGAGCATCTAGCAGAAAATGTGTCTGTGTGTTAGGTGGAGGTTACAGAACACATTTCAACAGCGAGAACAAAATGGAGTCTCTTGTGCTTAAATAAAAAATACAATGAAAGTCCATGTCTTTTCCCTCCTTTTGTTTGTTTTTGACACCATTCTTCTCCACAGTACATTCAGCCGATTGCTGGTAACTCTTGCTGCATTGGCGCAGAGAGACTGTGTCCTGTTCAGCTCTCTCCCAGTTTTCTTAGAATAAAAATCAGAGCTGGTGAACCATTTGTTGGTAAAGTGGGTAGTCACACAGAGGCATAGCCTGATGAGGAAATAAATAACAAATGAGAAATAGGAACATCACAAATGTATGCGCTTAGTTTCTGTAATCTTGTTGCTATGTCATATAAAAAGTCACCAAAACCTCCTAACCCCTTATTACTTAGAACCCCGAAACATTGTCTATATATATATAAATAATCTAGAGAATAAAATGGCAATCATTGAAATATATTATGTCACACTGTATTTGCGCAGCAGTCTTTTAAAAGCAATTTTTTGGGAAAAAAAAGACACATTCACGAATTAAAAAAACAAAAACAAAACAGTAACGCTAGCCCGATTTTTTTGTATAATGTGAAAGATGATGTTATGCCGACTAAATAGATACCTAACATGTAATGCTTTGAAATTGTTCACACTCGTGGAATGGCGACAAACTACGGTGCCTAAAAAATCTCCATAGGCGGCGCTTTAAAAAAAATTAACGGTAAGCAGGTTAGAGTTACAGAGGAGGTCTAGTGCTAGAATTATTCCTCTCGCTCTGATGATTGTGGTGATACCTCACATGTGTGATTTGAACACCGTTTACATATGCGGGCGCGACTTATGTGTGCGTTTTCTTTGCAGCGCGAGCTCACGAGGGCGTTTAACATTTTTTTTTTACATTGTCACTTTAAAAAAAAAAATAATAATTTGATCACTTTTATTGCTGTCACAAGGAATGTAAACATCCCTTGTGACAGTAATAGGTGGTGACAGGTACTCTTTATGGAAGGATAAAGAGGATCCCTCCTTTGCACTTAAAAGTATTCAGATCGCCAGGAACGGTGATTCTGAATACTGTATTTTTTTTTTTTTTTTTAAACGGTGCCGTTGGCAGCCGAGTTTACAGAACAAAGACTGGAACCATTTCTGGCTTCCTTCCAGTCTGGATCGGGTCTCCCAGTGGGACAGGAGGCCCGGAAAGAGCGGCGGGAGGGGGGGACGTCCCCTCTCACTCCTTCGGTATAACAGCCAAGCGTCTTTTAGCCGTATTGGTTGTTATCCCTGAAGAGTCGGCCGCCCGCTCTAAAAAACGGTACCGGGAAGGATGCATGCAGCTGCCGAGGCCGCATATGTGCGTTCGGTCGGCAGGAAGGGGATAATCTCCTTATTATCAGAAGTGTATATACAACAGTCAGTGCGAAATACCTTACACATCCCACCTTGAGCTGCAGTGAGATAATTTAGCGTTATTCTATGCTCTAATATAGGGATGAGCTTCGAGTCGAACCCATGTTCGACTCGAACATCGCCTGTTCGACCATTCGTCGAATTGCAAACGTTATGGGCCGTTCGCACCAAATTCGAGTGGTGCGTCACGGCCCATAATTCACTGTAGCATCGCAGTGCATTGCTGGCTGATGATTGGCCAAGCATGCACTATGACCCACATGCTTGGCCAATCACAGTGCCGTCTGTACAGAAAGCCGTAATTGGCCAAAGCCAGGGTGGCTTTGGCCAATTATGGCTCAGGGGGTTTAGTACACGCCCCACACTATATAAGGCCGCCTGCGTGGCGGCCTTGTGTAGTGTGTTGCGGCGGCAGAGAAAGATAGACAGAGAGACAGTGTCATTTGATTTAAGTTAGATAGAGTAGGCAGGCGAGTCTGTTAGCTGCACTTACAATGTATTGTGTATATATATGCTTCCCAGGTGTTGTGTGTGTGTGTATATATATATATATATATATATATATATATATATATATATATATATACAGTGCCTTGCGAAAGTATTCGGCCCCCTTAAACTTTTCAACCTTTTGCCACATTTCAGGCTTCAAACATAAAGATATAAAATTTTTATTTTTTATGAAGAATCACCAACAAGTGGGACACAATTGTGAAGTGGAACGAAATCTATTGGATTGTTGAAACTTTTTTAACTAATAAAAAAATGAAAAGTGGGGTGTGCAAAATTATTCGGCCCCCTTGCGTTAATACTTTGTAGAGCCACCTTTTGCTGCGATTACAGCTGCAAGTTGCTTGGGGTATGTCTCTATCAGTTTTGCACATCGAGAGACTGAAATTCTTGCCCATTCTTCCTTGCAAAACAGCTCGAGCTCAGTGAGGTTGGATGGAGAACAGCAGTTTTCAGCTCTTTCCACAGATTCTCGATTGGATTCAGGTCTGGACTTTGACTTGGCCATTCTAACACCTGGATACGTTTATTTGTGAACCATTCCTTTGTAGATTTTGCTGTATGTTTGGGATCAGTGTCTTGTTGGAAGATAAATCTCCGTCCCAGTTTCAGGTCTTTTGCAGACTCCAACAGGTTTTCATCCAGAATGGTCCTGTATTTGGCTGCATCCATCTTCCCCTCAATTTTAACCATCTTCCCTGTCCCTGCTGAAGAAAAGCAGGCCCAAACCATGATGCTGCCACCACCATGTTTGACAGTGGGGATGGTGTGTTGAGTGTGATGAGCTGTGTTGCTTTTACACCAGACATATCGTTTTGCATTGTGGCCAAAAAGTTGGATTTTGGTTTCATCGGACCAGAGCACCTTCTTCCACATGTTTGGTGTGTCTCCCAGGTGGCTTGTGGCAAACTTTAGACGAGACTTTTTATGGATATCTTTGAGAAATGGCTTTCTTCTTGCCACTCTTCCATAAAGGGCAGATTTGTGCAGTGTACGACTGATTGTTGTCCTATGGACAGACTCTCCCACCTCAGCTGTAGTTCTCTGCAGTTCATCCAGAGTGATCATGGGCCTCTTGGCTGCATCTCTGATCAGTCTTCTCCTTGTCTGAGCTGAAAGTTTAGAGGGACAGCCAGGTCTTGGTAGATTTGCAGTGGTCTGATACTCCTTCCATTTCAAAATGATCGCTTGCACAGTGCTCCTTGGGATGTTTAAAGCTTGGGAAATCTTTTTGTATCCAAATCCGGCTTTAAACTTCTCCACAACAGTATTACGGACCTGCCTGGTGTGTTCCTTGGTCTTCATGATGCTCTCTGCGCTTTCAACAGAACCCCAAGACTATCACAGAGCAGGTGCATTTATACAGAGACTTGATTACACACAGGTGGATTCTATTTATCACCATCAGTCATTTAGGACAACATTGGATCATTCAGGGATCCTCGCTGAACTTCTGGAGTTAGTTTGCTGCACTGAAAGTAAAGGGGCCGAATAATTTTGCACGCACCACTTTTCAGTTTTTTATTTGCTAAAAAAGTTTAAAATATCCAATAGATTTCGTTCCACTTCACAATTGTGTCCCACTTGTTGGTGATTCTTCACAAAAAATTAAAATTTTATATCTTTATGTTTGAAGCCTGAAATGTGGCAAAAGGTTGAAAAGTTCAAGGGGGCCGAATACTTTTGCAAGGCACTGTACATACATAGTATTCAGACCCCCTTAAATTTTTCACTCTTTGTTATATTGCAGCCATTTGCTAAAATCATTTAAGTTCATTTTTTTCCTCATTAATGTACACACAGCACCCCATATTGACAGAAAAACACAGAATTGTTGTCATTTCTGCAGATTTATTAAAAAAGAAAAACGGAAATATCACATGGTCCTAAGTATTCAGACCCTTTGCTCAGTATTTAGTAGAAGCACCCTTTTGATCTAATACAGTCATGAGTCTTTTTGGGAAAGATGCAACAAGTTTTTCACACCTGGATTTGGGGATCCTCTGCCATTCCTCCTTGCAGATCCTCTCCAGTTCTGTCAGATTGGATGGTAAACGTTGGTGGACAGCCATTTTTAGGTCTCTCCAGAGATGCTCAATTGGGTTTAAGTCAGGGCTCTGGCTGGGCTATTCAAGAACAGTCACGGAGTTGTTTTGAAGCCACTCCTTCGTTATTTTAGCTGTGTGCTTAGGGTCATTGTCTTGTTGGAAGGTAAATCTTCGGCCCAGTCTGAGGTCCTGAGCACTTGTACTTGGCCGCATTCATCTTTCCCTCAATTGCAACCAGTCGTCCTGTCCCTGCAGCTGAAAAACACCCCCACAGCATGATGCTGCCACCACCATGCTTCACTGTTGGGGCTGTATTGGACAGGTGATGAGCAGTGCCTGGTTTTCTCCAACCATATCGCTTAGAAATAAGGCCAAAAAGTTCTATCTTGGTCTCATCAGACCAGAGAATCTTATTTCTCACCATTTTGGAGTCCTTCAGGTGTTTTTTAGCAAACTCCATGCGGGCTTTCATGTGTCTTGCACTGAGGAGAGGCTTCCATAGGGGCCACTCTGCCATAAATCCCTGACTGGTGGAGGGCTGCAGTGATGGTTGACTTTCTACAACTTTTTCCCATCTCCTGACTGTATCTCTGGAGCTCAGCCACAGTGATCTTTGGGTTCTACTTTACCTCTCTCACCAAGGCTCTTCTGCCCCGATAGCTCAGTTTGGCCAGACTGCCAGCTCTAGGAAGGGTTCTGGTCGTCCCAAACATCTTCAATTTAAGGATTATGGAGGCCACCGTGCTCTTAGGAACCTTAAGTGCAGCAGAAATTTTTTTGTAACCTTGGCCAGATCTGTGCCTTGCCACAATTCTGTCTCTGAGCTCTTCAGGCAGTTCCTTTGACCTCATGATTTGCTCTGACATGCACTGTGAGCTGTAAGGTCTTATATAGACAGGTGTGTGGCTTTCCTAATCAAGTCCAATCAGTATAATCAAACACAGCTGGACTTAAATGAAGGTGTAGAACCATCTCAAGGATGATCAGAAGAAATGGACAGCACCTGAGTTAAATATATGAGTGTCACAGCAAAGGGTATGAATACTTAGGACCATGTGATATTTCAGTTTTTCTTTTTTAATAAATCTGCAAACATTTCAACAATTCTGTGTTTTTCTGTCAATATGGGGCGCTGTGTGTACATTAATGATTGAAAAAAATGAACTTAAATGATTTTAGCAAATGGCTGCAATATAACAAAGAGTGAAAAATGTAAGGGGGTCTAAATACATTCCGTCCCCACTGTATATATATATATATATATACACTGTATTCAGTTTAGCTAGATCCGTTCCTGTTATTCTCTTCCTACTGACAGGCAGGCAGGTTTACAGTATTTACAGTTAGTGTACTGTGTCCTTTGCACAGTGTGCACCTAAAGCTACCTGAAGAAAATTGCTGGTGTTCTTCTGATCCTATTAGCACCACAGGCAGGCAGCTGCAGTATTTACAGTTAGTGCACTGTGTCCTCTGCACAGTGTGCACCTAAAGCTACCTGAAGACAATTGCTGGTTTTCTGATTCTATTAATACCACAGGCAGGCAGCTGCAGTATTTACAGTTAGTGTCCTGTGTCCTCTACACAGTGTGCACCTAAAGCTACCTGAAGGCAATTGCTGATGTTCTGATCCTATTAATACCACAGGCAGGCAGCTGCAGTATTTACAGTTAGTGTACTGCCGGCCGATATTTGGCGTTTTTTAATTAATCGGCTTCGGCCGATTGTGCTGATAAAAAAAGGCCGATTATAACTTCAGCATGTAATAGAAGTCAATGCAAGTTGCCTGAAGTCTTCGGTGGAGTGACTTCTCTCCTCTCTGGGCAGCCTGCCAAGTCTGATAAAAGAAGCTAAAAAGATACAATGTTTCTACTTATAAATGAACTGAACTCCTTGTGTAGCACTTCTCAGTTTAACCATTTAAAGACTAAATCTTTTCTGACATTTGTTGCTTACAAGTAAAAATCCTGTATTTTCTGCTAGAAAATCACTTAGAACCCCCAAAAACTCTCTCTCTCTCTCTCTCTCTCTCTCTCTCTCTCTCTCTCTCTCTCTCTCTCTCTCTCTCTCTCTCTCTCTCTCTTCTCTCTCTCTCTCTCTCTCTCTCTCTCTATATATATATATATATATATATATATATATATAGATAGATAGATAGATAGATAGATAGATAGATAGATAGATAGAGATATATATATATATATATATATATTTTAGCAGAGACCCTAGGCAATAAAATAGCGGTTGCTGCAATATTTTATGTCACACGGTATTTGCGCAGCAGTCTTTCAAATGCAATTTAAAAAAAAAAAAATACACTAATGAATTAAAAAAAAAAAACTAAGCAGTAAAGTTGGCCATTTTTTTTCCTCCAAAAGTTTTGATTACCTGTTTTTGTGTATTTAATATTTAAGATATAGTTTTTTTTTTATCTAAATTATACATATAAGTGAACTGATTGGAGGTTTATTTTGTTTAAATGTAAGAAATTTTCTGTATCACTTAATACTTAAGGTTGCTTTCACATTGGAGCGGGCAGGCGTTGACGGTAAAACGCTGCTAGTTTTAGCGGCGCTATTCGGCTGCTAGAGTGGCGCATATAACCCAGCTAGCGCCCGAGGAAGGGGTTAAATGTGCCCGTGAAGCGCTGCTGCCGAATCGCTTTGCAGGTGCTTCAGCAGCGGTGCTCATTCATTTCAAAGGGCAGGAGTGGTGGAGGAGCGGTATACACCGCTCCAAAGATGCTGCTTGCAGGACTTTTTTAACATCCTGCCAGCGCATCGCCTCAGTGTGAAAGCACTCAGGATATCACACTGAGACTGCAGGGGAGCCGTTTTGCAGGCACTTTACAAGCACTATTTTTAGCCCAAAAGCGCCTGGAAAAACGCCCCATTGTGAAAGGGGTCTAACTGTTAGATTTTACGAGATGAAGGGAAAAAAAAAAGAAAAAAAAATCAACTTAACATATCGGCCCAAAAAAAAAAAATCGGCATCATATTTCGCCCATCGGCCGCCGCGATTTCTAAATATCGGCATCGGCCAGAGAAAAACCCATATCGGTCGACCTTTACTTATAACATCCAAATTAAGCACTTCAATACCAGGCACTTTCGTCTCTTCCCGCCCAGGACAATTTTCAGCTTTCAGCTCTGTCGCACTTTGAATGACAATTGCGCAGTCATGCTACACTGTACCCAAACAAAATTTTTATCATTTTGTTCTCACAAATCAAGCTTTCTTTTGGTGGTATTTGATCCCCTCTGCGGTTTTTATTTTTTGCTAAACAAACTAAAAAAGAACAACATTTTTGAAAAAAAAAAGTTTTTCTTTGTTTCGGTTATAAAATTTTGTTTTCTCCTTCACTGACGGGCACTGATGAGTTGGCACTGATAAGGTGGCCTATCAGTGACCATAAAGATGGTCATTGGTCACTGATAGGCGGCACTAATATGCAGCACTGATGGGCACCAATAAGCGGCACTGAAATACAGCACTGATGGGCACTGATAAGCGGCACTGATGGGCACTGACAGGTGGCTGTGATGGGCGCTGACAGGTGGCTGTGATGGGCACTGACAGGCAGCACTGATTGGCAGCACTGATGTTGAGGTACTGACAGGTTTTACTGCTGGGCACTGAGATTGGCACTGACTGGCACTGTGGTGGGCACTGATTAGCACTGATATGGGCACTGATTGGCACTTTGATGGGCACTGTGAGCTGTGTTTTTATGGGGCACTGACTGACAGCTTATGGGCACATTTTAAAAGATGTTTCGGCACATCTGAGGGTGCTGTGCTAACAATCAATGTACTGATTATCAGCACAGACCCCCCTGTGACAGGGAGAGCAGCCGATCGGCTCTCCTTGTCAGCGCGAAACAAGAAATGCCGTTTACCGGCACTTCCTGGTTCACATTGTGCTCAGCTGTGATTGGTCAGAGGCTCTGACAGAGGCTTCTTATCATGATCGGAGATGCGGGGTGTCAAACTGACACGCCGTACTCGCGATCGCCGCGCTGCGCACCCGCACGGGCGCGCGCCGGCATGTTATCCTACTGGACATCATATGACGCTCAGTCAGAATAACAGAACCACTTCCCGGATGTCATTCTGCATACGGCTGGTGAGAAGTGGTTAAAGATATAACACCAACATGTCAGAAAAAAAAATTCAAAAACAGAATCACTGAGTTGGTAAAAGGATCACCCCCTTATGTCAGTAGTTTGTTGGACCACATTTTGCTTTAATTACAGCCTATATAGTCTGTTGGGTTATGTCTGTACTAACTTTGCCCATCTAGACTTTGCAATATTTGCCCACTCTTCTTTGCAGAACTGCTCAATTTCAGTGAAATTTGATGGTGACTGTTAGTGGACTGAAGTCTTCAAGTCATTCCACAGATTTCCAATGTGGTTTAAAGTGTTACCAAACCCAGGACCCTGCATTCACTATATCTGGTCTCCCACAGTACACAGGAACATGGAAAGGCAAACATAGTATTAGTAAATATAAACTGCTAAATACCTTTTCTCATCAGCAGTATATAGCAGTCTTGTGACTTCTATCAGTGTACAGCCAAACATTGGTTAAAGCTTGTAGGAGGAGTTTTCATTCTCCTCTGACTGTCCTATGAGGCTACAGGACAACTGACCCTCTATCTGGACAGTGCTGATTGGCCCTGTGCTGATCACATGCAACCTCCCAAGAAAAGAAAAAAAACTCTGTAGCAACCAAACCGAGCATGTGCAGAGTGACGCCACGGCTCTGTTTTATCATCAAATAGATTGGGGACAGTAAAAGATGGGGAGGATCAGAGCAGACAGGATCAAACAGCCTTTTTACACAATGCAGAGGATTAACCCCTTTGTTTTCACAGCGAGTATAACAAGCATGCGTTACTGCACATACACTGATTTTACTGTTGTGGGTTTAGTAACACTTTAAGTCAGGATAGAAGAAAAATAAATGGGGCAAAATACCTTCAAATTCTTGAGGAAAATCTGCTGCCCTCTGCCAGAAAGTTGTCAATGGGAAGAAAGTTTACCTTCCAACATGACAATGACCCAAAGCACACAGCAAAAATGACCATACAGTGGTTGAGGGAGAAAAAGGGGAATGTCCTTGCATGGCCTAGTCAGGGCCCAGATGTAAACCCCATTGAAAATCTGTGTAATGACTTGAAGACTGCAATCCACAAATGGTCACCATCAAATACGACTGAACTTGAGCAATTCTACAAAGAAGAGTGGGCAAATATTGCAAAATCTAGATGTGTAAAGTTAGTAGAGACATATCCCAACAGACTAAAGGCTGTAAATAAAGCAAAAGGTGGTTCAACAAAATACTGACATGGGAGGATGATCCTTTTTACAACTCAGTGATTCTTTTTTTTTCTTGTTTTCTTACTAACATGTTGGTGTTCTTTCATTTTGATGTTATAAATTGCACTAGTAAATACAGCTGGATAAAACAAAGACCATGGGGGTGATTTACCGTCATCTACCATCAGTAGAGGCACACGGCGAGGCGCAACGCACATTTCCTTATTTTCGACACAGTGCGCCAGGAACAGAGCCATTTACTATAGCAATCTCAGGGCATGGGAGAATGCAATCTGTGCGCCACTATGGACATGGTGCATGGCATCTCCAATTCAATATTAACAGAAGATGGAGGTGCCAATATTATGGGGTGATATGAGGAAATTTAGTAACAACTGCCCAAGTAACAAATATGCCCAAAATAGAATGAGAAAGTAAATTTTCAGAGAAAGCCTGCTGTGCCTGCAAGTACGTTTAGAACTGCGTGAAATCAATGTAAGCACTGCGCATGCGCAAGCGGCATTGGGCTCATTCACATGAGTTTGTTCACTGTGCGCCCAAAATCTTAGTAAATGTTAACCACTTCGCACCCGCGCTATAGCTGAAAGACGGCTACAGTGCGGACGTCAATTGCCGGGAGGGCGTCCCTGGACGTCCTCCTGTTTACTTCCGTGATGTGCGCTCCCGCGGGCGCGCATCGGGGAAATTCTGTGCTGGCCGTGTCCCTTGGACACAGCCAGTCACAGATCACTGTAAATGGCCAATCACAGCGGCTGTTTACAGCGCGATCGGAGCTTCTAATGAGAAATGATCTCATATGTAAACATATGAGATCATCTCTCATTGCCGGCTCTCCCTCCTCACACAGAGACAGCGTGAGTGTCAGTAAAAAAAAAAGGAAAATAAAGTGATCACAGTACCTGTCAGTGCCATCTGTCCCCACTGCCACCTGTCAGTGCCATCTGTCCCCAGTGCCACGTATAAGTGCCATCTGTCATCAGTGCCACTTGTCAGTGTCACGTGCCATCTGTTATCAGTGCCACGTATCAGTGCCATCTGTCATCAGTGTCACGTGTCATCAGTGCCACATTTTAGTGCCATCTATCATCAGTGCCACGTATTAGTGCCATCTGTCATCAGTGCCACGTATTAGTGCCACGTGTCATCAGTGCCACGTATTAGTGCCATTTGTCATCAGTGCCACGTGTCATCAGTGCCACATATTAGTGCCATCTGTCATCAGTGTCACGTGTCATCAGTTCCACGTATTAGTGCCATCTGTCATCAGTGTCACGTGTCATCAGTGCCACGTATTAATGCAGTGAAAGTAATAGGGGAGTGGGAAAAGGACCCAAGATGTCCTTGCCTTCAGTGAAGGAAAAGGAACAAACTGCGGTTTAACCTAATATAACTTTTTTAGAACAATTAGTAGAAAAACATTTTAATCATTGAAAGGAAAGCATAAACAATAGGAGATTGCATAAGGTAAAAACTGACAACGTTGTCACTTAAAAACGCATGCCCATGAGCTCAGCCATATCCCAGTCATCCACACGTGTCAATCATCTCAAGTCATTAAGTGTGACTTAATATATAATGCTTACATATGTTTAGGCAAGGTGAGTTCCGGGAAAACCTTGGTAGCACAAGTCGGTACCCGTGTTGTGCTTAACCATGGACCTCCAGACTCCCTTTATGCCTATAGAGCTGCTGCATTAAGTCTTTACAATGTTGGAGAAAGCATTGGTTATCTCAGACAAATAAATGCAATTCTGGCTAGAAAGTATTCCTGATAGTTAGTGAACAGGACAGGTTTGATTTCTGGATGTAGCACTGTCAATCATAGAGATAATATATAAAAAGAAAAAAAATTGCAGCACGCTGTGATGCAAGCATGCAACTTGAGTCAAGGAGAAACAATAGATCCACAACAAGCCTGTTAGTCATTCAGCACCATTTTTCCATGAAACATTAAAGATAGCACCGCATATAGTTTGGATAGGAAAATATACAACCCCTGGCAAAAATTATGGAATCACCAGTCCCTGAGGATGTTCCTTCAGTTGTTTATTGTTGTAGAAAAAAAGCAGATCACAGACATGGCCAAAAACTAAAGGCATTTCAAATGGCAACTTTCTGGCTTTAAGAAACGCTAAAATAATTGTGGTGGCCAGTAACCGTTAGATTTATAGAACAAGCACAGGGAATAAATTATGGAATCACTCAATTCTGGGGAAAAAATTATGGAATCACCCTGTAAATTTTCATTACAAACACTAACACCTGCATCAGATTAAATCTGCTTGTTAAGCTGGCCATACACCATACAATTTTCCTGTTCAATTTTCTTTAGATTTACCTTCAACTATGTAGTACAAGGGCCTGCCTGATTGCATCCAAATTGAAAGTGTTTAGGTTTGACCTCCTATTATATGGTTTTGGTAAATCTAAAGGAAAGTTGAACAGGAAAATTGAATAGTGTATGGCCAGCCTTAGTATGTAGGTAAAAAGGAGTGATCACACCTTGGAGAGCTGTTGCAACAAGTGGACTGACATGAAGTATGGCTCCAACACCAGAGATGTCAATTGAAAAAAGGAGAGGATTATCAAACTCTATAAAGAGGGTAAATCATCAGGCCACGGTACATCAGGTGTGATCAATTTTTTATGATTTGCACCACAGCTTGTAGACTCTCTAACTTTCACACAGACCAAATAATATCCACTAATTTGGGTTATTTTTTACCAAAGATATGTAGCAGTATAAATTGTGGACAAAATGTATGAAGAAAAATTAATAATTTGCAAAATTTTATCATAGAAACTAAGAAAATTTTTTTTTTTTTTTTAATTTTTGGTCTTTTTTCATTTATAGCGCAAAAAATAAAAAACCCAAAGGTGATCAAATGCCACCAAAAGAAAGCTCTATTTGTATGAAATAAAGGACAAAAAATTCATTTGGGTACAGTATTACATGACTGAGTAATTGTCATTTAAAGTGTGAGCGCACTGAAAGCTGAAAATTGGTCTGGTCAGGAGGGGGGGGGGGGGGGGGGGGGGTTAGGTGCCCAGTTGTCAAGTGGTTAAGCAACATACATGCAATTGCGTGGGTTGAACGGGCGCACCTCTAAACTTGACAATTTTTTTTTTTACGCTGGTTCACCTTTATGTATTTTTTTAAGATTTGCACACAGGTCATGTTAGCATGTTATTTTGCCAACATGTGACATGCACCTTGTTAAAATTATGTAAAAAAGACTCTCGCTCCTTCTTAAAGGGAATTTAACCTTCCCCCTCTAATGCATATGATTTCCTTGGGCTAGCTTTTGCTTTTAAAGGGGAACTCCACACTCTATTCTCCAATGCTCTTGTCTCCCCCCTCCAATCCCTTGGATTTCCATGGCCTAACTTTTGCTTTTAAAGGGGAACTCCACACTCCACTCCATTCTCAAAAGGCTGTAAGCTGCCTTTACCAATCTAAACCACATCCTTTTTCAGAGCATACAACGGGGCCAGCTAGGAAAGGGGCGAGAAGAGCGATTGCCCTACCCCGTTTTTAACCGAACAAGGCCACAAGCACTCAACATAGCTGGCTGCCTTTGGGGCATATTGGGCTCAGCCCAATACCGACCACAAAGCACCTTCTGCCCACTAGTTTTAAAGGGGCTTTCCACATTCCGTATAGCCCCCTGTCTGCAGCCCCCCACAACCCCAGCCTAGGGTTGTGTGTAAGGGGCCCTTGTCCCCCTGAATATGGGAACAAGGTGGTTGACTTTTGGGGTGCCCGAGCCCCTCCTGTGCCCAAGTATCCATCCCTCTTTCATGGGCTGGCTTGCTGTGTGTTTGGCTAGGGGTTTGTTAGTGTGTGAGAGGGACACAATATTTTTTTGGTTTGGGTGGTATTTTTCACATGGGGGTTCTCACTTTAAGCCTTAACAGACCCAATAACTAGAATATAAGCCAGCCTAATGGGGACTAGCAAAATAACAAGTCAGTTCCCATAGACTGCAATGGTATTTGTTGTATAACTTTTGCCCATGTTAGGCTCTTTGTTTTCCCCCTGGACCAGGGGGGGGGGTAGTTTGTCCCATCTGTAATTTTGTAGCATGCTGGATGATGTGCTTAATTTTGGACAGGGGGTGGCTTATTTTCTGCTAGCTGCATTTGGGTTGTTCTGGGCATGCTCAGGGACTTTGTTTTTTTGCTGTGGTTTTTGGTGGGTAAAATGCATTTGGATTGGTCTGGGCATGCTCAGGGACTTTATTTTTTATTTTTTTGCTTTTTGTGTGTGAACAGCACTTGGATTTTTCTGGGCATGCTTAGAGCGTGTGTTTTTTGGGTTAGTAATATAAGGACATCCTTAACAGGTGTACCCACTTTGAAGTTCTGTCTCTGCACTGGGTGAACTTGCATTTGATGTGTTTTCAATTGCCCAATTAGCACACAAACCTATGTTATATAAAGCTTACAGTTAGCATTCTTTACCTTGCCCAGCAAAGAGGCAAGATTGTGCGTGGGGCTGGCAAGAGAGTACATTTGGGTGTTTTTATAGAGTTTGTAACATGTATTTTCTCTTTGTATTTTGTTTGTCATGTCTTTGCAAAACAGGTGTGTTTTAGAGCAAGTATTTTTTTTACTTTTGTTTTGGGGGGGGGGGGGGATATTTTTCCTTGAAATATATTTGATGTTGTCAATGTGTGTTGTTTGTAGGTGGTTAGTTTTACTTTGATTTAATCCTCTGTGCTGCATTATTTTGCAAAATCTTCCTTAAGATGTTGTGACTAATGTTTAAATCCTTAAGAGAATGTCCGTTTGTGGGCACAGTCCTTTTAACTCCTGTTAATCTCCTCTGCAAAATGGTCAGACCTCAAAACCATATTCTGTTAGTGTCTCAAATTAACATCCATGTGTTTTTTTGCTTTCCTTTGCTCTTTTCTAAGGCCTGTTTTGTTGACCAATAACATTTGTAGTAAATTTTTATGTGTTTTGTTAATCATTTGTTTTGCAGATGCATGCTCAATTTAAGTAATGCATTTTACTTTCTCCCCCCCCCCACCCCCAAGCAATTTTCATGCAACAGATTTCCCAGCTGCAGCCTAACTAGGCCGATTATCATGACAAAACAAAAAAGGTGTGATTTGTCTAAAAGCTACTTTCCTGGTGCCTTCATGGCAGCATATGCACGGATTGTGCATATGCTACCATGGATAGGCACCAGGAAAGGAAAATTAGAGAGTATTAAATTTTCAGTTTTAGCGCAGTGGTTCTTAGCCTCAATACTCAAGTACCCCCACCAGGACATGTTTTGGGAATTTATCTTGGATAAAATAGCTGTCCAAAATACCAAGCCAATGACTCTGATTTAAAGCACCTGTGCAAGATGAAGGGAAACCTGCAAACATGGCCTGTTGAGGGTACGTGAGGACAGGGTTGAGAACCACCGATTTAGAGCACTGAGCTAAAATCTATCTCAAGACAATCCTATTCTAATTGTGGGCATTTGATGGAAACCAAGTGAGTGTTAAAACCCCTGCTCTTGTTTTTTTTTTTTTTTTTTTAGGTTGGGCTTACTGTCCCTTTTCTGAAAATTGGCTTCACTTCCTGTCACGTAGCCAAACAAAAAAGTGAGGGTAAAACCCTACCAATGTCCTTTCCTTGGGGACACAGGTCAATCTAACTAGTGTCCCCATTTGGCAAATTGCACTCTAGCACTTTGTTCTGTACACCTCAAATTATTAGGTATTTTGGGGTTTATTAAAGGTAAATCCACTCTGCAATACAAGTGTACTCGCTGTAAATCTGAGAGAAAGCACTGGTGATTTTATCATCCAATCATGTAGAAGCAAAGATGCTGTGTTTTTTTTTCTATTATTTTCCTTGCATGTCCCCCTCGGATCTCCAGCAACTGCACTTCCAAGTGCGCTTGTAGTGCAAAGTGGATTTGCCTTTAGTAAATAAACCCCAGAGTCCAAGATGCCTAATAATTTGGGGTGTACACGGCAAAATGCTAGAGTGCAATTTACCTAATGGGAAAACTATTTAGACTGATCTGTGTGTCCCCAAGGAAAGACATTGATAGAGTTCTACCCTGACTTCCTGTTTGGCTATGTAACAGTAAGTGAATAAATTTGAAGGAGAAAATGGCAAAATTTGGAAGGTGTCTTCACCCTATCATGGGTGCAGACATCCCCAAAAACTGACAAGACTTCTAACCCCTCTACACTCTATCCCTGAGCAAAAATAAGAAAGGATTTAATTTAGTTTAATTTTGCAAAGACACATTCCTAAGTACAACTGTGATGCATGTCAATGGCCCATTTAGACCTTGTTTAATAGAAAACTCCAGTTGCCTTTCACTATAAACATTTGTTAGTCCAGTCCTGGAAATCTGCATCTGCTTTGTGAGCTAGGTGAGCCAAATGCATCTAGATGCGCGACCGCTGTGTATGTAAGATGCGCATAGGTATGTACCTGTGGTACATATCTGGTTGCCGGAAGCGGTGGCCAGCACACAGGAATGACATCACGCTCCTCCAGCATACTTGCCAACTGTCCCGGGATTTAGCCCCTTTTCCCGATCTAATCGTTTCCCGGGAGATGTCCCGAGAAATTCGGTTTTTCACGATTTTCGCCGCCGGCCGCTAGAGGTCCGCGGCTGGCAGAGACGATGTCTCCCCGGCCGCTATTTGTAAGGAGACCGTAGGCTGGCTAGATAGCTTAAAGTAGAGATTGAGCTGCGGCGCCGCTCACCCCCCGGCCCACTCCGCCAAACTGCCAGTCTCTGTGACCTGGAAAGGAGCGGGGGATGGGCAGCGCCGCAGCTCAATCTCTACTGTAACCATGCTGTTTTGCTCGATGGATGTTACGGGGCGGATACTCTAGATGTCACGGGGGGTGGGGCCAGTCTGGATGTCACAGGGGGGGCCATATAGTCTGGGTGTCACGGGGGGACAGGCCGTACAGTCTGGATGTCACGGGGGGCCGTACAGTCTGGATGTCACGGGGGAGCCGTATAGTCTGGATGTCACGGGGGGCCGTGTACTCTGGATGTCACGGGGGGCACCAGATGTAAGGAAGACTGTGCTGATGGGGACTCCTGATGTGTGGGGGGGGGGCTCCACTGGGGACTCCTGATGTGTGGGGGGGCTCTGCTGGGGACATCTGATGTAAGGGGGGGCTCCGCTGGGGGCAACTAATGCAAGGACAGACTCTGCTGGAGGAACCTGATGCAAGGACGGACTCTGCTGGGACACCTGATGCAAGGACGGACGGCTGGTGGCAGGCGACGTCGCAGGTGACATGCTCAGGGATCCCACTGATTCAGCATTATGGTGAGTTGAATGATTTAATTTTATATTACAATGTAATAATAGAAATAATGCGCTTCAATCATCCTGACACCATGGTGCCGGGATGACTGAAGTGCTAACACCAGGTGTTTGGAGTATCTTTATCTGCTGATTGGTAAACTTTCTAGAATACACATATTTCCATTGTTGTGTAGGATCTGGGCCTCTGTCCCTCCATCCCTTTCCCTCTCCATCCCTCATTCATCTCAGACTCTAACCACACCCCCTTTGAGCCACACCCATTTAAGACATGCCCACTATTTTGTGTAAACAATGCCCATTTTTTGCCGCGGCCCGCATTTGTACTTTTTCCCTATGTCACACCCACAAACGCATGCCCCGCCCCTAATTATAACAAGACTCCACCTACAGCCAAAAAAGTGTCCCTAAAATTTTTTTACAATGTTGGCAACTATGCTCCAGGAAGTTGCTTGTACTGCTAGTTTCTTGCCACCACCATGCCCTGCTCACTCTTCTTGGAGGAAGAGTAGATCCTTATTTGCAAATTAAGATAATTTTTTATTTATTTTTACATGGGGGGGTGTTTGCGTGGGTCATGTGTGTATGTCTAAATGATTTGGCCTCCAAACACACCTACTTCTTGTGTACAGATTCACTTCTGGGCCAATGTATATTGCTTAATAATAAATGATTCACTATAAACTCGCCCTAACAAACAGTGAAATCAAATAGCAGCGCTAACTTAAATTACCTAAAAATGTATGTGAAAATTACATGTGACACAATAATTAACACCACCCTCTATCAGCACAATGTGACCTGTGCTTAGAATCTACATATAATGTGTATAAAATCTGTGTGATAAAACGGTTTTAAAGAAATATATCAAAAACTAATAGCAAACATATAAAGTCCAAAAATCGGTGAAACGTAGTGATATTAGTGATAGTCCATAACAAAATAATATAATGTGCAGATCTTCAATAACACAATCTTCCACCACACCGCTGTGACTTGTGAATTCCACTCCCTTCAGCGAGTAAACTCACCAGCTCCTCTTGCCCTACACTTTCGTGTTCGGCTTAAAGGCTTTTTCCCATACAATAGGGGGCAAGATGATGACCTCCAATCGATCCCCGTTTAGTATCCAGAGTATATATGCAAAGCTCTCTCCACATGAAAAAAAGAAAAGCGATCCAATAGTGCAGTAACGCAATAAAACTTTTATTAAAACAACACTCTCCTCCACCATTGAACTCGCATTTCACATATTTAAACCAAGCAAAGAGGCACAGCAACCATGGTCATCACCGAAAAAAACACTCCAAAACTATGAGATGGACGTATGGTGGTCACGGCGGACCCAGGTAGCTCAATAACCGGTGACACTCTCACCTGTTTCCTGGAGCCGCTTCCCCGCTATCTCGTATGGCGCTTCCTGTCACAGCGTCCTACGTCAAGCACGTTAGATTGCCGTATAGCCACGCTCCGACATATTTCGTCACAAAGGACTTATTCATGGGATTGGCTAAACGGTCTGGCAATCTTTCTTTTATATCCTCCGATCGTATAACGAGCGGCGCTGATGACACTCCGCTTGCGCGCTCCCTGTGTCCCCGCTCGCACCTTACGTGCATATTGCATTATATTACAAAGTCAACATACATTTAAAATGTATTAGTGCTGCAAATGCCTCAATATACAGATATAAGGAGACAATGGCTAATTGGTAGTCGCGCATTCCACCCATAGAGAGCGCAAATAACCCATCCTATCTGCAAACACTATATATCTGCAAATATAGAATGATCATAATAAAATGTATAAAATTATATAAAATATGAATCAAAATAAAACATAGTAGTCACCTTAAGTTAGGAACAGAAGGGAAGTGGAATGATTTTACATCACTGACCATTATTTAGTGTATTACATTAAGTGTATCGAGGGCTCTAATATGATGGAATAATTTGATATATACCATAATGAGTTAAGAACTTTTTATATATGTCCAACCATTTATTTTTATTTTGATTCATATTTTATATAATTTTATACATTTTATTATGGTCATTCTATATTTGCAGATATATAGTGTTTGCAGATAGGATGGGTTATTTGCGCTCTCTATGGGTGGCATGCGCGACTACCAATTAGCCATTGTCTCCTTATATCTGTATATTGAGGCATTTGCAGCACTAATAGATTTTAAATGTATGTTGACTTTGTAATATAATGCAATATGCACGTATGGTGCGAGCGGGGACACAGGGAGCGCGCAAGCGCAGTGTCATCAGCGCCGCTCGTTATACGATCGGAGGATATAAAAGAGAGATTGCCAGACCGTTTAGCCAATCCCATGAATAAGTCCCTCGTGACGAAACATGTCGGGGCGTGGCTATACGGCAATTGAACGTGCTTGACGTAGGACGCTGTGACAGGAAGCACCATACGAGATAGCAGGGAAGCGGCTCCAGGAGACTCCAGGGAACGGGTGAGAGTGTCACCGGTTATTGAGCTACCTGGGTCCGCCGTGACCACCATACGTCCATCTCATTGTTTTTTTCGGTGATGACCATGGTTGCTGTGCCTCTTTGCTTGGTTTAAATATGTGAATTCAATGGTGGAGGAGAGTGTTGTTTTAATAAGTTTTATTGCGTTACTGCACTATTGGATCGCTTTTCTTTTTTTCATGTGGAGAGAGCTTTGCATATATACTCTGGATACTAAACGGGGATTGATTGGAGGTCATCATCTTGCCCCCTATTGTATGGGGAAAAGCCTTTAAGCCGAACACGAAAGTGTAAGGCAAGAGGAGCTGGTGAGTTTACTTGCTGAAGGGGAGTGGAATTCACAAGTCACAGCGGTGTGGTGGAAGATTGTGTTATTGAAGATCTGCACATTACATTATTTTGTTATGGACTATCACTACGTTTCACCGATTTTTGGACTTTACATGTTTGCTATTAGTTTTTGATATATTTCTTTAAAACCGTTTTATCACACAGATTTTATACACATTATATGTTGATTCTAAGCACAGGTCACATTGTGCTGTTAGAGGGTGGTGTTAATTATTGTGTCACGTGTAATTTTCACATACATTTTTAGGTAATTTAAGTTAGCGCTGCTATTTGATTTCACTGTTTGTTAGGGCGAGTTTATAGTGAATCATTTATTATTTTGCACTGTTTTAAATATTTAAGCGGCTGCTTAGAGTGAGGCTTTAGTCCCATGAGCGCAGCGTTTGGCACATAGGAAGGGGCGGATAACCTGTGTACCATATTGGTACACTTCTAATGTATATTGCTTCCTGCTTAAGTGTGTGTAGATAGATTCTTGTGTCCACCAGCAGAGAGAAGTTTGGTAGATGCCACATTCCCAATTCTGGAGGCATAATAATGGTCTATCACAGGGGTCTTCAAACTACAGCCCTCTAGTTGTTCAGGAACTACAATTCCCACCATGCCTAGTCATGTCTGTGAATGTCAGAGTTTTACAATGCCTCATGGGATGTGTAGATCCACAACAGCTGAAGAACCATAGTTTGAAGATTCCTGATCACACTAGCATGTCTTTAAGAAAAGGTGGTTTCTCATGTGCCTTCTATAATGCCCAAGAAACATAGTTTGGAAAATACAAGTGGGTCATGGCACATCTACATTTCAAATGTGGCACTTAAGATGGTCATGCACTATGCAATCTGATTGGCCAATCTCTGTACAACTCGATATTTAGGCAAAATGGCAAATAGATGCACTTGAACAATTAACTCAAATTATAGGAAATGAAACCGGCTCTTGCACTAAATCTAATTTATTTAAGATCTCACCGATTGCAGTGCATGATCACCTTTAACCACTTGCTTACTGGGCACTTAAACCCCCCTCCTGCCCAGACCAATTTTGAGCTTCCAGCGCTGTCGCACTTTGAATGACAATTGCGCGGTCATACAACACTGTACCCAAATGAAATTTTTATCATTTTTTTCCCACAAATAGAGCTTTCTTTTGGTGGTATTTAATCACAGCTGGGGTTTTTATTTTTTGCTAAACAAACAAAAAAAGATGGAAAATTTTGAAAAAAAAAAAAATCATGTTTAATAGTTTGTTATAAAATTTTGCAAACAGGTAATTTTTCTCCTTCATTGATATGCACTGATGAGGCGGCACTGGTGGGCACTGATAGGCTGCACTGATGGGCACGGATAGGCACAGATAAGGCGGCACTGATAGGCACAGTTAAGGCGGCACTGATAGGCACAGTTAAGGCGGCACTGATAGGCACAGTTAAGGCGGCACTGATGGGGACAGTTAAGGCGGTACTGATGGGCACAGATAAGGCGGCACTGATGGCCACAGATGGGCGGCACGGATAGGTGGCACAGATAGGTGGCACAGATAGGTGGCACTGATGGGGGGGCACTGATGGGGGGCACTGATGGGCAGTGATGGGTGGCACTGATGGGCAGTGATGGGTGGCACTGATGGGCACTTATGGGCACTGGTAGGTGACACTGATGGGCACTGATAGGTTGCACTGATGTGGGTGCTGATGGGTGGCACTAATGTGGGTGCTGATGGATGGCACTGATGTGGGCGCTGATGGGTGGCACTGTGGGCACTGATGGGTGGCACTGTGGGCACTGATGGGTGGCACTGTGGGCACTGATGGGTGGCGCTGATTGATGGCACTGTGGGCACTGATGGGTTAATATGGTGGGCACTGGTAGGCAGCACTGCTGCCTATTGCTTTTTGTTGTAAGATCGCCGTGATCGGGACTGATGTCCCGATCACGGCCGCCGGTGATCGGGTTTTTTTTTCCTCCTCACGCTGTCAGCGCGAGGAGGAAAAATAGCCGATTACCGGCTCTGTTTACATCACATGATCAGCTGTCATTGGCTGACAGCTGATCATGTGGTAAGGGGTTGGGACCAACCCCTTACTCTGATCTGTGATCAGGCGAGTCTCATAGACTCGCTGATCACCGAGCGCGCCGCGCGCGCCCTGCAGGGGGCGCGCAGGCCGCTCGTGCACGGGACGACGTCAATGGACGTAGTCCCGGCAATTCAGATCCGCGCTGTTGCCGTCATTTGGCAATGGCCCGGATCTGAAGCAGTTAAAGATCAAGATCTGAAAATATAAATTTATTGGGTTTAGAAACACTTCTCTGTTCTTTGTAATTTACTGAAAGATTTGGGTAAAAAAAAAAAAAAACACATTTCAAAGATATTAGAAGTGATAGGAATGAGATTAGCATCAAAAGGGTTAATTAACTGAGAACACCTACTAATTGCCTAACAAGACACATGCAATTAGATGAAATCAACCAATTGTATTGGGCGTGCGCTATTATCAATGAGAAAACAGCAGTTACCCTAGCACCAATTGCAGTTTACAAATTCGGGTATTTTCTATCGCCATTTGTGCTTCAACGTGCACCTGTTTATATGTTCGATTAATTACTTTTCCAGCGCTCCAATTAATGTATGAACTGGTGCAGTGCCTTCTTCTTAGTAAATCACCCCCCATGTCTTTCTTCATTTCAGGCTGCAAAGCAACAAATTAAAAAAATTTTTTTTTTTCAAGGGGGGTGATTCTTTTATATACCCACTGTGAAGAACATGTTATAAACTTCAGTAGAGGTACTTCTGAAGTGTACATAAAAACTAGAGATCGATGTTTTTTCAATGATCATATCCTATACTGACTAATGATGTCACAATATACAGTAGTATCAATTTTTCAGAAAAGCCGTAGCTTGCATTATTTAAAAAAAAAAAAAAAAAACGTTCTTAAGCTCGTCAGTGACTTTGTCCAGGCTGAGATGTGTCACGGTCTTCTGCGAGGAGGAGGAGACATTTCCTCAGTCACCCCACCCCCGGTGATCAGACTGCAACACTGTAACCTCATAACTAATCACAAGGTAAGAGGCTGAAGCAGGGGCTGATCGGGGTCAGGCATGTGAACACAGCCAAGAACTGAACAGACACTAGGATTTTGTCATCTCTATGCAAGCATCTCAGTTGAAGTGGATACTGACTCTGGATGATGGTTGAACAAGGCTGGCTTAGATGCAGGCATTGACAAGTGGAGTACCATGAGCTCCGTAAAAGGCACTAAATACCTAAAGTGTCACAATGACATTACCTGGCATGCATGCTCTGATCATAAAGACATACACATGATGCTAGATCCATTTTAAAATGTTATGCTGCTTTAGCCATGACGAGTATTAGCAAAAACATGTTACATTAGGAAAATATTAAAACACAAATAAACTACTCTTCAGCTGTTGTGGATCTACACATCCATTGAAAAAAAAAAAGTTATTAACCCTTTCACCATGTGCTCATTACTGAAGATGCCAAGGTCCAATCAGTTAAGAGAAAAACTACAGTTTTGAAATACCTGCTCCAGAGGGCAGTGTTTATCATTTTATATTCAAACATTTTCTAGTGTCTTATGTTCTTTGTTGCAGGTTGAAATTTGTAACCTGTGCATCGGTTGTAGCTTACGTACACAGACGATAAAAAGAGAGAGAACACAATCCCTAAGATTTTTTTTTTTTCCTTTTAAACAGAAACGTTATTCACCCGTAAACAGATCAAGTAATAAACTTGTAAAGTACATGAAGTGGAGTATTGAGGTAAAGAAATTTCAGATTATCTGAAACAAAACTTCATAGCACCAAAGCAAAATTATTCAGAGAGGATAAAAACACCATAAGAATGCAGTCAATTTCTGTTATAAATGCAAACTTTTCAAAAAAGAGGAAGACAAATCTTCAACATGTAAAAAACAAAATGTCCATAACAAGAACAAGTTTAAAATCCAGGTAAATGGTACAGTCTCATCATAAACTTCCTGCTGCACCCGGTTTAATACACAAATGGTACCAGGATTTTTCGCGATTTGGGATAGTTGTCAAATTTCTCAAGATACCATCTGAAAGACACAAAAACAAGCAAGCTTAAGTAATAAAAACAAAACACATTAATAATAATTAGCCACTTGATGATAAACAGAGCACAACATACAAGACACACAACAGCTAGCATGGCACTACTCAGCTTGCACCATGACGAATTTGTCATGGCTCATAGGAGAAAATTGTAATTTTTTTATTTTTTTTGGGTAATTTAAAACCTACTTCAAATCTAGAGCTCACAGTCCTATTGTCTCAACTAAAGCCACATTTGTACAAGAAAACACAGCAGAATGTTACTTTGTGGATGGTGGGAGGAAAGCAAAGTGCTCTTAGGATATCAATAGAAAACAAAAAAAAAAGAGAGAATATACAATATACACACTCAGCGGCTACTGTATTAGACACCTGATCACTAATACAAATAGCAAGTCCTGTGGCTTCAATTTATTATATGCAGACAAAATTAGGCAGTTCAGTTCTACTAAACAGCATGGGGTATGATGCAGGATTTGAATGACGATGATAGAACGGCTGTTGCCATTGCTGGTGAAAGATGTGGTGGTTGCAGCATCTGAGCCTGAAGACCTTCTGAGGTGGGCACTAGTTTTGTGTTAATAAGTGAACGTGAATAGTCAGGTTTATTTAAAGCGGAGTTCCACCCAAAAGTGGAACTTCCACTCATTTGTCTCCTCGCGGGGGAGACAGGTATCCTGTTCCCACTTCCAGGAGTCTGGGCCGCGGCCCGTGACATCACAGCGGGGCTCCCTCCTCCTCCTGTTGCCAGGCCAGTAGGAGAGAAGAGCGGGGCCTCGCCCATGAGGAGAAGGGTTCCCGGCGTGAAGCAATGGCGGCAGCACCTGACAGCTGATGGAAACATCAGCTGTGTTGCCGACTTCGCTGGACTTCAGGACAGGTAAGTGTCCTATTGTTAAAAGCCAGCAGCTGCAGTACGTGTAGCTGCTGGCTTTTATTTTTTTATTTATTTATTTTTATTTTTGGGCAGAACACACCGCTGTAAGCACACAATTCAGATAACTAATCAGTACATTAATGGTGTGCAAAAGTCCATGAATTCATACACAACACACTAAACCTTGAATAAGGGTTCACACTCGTGCACTGCAGTTTGAATACAGTGCGGCAGTATCTTAATTTACACACAGTTTTAGGTGTGCTCCCATTGTCTTCTATTAGACCGTGCATGCGTTTCCATGAAAGTGTATCAAAGTCCTGCATGCTGCATCTTTGATGCGCAGTCAGAAAATGGACGGTCTAATAAAAGTCAATGGAAGTACTCCTAGAACCAATGGAAAAATGTGTGTACCATAGCGCTGTACCCAAACAGCAAGCACCACTGTGTACCTGGCCTAAAACTCCAGACAGCAGCAGGAAACCATGCCAGCTTCTGTGGGCTAAGAAAAGTAAAATTAGGCTAAGCCCAGGTTCACACAACTGCGATCACAGACATTGTATGCGATTCGCATCCGCACCTGTGGTGCCGATCACATGCGATGTCTGTGAGATGCAAGTTTAGCCATACAGTGTATAGGGTCGCAGGGAAAAAAAAAAAAAAAAAGTGCAGGGACTTTTTTCCCGCACTGAAATCGGATCGCATGGGTGTTCTCACCTATGCTAACCGATTCCTGTGCGAGTTCACAGTTCGCACTGCGCTCTGTGAACTGATCTGGGAGTGTCATTAACAATGTAATGACACCCACAGTGGTTCGCAGAAGGGAGTGTGAACTGCCTGCGGGAGAGATGCGATGCGGTAGCCAGCGATGTGAACCTAGGCTAAATCGGGCACAGATCACAAACACTGGAGGATTAAAGACTGAAAACACCTTGCTAAATGCTCCAACATGCAGATGGCTGTGTAAAGATTTGGTGTGTACACAGCATGATTCTTTGAGCAAAAATGTTTGTATCTAAACATGTGCAGAACGGAAAAATGTGTTTAGTTTCGGATAGATTAGTTATGCTACTAATTTAAATTTCATTAGGGACTTTGTTTAGTTTGGTATCGGAATTAATTTAGTTTCATTTTGAATTTGTTAGTTTAAAATTAGTTTTCTTTAATAACTTTCTAATTCCAACTTTTCAGAATGATTAGAATTCTGTGTGAAGAAATAGCTGGTTGTTAAGCAGCGGGCCGAGAAGCCGGCCGCCCATGTCGTTAACTACCATGACTCATCTGCCTGCTGGCTTTCCCACGACAGGTAAATGTAAGTACTTTGAGGCGGGGGGAGGACACAAACTAATATGCTAGACTTTCCTTACGTTTTTGAAACTAAAACAAAACTAAACTAATTCAGAAACCAAACTAAATGAATTCCATAACAAATCCACTTGCCCTCAACATGAAAGGTGGGTTCTACCCCCCTGCCCCAAAGCACCTTGTCCCCATGTTGATGGCAACAAGGGCCTCTTCCCGACAACCCTGGGCTGTGGTTGTCAGAGTCTGCAGACGGGGGGGGGGGGGGGGCTTATCAGAATCTGGAAGCCCACTTAAACAAAGAGGCTCCTAGATACAACCCCATGTGATTGGGTATGGGGTACCCATTCACCAAAAAAGTGTCAAAGTAATAAACACAAGAGTCAATCACACCGCCCACCCATCCGAAAAAAAAAATGCTCCACCTCCTGGGAGGCCTCCTGCCAAATGCCTGCTGTGCACTTTGACATTTCTTACATAGGTAAGAGCGGTGGCCCCGCCCGTTCCGACATCACAGACCCAGCATGCACCAGTCTGTGACGTCAGAAGGGGCAGTGCCACTGGGTGATGTAGACAAGTGGTCCCACCCCTTACCTATATAAGACATGTCAAAGTGCAGAGCAGGCATTCGGTGGGAGGCCTCCCAGGAGGCGGAGCGTTTTGTTTGTTTTTTTGGGTCGGTGTGATTAACAATGGATTTACATCCATTGGGCAGGACAGTGGTGTAGTGGGTAGCACTCTCGCCTAGCTGGTTCGAATCCCAACCACGACACTACCTGCCTGGAGTTTGCATGTTCTCCCTGTGCCTGTGTGGGTTTCCTCCCATACTCCAAAGACATGCTGGTAGGTTAATTGGCTTCTGTCCAAAATTGGCCCTAGTATATGGATGTGAGTTTGGGGACCTTGGATAGTGGGCTCCTTGAGGGTAGGGATCGCGAGTGTGTGATGTATGTGTGGAGCGATGCGTAAATTGACAGCGCTATATGGGTACCTTTAAATAAATAGGGATAATTGTAGACACGCACACTCACTCAGGTTGAACTGGATGGACTGGTGTCTTTATTCAACCTTACTAACTTATGTAACTATGTAACATCGAGGGACACCAATTTTTTTTTTTTAATAAACGAATTGTCAAAAACTCGTCTCTTGTGTTTATTACTTTTTGACACTTTTTTTGGTGAATTGGTACCTATACAAGAAATGTCAAAGCGCAGAGCAGGCATTCGGCGGGAGGCCTCCCAGGAGGCGGAGCATTTTTGATTTTTCTTATGGGTGGACAGCGTGATTGACTCTTGTGTTTATTACTTTGACACTTTTTTTGGTGAATGTACCATGTAGCCCATACTCATTCACATAGGGATGGGCTGGATTCACTTGGGCCCCCCCCCCCCCTTTTTAAAGGAGAAAAAAAAATGGAGGAATGTGCCCCAGGGATTGTATGGGCAGGGGATGGTACCAGTAGAAAAGATAGTAAACCAAATATGAAAAATTAGCAAAATTTTATTTTACAAACCTATTACATATAAAATCTTGATAGTAAAAGCAAGAACAAAATATGGTTGAATTACAACATATATACAGCTGACATCTGAGTCATACGATAGGTCTCACAATAAGAGGCCAAATCATTTTTATGAGTAGCAGGAAGCCCAACATGTTTCGGAATAATTTGTTGCATTCCTTCAGGGATAATGAAAAGGTAAGCTGTATTATCCAATGTAAAGATAAATAACTAAAAATAAAATGTAATATCATGTATGAGCATATTATTGGAAAGAGGAGATGGCATTGAAAAGAATTACAGGGCCGATCAAAATTTATAGATTATAGCGAATACTCACAGAAAAAAAATTGAGCCATGCATGAGTGTTAGAAACCACTTTTGTGCAGGGATCCACGTCACCCCAAGATTCCAACATTCGTATTAGTACCATGTCATGTTGCAAATGATAGAGGATTGGTTAAATTCCTCAAATTATGCAGAGTAAAGGAAGATATTGTTTGCTAATGACGGGGATAGGGTGGGGGGAAAAAAGGGGAAATTGGTAGTGCAGGAAGTGCAGCTGTTGCCTGAGAAATCCAAAAGGATCGGGTAAAACCAGCAGGGAAGAGATCCCCTAAACAATGGAGATAAATAAAATTATGTTTATACTATTTATTTTATTTGGAGCACATCAGCTAGGAATATCCTCCCCTTTCTTTCTCTGCAAAATATACACCTGCAGAGAAAGTGTTTGTATATTGTAGGAGATTTCCTAAAATTAATTTGTTTATAGGATCTCCATTGTTTAGGGGATCTCTTCCCTGCTGGTTTTACCCGATCCTTGTGGATTTCTCAAGCTACAGCTGCGCCAGTTGAAGTCCTATCGGACGAAACGCGTCGGGCTGTTATGCCCGTCTTGCCACTATTTGATCTAAGCGCTTTTTTATACTATTTTACACCTGACTCTAATCTTCAAGCCAGTGTGTGTTTTACTGCTTTGTTTTTAAATAAAGCTTTTTAAAAAGCTGATTTACACTATGTCACTAGTCTTCTTTTTGATCCCTATCTCATTTGAGGACCTATACCTACTCCATGGAGCCAGTACTTTTGTAAGCAGTTCCAGTCGTTGAGACCAGAGAGGTTCGGTTGGTGAGTGCCACAGTTTTCTTCATCGTCTCCAGCAGCCGTGGAATCACCCCTCCTGCTCCATTACAAGCTTGTCTGACTCCCAAGCCGCTAGCTGGGGAGTCCACCACTGCTGGTAAGGGTATTTTTGCCTATCCCTTTCACATATAAGTCGGATCCCTTATCCTGTCGACACCATTCCTGGATTCAAGGGCCCCACACTACCGTTTCCGGTTGTTGTTGATCGTCCCAGCCACATCCCTAGATGCCTATCTTTTTATACATGTTGGACTTTTAGTTATGTCAGTTACCCATGCGTTCATGCTGGATTTCTAGTTCTGACAGCAGTTCATGTTAATGTGTCTTATTACGGTTTCATTATGTATTTGTGTCACTGCTGCTTCTAAGATGTCTTAGTTAGTTCACTATTTGATTATGTTTTTCAACTGCTCATCCCCATAGTTTGGGATCTGTAGTGAGTTATAATTATCCCCTTTAATTTTTTCTATCACTATTTCACAGGGACTTCTGCTAGTGTCAGCTATCAGTTTATACACGGTCCTCTTTTAGTGTTATATTAACACACTTTATCACACAGATTGCTCTTATTTCCACTTTGCATCACTCACCTCTACTAGTGCCTAGTTATTGGTTTATATACGACCAATTTCGTGTTTCATTAATACACTTTGTTGCGCATACTGTCTTTCAGACGTCCATTCTGTCAGGCTTTGCTCAATAACTCACATATAGATAATTTTTTTAGCGCCACACTTATCCACATTATAACAGCTGCGCTTCCTGCACCACCCATTTCCCCTTTTTTCCCACCCTATCCCCGTCATTAGCACACATCTTCCTTTACTCTGCATAATTTGAGGAATTGAACCAATCCTCTATCATTTGCAACATGACATGGCACTAATACAGATCTTGGAATCTTGGGGTGACGTGGATCCCTGCACAAAAGTGGTTTCTAACACGCATGCATGGCTCAATTTTTTTTCTGTGAGTATTCTCTATAATCTATAAATTTTGATTGGCCCTGTAATTCTTTTCCATGCCATCTCCTCTTTACAATAATATGCTCATACATATTACAATTTTTACTCATTTATTTTTTTCATTAGATAATACAGCTTACCTTTTAATTACCCCTGAAGAAGGAATGCAACAAATTATTCCGAAGCATGTTGGGCTTCCTGTAACTCATATGAATGATCTGGCCTCTTATTGTGAGACCTCTCGTATGCCTCAGATGTCAGCTGTATATATGTTGTAATTCAACCATATTTTGGGTCTTGCTTTTACTACCAAGATTTTATATGTAACATATTTGTAAAATAAAATGTTGCTACTTTTTCAGATATGGCTTACTATCTCTTCTACATTTCTACTGGTACCATCCCCTGCCCATACAATCCTTGGGGCACATTCCTCCATTTTTTTTTCTCCAATATTTTGGGATATGGCCCCTATTTTTATACTTTAGGTAGCAATCTATCATTATTCCCCTTGTTAAAAGGGGGCTTCCAGATACCGATAAACCCCCTGCCCGCATACAACCACAATTGCACACAGAAGGGTTTTTTTTTAACCTTCATGCATGCATGAAGGTAATAAAGCTTTAGCCTTTAGAACCACTTTAAGATTGTGAATATACAGAACATTCTCATAAAATATAAAGACCTACCCATTGCTGATAGCTTGAACCAAAAGCATTTAAGGCCTGAGGGATTCTCTAAGTTGCAGCAATAATTGGGAAACCTTTAAAAGGCCTGGTGCTGGTTGTAGGAAGGTTCTACCTAGACGTTTTTGAAATTGAGGAGGGCTGATATGGCCATAGCTAGTTTAGTCAGGTATGGTGTTGTTGTAGGTAACATGAAGAAGTCGTCCCATTTCAGAAGTGGGTGTAATGTACGAGGCTTGGTTTGGCCATAGGTTTCCCAGTAAGTCACTGAAGTGAATAAAAATTGTAAATAGTTATGATTCCAGTTTAACATTTGACACATTTAGGAGTTGGTGTTAGTAACACAAACAAGGTCTGGGAGAGTGTTGTAGGTTATACTGTCTGCAGTTCCACTTTTGAAGTGGAAGGGACACTTCTTCCTGCCAAAAAAAATACAATTTAGGCATTGTTCCTTTTCACAGGTGTGGTTTTTGGCTTCAGTTTTTTTTTTTTTTTTTTGCAGCCAGTAAACTCCCCAGCATGTTAACCTATGTGTCCAAGAACTAGTGGGTTGTAAGGAGTTTTTCAGCTGTAAAAACACTCCAACTCTGATAAAAGCTTAAAAACGCTGAAAAAAAAAAAAATGTGGCTATTCTGCATTTATCAGTGTTTTTGAGCCATACAGTATGCATTTATGGGAGTTTTTTTTTTTTTTTTTTTAGCAAAACTAAAGTAGTAAAGAACGCTACTGCAAAACTCTATAGGTACAGTTTTCTGCAGGTAGCGCTCCTGACCTTTTTCCAACATCCAGGATACATGAGGCCTCAGGCTCATGGCTAACAGATGTGCAGCTCAAATACTGGTAAACATGAGATGCTGAATCCAAACAAAATGCAAAAGGGTGTGTGGTGCAAAAAAAGTGTTCAGTATAACATATGGTGGAGTTTGTGATGTTCGTAGTCATGCTGCAAGTTTCAAGCACAAGTCCATTGCTGCAGCTAGGCAAGCAAACTCTGCAATTGTTAAGTTTGCTAAAAACACCAGATGCAGCAGTGTTGGCTCATAAAATAACTTGTTTAACGGAGTTAAAAATAGTTTATTGCACAAAAAATAAATAAAATATGACCATTATTTTTGCTAGATGATCTTACTGATAGCATGGCTGACTGGTTTCAGCCAGTTGGAATCCAAAATTGCAAAATCCCTCAGTTGTAAGCATACCAAAAGATCCATGCTAATTAAAAAAGTCATTGCCAAATGCAAAAAAAAAAAAAAAAAGAAGAGGTGTTATGTCAAAAACTTGCATGCTGTCACTTTTCACTACTGAATGATGAAACTACAGACATATCAACAAACCAAAAAATTAGCCATGGTTGTCATTTACTTTGATGCTGCTAGAACACTCAGTATCATTTCTTCCACCTTGTTGACCTCACTGGAGGTTTAAGCTGATGCCAAATTTGAGCAGATTAAGCAATGTTTTCTGGTAAATGGTATTCCTCTGAAAAGGTTCTGGCACTTAGTACAGATGGTGCAAGTGTAATGTGTACAAATATGACCACACTAGTAGTGCAAACTTCAAATCGGACATCATTTTTATTGGCTACCAAACAAGGCAACATCTCTCTATATTAGAGGATTTGTCAGCTGTTCAACAATTCATGGTCCAAGCAACATTTTACAGATGCTTGTTGCAAACAGAATTATTAAGCTACTGCATCTGGGGACATTTTTGAACTTGAAAAGCATTTTACACAAATTGTTCCCCCATCTGACTTTGATGCACTGCATACAGAATTTACTGAACACCAAGTGACGGATTTCACTGATATCGCTGAGACTGACAGATGATTCTTATTGGCACATGATAGGACAGAGCTGTAGCATCCATCAGGACAATCTGAAAGTAAATAAATTCCAACATCTAGTAACATTTGCAAAAACCATGCTTTCCCTTCCCCGTGGGATTAGCAGAGGTAGAAGAAGTGTTCTCTAATGTTAAGTTAATGAGAACTGATCTTAGGAAAAAAAATTCCACTCCAATGTTGGAAGGACTGCTGTTCGTTAAGAGTGAGCCAGGAAAAAATTATATGCAAAATGATAAAAAAATGTTGATATCACAATGTATGACCACAAGGTTGAAACTTCATCTAAACCTAAACCACTCAGTGTTTCTGATCCTGCTGATGGTCACAAAGGGTATAAGGAGAAAGCTGAGGTGGTGGTGACTGCAGAAGCATGTACATACAGTTGTGCTCATAAGTTTAAATCAACTGTGTTTACTCTTTTTAAATCATAATGGCAACAGAAACTACCCAAATGACCCTGATCAAAAGTTTACATACCCTGGTGATTTTGGCCTGATAACATGCACACAAGTTGACGCAAAGGGGGTTTGAATGGCTATTAAAAAGGTAACCATCCTCACCTGTGATCTGTTTGCTTGTAATTAGTGTGTATGTATAAAAGGTCAATGAGTTTCTGGACTCCTGACAGACCCTTGCATCTATCATCCAGTGCTGCACTGACCGTTCTGGATTCTGAGTCATGGGGAAAGCAAAAGAATTGTCAAAGGATCTGCGGGAAAAGGTAGTTGAACTGTATAAAACAGGAAAAGGATATAAAAAGATATCTAAGGAATTGAGAATGCCAATCAGCAGTGTTCAAACGCTAATCAAGAAGTGGAAAATGAGGGGTTGTGTAGACCCCGTTTTACTCACCTGAGCCCCGTAATTCCCACGCTGGAGACACGCTCTTCCCCTCTTCCCGTTGTCTGGGCTCTTGATTGGATAGATTGATAGCAGCACAGCCATTGACTCCCGCTGCTGTCAAATCCAATGACACAGGCGTCGGGCCGAGTCCAGCATTCTGTGTCTATGGACGCAAACACTGGACTCGGGAGCGTGCCCACAAGGTAAGCCCCGGGAGAGATCTTCTCCTAGGGGGTTATACGATACGGAGGAGGAGCTACCAGCACCACTGGGGGACCCCAGAAGTCGAGGATCGGGGCCAGTCTGTGCAAAACTAACTGCACAGTGGAGGCAAGTAGGACATGTTTGTCATTTAAAAACAAAAAAACTAAGCTTTACAATCATAAGACGGGCAGGCAGCACGGCTCTTGTTCTGGGAGGGCGTCATATGACGTCCTCGCCTTCCCGGCCCACCAGGGGGCGCGCGCCCCAGCTGTGTCACTGGGGACCCGATGCGCGTGTCCGCGATGTCCGCCGGGCACCCACGATTGCCCGGTAACACAGCAGGACCATGGATCTGTGTGTAAACACACAGATCCTCGTCCTGTCAGGTGAGAGGAGACCGATGGTGTGTTCTCCTCCCCTTGTGAGTCCCCTTCCCCTACAGTTAGAATCACTCCCTAGGAAACATAATTAACCCCTCGATCACCCACTAGTGTTAACCGCTTCCCTGCCAGTCACATTTATACAGTAATCAATGCATTTTTTATAGCACGGATCGCTGTATAAATGTGGTCCCAAAAATGTGTCAAAAGTGTCCGATATGTCTGCCGCAATATCGCAGTCACAAAAAAATAAATAAAATAAAAATCTATAAATCTATCCCCTATTTTGTAGATGCTATAACTTTTGAGCAAACCATTTTTTTTTTTTTTAACAAAAATATGTAGAAGAATACATATCGGCCTAAACTGAGGAAAACATATGGTTTAAAAAACAGTTAGGTACCTGGTAACTCTATTTCTAAGAAGTCTTCCAGGGCAGCATCCGAGAGATAGGCTCCTCCTCCCTAAAACAGGAAACACATTAGTCCACCATTATAAAATTTCACAGTCTTACCTGTGTGCCTCAGTTATGTTAAAGCACCAAATGAATTCCCTGTAAGCTGCAAGCTCCCCCGCTGTACCTGGTTTTTGTCATTTCAAGGGTGGGAACTAGTGCTGCCCTGGATGACTTCTTAGAAAAAGAGTTACCAGGTACCTAACTGTTTTCTCGAATCGTCTTCCAGGGCAGCATCCGAGAGGATGTATCAAGCAATACTTACTAGGGTGGGGTTAGAGACTGGAGCACTTTGCGACCAAATGTTTGGTCTTGGTCAGACAGCTGGTCTATCCGGTAGTGCTTTGCGAAAGTACTGAAGCTCGACCATGTCGCTGCCCTGCAGATCTGCTCCGGAGTTGCCTCTGCTTTCTCTGCGGCCGAGGTTGCCAGGCTCTAGTTGTGTGCGCTCTGATTTCACTAGGTGGAGTGAGATTCTGTGCCTTGTAGGTAATCTGTATGGCCATCCTTATCCATCTGCTGATGGTACTTTTTGAAGCTTGTTTCCCTCTGTTGATTCCTGCATAGAGGACGAAGAGGGAGGTCGTTCTACGCCATTCCTTTGTTCTTTCGAGATACGTTATGAGCGTGTTCCTTACATCTAGTTTGCTGTAAATGTCCCTTTTCCTACTATCCATGGTTGTTGGAAGTGAGGGTATGACGAGGTTTTGGGTTCTGTGGAATGTAGAAGAGACCTTGGGTAAAAAGGCCGGATCTGGAGAGAGAATTATCTTGTCCAGATGTATTAGACAGTATGGTTCTATTGTTGACAGAGCTTGGATTTCACTCACTCTTCTGGCGGATACTAGGGCCAGAAGGAGCGCAGTTTTTAGCGTGAGGTTTTTGTCTGAGCTGTCCTCGATAGGTTCAAACGGAGGGGAAAGAAAGCCCTTAAGTACCGTGCCCATGTCCCAGGTTGGAGTTCTGTACATTTTGGCTGGTTTGGATCTTTTAAGTGCTATGAGGAATCGTCTTATCAGCGGGTCCTCCGCTAGTCTAGTATCCATGACCGAGGAAAGTGCTGCAACTTGTACTTTCAGGGTACTAGGTGATATGTTTTTGTCTGCACCATCCTGTAGGAAGTCCAAAACTATTGGAATTATCCCACCGTTGGAGGTTGGTCTGTCTTTGTACCAGGAAACAAATTTTTTCCTTATTTTCTCATAGATAGCTCTCGTTACCGGCTTTCTGCTGTTTAAGATGGTGTTGATTACTCTGTCTGACAGGCCTTTGTTCTGGAGTTTTACCCTCTCAGTAACCAAGCCGAGAGCTTCAGGATTTTGTGGTTCGGGTGGTTGACTGGGCCTTGTGACAGTAGATCCGGGCGGTCCGTCAGTGTCAGCTGAGGTTGTATGCTGAGATTTTTCAAGTGGCTGAACCATGCTCTCTGGGGCCAGTGTGGTGCTATTAGTATCACCTTTGTTTTCTCTGCCTTGATTTTCTGGATTACTTTTGGGATTATGGCAGTTGGAGGGAATGCATAGCACAGATGCCATTTCCAGTTTTGGTTGAAAGCATCCATCCCGCTGTTGCCATCTGTAGGGTCCAGGGAGAAAAATATCTGAGATTTTGCATTCGCCCTGGAAGCGAATAGGTCTACTTCGGGTATTCCCCACTTTTGGGTGATTTGAGTGAAGGTTGTTTGGTTTAGTGACCATTCCGTTTGTTTTATCGTTTTCCGGCTCAGGAAATCTGCCAATGTATTGTCTGTTCCTTTCAGATGAATACCGGATATCGATCTTATGTTCGCTTCTGCCCACAGTAGGATTGACTGTGTCAGTCTCATCAATTTTTGGGATTTTGTACCACTTTGTCTGTTTAGGTATGCGACGGTTGTGGCGTTGTCTGATTGTATTTTTACATCTCTCCCCTGTAATGCTGGCTTGAAGGCTTTTAGCGCTTCCCCCACAGCTTTCAGCTCTCTCAAGTTTGAGGAGGCTTGTGACCATTTGGATGTTCATTTCCCTTGTGAGTACAGCCCTTCCATGTGGGCTCCCCATCCTAGGGCGCTTGCATCGGTGGTGATCCTGACTGGATTGACTTGAGCCCATCTGCGCCCCTCGATGACCCGAAGTGGGTTGAGCCACCAGTAGAGTGTTTGTTTGACTGTGGCTGGGACGGGGATGGACTTGTCTAGGGATGCTTGCCTGCCATCCCACTGGGACAGAATGTAGTTCTGTAAGGGTCGCATGTGAATTTGTGCCCAGGTAATGGCTGGAATGGAAGACGTCATCAGTCCTAGTATGGACATTCCGTGCCTGATTGTTGTGGAATGATTCCTTAGCAGGGAGGTAATTGCTTGTGTAATTTTTTCATCCTTTTCCTTTGTTAGGAAAATTTTTGACAGTCTGGAGTCCAGCACATAACCCAAGTATACCACTCTCTGGCTTGGGGTCATTTGAGATTTTTCTGCGTTTACTAACCATCCCAGGTTTTGCAGATAGGTCATACTTGTGCGCAGGTTGTTTTCTAAGATTGCTGCTGAGTCCGCAAAGAACAGTAGGTCGACTAAGTATGGTATTATACCAATGCCCTGCTGTCTTAGACCTTTTAGTGCTTCCGCCATTATTTTTGAGAATATTCTTGGTGCCGAGGATATTCCGAAGGGGAGAGCTGTGTACTGTAGGTGCAGAGTAGCTGCTGGCCCCTGGATTGCGAACCTTAGGAACTTTTGGTGATCCTCCCTTATGGGGACATGTAGGCCCGCGGTAGGATGTTCCTGATTGAATAGATAGATTCCATTCTGAATCTCTTGTATTTTATCCCTCGGTTGAGCCTTTTGAGGTTTAGTATCAGCCTTAGTTTGCCTGATGGTTTTCTTTTTGCGAAGATGTGTGAGTAGAAGCCCTTTTGTTCCTCCTCTTGAGGAACGTGACGAATCACCTTCTGATCCAGTAGTTTCTGCAGGGATTCTAAAAACACCTTTGCTTGATTGCTGTCCTTTGGTAGCATGGTCGCTAAGTATTTGGTTGGGGGGCGGGTGGAGAATTCTATTGCGTAACCGTCCGCTATGGTGCGCAATATGAATTTGTTTTCTGTTATCTCCTCCCATTGGTGGGAGAAAGCCGCCAATCTGCCCCCGACCTGAATGCAGTCATTGTTTTTTGTTCTTTTGGGTATTAGGCTTAAGGATGAATTCACCTTTGCCTTTCTTGTTTTGTTGACCCCAGCGCTTTTTTGCCCCTGGCTTATTAAATTTCTTGAAATGCCGAAAGGGTGCCTTCCCTTGTTTCCTCTTGGTTTGAGGGAACCACTTATTTTTTGCTGCAGTCCTATCCAGGACTGTTTCTAGCTCGGGACCAAACAGTAGGTCTCCAGTGAATGGGATCCCACATAAACGGTTCTTGGAAGGGGCATCCCCCCCCCCAAGATTTTAACCACAGGGCTCTGCGGGCCGAGTTCAGTAGTGCCGTGGTCATAGAGGATATTCTGACAGTTTCTGCTGAAGCATCTGCTAAGAAAGCTGCCGCTCTAGTTAGTGTGGGGATGGTTTTAAATTAGTTCTTCCCTGGGCGTGTCGTTTTCCAGTAGTTCTTGCAGCTGGGTTAGCCAGATTAGCAAGGTTCGGGCTGTGCAGGTGGAAGCAATAGCCGGATTTAGGTTTGCCGCTCCTGCTTCCCATGCCCTTTTCAGGAGGGCTTCTATTTTCTTGTCCATGGGGTCGCTTAGGGTACCTGCATCGTCAAATGCTAAGTCAGATTTGTTCGTGATTTTTGTCAGAGAGGCATCCACCTTGGGGCATTTAGCCCAGGTTTTGATGTCTGCTTCCGCAAACGGGAATCTGCGTTTGATTGTGGCGGGTATAAAAAGCTTTTTCTCTGGGCCTTCCCATTCTTTTTTGACTATGTCTTTAAGGGTTTGGTGTACAGGGAACGTTCTTGGGCTGTAGCCCCTTGTACATTCTGTCATGTATAGTGAGTTCTGCGGTTTTCTGTTCTTTAATGCCTAGAGTGTCAGTGATGGCTTTGAGGAGACTGTCTGTATCCTCTGAGGGAAACAGGTTGCAGTCTGTCGTGTCATCTTCCTCTTCTGAGTATGAACAGATACCGTCTTCTGATTCAGATTGCTCGGATTCATCTGAATCCACCTCTTGTTCTGCCTGTACCTTGTTATCCCTCGGAATGTGTGTTCCGCTGGTAGATGGGATACTGGCCTGAGCGACACTTGATGGCGTTTCTAATTTTTCAATAGCTGAGCGTAGTGGCGCCATGGTGCTCTGAATTTCTTTCTTAAAAGAATTGAGCAGGTCTTTCAAAAATCCCTGTGATTCTTTTGCCACCATTTTGTCTATGCATTTCTGACACAGGGGCTTTTTCCAATGTGGGGAAAGCCTGTGGCTGCATGAGGCACATGTTTTGCCTTTAGCCTTCCTTTCCTCAAGGGTCTTTGCCTAGAAGCAAGCATAGAGAACAAAAATCCCCGTGAGACAGGTGGTCAAAAAGACTGCCTGTGGGTAGGCAGTTTTGTAGAGAGGTTAAGACAGAGATAATTCAAGAGTATTCTGGCTTACCTTGGAGCTGTCCTGACTTGCAGGATCTGCAGGGCAGGGTGGGGAAGCGTCAGACATGATCAGCCACCAGGATCCTCTGCTTAGAGGGCCTTTTTAACTGCTTCCTGCATAAGCTCCGGCCCCGCCCCCGGCTGACCCCGTGCAGGTTGGTGGACACACCTGCACAAGCCGCTGTATTGTAGTGTACCCATGATGCTGGTAGGAAGGGTAACATTAAAAACATTTTATTTGTATACTAATTTGTCTTCTTTCTTATTTTTTTTTCCCGCCCCTGGGTGTCCTGTGCGTCCCGCTCTATCTCCTCCTGGAGATAGGCTACGGGAAAATGGCCGCCACCCGGAAGCGGAACCTCCTCCCGGCGCCATCTTGGTACACCCCCCGGCTTCATGTAGCGGCCTGTGTGGCGGCGAGGATGCCGCTGCGCCGCCCGGAGAGCGGATCCGCCTGGGGAGTCAGCCGCGGCCACCGGGGACCTGTATGGAAGGTAAAAAACAGTCCCTCCTTGATCCTCTGTTGCTGTGGTTTTCGGCGGCGGCGAGGGGGGGGTGGCCATCTGTGCATCTTATCCTTCCCCCCTGGCGGGCTCCAGTTTCTCCGGAAAGCCAGCGAGGGGGGTGCTTGCTGAGGCAGACACAGGGCCTAAAACAGCGGCTTGGGGTGGGGATGACAGAGTCCTCCTGCAGCCTGGGGGGATGATTGCAGACCCCTCAGTAGGGGCGAAATCTCAGGCTTTGAGCAAAGTTGCTCAGTGCTGCGCCTGCTCGCCCTCCCAAGGCCCATTGGGCTGTATGGGATGCTGGCAGGGGGTCTCCTGCAACAAGCACAGAGACAGATGAATAAAATAACAAACGTTTTGCAGCTCCTGTGGGTCCGGAGGAAACACAAAACAACTGAGGCACACAGGTAAGACTGTGAAATTTATAATGGTGGACTAATGTGTTTCCTGTTTTAGGGAGGAGGAGCCTATCTCTCGGATGCTGCCCTGGAAGACGATTCAAGAAAAAAAATTTTGGATATTTAGTATAGCAAAAAGTAAAAAATATTGTGTTTTTTTTTTTTTTTTTTTTTAAACTTGTCGCTCTTCTTTTGTTTATAGCGCAAGAAATAAAAACTGCAGAGATGATCAAATATCACCAAAAGAAAGCTGTATTTGTGGGGGAAAAAATAAATAATAAATTTCATATGAGTACAGTGTTGCATGACTGCGCAATTCTCATTCAAAGTGTGACAGCGCTGAAAGCTGAAAAATGGCGTGGGCAGGAAGGGGGTGAAAGTGCACTGTAATGAGGTGGTTAAGAACTGGGGTATGAAAACTTTTAATCAGGGTCATTTGGGTAGTTTGTTGCCATTATGATTTAAAAAGAGTAAACACAGTGGATGGATAATAAATGGCTTCAGCCAAACACCAACCATGAGTGAAAGAAAAGTTTGTGTTATTCATAGTCTCTGAAAAATGACCAAGAAATCATAAATTCTGCCAGGGTATGTAAACTTATGAGCACAACTGTACATACAGTTATATACATACTGGATTCCTTCCTCATGGGACTGTACAATTCATGAAAAAAGGAATAATTTGTTTCTAATGTCATAGCATTTACAATGGTTTTAACCACTTGCCGACTGTCACGTACATTTACTGCAGCACAATGGCACCGCTGTGCGAAATCCTGTAGCTGTATGGGGCGTGCTCTCATTGCCAGGGGGCACGCCCGTGCGCCCCGCCATGCTTGCAACCACTGGATTAGTTTCTGAACCTATCAATCTTCAGGTCCAGGCCAATGATTTATGGCCTGGACCTGCTGATCGGTTCTAGCGCATGAAACCCTGTAAGCATAGGCAGGGGAAGTGATGTCATCTCCCCTCGTGGAATGCATTTCGTTCCAGGAGAGAGAAGAGAGAGAACATCTCCATAGTAAGTTGCACAAACACTACACTAAAACCAGTGCACGTAGGTACAAGTGTCACCCCCTCCGATCACCCCCCAGTTAACCCCTTCACTCCCTGTCACAGTTTCACCTAGTGCAGTTTTCGGATTTTTCACTGATCACTGTACTGGTGTCATTTGTGACACTAATCAGCGTTAGGGCAGTTAGTGGTAGACCCAGGTAGCTTTAGGGTACCCCCTAACAAAGGTTTAACCCCTTGATCACACCCTGTCAACAGTGATCATAATATTAGTGTTACGGGTGACATTGGTTAGTTTTTTTTATAGCATCAGGGTACCCGCAATTTATTACCTAAAGGTGTACCTCCCTGATCACCCGGCGAGTGATATCAGTTAGGTTTTAGCATCAGTTAGGATCTGCGTCGCCCCAGGCAGTGTCAGATTAGTGCCAGTAGCGCTAACACCCACGCACGCACCATACACCTCCCTTAGTATTATAGTGTCTGAACGGATCAATACCTGATCAGATCTATACTACCGTCCCCAGTAGTTTAGCGTTCCCAAAAGCCCAGTGTTAGCAGGATCAGCCCAGATAGATACCTACTAGCACTTGTGTTTTGCCCCTCCGCCCAGCAACAATCGATTACTGTCACTTACAGAACACAAAACTGCAGAGTCAGGCCTGATCCCTACGAATGCTTATGTCGTGTACACACGACCGGACTTTTCGGCAGCAAAGGTCCGATGGAACAAATTCGTCAGACAAATTAGATCGTGTGTGGGCTTCATCGGACCTTTTCTGTCTAAAAATCTGACGGACCTTAGAAATAGAACAAGTTTCAAATCATTCCGACAGACTCGATTCCCATCGAAAAATCCGTTAGTCTGTATGCTAGTCTGACGGACCAAAAACGCAAGGCAGCTTTTGGCTACTGGCTTTGAAAGTCCTTCGGTGTTCAGTCCGACGAGAAGTCCGTTCGGGTGTATGCGGCATAAGTTGTTTTTTTTTTTTGGTAGCGTTTGAAGCAGTCGCTGACAGTCAGGTGCTCTTTTTTCCTGCAAGTCTCACTAGTTGTACCAGTAAATTTAGAGGCCAAAATGTCCAATGGAAGGTACACTAGTGAAAAGGCCTACATGTTTCTGAGCATGACAGATGAGAGTGAAGAGTAAGTCACCCATCTGTCAGATTCAGGCTCAGAATACGATCCTGTAGACAGCAGCGGCACCCTAACAGATGGCTCTGACGATGGAGTAGTGGTTTCTGTCAAGGTCATGCGTACCCGACCCCGTTCTGTTGAGGTGCAAGAACCACAGGGTTCTTGTATGGAGCAGAGAGCCAGTACTAGTGCCACTCATCCTTCTGGTGAACTGGCAAGCACCAGCGGCCTAGTACACCTTGGTCCTAGTCAAACCAGCACTGCAGTATCACATGGCGACATGGCGAGCCCCATAAGTGCAGTTCAAGCTGGTGAGGTGGCTAGCACAACTAGTGTCCCGCTGCCACCAAGAAGACAAAGACCGGCCCCGTCGAGCCCATAGTGCCCCTCCTGCTGCATTTGCCAATCCAAATTGAGAGCCCACAACTTCTGTAGCACCCGTACTTCCCCCATTAACTGGGCAACCCGGAATTCAGGTGGAAACAGTTGATTTTACGTCACTTGATTTTTATTCGCTGTTTTTTTTTTTTTACGGAAGAGCTCTATAGATCTATTGTGGACCAAAGCAATTTGTATGCTGGTCAATTCATCACCGGTAATCCTCAGTTGACCCTTGCCAGAGATTGGAGACCTATCACGTTCTCAGAGTTTAAGACCTTCCTGGGCCTATCCCTCCTCATGGGCATAACTAAAAAAAGTGAGTTGCGGTCATATTGGTCCACTGACCCAATTCACCATATGCCCGTGTTCTCTGCTTGCATGACCAGGACACGATACGAGCAGATCTTGCGGTTCATGGATTTCAATGACAATGAACTCTGTCATCCTCGGGTTGACCCTGAATACAATTAGCTCTACAAAATTCAGCCCCTCGTAAACCACTTCAGCCAACAGTTTGCAGCCTTGTTTACTCCCCATCAAGTTGTCTGCGTTGATGAGTCCCTGATTAAGTTTTCTGGCCGCTTGTCATTCAAACAGTATCTTCCCAGCAAGCGTGCCAGATATGGGGTCAAGATGTATAAGCTCTGTGACAGGGCAACAGGCTATACATGTAGTTTTATGGTTTACGAGGGAAGAGATAGTTACGTAGAGCCAGAGAACTGCCCAGACTACATAGGGAGCGCTGGTAAGATTGTGTGGGACTTGGTGTCACCCTTATTGAGAAAGGGGTACCACTCATGTGGACAATTACACAAGCGTGCCACTTTTTAGTAATTTGTTTGATCATGGAATTGGCGCGTGTGGCACCGTGCGATCTAATTACAGAGGCTTACCCCAGCCGCTTGTAGATTCCCGTCTTAGGCTGGGGTAGAAAGCCTGCTTGAGATGTAATAATTTGTTTGCTGTGAAGTGGAGGGATAATAAGAATGTTTTCATTCTCTCCTCACACGCAGACAGGACGGTCCAAATACAAACAGTGACTGGTGTTGGAGAATCCCCTCTATGTCCACGAATACAACCTTAATATGGGAGGGGTGGACCTCAATGACTGGTTGATGGCCCCGCACTTAAATTTCCCATAATCCCAGACGCTGGTCCAAATAAAAGGGCCAGTATACTTATTCCAATTGGCTCTGCTGAACGCTTATGTGCTATACAAAGCTTCAGGATGAATGGATGCTTCCTTAAATTCCAGGAAGAGATCACAGCCCTTTTGTTTCCAGACGCTGCTGTGGCCCAACTTCCCAATGTAAATGCAGTGAGCTGGCTGCATGGGAAGCATTTTCCGTATGTCCTCCCTGGTACCCCTACCAATCGATCACCCCAAAGAACATGTCGTGTCTGTAGCAAGCGTGGATTTAGGCGCGACACCCGCTATTGTTGTCCCTCCTGTCCTGACCAACCTGGTCTCTGCATTTGGTGAATGTTTCGAACACTACCACACACTAGTGGAGTATTAGCGTAGGGTACAGCACTGCACAGACTAGGACACACTTTCACAGGGTCTCCAAAGATGCCATCGCATTTTTAGAGACCCAAACCTGGAACGGTTAGTTACAAAAAAAAAAGAATTGAAACCCCCCCCCCAAAGATATAAAAGCCAAAAATAGTTTTATTCTCTATTCTCTCTCTAGTTCTTCTGTTTTACTGTATTTTTAACTGCAATGTTTTATTGTTACTATGTTTTATCAAGTTTGCTTTTCAGGTATGTAATTATTTTTACTTTACTGTTTACTGTGTTTTATTGTTAACTATTATTTTATTTTCAGCTGCAGCAGTGATTTATCCATCTTCCATCTTGACAGCAACAGCGTTTGCTCTCACAATACATAAATCAGCGACTACAGCGCTGTAGGAGGCAATTTCACCACTGCAGTTAAAAAAAAAAAAAAAAAAAAAAAAGTTGCATGTATGCCAAAGCATGGGGGCAGGGGTGGAGAGGCAATTTGCCCCCAACATTAGGGGCGGATTTCCCCATGCTTAGGCATATATTTTTTACCGTCAGTCTCGTGTCAATTGCACCATGCATCTGAGGCATCACCGCGAAGGTCAGATCGACGGCAGTAATTTTAGCAGCAGACCTCCTCTGTAAATCTAAAGTGGTAACCTGTAAAGGCTTTTAAAAATGTATGTAGTTTGTCGCAGCTGCACAGTTGTGTGCAATTTTAAAGCATGTCGTGTTTGGTATTTATCTACTCGGCATAAGATCTTTTATATTTTACCAAATATTTGGGCAATATAGTGTGTTTTAGTGCATTAAAATTCAAAAAAGTGTTTTTCCAAAAAAATTGCGTTTGAAAAATCACTGCGCAAATATTGTGTGAAAAAATTGCAACACCCAACATTTTAATCTGTAGGGCATTTGGTTTTAAAAAAATATATGTTTGGGGTTCAAAGTAATTTTCTAGCAAAAGTAAAGTATTTTTTCATGTAAACAAAGAAAGTGTCAGAAAGGGCTTTTTCTTCAAGTAGTTAGAAGAGTGGGTGATGTGTGACATAAGCTTCTAATGTTGTGCATAAAATACCAGGACAGGTCAAACCCCCCCCCCCAAATAACCCCTTTTTGTAAAGTAGATACCCCAAGCTATTTGCTGATGGGCATGTTGAGTCCATGGAATATTTTATATTTTGCCACGAGTTTCGGGAAAATGACAATACATTATTTTTTTTTCTACACAAAGTTGTCATTAAATGATATATTGCTCAAACATGCCATAGCCATATGTGAAATTACACCCCAAAATACATTCTGCTGCTTCTCCTGAGTACGGGGATACCACATGTGAGACTTTTTGGAAGCCTAGCTGCGTATGGGACCCCAAAAACCAATCACTGTATTCAGGCTTTCTAAGGGCGTAAATCTTTAAATTCACTCTTCACTACCTTACAGTTTCGGAGGCCATGAAATGCCCATATAGCACAAAACACCCCCAAATTACCCCTTTTTGGAAAGTAGGCACCCCAAGCTATTTGCTGAGAGGCATGTTGAGTCCATAGAATATTTTATATTTTTCCATGAGTTTCGGGAAAATGACAATACATTTTTTCTTTTTTTTCAGAAAGTTGTCATTAATGATATATTGCTCAAAACATGCCATGGGCATATGTGAAATTACACTCAAATACATTCTGCTGCTCCTCCTGAGTACGAGGATACCACATGTGTGGGACTTTTTGGGAGCTTAGCCGCATACAGGACCCCGAAAACCAATCGCCGCTTTCAGGATTTCTAAGGGTGTAAAATGGTGATTTCACTTCTCACTACCCATCACAGTTACGAAGGCCCTGAAATGTCCAGATAGCACAAAACCCCCCCAAATGACCCCATTTTGGAAAGCAGACACCCCAAGGTATTTGTTAAGAGGCATTGTGAGTATTTTGTAGCTCTTATTTGTTTTTGAAGATGAAGAAAGGAAAAAGGAAAATGTATTTTTTTTTTCTTTTTTCAATTTTCAAAACTTTGTGACAAAAAGCGAGATCTGCAAAATACTCAACATGCCTCTCAGCAAATAGCTTGGGGCATCTACTTTCCAAAATGGGGTCATTTGGGGGGGGGGGGTGTTGTGCTGTCTGGGCATTTCATGGCCTCGGAAACTGATAGGTAGTGAGGAGTGAAATCAAGAATTTAGGCCCTTAAAAAAGCCTGAAGACGGTGATTGGTGTTCGAGGTCCTGTACGCGGCTAGACTGCCAAAAAGTCCCACACATGTGGTATTCCTGTACTCAAGAGAAGCAGCTAAATGTATTTTGGGTTGTAATTTCACATATGCCCATGGCATGTTTGAGCAATTTATGATTTCAGTGACATCTTTTATTTTTATTTTTTGTCATTTTTCAATCCACTTTTGACAAAAAAAAAAAAAATATTCAATGTGCTTAACATTCCTCTCAGTAAATTAGTTGGGGCGTCTACTTTCCAAAATGGGGTAGTTTTGTACTGCCCTGCCGTTTTAGCACCTCAAGAAAGGAGATAGGCAGTCATAAACTAAAAGCTGTGTAAATTCCAGAAAATGTACCCTAGTTTGTAGACGCTATAACTTTTGCGCAATCCCATAAATAAGCTTACTGATTTTTTTTTTTTTTCACCTGAGACATGTGGCTGAATACATTTTGGCCTAAATGTATGACTAAAATTGAGTTTATTGGATTTTTTTTTTACAACAAAAAGTATTTTGTTATCTTTATTTTTGTTATCGCAAAAAATAAAAACCGCAGAGATTATCAAATACCACCAAAAGAAAGCTCTATGTGGGGGGAAAAAAACAAAAAACAAAAAAAAAAACACAGCATTTAATGACCGCGCAATTACCAGTTAAAGCAGCGCAGTGCCAAATTGTAAAAAGTGCTCTGGTCAGTAAGGGGTTAAAACCTTCCGGGGCTGAAGTGGTTAAACAGGAAAAAAACTGTTTGAGTAGCGAATATATTGGGGCTAAGGCTAGGTTTACATGATTGCAATCCAATTTTAAAAACACTTTTAGTGTGACTATGTATGTAGTGCTAGTGCTACTTGGATGCAACTTGGAGGAACTTTGATAAGCTTGATTATTCAATGCAGCCAAGATTGCACAGCAGACGCACCCAAGTAGTACAGGAAGAACTTTTCCCAAAATTAATCTGTGCTGCTGAGTAACTGTGATGTGAATGGACACCATTGAAAACAATGTGATTTGATTTCCTTTGTCATGCAATTCCATGTGACTAAAGTTGCACCTGAATTCACTGCAATAGTGTGAACCTGTCCAGGCCTTATTTTTGGTTGTTTCTTTGGCCTAAAAAGGCCAATTTTAAATTTATTTTGCTTCACTTTTTGGAAGCAGAGCCATCACTGTGTTAGGAGGGTCAACCTTTTATCTTGCCCAATATCTGGAATCCACCAACATCCCTTTGATTACAGGACAAAAAAAAAAAAAAAAAAACAACAAAAACACAACATACTAATATATAGGGTTTGCAATTAAAAAATCCACTTGGATTCTGGCCAAGTACCCCAATTTTATTACTATCTCACTAATGCCTTTTAAAAATTTTATCCCCAAAAAGTAAGGCCCTTTTGATCCTTGTTATGGGCTATAGTACTTTTCTTGTACCATACAGATATATTGTATGCATGTTCTTGAATAAGTTTTTCTCATTTTCTTTTTGTATGCCCAATATACTGAAGCCCACATGGACATTGTATACAATACAACTCCTTGTGTATGACATGTAATACAATCTCTAATAGAATATTCTCTCCCAGTCACTCTGGACTGAAAGAACTTTCTTCCTTTTTACATTATTCCTCACTTTGGTACAGCCATAGCACCTACCCCAGGCATAAAAAAAAAAAATGACTGTCCTTTCACATGGTGGGACTAGAATGTTCTTCACTATGCAGTTGTGTATTTTAGGTGCTCTTCTATATATAAATTTGGGTTTCTCTGGTAGTATACTCCCAAGGTGTTTGTCTGCCCTCAATATGGGCCTTAATTATGTTTTCCCACTTTCTTATTTTCTATTGTAGTCGAAGACTACCACCAATGTGTAATCTTTATTCCCACTTCTCTTCTGTTGGGGACAGGGGAGAAAGAGGGGATATGCCCCCAAAGCACATGGCTCTGTGAGTTGTGGGAGCTGCCTAGGATTAATTTGTCAGAGGGATCTCTGTATATCTTTCCTCCGAGCTCTGAAAGGGATGGGCAGATTTCGGGAGCCGGAGTGCTCTGTCTTGCAAGCTTGCCTGTTAATAGTGCAGAGGAAGAATTTGGATGTTGTCTCTGGTCAGGACTACAGCCATACATTAGTGGCAGGCTGTGAAAGGTGTACACCCTTGTCGGGGTGAGGCCTAAAAGAGTTTTTATTTCCAGATTAAAATAAATATGTAGTATAGAACATGAAGCTGGTACCTTCATTCTTGCTTCAAGTATGTAGATTCTGACTTACCTGGTTGCATATTGGTTTCAGGTCAATGACAGACTTAGAGAGACTGAAGCAAAGGATGAGAACCACAACAAACCAGATGTTGTACCTTTTTTATAAGCAAGTATTTCCTTAAAGGGCCAGTTTTAGTAATGCAATACTTACTGATGATGCTGCTGTGCACGGGATAAGAGAACCAGCAATGTGAAAATGGCAAAAGCGGATCCAGGTGCTGACCAGCCAGCTATTGCAAATCCTGTCCATTCAGCAATTTCACCAAAGAAATTAGCTCCAGAGACATATTCAAACAATCCGCCTATGAAATAATGGGCAAATATGTTTTAACTATAAAAGCAAATATTACTTATACTACAATCCCCCCCCCCCCAACACATATTACAGCAATTAATTTATGCAACTGTGTTATACATGCTTATAAGAGAAATACATGGGCAGTGTACAGTAATCCAGTGGCACTGATTAGCTTTCATTATTTTTCTACTGATCTTACAGGTTAATTGCGTAAATATTGAATGGCTATGGATTAAAGTACAGATATGCAAGACTTTTATTTCCTGCTTATCAGAAAGTCCGACTTCATTTGACACATGCTGGTTCTGGGTTCAGCAATCAGAAGGTCAACAATGACAGCCAAGAGTAGTATTTCTTTAAGGCCATCTCTACTCTGAAGGATGACCAGATATACATTTTTCAGAACAAAGCATCACGCTCCTGTAACCCCAATTCAATCATTCATTTTATTTCTTAGAAGAAGCTGCTTAGAACAGAAAACAAAGTAGGCTCATATAGCCAATCATGGAGGAATCAAACCATCCCTCATTACCGTATATTACTTCCCTATTGAAACGGTATTCCATTGTTTGTTAAACATGGAAAATACCTGTTAATACATTGTATATCGTTATAGGCTGCTTTGTTAGCAAAACTCAGCTGCTCGAATGAGATGAAAAGGTAGCACATAACAAGAGATCCTAATATGATGCAGACAGACTAGGGTGCAGTTTATTGTAAGTCTATAATGAAAGACAAGGCCATAAGCCAGACATGATGACACATACTACGATTCTGCTTAAAATTTAAAAAGATTTGTTGAAGAATTGGATGATGTAAAAGAAAAAAAAAAAAAAGTTAGTGGGTTTACTTCCCACACAAAAGGCTCAAAATTGTACCAATCGACTTCAGCACATTAGGAAGTGATCACTAGAAAGATTAAGGGTTTGGAACACAAGACTAAGGGTTGTAACACACACACACACAAAAAAAATCCCCCCCCAAAAAAACAAACACCCCCCCCCCCACACACTACGTGAAAAAGCATTTTACTAATTCTAATTACAGAACCGTGATTTTAATATGATAGTGTTAAAGAGGTTGTAAACCTCCATGGGGAAGTTTTACCTATAGGCAAGCCTTATGCCGCGTACACACGAGCGGACTTTACGGCGGACTTTGCCCGGCGGACTGGATTTCGTCGGACAATTCGATCGTGTGTGGGCTCCAGCGGACTTTGTTTGCTCAAAAGTTGGACGGACTTAGATTTGAAACTTGTTTAAAATTTATCCATTGAAATAGAGTCCGGTCGAAAAGTCCGCCGTCTGTATGCTAGTTTGACGGACAAAAAGCCACGCTAGGGCAGCTATTGGCTACTGGCTATGAACTTCCTTGTTTTAGTCCGGTCGTACGTCATCACATACGAATTCGACGGACTTTGGTGGATTGTGTGTAGCCAAGTCCGTTCATTCAGAAAGTCCGTCGTAAAGTACGTCGAAAAGTCCGCCGGGCAAAGTCTGCCGTAAAGTCCGCTCGTGTGTACACGGCATTATTCTAGGCTTACCTATAGGTACTGTAAATATCTCCTGAACAGCGCACGTTTATTTACTGTATCGATGACGCTCTGAAGGAACGGCCGCCTGTGCCGTTTCTTCAGGCATGTGTACTGTGACCGGCAGCTCCTGCGCGCATGTGTGGGAGTGACGTCACATGGCTCCTGCCAGTCACAGAGCCGAAGTCTGCGGCCTCAGGAAGGAAGATGGGTAAAGATGGATGCAGCCTGCAGCAAGGACAATGCGGGCTTCGTTTGCAGGTGTCACATAATGTGCTAGTATGCGATGTATACTAGCACATTATGGCTTTACTTTGCAGGGAAGAAGGAAAAAAAAAAACCCCCCACAAGGGTTTACTTCCCTCTTTAACTCAATTCTAATCTATTTTTGCAGATTAGACACACCTTTGCAACAAAACCTTCTTAGCTTTTTGCTTGCAGGTTTCTGTAAAATATAAGAGTTTCTCACGTACAGCTCATTGTATAGTATTTGCATGCCTCTTTACCAGGGTGAGTGAACTCCTGTACTCCTGCATTCACCAAGAACACTGGCAAAGCAGCTTAGAGATTATACATTAGAGAGATTTTATGTTAGAGAGGCATATATCACAGACTTTATTTCCACTTTAAGGCAACCAAGGTGGTGGTTCAAACCTTCTCAGCAGTGAATTCACCCTGGTTCTTCTTAGAAACTTTGGATTAGATCTTCAAGGCTAGGCTTCCTGACTCCAACATTCCTGCAGGTCAAGCCAGGGCTGTCAGGTCCTTAGGAAGGTATCTCTGTCTTTCTGGAATCATTATTGGGCTAACATTTCCATGGATTGTGAGATAGGAGTTTCAGCTCTGATGTTTTATTGGCCAATAAATCTGCTCTCAAAATGGTTGAGAGTCTCATAAATATAAAGGATCATTTATTGGGGCTTGCAGGCTAGTTCAGTACAGGGTACGGATTTAGATTACCCTGTTATTTAGAGATAAGGGGGGGAAGCTATATTTGGCAATGAATTGTGAGTGGCATACAAGTCTTTTGCCTCCATCAATTCTGCTGTTAGTAAATACTGAGGCAGTCTGTAGGATAGCAGGAAACGGAGGAAGAAGCATAGCTCACAGAACCATTTTTCCTTTCTTCTTGGCCACATCCGTTGCCGTCCCACCCCAAACCTCCACTTCAGACAACAGAGGTAACCACCCCATGTAAACTTAGCTCCTGCCTCTGGTGGCCATTTTCCATTTTGCACTACATGAACCCAGCAGCACAAATGCTTATCCAAATATCTATTTCTTTATATTTGTATTCACCATAAAGAAAACATTTCTATAGGGCAGGTTTTTTTGTTAGTTTTTTATTTAAATATACTGTACCTTTAGGCACTCAACTGTATTTTGTCCAGATGAATAGCACAGCAATGAAAAGCAGCATAAAAACGCCCATCAATTTGTATTTTCACCCGACAACTATAGAAATGTTGTGCATTTAAAATTCTGCAGTTTTTCTTGCTGAATGATTGAATAAATAATGGGCGTTTTTTTTTCAACTTTCCTGGTCTCTTCTGTAGCACATAACTAAATCCTATTAACTTCAAACAAAACATACCAACCTTGGGTGGCTACTTACCATGGGGTATTTTGTAGCCCGACTCCCCAGGTTTTCTCAAATTTCGTAGTATGTGGTCAGAATGAATATTGATAGACATTCCACAGAAAAACAGTGCCAAACCTAATATTTAAAAAAAAAAAAAAAAAAAAAAAAAAAAAAAAAAAGGGAGGAAGAAGAAGAGGTTCTTCATTAGGAAGATGTTTTTCAGTTTAAAAAAAAAAAAAAAAAAAAAAAAAACACACACACATTCAGAATTAGCTTGTCAAATACTGCACACAATTGAGGATGACCACTCGCAGTAAGTTAAATCTCCCTAATGGGGTCCTTACCCTGGTGACCATTTTTATGCAAATTGGATAATCTACATGGAGAAAATAATGAACATGCTATGGGCATATGAGGCTTTGAAAAATAAATGTGTACTTGTATTTCATATCTTACGGAAAACAAACCCAAATGATTAAAAACATGCACTGAGAATGCACAAAACCTTAAAAGGGTAAATCATATAACGTTCAAGTTTCTGAAGAAATTTGTAGTCTTAATGGGTATTCTTATCCAGTCAAATTTTTGGAAATCCAATTTAATTATTCCTTGATTTTGTTAAATTTCTTCACCCAAATCAATGAAAATTCACTACTTTTCATGTACCAGTGGGCAATCAAGGTTGAGGCGGCTTCAACTAATTGGTAATCATTGTGTTCTCCCGATGGGGAGTTGCTGTCCCTGCCGGGAGAACACAGCGATTATTGCTAGTGGCATTAACAGCCGCTAGCAATAATTACATGTAAAATCCGGCAGACTCGTTGTACCCAAGTTGATTGCTCCAGCGATCAACTTGGGTACATTCAGCCTTCCCATACATGGTTCTAATCTTGACCAGTTCCTGCTGAACCAGTTTTACTCTGACTTGACGAGAATAAAAAAAAAAAACAAAAAAAAAAAAACACGAGCAATAGGCTGCACTATTATTAAAAAAAAAAAAAAAAAAAAATCAATAGTGGTTATCTAAATTACTACAATATGCCCACAGGTGACTGGTTCTCTTTAAAAGTACAACTCAAGCCAAAACTATCCTAGTTTTGTATAGACTTTGGAAGAGTAAATACTTCTGTGAAGTTTTTAAATGATGTCCATGGCCCTGTTGGAGAGATTTCACCTAATTTCCTGTCTCGTTGACAGTAGGACAAGAAATGTGGTGAACAGCCATCATTGGAACAGAAAGACACAGGCAATAATAATGACCTGACAGAAGGTTGAAACTCTGTCCCATTTTACAATAAAATAAACCAAAAGCAAAACATGTATTATATTGCAGCTTAACAATTCTTAAATGTGATGGCTACATTAATTTACCTTTTTAGGCTTTCCTTCTAATTTCATCTGGTGATCCAGCCAGCAAGTCTGTTTAACAGAACAAGCTCTTTTGCAGTTACAGGGATGAGACAAACTATTCACCGTATATACTCGAGTATAAGCAGAGTTTTTCAGCACATTTTTTTTTTGTGCTGAAAATGCCCCCCTCGACTCATACTCTAGTCAAGCACTTTTCTGCAGCAGAGAGACATTTTCAGAACCGACTTTGGGGCCCCGTATCTCGGGGCCACTTGGTACTAGGAACCCCAAATTTGGTGTGCAAACCCAGTGCAACTAGCACTACAACATATTCAGCTGAGGTTCCTAGCACCAAGTGGCCCCGAGATACGGGGCCCTAAAGTCGGTTCGGAAAATGTCATTCTCTGCTGCAGAAAAGTGCTTGACATTTTGGATATGTTGTAGTGCTAGTTCCACTGGGTTTGCACACCAAATTTGGGGTTCCTAGCACCAAGTGGCCCCCAGATACAGGGCCCCAAAGTCGGTCAACTGTGTCATTCTGCAGCAATGTCATTTCGGGACCCTTTGGGTCCAGAGACCCCAAATTTTGGCTGCAGCTAGGGGGCATCTAGGAAGCTTTAACTACCGAGTTTGAAGTTCGGGGGACCTATGGCTGCAAATGGACACAGTGAGGCTGCATATGGGCATTGTTAACCCTCTTTTCCACTTACAGTAGCTGCGCATTTCTCACCCTAGGCTTATACTCGAGTCAATACGTTTTCCCAGTTTTTTGTGGTAAAATTAGGTTCCTCAGCTTATATTCGAGTATATGTGGTACTGGTTTGTCTCATTTGTTGGTTTTTAGTCAAACAGGAAAAGCTTTACCTGCAATAAATCGTGGGTCATGTGTCCAACCAGAGGGGAATGTAGAATGCTTGCACAAGTAACTGCTTTGTAAGTATCCATTATAACAACAGAAAATGAATGCAAGAGCAAAGGGAACGAGCGGTGTAGGCTTTCCTCCACGAATCAAAACCGGAAAAATGAGGGTCCTGTGGAAACATGATCAGATATGTAAATCCTTCAACATCTGCTGTACTGTAAAGATTCCAATCTCAGCTTAAAGTTTATTTTCGTAAATAGCAGGGTGGATTTGATTTAAATCAAGACGATTTAAAATCATGATTTGAATAACTAGTAAAAAGGCTTGATTTAAACCATAATTTTTAAAGAGCAACTGTCATCTCTGTCCCCCAGCGGCTCCTCCTCTGACCCGCTGTTGACTCACCAACAGTCCCATTCACTTTAATGGGACAGTTGGTGAGGCGGCAGTGACACAACAAGGTGAGGGACGTGGCGGCAGCAGGTGAGTGGATGCCCGCTAACAGGCGCTACCATCATGGATCTGAAATGAAAGGTGCTCTTTAAATGCAAGGACTCATTCTTGCTGGCAGTTAGTTTTTAATATTTGCAAACGAAATTAAGGCTTCCTATTTAAAATAGTAAGCGATCAGGTTAGTAAAACAGCGATATCAGAACCGATTCAATCATATAGTTTGTAGTGTACATAGATTTGCAACACAATGGGATAAAGGAATATTCTTGAACTTTGTTTTATCCCATGGTTACTGTGAAATTGTGTGAATGCTTCAATACAGTGCATGTTATCTCAGCTTGCAGAGCTTGGATTCATTGAAGGAGTTTACCAAAAATATAAAATATTGCAGAATATATTTTATTATAATAAATATTAATAAAAAAAAAAGAGCTGATCACTAAATGTCAACAAACCGCGGTAACAAGATGTTACCGGGTTCTCCTCCTCACACACCGATCGCGCATATTTCCACCTCCCCCTCAATAAAGAGGACCTGTCACAGTCCATCAGAGTACCCGAGTACCTGTCAAAAGTCCATCAGAATACCTGAGTACCTGTCAAAAGTCTATCAGAGTACCTGAGTACCTGTCACAGTCCATATGAGTACCTGTCACCGCCATTCAGAGTACCTGAATACCAGTCACCAGCCCACCAGAGTACGAGTACCTATCTGTAGCCCATCAGAGCACCCAAGTACCTGTCACCAGCCCATCAGAGTAACCGAGTACCTGTCTGCAGCTCATGAAGTTACCAGAGTACCTGTCTCCAGCCCATAGTACTCGAGCACCTATTTGCAGCCCATGCCTCATAGAATATGTTTGCTTTTCAAAATGGGGTCATTTTTTGGGCAATTCCACTGTCCTGGTGCTCAAGGACGTTCAAAAGTGTGATAGGTAGGAATGAAATAAGATGTGTAATTTATGCTCCTAGAACGCCTGAAGGTGCCACTTCAATGTTGGGCCTCTGTATGTGGCCAGGCTGTGTAAAAGTCTCACACATGTGGTATCGCCATACTCGGGAAGAGTAGCAGAATGTACTTTGGGGTGTAATTTTTGCTATATACATGCTATGTGTTAGAAATATCTTATAAATTGACAACTTTGCGTAAAAACAATAAAAGCGTTTATTTTTTTTCCCACATTTTCCAAAAACTTCTGGAAAAACAAATGAACCATTCAAAAGACTCATTATGTCTCATAGATTATACGTTGGGGTGTTTGCCTTCTAAAATAGGGTCATGTTGTGGGCAATTCCATTGTTCTGGTGCTTCAGGGCCTTCAAAAGTGTAACAGGTGGTTGAGAAATGAGATGTGTCATTTATGCTCGTAGAACGCCTGAAGGTGCTACTTCAATGTTGGTCCTTTGTATGTGGCCAGGCTGTGTAAAAGTCTCACATGTGGTATCGCCATACTCGGGAAGAGTAGCAGAATGGATTTTGGGGTGTAATTTGTTGTATGCAAATGCTGTGTGTGTGAGAGAAATAACCTGATAATTTGACAATTTTTTTTTTTTTTTTTTACAAAAACACACACACACACACACACACACACACCTCACCATGCTACTTAATACTGTGGAATGTCTACTTTCTAAAAAAGGGGTAATTTGGGGGTATTTGTACTTTCCTGACCTGTTAGGGTCGGTTCACACTACAACGACTTGGGATCTGACTTGTCAGCCCTCAAGTCGCTTGACATTGGGAATTGCATTATAGTCAAAGAGAGCCATCTTAATGTACACTACTGAAGTCGCTCCGACTTCAGAAAAGGTTCCTGTACCACTTCAAGGCGACTTCTAGGTGACCTGTACCCATAGAATTCAAAAGGAAGTCGCCTCCAAGTCGGATCCTCATCTATAGTGAAGCGACTTTACAGGAAAAAGAAGATTATGAAAGGGAACGCCACGCCAAATTTTAAATAAAAAACCGGCATGGGTTCCCCCTCCAGGGGCATACCAGGCCCTTAGGTCTGGTATGGATTTTAAGGGGAACCCCCTATGTAGAAGAAACAGCGTGGGGTTTCCCCCCAAAATCCATACCAGACCCTTATCCGAGCATGCAGCCCGGCCGGTCAGGAAAGGGGGTGGGGACGAGCAAGCACCCCCCCCTCCTGAACCGTACCAGGCCGCATGCCCTCAACATGGGGGGGTGGTCTGCCCCCCCACCCCAAAGCACCTTGTCCCCATGTTGATGAGGACAAGGGCCTCTTCCTGACAACCCTAGCCTTTGGTTGTCGGGGTCTGCGGGCGGGGGGCTTATCGGAATCCGGAAGCAACCTTTAATAAGGGAGCCCCCGGATCCTGGCCCCCCACCCTATGTGAAAGAGTATGGGGTACATCGTACCCCTAACCCATTCACCTGAGGGGAAAAAAAAAAGTGTCAAAAAAAAAAAAAACTACACAGGTTATTAAAGTAATTTATTAGGCAGCTCCGGGGGTCTTCTTTCGACTTCGGGGGTCTCTCCGGCCTCTTCTTCCGGTGACCGGTTCTTCTGCCGGGCTCCTCCACTATCTTCTGTGGTTTTGCCGCTTTCTTGCTAGCAGTGGTCCGGTCTTCTCCATCATCTTCTTCCGATGTTGACAACGCTCTCTCCCGCTGTAATGCTGTGTACGCAGTGCGCATTGACTTATATAGGTATGGGGCGTGGTCACCGAGTGTTGTCACCCGGTGACCCCGCCCCTTATGACGTCACCCACCCAACCCCCCATGTTGAGGGCATGCGGCCTGGTACAGTTCAGGAGGGGGGGGCGCCCGCTCGTCCACACCCCCTTTCCTGACCTGCCGGGCTGCGTGCTCGGATAAGGGTCTGCTATGGATTTTGGGGGGGACCCCCACACCGTTCTTTCAGCGTAAGGGGTACCCCTTAACATCCATACCAGACCTAAGAGCCTGGTATGTTCCTGGAGTGGAATTCCCTCTCACTGCAATAGGAAAATGTGTTTTTCCTATTGCAGCGAACGCCAGATGTACAGTACCCATCGCTGAGACCCAGCGCAATAGGATCGTGCTGGAAACACATTCTCGTGGGCATGTACTGTATGTGACAAGAGCTGATTAGTTCTGATTGGCCACAGGCAAAGTCGTCTGTCTTGGGGGCGACTTGAAGTCGTGTTGTAAGTTGCCCAAAGTTGCGTTGAAGTCGTGTTGCCCCTGTGTAAATCGGCACTTAGTGTCTCAAGAAATGATACACCTGATGTACTGAAGGCCTGATCAGATGTGATCAATCAAGTGATTGGCACCATAGTTTGTAGACTAACTTTTACAAAGACCAAATAATATACACTAATTTGGGTTATTTTTACCAAAGATATGTAGAAGTATACATTTTGGCCAAAATTTATGAAGAAAAATTACTAAATTAGAGAAAATTTTATGACAGAAACAAAGAAAAGGGCATTTTTTTCCCACAAAATTTATGGTCTTTTTATTCATAGCACAAAAAAAAATAAAAAACCCACTAGTGATTAAATACCACCAAAAGAAAGCTCTATTTGTGTGACAAAAAGGATGCAAGTTTCATATGGGTACATTGTTGCATGACTGAGTAATTGTCATTCAAGCTGTGAGAGCGCTGAAAGCTGAAAATTGTTCTGGGCAGGAAGGGGAGTGTAAGTGCCCTGTATTGAGGTGGTTAAAGACGGTGTTCACACAGAGGAGTCCAGCATGATCAAGTCACCTTTATTTTGGAATTCCAAGCTTGCAACCTTTCCATTGAAACATACATGTAAATAGATGGAGGTTCTGGTTGCCTAGTTGTTACAAGTAGCATCTTCTGCCAATAAATATGATTATCAATAAAAGCACTGTTGGATATTCTAGAATGAATACATGCTATGTGGAGTGTTAAAGAACATGTAAACCCGACATTTCAAATTCCTGGTATGTGTCTGTGCTGTACCATGTACTTGTATTAAAATGTATCCTGTTATCTTTGTATTTCTTTCATTGAAATATTGTACCTGGTATTCCTGCCAGTCCCTCTAATCTCCTAATAGAAACTGACCATGCTAGGCATGAGAGCACAGCATGGTACGTTTTCTAGCTATGCTCAGTCTGCTCTGCTTCGATGATCAAATTTGTGCTGATATGCCCCTTGCACAGCCATTCACTGGAAAGATCAGTGTGCTGCCGTTTCTCCACTCTCACTTCTTTATGCAGCTGAGAACATAGGTTATTTATTTATAATTTTTTTACACAAATATTTTGCCTTTAATTTCCATTTTAAACGGTATGGGTTTTACAAGAAAGGGGATTACATATACTTTAAACATTTTCATTTCACTCTTGAAAGTGGAGGGGAACAATAAAGCACTTGGATTCTAATAGATGGAAGTTTATAAGAGAGATAGATATAGATATAATTGGTGGTAGGATATACATAAATGGTGGTTCTATTAATTAACACAAAATGTAATATGGGAAATTGTGTAGAATCTCAGAACTTTAGAGTCATATACTTATACTGTATAGGTTATATTTATAAAATGGGGAGGTTGTAGAGGGTATGGGTATATGTATGGGTGTGTAAGTGTAGGCATGCGTTTCATATATGTGTGTGCGTGTACGTACATATATTAATAGGTAGATTAACTTTTATGAATAATTAAGTATTCACTGTATGTCCATGGAGTGTCTAACTTTCAAGATAACTGGAGACAAGTGTTTTGTTTATTAAATTGTATGTACAGTATCTCACAAAAGTGAGTGCCTCACATTTTTGTAAATATTTTATTATATATTTTCATGTGACAACACTGAAGAAATGACACTTTGCTACAATGTAAAGTAGTGAGTGTACAGTTTGTATAAGCCCTCATTTACACGAGGCAGACTCAGTTTCCACGGAGCCCGCCGGCTCAGCGGGAGATCAGTCCGTTGATCTCCGCTGAGCCGGCGGATGACAGGTCCCTCTCTGCTCACTGAGCGGGGAGGGGCTTGTCAGGCGCCGCTGCCGCCTATGGAGGGATCGGATGAAAACGGGCAGCATGTCCGTTTTCATCAGATCTCACCCGATCTGCCAGCGACGGATCTGGACGTAGGGCCATCAGTCTGCTTTTTGCGGATCGGACCGGGCCAGATGTCAGCGGACATGTCTCCGCTGACATCCGTCGCTCCATAGGCTAACATGGAGCGCCCGTTCAGGTCCCCCGTCAAAACTGACAGGCGGACCTGAACAGTCCGATCGTGTGAAAGGGGCCTAACAGTGTAAATTTGCTGTCCCCTGAAAATAACTAAATTTAGAAGAGTGTAGCTCTCATGGTTCAGAGAAGCAGGATCTCACAAATCTATGGAAAGTGTAGGACCCACTAATCATGAGGTACTTTGTCGCAGTAAGTGAGCTTAGCACCATATAGCAATATGGTGTGACCAAATCCCCATATTTTTGAAAATGTCTTTTTGAGAATGTTTAGGTGTTTTTAAACTGGCCTTGCTGGAGGTAAATGTTTTTTTGCATGTGTGCGCTGTAATCTTCTATTGTATTGTCTTATGGCTGCACCAGCTTTAATGTGAAGGTGTGCCCCCCAAATATCTTGTTTCTGAAAATAACTCAAACACACAGCCATTAATATCTAAACCGCTGGCAACAAAAGTGAGTACACCTCTAAGTAAAAAATGTCCAAATTGGGCCCAAAGTGTCAATATTGTGTGTGCACCATTATTTTCCAGCACTGCCTTAACCCTCTTGGGCATGGAGTTCACCAGAGCTTCACAGGATGCCACTGGGGTCCTCTTCCATTCCTTCATGAGGACATTGCGGAGTTGGTGGATGTCCGAGACCTTGCACTCCTCCACCTTCCGTTTGAAGATGCCCCACAGATGCTCAATAGGGTTTAGGTCTGGAGACATGCTTGGTCAGTTCATCACCTTTACCCTAAGCTTCTTTAGCAAGGCAGTGGTCATCTTGGAGGTGTGTTTGGGGTCGTTATGTTGGAATACTGCCCAGCGGCCCAGTCTCTGAAGGGAGGGGATCATGCTCTGCTTCAATGTGTCACAGTACATGTTGGCATTTGTGGTTCCCTCAATAAACTGTAGCTCCCAGTGCTGGCAGCACTCATACAGCCCCAGATTATGACACTCCCACCACCGTGCTTGATTGTAGGCAAGACATACTTGTCTTTGTACTCCTCAGCTGGTTGCCATCACACACGCTTGACACCATCTGAACCAAATAAGTTTATCTTGGTCTCAGACCACAGGAAATGGTTCCACTAATCCAGGTCCTTAGTCTGCTTGTATTCAGCAAAAACTGTTTGTGGGTTTTCTTGTGCATCATCTTTAGAAGAAGCTTCCTCCTGAGATGACAGCCATGTAGACCAATTTTATGCAGTGTTCGGCGTATGGTCTGAGCAGACATGCTGATGCCCCACCCCTTCTACCTCTGCAGCAATGCTGGCAGCACTCATACGTCTATTTCCCAAAGACAACCTCTGGAGTTGATGCTGAGCACATGCACTCAACTTCTTTGGTCGACCATGGCGAGGCCTGTTCTGAGTGGAACCTGTCCTGTTAAACCACTGTCTTGGCCACCATGCTGCAGCTCAGCTTCAGGGTCTTGACAGTCTTCTTATAGCCTAGGCCATCTTTATGTAGAGCAACAATTCTTTTTTTCAGATCCTCAGAGTTCTTTGCCATGAGGTGCCATGTAAAACTTCCAGTAACCAGTATGAGAGAGTAAGAGTGATAAAACCAAATTTAAACACACCTGCTCCCCATTCACACCTGAGACCTTGTAACACTAACAAGTCACATGACACCGGGGAGCGAAAATGGCTAATTGGGCCGAATTTGGACATTTTCACTTAGGTGTACTCACTTGTTGCCAGTGGTTTAGACATTAATGGCTGTGTGATGAATCATTTTAAGGGGGCAGCAAATTTACACGGTTATACAAGCTGCACACTCACTACTTTACATTATAGCAAAGTGGCATTTCTTCAGTGTTGTCACATGAAAAGATATAACAAAATATTTACAAAAATTTGGAGGGGTGTGCTCACTTTTGTGAAATATCGTACGTGTTGTATAAAAAGGGGAAAAAAAAAAAAAAGTTTAATAAAGAGTATTTAACCACTTCCCTACCCGGCCATTGTCAAATGACGTCCACAGATGGGATCTCCCATCCTGGGTGGACATCATATGACGTCCTGGGCTTCCCGGCTGCCTAGGGGGCGCGCGCGCCCGCCGCGTTCCTCGGGACCCGGTGCGTGCGCCCGCGATGTCCGCCGGGCACCCGTGGATGCCCGGTAACCGGGCCAGACCGGTATATCTGTGTGTAAACACACAGATCCACGTCCTGTCAGTTGAGAGGAGACTGATCTGTGTTTCCAGTACAGCGGAACACTGATCGGTCTCCTCCCCTTGTACGTCCCCTACAGTTAGACTCACTCCCTTAGGAAACATAAATAACCCCTTGTGTCTGCCTAGTGGTTAACCCCTTCACTGCCTGTCACATTTACACAGTAATCAATGCAATTTTTATAGCATTGATCGCTGTATAAATGTGAATGGTCCCAAAAATGTGTGTCAAAAGTGTCCGATGTGTCCGCCATAATGTCGCAGTCACAAAAAAAGAAAAATCGCGATCGCCGCTATTACTAGTAAAAAAATAAATAAATAATTTTTTTAAAAAAATGGCATAAATCTATCCCGTATTTTGTAGACGCTATAACTTTTGCGCAAACCAATCAATATATGCTTATTGCGATTTTTTTTTTTTTTTTTACCAAAAATATGTAGAAGAATACGTATCGGCCGAAACTGAGGAAAAAATTTGTTTTTTTAAAAAAAAAATTGGGATATTTATTATAGCAAAAAGTAAAAAATATTGTGTTTTTTTTCAAAATTGTTGCTCTTCTTTTGTTTATAGCGCAAAAAATAAAAAAACCGCAGAGGTGATCAAATACCACCAAAAGAAAGCTCTATTTGTGGGGAAAAAAGGACATCAATTTTGTTTGGGTACAACGTTGCACGACCGCGCAATTGTCGTTTAAAATGAGACAGCGCTGAAAACTAAAAATTGGCCTGGGAAGGAAGGGGGTGAAAATGCCCTGTATTGAACCGGTTAAAGAAAAAAAAAAAAAAAAAAAATCAAGTATATATATCAGCCAGTCCCCGCCCTGAGAAAGAAGGCATTTTGTGGCGTTTTTGATAAAAAAAAAAAAGAAAACATGCATACCTCAAGGACAACTTGTAGAACTTTTATGCCAAATCCAGGTTTTGCTGCGATAGTAACTTCACTCTACAATAGTTGATAAGGGCATTCTGGTTGAAACAGGTACAACGTAGAGTAGTTGCCCTGTAGATGCTCCCACTTTTTAGCACATGACATTATAAAAGGAACAGGTTAATAGTAGCAGACTTCCCATCACAGACCAGAGTCCATTCCCAATATGGGGCAGACTGATTAACCACAATTAGTTATTGTAGCTGGGACTATGCAGTGGCTCCAGATGAGACAGAGAACTGGGAGGAGAAGTCTTCATGAAACAGGATACCTGTTCACAATGGTGGACAAGCATGCCTGCACCTACAGCAAAAGTGAGAGCCTTTAAATCTTGTGTCAATACCAGTTCCCAGCCAGGGGTCATTGCAGCACCCACTTAGCATATAGCCATTTTTAGAAATGTGTGCAATGGGTATATTTTTACCTGACTTAGAAGGGCCGAGGGCAAAGGCTAAGGAGCCACCTTGTCATCACCAGAGCTCCTGACTGAAGAGAAGGGTTTTGCAGCAGAAGACTCCAAGATAGCAGCCCTGACTAACTGGTCAGGCAGCTACTGGGAACTGAGAGCAGGTATGCAGGAAAGAGTTCTTTGCAGTGCTGAGGCGCTGGATTTACTTGTCAGTAGGTAACAGTCCAAAACAGGCAGAAGTGTATGGAAACACATACAGGCTTTCACTATAGAGAAGGATCACTGAAGACTTTCCTGAAAAGCACAAGAAATGCTGCAATACTGTTGATGACAAGATCCAATTTCTCTGAAAGTGAGACAGCCTAAGCCAGAGAATCCCCAAAAAGCAGGAACCCTAAAGCCTAGTACACATGGGCTGGTTCAATAAAAACCATCCAACATTCGGCCTGTGTATATGGCAGCCGGTCTGACAGAAGGTGGCCGTTTGGCCGGCTTCTATTGGACGAGCATGCTGGAAAACCAGAGGCTAACAGGCCCCCGATCAGTGCTCTCAGCCAATGGCTATGAGCGCTGACCAGAGTGTTCTGGCGGAGATCATCCCCCCTGTCAGAGCACAAAAGAACGGCAGGGGAGATCGCTGCACGGAAGAAGATTTGATTTAATTTTCCTAGCCATAATGCAGAGAAAGACAGACAGACAAAATTTGTTGGAGCCAAGAAAAAGGGCAATGTCATTCTAAGCTCCAAGAATAATGCAGCATCTAACTTTGGGAGCTTAAAGAATTTCTCTTCATTATCCTGACGTGGCTATAGAAGGTTAAGGATTATAAGAAGACATTTTCTCGTTAAAATTGCCACAGATGTTCCTGGGTTGGTTAGACTATGGTGCAGAGGCCGAAGAGGAGGCAGCTGTAGACATTAGAGAAGATGGTTTATTGGATATGTGTGAAAGGAGGCAGGTACACAACTACCAAGCATGGCCAAACTTTCAGGAAAGATACAGCACAACTCCCGTGTACCATGCATGGGGAAAAAAAAAAAAAAATGCAAAAGCAAAAATTTCCAATTTTGTCCTGTTGGCAGGCTGACTTCCCCAATTTTTCTGCAAGGATTTATCCTGCAGGGTGCGAGCCATCCTTGCTCTCTATGCGAGCTGGGTATCTTCGCCCCATGTCAGCATGGCCAAGTACATTACCCATCTTGCTGCCCAGAAGTGATCCAACGCTGGGTACAAAAGAGGCTTGAAATGCTTGCGCAACCCTACTGCACTTCCTGCCTGGACAGGGCCAGAAAACCTCTGCCACCTGGCCGGAGCTTGCCAGGCACAGCCTCCACTTGCCTCACAAAAGCAGGTGTGGCAAAGAGGCAGGAACAAGGGCCATAAAAAAGGAGGATTCAGGAATTGGCGCAATTGTGATTAGGAACAACAGCAAGCACAATCACAGTGACAACTTACGATATGCATTCTTGTTTCAGTTCAGTGACTTTAGTATTCAAGTGTAAATATTAACATGACAGGCAGGTAACTAGAATTTTCCAAAGTGGTCAGCAATAGCAGCCCATAGTATATCTTAGTACAAGTTTCCTTTGAAGACCACATTATTTTAAACAATAACACTATCACAGCACATTCTCCATTAGTTATTTGTAGGTCTAAATCATATTGGATTGTAATGTATATGGTCAGCTTTAGACTGTCATTATCATGTCCCTGTCTCACTGTCACTAGAGCCAGCAGGTCAGGGAGAGGCTGTAGCAGTGGGAACATGTTGCCAAAAGGTGAAAATATCCTTTAACGGTTTCAAAAAAAACGTTACATTTAAAGCATGCTAGGAATGATAACCGTCATATGTGCTTGTGCTGTCAACCAAACTGTCAAACCATCAAATGGCTGGTGTCATAACTGATCACATGTGCAGCAACATGGCATTTGCAGATCAAAGAGACCAAAATGGCAGCTTACCTGACTGAAAAAGATAGGAGGGTTTATTTCCATTTGAAATATATCATCATCATCATCATCATCATCAATACATTAAACTACATTCCCTTGGCCTCCAAGATTCTGCTCTATCCTGGTTCTCTGCCTATCACAGCGCTCCTTCAGTGTCACCTACAACTCTGTCTTCTCCTCTCCATTGCCCCCTTCTGTGGGGGATCCCCCAAGGCTCTGTTCTTGGACCCCTTCTCTTTTATCTATCTTTAGGCGATCCCTGAAAACTCATCTCTTCAGGGAAGCCTATCATGTCTCCAACTAATCTCCTACCACTTAAATCAGCTCATTCCCCACAGTTACAACCTTTTGTACCACCTGCCCCACCCTATTAGATTGTAAGCTCTTCTGAGCAGGGCCCTCTTAATCCTCTTGTATTTTATTGTATTGTAACTGTATTGTCTCCTTTTATATTGTAAAGCACTGCGTAAACTGTTGGCGCTATATAAATCATGAATAATAATAATAATAGCATTCAAAGATTACAAGAATCTTGAGAAATCTCTGGGCGCAAGGGACAAGGCTGAAATGCAATACTGGATGCCCATGTTTGGGCCCTCAGATGGCACTGCATAATAAGTTCCCTGCTTACAAATGGAGTTTTGTTCCGAGAGTTTGGAAGTACACTTTATTCATAAGCACAATGACGTGAGGTTTATAGTACTTTTCACACAAATTATGCAAAATAAATAAATAAAAATACTGTACTGTAAGGAAAACATTTCTAATCTTAAAGTAAAGTATAGTACCTTGAAAATGTACAGTAGTAGAGAGAAACTGGCATACAGAGGCTTGCATGGAGGGAACAGGCAAGAAGATTTAGTGACTGGAGGAGGAAGGGGATGTGGGAGATGGTGGAGCTGAAGGATCATCAGCAGTAGGAGATGGAGGGCAAGCTGCGATTTCCCTCTAATGTTAGTGGAGCAAGTTCTGGTTCCTTGCTGGAATCCATTCCATCTACCCTCTTGTAAAATCGATCCAGTGATGTCTAGGTAGTAGCTCTTTTTTCTCGTTATAGAGGACACGGTAATAGTGCATGGCATTCTGAACAGCTGCTGCTACCTTTGTGTACTATTCTACATTTGGGTCTTATGCCTCAAAAACGAGCAGTGCCTCCTCAAAGAAAGAAAAACCTTGCGCCATTTTCTGTGTCGTGAAGCTCTTCGGTTCTTCAGTTAATTCTTCCTCTTGGCACTCTTCCTCCTTTCGCTGGGCCTCTAATTCCATCAGGTCTTCATTAGTAAGCCCTTTGTTTTGCACAGCAAGAAGCTCAATGAAGTTGTTCTCTTACAAAGCTTTCTGAGGGTCACTAAGTTGCTGTAGACCTCTTTGGACTCCTCAACCACCCTCTCAAATATGAACAAACTGCGGGCAAAGGTTCTTTCAAACCGCATTCACGGTGAAGGATATAACCTCACACCAAGCAAATTTGGCCTTTTAGATGTTGTAGTCCTTACAAAATTGTCACAAGGTTGTTCCTGATTCATCAATCACCTTTACTGCCTGACGCAAATAGTATTTCTTGAAAGTCACGATAACTTCATGGTCCATAGGTTGGATAAGCGTTGTAGTATTCAGTGGCAGATGCACTTCGACGTTGGGATGAAAATCTATGAATGAGGGTGGCCCGGAGCATTGTCAAGCAGTTTAAGAATGTGGAATGGGACATCTTTCTCAAAGCAAGATTTCCGTATTTCTGCGATAAAGTGGTAGAAAAACCAGTCCTGGAAAATGGCCTGCATAACCCAGGCTTTGGAGTTACTCTTCCACACAACAGGAAGAGAGTCCTTGGCTATAATTTTTAAGGGCTCTTGGGTTCTTGAAATGATAAACGAAGAGGCTTTGGTTTCATATTGCCGGAAACATTGCAACCACAACAACTGAGCCTGTTCTTTGCTGCTTTGTAGCCTAGCATCAAACTTTTCCTACATACTGATGTAACTTTGGTCTGGTATCCTTTTCCAGTACAGTCCTGTCTCCTCTACATTCAAAACCTGGTCAGGTAAATAAGTGTCTTTATCTATAATTTCTCAAACAGTTACAGGAAATTCCTGGGCAGCTAAAGTATACAGTGCCTTGCAAAAGTATTCACCCCCTTGGTTTTTTTACCCATTTTGTTACATTATAGCCTTTAGTTCAATGTTTTTTTTAATCTGAATTATATGTGATGGATCAGAATACAATAATCTAAGTTGGTGAAGTAAAATTAGAGAAATATGTACATAAAACTATTTTTCAGAAATAAAAAACTGATAGTTGGCATGTGCGCATGTATTCACCCACTTTGTTATGAAGCCCATAAAAAGCTCTGGTGCAACCAATTACCTTCAGAAGTCACATAATTAGTGAAATGATGTCCACTTGTGTGCAATCTAAGGGTCACATGATCTGTCATTACATATACACACACACCTTTTTGAAAGGCCCCAACACCTAAGCAAGAGGCACCACTAACCAAACACTGCCATGAAGACCAAGGAACTCTCCAAACAAGTAAAGGACAATGTTGCTGAGAAGTACAAGTCAGGGTTAGGTTATAAAAAAAATATCCAAATCTTTGATGATCCCTAGGAGCACCATCAAATCTAATCATAACCAAATGGAAAGAACATGGCACAACAGCAAACCTGCCAAGAGATGGCCGTACCCCAAAAGTCACGGACCGGGCAAGGAGGGCATTAATCAGAGGCAACACAGAGACCTAAGGTAACCCTGGAGGAGCTGCAAAAGTTCCACAGCAGAGACTGGAGTATCTGTACATAGGACGACAATAAGCCGTATGCTCCATAGAGTCGGGCTTTATGGCAGAGTGGCCAGAATAAAGCCTTTACTTTCAGCAAAAAAACCAAAATGGCACGTTTTGAGTTTGTGAAAAGGCATGTGGGAGACTCCCAAAATGTATGGAGGAAGGTGCTCTGGTCTGATGAGACTTATGCCGCGTACACACGAGCGGACTTTACGGCGGACTGGATTTCGTCGGACAATTCGATGTGTGTGGGCTCCAGCGGACTTTGTTTTCTCAAAAGTTGGACGGACTTAGATTTGAAACTTGTTTAAAATTTATCCGTTGAAATCGAGTCCGGTCGAAAAGTCCGCCGTCTGTATGCTAGTTCGACGGACAAAAAGCCACGCTAGGGCAGCTATTGGCTACTGGCTATGAACTTCCTTGTTTTAGTCCGGTCGTACGTCATCACGTACGAATTCGACGGACTTTGGTGGATTGTGTGTAGGCAAGTCCGTTCATTCACAAAGTCCGTCGTAAAGTACGTCGAAAAATCCGCCGGGCAAAGTCCGCTGTAAAGTCCGCTCGTGTGTACGCGGTATAAAACTGAACTTTTTGGCCATCAAAAAAAACGATATGTCTGGTGAAAACCCAACACATCACCCAAAGAACACCATCCCCACAGTAAAACATGGTGGTGGCAGCATCATGCTGTGGGGATATTTTTCAGCAGTCGGGACTGGGAAACTGGTCAGAGTTGAGGGAAAGATGGATGGGGCTAACTACAGGAATGTAAAAAAGAAAGGTGTAGAAATTGCGCCAACTCCTGGATGTGAGTAAAGCAGCCGACACAGCAATATGACTGTTGCACAAGGAAATTGAAAATAAAAAAGTGTGGCGCTAGTGAGTGGTGAAATTCCTGTTGTTAGACAGGTGGAAATAGTTTTAAAAGGGGAGTGAAAACACTTTCAGTGTCAGTTAGTGAAGTGATAACTAATTATTATGTAAAGCATCAACAAAATGAAAAATGAAAAAACTTATATAAGTATAGTAGTGGAATACACAGTGATAACCTGTAGGTTAAATAGGAGAAATTCAAGCACTTGACACCTTATTCAAAAGGAAAAAACAGGCACATATAAATCAATACAAGAAATCTCGATATCCTAGGTAAGTGGTTTAACACAACTAATATTCAATGGGAATGGGGGCCAAGGTGGAGGGCATCAAAATCCTTAAAGGAGGACAGACATAGATGGAAACTCAAGAGTCTCTCAAATGACAAGATGGGACTGTCCCATTCAGTCCCACAAATAACAAGGTATCAACCGTCTTCTCCAGAGGTAATTAGAGGTTGTTTAAGAGGGGTCCTGATAGATACGCTGAATCTTGACTCATGTGGATGATTCCCACCAGGAGAAAGAAAAAGCAAAAGGATGCCCTTACCAGATCAGGTGGACTCACAGGCCGTGGCAGTGAGTCAAACGAGCATGTACCGTCAAACGGTGTGAGATGAAGGCTTGTGGGAAGACTCGTGGAACGTCTTGTCAGCAGTCCTCAACTGAAGAGCCAGCTTGGAGATCGAGGTCCCCAGGATGCGGTTTCGGTCGCCAAATGACCGTTTGCTCAGAAGTCCATCATGTGTGTAAATAATCAAAAAAGAGAGAGAAACCTCCACATAGTGTAAATCCTTAATGTGCAAAAACACATAAGAGCACTTTATTGAGCAATATGCTCCAAAAAAGAATTTTTTACAAGCGGGGGGCAGTAAAAACTCGGCTCAATAAAAAACCGGCATAAAAAAAGTATAAAAACAGCGCAGTGGATAGTGGTGGGGTATAATCATAGAGACCCGACGCGTTTCGCCTCCGATACCCCAGCAGAAGCCTTTGGAGGCGAAACGCGTCGGGTCTCTATGATTATACCCCACCACTATCCACTGCGCTGTTTTTATACTTTTTTTATGCCGGTTTTTTATTGAGCCGAGTTTTTACTGCCCCCCGCTTGTAAAAAATTCTTTTTTGGAGCATATTGCTCAATAAAGTGCTCTTATGTGTTTTTGCACATTAAGGATTTACACTATGTGGAGGTTTCTCTCTCTTTTTTGATTATTTACACACATGATGGACTTCTGAGCAAACGGTCATTTGGCGACCGAAACCGCATCCTGGGGACCTCGATCTCCAAGCTGGCTCTTCAGTTGAGGACTGCTGACAAGACGTTCCACGAGTCTTCCCACAAGCCTTCATCTCACACCGTTTGACGGTACATGCTCGTTTGACTCACTGCCACGGCCTGTGAGTCCACCTGATCTGGTAAGGGCATCCTTTTGCTTTTTCTTTCTCCTGGTGGGAATCATCCACATGAGTCAAGATTCAGCGTATCTATCAGGACCCCTCTTAAACAACCTCTAATTACCTCTGGAGAAGAGGGTTGATACCTTGTTATTTGTGGGACTGAATGGGACAGTCCCATCTTGTCATTTGAGAGACTCTTGAGTTTCCATCTATGTCTGTCCTCCTTTAAGGATTTTGATGCCCTCCACCTTGGCCCCCATTCCCATTGAATATTAGTTGTGTTAAACCACTTACCTAGGATATCGAGATTTCTTGTATTGATTTATATGTGCCTGTTTTTTCCTTTTGAATAAGGTGTCAAGTGCTTGAATTTCTCCTATTTAACCTACAGGTTATCACTGTGTATTCCACTACTATACTTATATAAGTTTTCATTTTTCATTTTGTTGATGCTTTACATAATAATTAGTTATCACTTCACTAACTGACACTGAAAGTGTTTTCACTCCCCTTTTAAAACTATTTCCACCTGTCTAACAACAGGAGTTTCACCACTCACTAGCGCCACACTTTTTTATTTTCACTAACTACAGGAATATTCTTGAGCAAAATTTGTACCACTCTGTGTGTGATTTGAGGCTAGGATGGAGGATCACCTTCAAGCAGGACAATGACCCCAAACACACTGCTAAAGCAACACTAGAGTGGTTTAAGGGGAAACATGTAAATGTGTTGGAATGGCCTAGTCAAAGCCCAGACCTCAATCCAAAAGAAAATATCTGTGGTCAGACTTAAAGATTGCTGTTCACAAGCGCAAACCATCCAACTTGAAGGAGCTGGAGCAGTTTTGCAAGGAGGAATGGGCAAAAATCCCAGTGGTAAGATGTGGCAAACTCCTAAAGACTTATCCAAAGCAACTTAGAGCTGTGATAGCCACAAAAAGGTGGCTCTACAAAGTATTGACTTTAGGGGGGTGAATAGTTATGCACATTGACTTTTTCTGTTATTTTGTCCTATTTGTGGTTTGCATCACAATAAAAACAAAACAAAAAAAACCCATCTTCAAAGTTGTGGGCATGTTCTGTAAATTAAATTATGCAAATCCTCAAACAATCTATGTTAATTCCAGGTTGTGAGGCAACAAAACATGAAAAATGGGGGGGGGGGGGGGGGTGAATACTTTTGCAAGGCACTGTATGCAACTGCTGCCTTGCTGCTTACTTTTACATTGTGAAGGTTGGCTCTAGCCTTGAACCTATGAAAATAGCCATGGCTGGCATTAAAAGATGCACCCTCTGATTCTTTTACCACATTTCTTCTTCAAGTCTTCATACAGGCTTTCAGCTTTTTCTTGAATTAAGCTGAGCGGGACTTGACACTGATGTTGATCCTGAATCCAAACTTTCTCTATTTCCTCTATCACTTTTCCACACTTTGATATTATTGTCGACATCATTGGCAAAGCAGACTTCACATGTTCCATCATCTTGTCCAGTGTTAATTTCGTTGACAAAATATTTTCATCAGTGGCATGTTTTCAGTGACGAAAAAAACAATTCCAATTTACGTCAAAGAATGAGGGAGGGACATTTACCCCCTTGAACGTCTGCTTTCCTCAGAGCTACACCTGTCTGTTAAAGCCCCTTCCCCCTGACAAGCTGTATTATCTGAGAGATGCAGGCTCCCTCTATCTGCCTGCTGCCTGGGAGTTCTGGAACAATGCCCTGCAAACTACGCAGTGAGTGTTTCCCCTCCAAACAAGGTAGCAGTGCTTAGCACTGTGTAAACTAACAGCCTCCCCAGATCAGTTCTCTGCCCTGTGCGATTCCCTCACTCCCATTTATTTCCCTATCCCCAGTACATGTTATTAGATTTTTACTCCTGGAGTAATGAGTTCGGAAATTCAAGAAAATGCTTATATAATGCATTACAATTGAAACGAAACCCATTAGTTTTTAGTCAACTAAAATGCACTGGAGATTTTAGTCGACTAAAACATTCAGATGACTAAAATACTACTAAAACAGCATTTTAGCCAAAAGACTAAAACTAAATCGAAGTTGGTGTCAAAATTAGCACTGACATTGTCATTGTTCTTCGCTTTAGAATTGTGCCGATGGTTCAATGATTTACATTATAAGAAAGAGTGATATCTACCATTTTTCCTCCTCTGACCACTCTCTGAATTTTCACTTTTCTTTCCATGGTGATTGCTTGGCAAAAACCATTGCCAAGCAGACCCCCAACATCACCATTGCTTTTACGCTTGCTTCTGGATGTCCTGGGCTTGAAATAAACATTGTACACTATTATACTGTAATGTAAAGTAAAGTACACAACAGCACAACCACTTGCAGCAGAGGGTGCACACATGTGACAGTTTCCAGCAGACACGCAGAGTCTTTTCCGTGATTTGACATGTGAACACATGTTCGCATCTTTGAAAGTTCACAACTTGAAGGTTTTCATATTCCTCCAGGACAAAGCTAAACTGCATACATCATATATGACAACAGCATAGCTTCGCAGGAGAATAGCCCAGTTGCTTAATGGGCCTGCTTGCAGTCCAGGCCTTTTACCAATTGAAAATATTTGACACATCTTGAAGGGTATAAATACGACAAAGATGACCCAAGCCTGTTGAGCAGTTAGAATCCTATATTAGCCAAGAATGGGACAACATTCCTCTCCCAAAACGCCAGCAACTGGTCTCCTCAGCTCCCAGACTTTTACAGAATTTTGTTAAAAGAAGAGAGGATGCTACACTGTGCTAAACAAGACCCTGAACTTCTTTCAGATGTGTTGCTGCCACCAATTTCAAAATGACCCTGTTTTTAAATTAAATTGGTACATTTTCTCAGTTTAAACATTTGATATGTTCTCTGTTTTGATAACATGAATAAAATACGGCAGGGCTTGACAAATTTGCTTGGAATCTAGGAGCCAGCTAAAAAAGTTAGGAGCCAGGTTTTTTTTTTTTTTTTTTTTTTAAACGACCGACGGCTTTATTTTCAATATAAAAATTAACCAATCTTAAATTTACACAGAGATAACTAGAACGAATGTGACTGCTTTTATTTCCTGCCATGCAGGGACACAAGACCGCCATATCCCCGCTAAGGATCCAATCAGGTCTGCCTGAAAAACTGACAGGCGAACCTGATCAGACAGCGCGTGTGAAAGGGGCCAAGCAGGGAGATGACAAATAATAAATTCATTTTAATTAACCACTTCCTTCCCGCAGGACGACTATATACGTCCTGTCTTTGAAGAGAAATACCGTTGTTATGGTAGCCGCTAGCTACCATAACCCCGGTATCTTCTTCAAGAGCCGGCGGTTCTCTTTCAGATAAGTGGTCTCTGCAGCAGATTCGCAGCGAGATCACTTTTATCGGCGGCAGGAGAGGGCCCCCCCTACCGCCGCGCTCCGGTGCCCTTCACCGCTTACCGTGGCCGTCGGTAACGGCGGAGGCGATCCGGATCTGTCCCTGGCCTGACATGGAGACGAGTGAGAGGAAGATGGCCCCCCCGCCCATCTCCAAGTCATTGCAGGGCGGAAGCGACGTCAAATCGTCACTTCCACCCATAGCTCTTAAAAAGGGACATTTTATTTTTTTCAAATGACAATTTTTTTTTTTTTTTTTTTTAATGCATTTTAGTGTAAATATGAGATCTGAGGTCTTTTTGACCCCAGATCTCACATTTAAGGAGGTCCTGTCATGCTTTTTTCTATTACAAGGGATTTTTACATTCCTTGTAATAGGAACAGTGAAAAAATAAAAGTTAAAATAAGAAATTTTTTTTTTTTTAAATGTGCCCCATCCCTTGTAATAGAAATAAAAGTGACACTTATTTTTATTTTTACACTGTTTTAAAAAAATAAATAAATAAAAAGTAAAATATATAAGAAAAAAAATATTTTTTTTAAACGCGCCCCGTCCCGCCGAGCTCGCTTACAGAAGCGAACGCATATGTGAGTAGCGCCCGCATATGAAAGCAGTGTTCAAACCACACGTGAGGTATCGCCACGATCGTTAAAGCGAGAGCAATAATTCTAGTCCTAGACCTCCTCTGTAACTTAAAATATGCAACCTGTAGAATTTTTTAAACGTCGCCTATGGAGATTTTAAAGGGTAAAAGTTTGTCGCCATTCCACGAGCGGACGAAATTTTGAAGCGTGACATGTTGGGAATCAATTTACTCGGTGTAACCTTATCTTTCACAATATAAAAAAAAAATTGGGCTAACTTTACTGTTTTCTTATTTTTTAATTAAAAAAAAAGTATTTTTTCCCAAAAAAGTGCGCTTGTAAGTCCGCTGCGCAAATACGGTGTGACAGAAAGTATTGCAATGACCGCAATTTTATTCTCTAGGGTGTTAGAATAAAAAATATATATAATGTTTGGGGGTTCTAAGTAAAGGGAAGGAGATGAGCGGGCAGTGAAAACAGGTAGGGAAAGCTCCATTAGCATTGATGGATGTCTTGTCATACCATCGGCCACCACCAGAGGGCGCCTGATTGCAGAAGGAACCATAGGACTGCAGTAGGCCGCAAAGCCGCGGCCTCAATTACCGGCGCGGGCGATCGCGTCGGGAGGGTGTCGAACGGACACAGGATACCCCAGCTGTGCCGCCCCAGGCGCCAGGTCGCTAATTCTAGTCGCAAATGCGACCTGGCGCCCGGGGTTTGTCGAACCCTGAAATATGGGTTTATGAGATTTGCGACAAACCCAACCAGGACAGGGGCTTGGAGAGGACTAGGGGCAGGCCTCCTACCCACCGATTATGGCTCATGGAGAGAACAGATCATACTCTAATGATGGAGAGCAACGTGATGAACACTGAAAGTGTGGTTTGGATTAATTCTCTAAATAAGGTCAATAAAGCTTCCCTTCTGGAGTGGATGGAAAGGTGTAATATTAATCTTGTACGGGGTAATAGTCAGAGGGAATATGGTGGCCCTCCTGCAGACTGGGTTGGAGAGGCTCCTTCAGTTGAAACAGAAATATTTATCAACAAGATCCCTCGAGAAATCTATAAAATTTATCAGACTGCTGGAACATGGTTTGTCTTCTGATGACATGTCTAGTGGACAGAATACACAGGTTTGTGTGCCTCCTAGGTGTCCATTCCCATTGTTAATTGAGTCACCTATTGTTTCTGTCTGTTGGCCAATTTGGCTAACTTTTCAAGGATCCTACATGATGGGATTAGCCTTGTGTCAACTCTACATCATTATCTAACCACTGTGCGGACTGCCCTACTTTTGAAGTGTATAAACGCCTGTATTTCTGTTCAATAAACAGTTATTCCTTTGGTTCTATCCCAACATCTTGTCTGTGTACCATGCTTGGGGTAAAAAGGGCTGGTAGTAGCACTCACTCTGCTGGCATTGTTTGGAGGGCAGGAGGCACTGTTTGGCGGAAACACCCAATCAGGGTGCCAAGAGGTTCCATCACAAGATTTGCAAAAAATTGCATTGTGTTTTTATGTAGATTGTACATAGCATCAGAACTGGTTTGGAATTGAGGTTGTATGTTTTTGATCAATGGTTGTGTGGCATAAAAAAAACAGAAGTACCACATTTTATTCTCCAGGGTCTCTCCTTTTTGAAAAACATATAGGGGGTCGATTTACTAAAGCTGGAGAAGGCAAACCCTGGCACAGCTCTGCACAGAAACCAATCAGCTTTCATTTTTTTTTTTGTCAAAGCCTAATTGAACAAGCTGAAGTGAGAAGTTGATTGGCTACCATGGACAGCCACACCAGATTTTTCACTCTAGAGTTTTAGTAAACCAACCCCATAAGCTTTGGAGTTTTTAATCTTCATGTCTAAAATGTGCATTTTTATACATATGTACTAAAAAGGCAAACACAGCCCTGGCAGCAAGAGGGTTAAACTATAATCAACTGCTTTAGGAAAGCTCACAGTACCTTTACTGTGGGTGGGCGGCACAGCCAGGCTCAGCAACCTAAATATACATTGCTTCGCACATGCGCACTCCTTAGGGCATGCAGCGCGCTGCTTCCGTAACAGCTACAGTTCCTGGCGGCTTTAAGAGGTCGAGGGATCTCAATGCAATCACATTATCACAATGTATAGACAACTGTTATAAATGAGTTTCATTCTTAACAGCTCTGCTTACTGTAGTGATTGGCCCACAGCTATCACATGGCACCCTGTACCACGTGATTGGCTGTAGCCAACAACAGCAGGTCAACAAAAAGCACAGCTGTTATTAATGAAACCTATTCATGACAGTTCAAATGAATCCTGTTACAGTGATCATCATTGTAAAAAAAAATAAATAAAAGTAGGAAATAAAAAAGTTTAAAAAGAAAAGTTAAAAATAATAATTGAAAATATTTTTATTTATTTTTACATACTGTCACCAGTCAGTATCCTTCACTGCTACACCAGTCATAGGATAACTCTGTACTGCAATGGTGACATTATGCAAAAGAAAATTGGGGATAAAAAAAACCCCTCAAAATTGTATTTAAATTCTTCATTTTCCAAAAAACTGACAAAAAAAAACAAAAAAACAACACCTACAAAAAAACAAAAAAAAACTCATAATGCCGCTTCCTAAATACCTTGGACTGTCTACTTTCAAAAAAAAAAAAAAAAAAAAAAAAGAAAAAAAAAAAAGAAAGGGTCATTTGAGGGGTATTTGTACTGTCCTAGCATTTTAGGACCTCAGGGAAATGAGGTCTCCACTAGCGCAGAACTTGTCAATTTTCAAAGTGAGTGTGTGTGTGTATGTATGTATACACACACAGGTGTCAAAAGTATTGGGACGCCGGCCTTTACAGGCACATGAACTTTAATGGCATCCCAGTCTTAGTCCGTAGGGTTCAATATTAATTGGCCCACCCTTTGCAGCTATAACAGCTTCAACTCTTCTGGGAAGGCTGTCCACAAGATTTAGGAGTGTGTCTATGGGAATGTTTGACCATTCTTCTAGAAGAGCATTTGAGGTCAGCCACTGATGTGGATGAGAAGGCCTGGCTCACAGTCTCCCAAGGATAAAGCATCCCAAAGTGTTCATCGGGTTAAGGTCAGGACGCTAAAAAAATTTTGTGGGAAAAAAAAAAAAAAAAGGGACATAAACGTTATCTTGGTACAGTGTCGCATGACTGTGCAATTTTCAGTTAAAATAACGCAGTGCCATATCGTAAAGAAAAACTTCCAGAGCTGAAGTAGTTAAACCTGACTGCTATCTGATACGGATTGCCATCAATTTTTAGCGGATCGGATGTCGGAGGGTGTAAACAGACATGCGTCCGTGTACACCCATCGCTCCATAGAGAAGACTGGGGGTTCTGATGGAAAGAGTGACAGGCAGATCCGATGAGTCCGCTAGTGGCTCTATACATAGGAAGAAAAAGAAGTTTTGTTTTTAGTTGTACATTCCAATAGTTAGAGAAGTAATAGAAGTCTCCATACCGATGCATGTAGTGACAGATGAAGAGTCCCATCAGGAACAGGGCGGGTGTCGGTAGATCAGGATGTACTGACACATAATACAAGGGCACAACCAAGGATGGCAGCTCTTGGATGAACCAAGCCAACCTCACAGGAACCGGCGGCCCAAACGTCGAGCTGGCATAGCGCCCATAAGGCACACGGATACACCTCAGTAAGGCAAATGATAGAAGTCCCATCAGAACCATGAGCAGGGACAGGAGGTCCAGCAGGCGGGCCTCGCCTTCCACCAACTCAACCATCATTACTGACCTCTGATCTACTAATCGCTCAATGCCGCCATACCATAAACCCCGCCGCTGCTAAGCAACATCCAATCGCCGACGAGGGGGCGGAGACCTATGTCAAAGTCCAGCTAATCAGAATAGCAGAAGGCATAGTGGGCGGGGGAGTTGTCCACTCACGCCAGTGAACTTTCCTAAAGCTAGTGTGGTCTGTCCAAGACGTAAGTTGGCGTGGTCGCCGCTGCTGGCATACATACATACATGGCATAACAATGCATGTCTTCCGAAGGGATAACAGCTGCACAATAACCAACACTTATTTCTGCCTCCATAAACGGTATATACTAAATATATTTTTGCCACTAGCGCCCTTTTCAAAGATGAGAGAAGGAGACAGCCGATAGGTCGGCGAGGCTTGCCCCGTGATTGGTTGGTAGCTCGGACTTCCTTTGCACGGACTCACGCGGCACCCGTAGTTTTTACGTCAGCGGTGCGGTCGGGTAGGAGTTTGGTGCGTATACACGTGTGTTCCTGAGTGATTGCTCCGCTACAAAGTATACCGCTCCTATGGAATAGAAGGAGGAGTGCCGCACGCCTATAACCGTGTACAATCTCTGTGTCTTTCTGTACATTAGGAGCTGCAGTCTGGGGATATTCTCTCCGTTAGTCACACTTTCCAGGCACTGCGTGCGAGCTGTCAGCGTGGGCATGGGGCGCAAGAATCGGCGGAATCGGCGCAAGGATCAGCGGCCTGCAGTGCAGAGGACCCCCGCTGAGGAGGAGGAGAGGCGCCGGGCCAGAGAGCAGGCGGTGAGTTCTCATTGCTTCATATGTCATTCATAACCCCTTCCTGCCCACGTCAATTGTCATCTTTTACCGTTGTCACACGTTGTCATGTAACACTGTACACCTATCAAATTCTTATCATTTACTTCACACAAATACAGCTTTCTTTTGGTGGGACTTAATTGCCTATGGGGTTTTCATTTTTTCTTAATTGCAAATTTTTTTTTAAACAGAAATCAAGTAATTTTTCTTCACTGTGATGCTCTGATGGGACTGCGCCGGCGCGCGGTGCTCTGATGGGACTGCGCCGGCGCGCGGTGCTCTGATGGGGCTGCGCCGGCGCGCGGTGCTCTGATGGTTCTGCGCCGGCGCGCGGTGCTCTGATGGGGCTGCGCCGGCGCGCGGTGCTCTGATGGGGCTGCGCCGGCGCGCGGTGCTCTGATGGGGCTGCGCCGGCGCGCGGTGCTCTGATGGGGCTGCGCCGGCGCGCGGTGCTCTGATGGGGCTGCGCCGTGCTCTGATGGGGCTGCGCCGTGCTCTGATGGGGCTGCGCCGGCGCGCGGTGCTCTGATGGGGCTGCGCCGTGCCCTGATGGCGCGGTGCTCTGATGGGGCTGCGCCGTGCCCTGATGGCGCAGCGCTCTGATGGAGCTGCACCGATGTGGTGTGCTCTGGTGGTCAGTGCCTTGATTATCAATGTAAACAATGTGCTGACAGGCTTGCTAGTTACTGGCTCGCCTTTCTTCTCACAGACATAATAATCGGCAAGCCCCAGCTTGAGCCCCGGAAGATTTTAAATAGATAAAAAGTGGTTCTGGACATCCGCACTCCGAATATGCCTTTTATTTAAAAACTACAAACAAAAATACATGCCACAGCTGAACAAAAGAGCTAACGCGTTTCACACTATATATGTAGTGCTTAATCATATGATTAAGCACTACATATAGTGTGAAACGCGTTAGCGCTTTTGATGGCGACAAATTCACTTTACTGGAAATAAAATAAGCATCCACTTATATAAAAGATTAAGGATATCTGTGTGGATTTTCTTAATATTTGATGTAAGTGGATGCTTATTTTATTTCCAGTAAAGTGAATTTGTGCTGACATCTTAGTTGGGCTGCTTCTTATGTTTACTGCTGCATGTGTTAGTAAAAGTAATAGTTCATTTGGACCAGCTTGTGTCAAAGTTTTAGTTCACTAAAACCAGCAAATGGACTTTAATGTATAACTAAAGTCACAACTTAAGACTAGAGAAGTGTCTCAAACTTTTTTCAGTCAAGGCACCCTTTAAAATTTTGCACAATCTTGAGGCACCCCACTCTAAAATGTAAAAAAGTAAACAAATAGTTTTACATAACGCAGCAACATTTACACATGTAGGACACCCAACGATTTATTCTTCCAAAGCAAATACATCTTTACACACTTGTACTGACTAGTAGTCCAATGTTTCTCTTCTTCCCAAGTTTCTTTTGCTCACTTAGCTAATGTCATCCCAGTGCTGAAGGAGAGGGCAGGGGAGAGACCAATAAGGATGCTGTGCAGGCACTTATCAACTTATCACTTGTCCTTATCAACCCGATGCCGTCATTGGTTGTTGGGACATCGGTGGCTGGAAGGTTGTAATGGTGCATAATGAAAACCTGTGGTTTTGTTTAACCAAAAGGCCGTTTGATCTGCCCACTGGTTTGTATACATTTTTTGGGCAACTAGACATTTTGCCAAGGCACCCTGGTTTGAAAAAGGCCGGGCTAAAGTGCAGGGGTATTAGAACATCTGTCAGGTTTGCAGTGCTGTCTTTGCCCCTATTGGTGCGATTCACCCTTTTTGTTCTGGTGACCTTCCTCACTGAAAGTGAAAGAAAATCCCAAATTTTGGGTTGTCACCAGTATATGTTTATAAACTAGTAAGAACGCTTGTGTGTAAATTAAGTCTAAACAAAGGGGAAGAATAAATGATCGTAAAAACAAATTACGTACACATATACGCAAGTATTTTACTGATCATTACGCAGGAAGTTTACTTTTAGAAATATTGTGTAATAACATCAGTACAGGGGTCCTTGTGAGGCCAAAATATTTAAAAACAGGAGCTAGGTATAGTCCAAGATGGTCACTGTCAGTGTTGGGAGTTCATGCACTCACTTGGGCCAGAAATGCGTTCTAGCAATCACTTCCGGCCCAGCAGCCATTTTGTGGTGCGAACAGGCTGAGTTCTCAGCACAGCTAGAGAACTGACCACTGTGTGTTCTCCTGCTTGGTGTGGTCAGTTTTTAATAGGAAAGTAGATGAAATGTCAGGAACACCAGGGATTCCACACAAAGGAAGCAAAACAAAGAACAGGAGATTTCTTTTCATACAAGTACATGGTACAGCAGGCACATATTAGGAATATGAAATGTTGAGGTAACAAATGCTTTAATGATAAAACTTTACCTTGCATTTTTGAATGGCACAGCCAACTGTGTTCAGACAGTGATTTTTGGAAGTATTCATGAGCCCATGCAGTGATGTTCTTCACGGAATCATGACAGTTTTTAATGCAGTGCTGTCTGGGGGCCCAGAGATCATGGACGTCAAATATATTGTTTTGGCCTTTTGATATGTACTGTAGATCAGGGCTTGACAAATTTGCTTGGAATCTAGGAGCCAGCTAAAAAAGTTAGGAGCCAGGTTTTTTTTTAAACGACCGACAAAGCTTTATTTTCAATATAAAAAAATAACTAATCTTAAATTTACACAGAAAGACCGCCCCGCTAGCGGCCGAATAGTGCCACTAAAACGACGGTAAAGCGGCGCTAAAAATAGCGCCGCTTTACCGCCGACGCCCCCCGCGGCCTCGGTGTGAAAGCGCTCTAAGGGTCCGATCAGGTCCGCCTGAAAAACGGACAGGCGAACCTGATCAGACAGCCCGTGGGAAAGGGGCCAAGCAGGGAGATAACAAATAAATTAATTTTAATTAAGAAAAAATAAAAATAGTTTTTACTTTAAAAATATAAATAAATAAAAATAAAAGCTATTACGAAAAAAAAAAAAAAGGCTATCCCCACACTCACTTTCTTCATTTCTCCACTTTGGGAAGGAGATGGGCGGGTAGTGAAAACAGGCAGGTATCGCAGCGCTGCCTCCATTAGCATTGCATTAGCATTGCTGGTTGTAATACCAACGGCCACCACAAGATGGCGCTAGATTTCAGAAGGACCGAAGAAGGCCGCAAAGCCGCAGCCTCAATTACCGGCCGGCCCGGCGCTATCGCACGGGGGGGGGGGGTCGGAGTCCGCACGGAGACCCCCAGCTGTGCCGCCCCAGGCGACAGCTCGCTAATTCTAGTCGCAAATGCGACCTGGCGCCCGGGGTTTGTTGAGCCCTGCTGTAGATGATGATATATTTATAGTCTTTGCAATTTTACATTGAGAAACATTATTCTGAATTTAGAAAAATTGCAGCACTCGGCACAATATCAAAAAACCCAAAATGACTTAAGTGTTATAAAGATGAATCCAACATTGAAGATATTCAAAAGAATCAATCAGAATAGTTCTTACCGTATGTAGGAATATCAAGTGATATGGTTCAGGGATCTCCCTTCTCTATTGATTTAATCACCCAGTGCGACCTCCACCAATGTCAGAAAAATGCACTCACCAGATATAGTTGCTGTCTAATGAATAGAACAGCAAAAATCACGTATGATAAAATCCAGGTCATCAGATATGTAGTCACCATTAGCTCGCACTTATCCCCTCTATCCAAATCACAGGACCCTCTTCAGAATGTATCCAAGTGCATGAATCATGACCAGGAAGTTTTATTTCTCATGGTAAAAACAGCTCAGCATCAGGGGCGGAACTACCACCATAGCGACCCACGCGGGCACTATGGGGCCTGCAGCAGAGTGGGGATGAGAGCACCACCGGCAGAGTCTCCCAGCCAGGGGAAGAGAGAGGAGAGGAAGAGGCGAGCTGTCCGTATCCGCAGAGAGCGGAATTGCCCCTGCTGTTATAGCTTTTATTAGCACTTCCAGTGTTCCCGGGCTCACGTCACATAGCTCCACTTCCTTGGCCTGGCGCCTTTGATAGACAGAACGCCGGTCCAATGCGGGACGTGTGACGTCATCAAAGGCGTCAGGCCAAGAGGTGGGGCTATGTGACGATGAGCCCCGGGAAGACAGGAAATTCAAATGAAAGCTATTACAGTGGGCAATCCCGCTCTCTGCTGATCTGAGAGGCTTGCTTCTTCCTCTGCACAGGTGAGGCTGTATAGGGCACAGGCAGGCCAGGCTGTATTGGGCACAGGCAATGCTGTATCGGGCATGGCAGGTCACGCCGAATGGGGCGCAGGTCACGCTGCATTGACACAAGGGCGGCTGTGGGGGGGGGGGGCTGTTTGCAGCGGGGGGGCCCCATACAACATTTTGCTATGGGGCCCTGTAATTTCTAGTTATGCCCCTGCTCAGCATATTCCATATATAGTAGTAAGTCACCAATGACAAACAAAAATATCTCTTTGTGCAGTATTTATTGGTGAACCAGCATAAAAACAAACCTATAAAACTATTGTGCCTATAGCGCTTACATAAAAGCCCATCCAACCAGGGATAATCGCGCCAGGACCTTGAATGCAAAACATCATGTGTGAAATAGTAGGCTTGCACTTACATGAAATTCCACCAATTTGAAACAGAGTGGCGGCCAGAACCTCAGGCGCTTTCATAGTAATGATAAAAAAGAGAACAATCAGCGCACACAAATAGAAACAAATAACCAGAGTAAAAATTGCAAGCTGAACACCAAAAGGAGCAAGTCACAACACCTCAATAAATGACAAAAAAATATATAGAACGGTGCAGCGCAATACAAATATAGTCCATACACTTTGCACTGAAGAGTATATTGATGTAAGATGAAGCCACCACATGATAGTAAAGGGATCGTCAGCTGATAATATTCAAAGTGACAAATCCTCCACCATCAATAATATGCACCCTTACCAGATCTGATGGACCACTGAATGAACAGATGGTCTGACAAGCTAATTACCACACATGGGGTAGGAACGATGGATCAATCCAGCAGCATAGACGGGATACATTCAGATGGATGGGTGATGTATGTAAAAATAGGAATGAACACGATCTAAGTGCACACTCGTTTATTAAATAAAAAGGGTTAAAAGCCAAAAAGTCAATAAAAACAGTGGTGTAACAATCGCAATACCAAAAGGCACACAGATAGATTATTACTATAACTTGTTGGTTATAACTTGTGTCCCCATAGGAGAAGGTGGCGCGTTGTTTACAGGGGTTAGCTTAGCTTCCGCATCTGGTCGCGGCTTCCGCTGTTTACTCTGCGCAATCCATGGTAACCAGGCTGCTATAGTAGGTTTTCGGGTGACACTGTAGCTCCACCCACTGCTGACTAAGTCCATACAGGACCTAATGTGCGTACGGGGGGAGGAGCTACTCTGTGGTCGTCACCCGTCTATCTGTGTGCCTTTTGGTATTGCGATTGTTACACCACTGTTTTTATTGACTTTTTGGCTTTTAGCCTTGTGCATGGCTTCTACACTTGTATTAAGCCAGTAACCCTTTTTATTTAATAAACGAGTGTGCACTTAGATCGTGTTCATTTCTATTTCTACATACATCACCCATCCATCTGAATGTATCCCGCTTATGCTGCTGGATTGATCCATCGTTCCTACCCCATGTGTGGTAATTGGCTTTTCAGACCATCTGTTCATTCAGTAGTCCATCAGATCTAGTAAGAGCGCATACTATTGACGGTGGAGGATTTGTCACTTTGAATATTATCAGCTGAAGATCCCTTTACTATCAAGTGGTGGCTTCATTTTACATCGTTGTTATACTCTTCATTGCAAAGTGTATGGACTATATTTTTATTGCGCTGCACCGTTCTATATATTTGGTTTCATAGTAATAACCCTTTACAGCTGTTTCATGCATGTAAACATCATCATCGTCATGCTCCTGATGATGCATGTGTGTGCCCGAAGGCCATACTCTGGTTTCCTTTTTCTTCCCTAAATAGGTTTTTCATTGCTAAGAAGTATGATTTAAATTGTTGTTTTGCTACTTAAAGAAATTCAGCTTAAAGCGGAACTTCAGTCATTTTTTTTCATCTTTCCATCTATTAATGTACGTAAGATCCTTCGCGCTATCAAAGTGAATATATGCTAATCTGATTAGATCTAGCTGCAACTTAAGTGTATAAATGCACTTAAATGGTGCATTTATACACAGCATCATTATACGGTGTTGCACAGTTACAACATAGGCACTTTAGTATTCATCTACATTGAACATAGGACTACTGTTGCTTCAGTTATTTTGCACAGCATCATTAGCAATTTGCATAATCGCAATTAGCCATTTTGCACATCATTTATCGCTTATTAATATTTTATATATATCATCAAGCTGCGCTGATCATTATTTAGTTTTTTCCATCTATTAAGTTGTCTGCCCTTGTTTTAACTTTGGATAGTAAAACATATTTTTTTTTTCTGTCAGTAAATACCTTATACAGCCCACTTCATGTTTCTTGGCTTGTAAAAAGCCTAGGCTTATGACATCTCCCTCACCCCCCCCCCCCCCCCTCGGTCTTTAAGTTGGTCTTTAAGTTGGTCTTTAAGTTGGTCTTTAAGTTGGTCTTTAAGTTGGTCTTTAAGTTGGTCTTTAAGTTGGTCTTTAAGTTGGTCTTTAAGTTGGTCTTTAAGTTGGTCTTTAAGTTGGTCTTTAAGTTGGTCTTTAAGTTGGTCTTTAAGTTGGTCTTTAAGTTGGTCTTTAAGTTGGTCTTTAAGTTGGTCTTTAAGTTGGTCTTTAAGTTGGTCTTTAAGTTGGTCTTTAAGTTGGTCTTTAACCACTTGACATCCGGAGGCCGTCATATGACGGCCTCCACTTTCAGGGCTTATATCTGAATGATGTCTGAGGCTACAGACATCATTCAGATACCGGCATTTTCAGCCGGCGATTCCGTACACCATAAGAACGATCATAGCGGCTGTTCCGCCGCTTGATCGTTCTTACGGGCGGCGGGAGGGGACACCCCCCCCTCCCGCCGCCCTCCGGTGCTACTACCGACTCACCTCAGCGATCGGTGAGTCGGATAGCGGATCCGCCGGCGCCGGATGTTCACCATAGAGATTTCCGGCGGACCAGATGGTCGCCGGAGTCTCTATGATCGTTCGGAGGCCGGGCGCGATGTTATGACGTCACGCCCGGCCTCTGCATTAAAAAAAACGGCGCCGCTTCGGTTGTGAAGCGGCGATCGTTTTATTTTATTTTTTTTATTTTAGGCTTCCCAGCCTAGAGGTGAGATGTGGGGTCTTATTGACCCCATATCTCACTGTAAAGAGGACTGATCGTGTCATATTCCTATTACAAGGGATGTTTACATTCCTTGTAATAGAAATAAAAGTGATCAAAAAAAAAAATATTTTTTTAAAGTGTCAAAATAAAAAATTTTAAGTAAAATTAACAATAAAAAAAAAAAAAAAAAATTTATTAAAGCGCCCCTGTCCCCGTGAGCTCGCACGCAGAAGCGAACGCATACGTAAGTCCCGCCCACATATGAAAACAGTGTTCAAACCACACATGTGAGGTATCGCCGCGAACGTTAGAGCGAGAGCAATAATTTTGGCCCTAGACCTCCTCTGTAACTCAAAACATGTAACCAGTAAAAAATTTTAAAGCGTCGCCTATGGGCATTTTTAAGTACCAAAGTTTGGCGCCATTCCACGAGCGTGTGCAATTTTGAAGCGTGACATGTTAGGTATCTATTTACTCGGCGTAACTTCATCTTTCACACAATGCAAAAAAATTTGGCTAACTTTGCTGTTTTCTTTTTTTTTTTTAAGCATGAAACTGTTTTTTTTCCAAAAAAAACGCGTTTGAAAAATTGCTGCGCAAATACCGTGCAAGATAAAAAGTTGCAATGACCGCCATTGTATTCTGTAGGGTCTCTGCTAAAAAAACATATATAATGTTTGGGGGTTCTATGTAATTTTATAGCAAAAAAATGATGATTTTTGACATGTAGGAGCGAAGTGTCAGAAATGGCCCGGATATGAAGTGGTTAAGTTGGTCTTTAAGTTGGTCTTTAAGTTGGTCTTTAAGTTGGTCTTTAAGTTGGTCTTTAAGTTGGTCTTTAAGTTGGTCTTTAAGTTGGTCTTTAAGTTAGTCTTTAAGTTAGTCTTTAAGTTAGTCTTTAAGTTAGTCTTTAAGTTAGTCTTTAAGTTAGTCTTTAAGTTAGTCTTTAAGTTAGTCTTTAAGTTAGTCTTTAAGTTAGTCTTTAAGTTAGTCTTTAAGTTAGTCTTTAAGTTAGTCTTTAAGTTAGTCTTTAAGTTAGTCTTTAAGTTAGTCTTTAAGTTAGTCTTTAAGTTAGTCTTTAAGTTAGTCTTTAAGTTAGTCTTTAAGTTAGTCTTTAAGTTAGTCTTTAAGTTAGTCTTTAAGTTAGTCTTTAAGTTAGTCTTTAAGTTAGTCTTTAAGTTAGTCTTTAAGTTAGTCTTTAAGTTAGTCTTTAAGTTAGTCTTTATAGTATAAGAATATATTGCTTGACTTAATCTTTAACTTTGTGTTCTCTAAGGCCTGGGAAAGTGGCTATGCTGAAATCGTAAAGGAAAACAAACTCTTTGAACATTATTACCAAGAACTGAAGATTGTGCCTGAAGGTGAATGGGAGCAGTTTATGTCTGCCCTCAGGGAACCTCTCCCAGCCACAATAAGAATTACTGGATACAAAAGGTACATGTTGTGTGCATTGAAAAACAATAAAACAAAAGAAGGAAAGGGGCTAGCAGTGTAAAATCCTGTATTTCAAACAAAAATGTAATTGAGTTTCCCTCAAAATAGGTAAATGCTGTTTTAGGGGGCTTGTTTAATGTTAATAAGCTGCAGAGAGAGTTTATTTTTAGTGAATCACTACCTGCATCTGAAACTCGCTGTCCCCCCTCCCCCCCCCCCCCCCGTATTCTCGGGCATGATTCCAATTGTAATGAGAATATGAACATTCTGTCTGAGAACTAGCAGTGCGCAGTTGCGCACCCATGCATAATGCTAGTTCTAAGAGTGCATCATGCAGAACGCAGGGCTGCTCCTGATTGGCTCACATTTCATCCCTGTAAATCATTAGGTGCCTGTCCAGCTTGTCGCTGATAATAATCCACTGCATAAAGATGGCACTACTATGTAATGTTGCAGAGACTTATTGCAACTCAAGTACATGGAAATACAGATCCAGCTATCTAATTTCATGCTTAATTGTAGAGACTGCTGAGTTCTGAAACTGCATTGTCAGTTGGCAGCTGCAGATCACAGGGACTAGTTAGCAAGAGGCCCAATCGTATAATCACCATGACAGACAGTCGGGTTTGCTGCTAAAAAATAGGATTTTTATAACCGCTTACCTGTAAAATCCTTTTCTTGGAGTACATCACGGGACACAGAGTCACAGTAATTACTGTATGGGTTATATGGCACCTTCAAGTGCTGGACACTGGCACACCCTAGACGGGAAGTTCAATTCCCCATATAACCACTCCCCTTACTGGGAGTACCTCAGTTTTGTAGCAAAGTAATGTGTAACCAAAGAGGGGAGGGACCTCTGTGTCCCGTGATGTACTCCAAGAAAAGGCTTTTACAGGTAAGCTGTTATAAAAATCCTATTTTCTTTATCGTACATCACGGGACACAGAGCCACAGTAATTACTGTATGGGATGTCCCAGAGCAATGCTGTCTAAGGGGAGGGAGATGAAAACAAAAGTAGGGTGCAATCAGACTCGAGGACCTATACTGCTGCCTGTGGTACACTGCGCCCAAAGGCTATCTCCTCATGCCTTATTACATCCACCTGATAGAATCTGGTGAATGTATGGACTGAAGACCAAGTTGCAGCCTTGCAGATTTGAGCCATGGAGGCTTGGTGATGCGATGCCCACGAAGAACTAACAGCCCTGGTGGAGTGCGCTTTGATTTGAAAAGGTAGAGCTTTCCTCTTCAAACCATAAGCTTGAATAATTACTTGCCTAATCCATTTGGCAATAGTGGATTTCAACTCTGCCTGTCCTTTCCTAGGACCTCCAGGCAACACAAACAAAACATCTGTTTTGCGAACTTGAGCATTCTCCTTCAATAGATTTTGATTACTATCACTACATCCAAAGAATGTAGTGACCTTTCTTCCTTAGAACAGGGTTCTGGAAAAAACTAAGGTAAAACAATGTCCTGGTTTAGGTGAAAACCTGAAACCACCTTTGGCAGAAAGCTAGGATGAGGACGCAATACTACTCTATCCTTGTGAATGATTAAATATGGCTCTTTACAAAAAGAGCCGCCAACTTTGATACCCTTCTTGCAGAAGAAATGGTTACCAAAAAAACTAGCTTCCCTGTCAAAAGGACTAAAGGAATATGTTGTATCGGCTCAAAAGGCTGTTTCTGTAACGCCGATAGAACTAAATTTAAGTCCCAAGGGTTCAGGGATGCTCTAACCGGTGGATTAAGCCGTGTTACCCCCTGTATTAAAACTTCGGACCAAAGAATGCGAAGCAAGCAGACGTTGAAGCGATACCGATAAGGTCGAGACTTGCCCACTCAAGGCCAGTTTCATCTCTAACCACATCTGCAAAAAGGCAAGAATTCTACCTATGACATACTTTCTAGGATTTCAACCCCTGTATTCACACCAGGAAACCTATGTTTTCTAGACTATAATAAATGACTCTGGAAGCTGGCTTCCTTGCATTAATCAAAGTAGATATCACTAAGCTTGAAAGCCCACGGTTCTTCAGAATGTAGGTTTCAACAGCCAAACCGTTAAATTTAGCGTTTGTAAAGTAGGATGGAACACTGGTCCCTGCAATAGCAGGTCTGGACATGGTGGTAGGGGCCCATGGGGCCCCTACCACCATCTTTACCATTTCTGCATACCAAGATCTTCTGGGCCACAAGAACTATTGACGACTTTGCCCACTTGATCCTGCGAAGAAGTTGAGGTAGTAGCAGAATAGGAGGGAATGCATAAATCAGTCAAGAATCTCTAAGACGTTGATGGGCAAAGTCCTTTGGTTCTGGACCATTTCTCTTGGACCGACGTCTCTTCCAGGACTGCTCCCCAACCTGAAAGGCTGGCATCTGTTGTTACCACCTTCCAGGTAACTGGTAAAAAGGATTTCCCCTTCTGCAGATTCTTGGGTATCCTCCGCCAACTGAGGCTCTGACGTACTTTTGGTGACAAACGCATCGGAAAATCTAGTGCTTGTTCCAAGCCGACAGGATACTGTTTTGCAGCAGTCTCGAATGAATCTGAGCATAGGGAACTGCTTCGAATGAAGCCACCGTCTTCCCCAACAACCTCATACAAAGGCGAATAGAAGGACCCTTCTCTGCCCTGAACACCTGAACCAGCTCCTTTTATGGCGCTGATTTTTGCCTGGGGTAAGAACACCCTCTTCTGGGTTGTATCTTTAATCAGACCCAAGTACTCTAATCTTCTTACTGGTTTTAAAGAAGATTTCTCTAGGTTTAGGACCCAACCTAGGTATTCCAGGTAGTTGACTGTGGTGACCATTCTTTGGTCCAGGCGGGCTACCGACCGGTCTATCAAGAGCAGATCATCTAGGTATACTATTATCGTTATACCTTTAGTCCTTAATCTGGCCAAAGGAAGGGCCAGAAGTTTTGTAAACACCCGAGGTGCAGTAGCTAGACCGAAAGGCAAAGCTACAAACTGAAAATGAAGTTTTTCTACTTCAAAACACAGAGATTTCTGGTGAGCAGGGAAAATTGGTATATGCAGGTATACATCCTTGATGTCGATTGATGCCAGAAATTTTCCGCCTTGTAGGATGGAGAGTACTGATCGGATTGATTCCATGCAAAAAGAGCGAATTTTCAGGAATCTGAAATGGGCCTGACATCTCCATTTGGTTTTGGCACCATGAAAAGGTTTGAACAAAACCCCAACCCCTGCTCTTCCATGGGGACCATCATGATCACTTTTTGTGTCAAAGGTCGGTCTAACGCTAGAAAGAGAGACGGGAGTTCTCGAAACTCTAGTTTGTAACCTAGCGCTATTGTGGAGACCACCCATCTGTCTCAAAGTTCTTCCTGCCAGACCTTTGAGAACTGCAGAAGTCTTCCCCTCCCACTCGAACGAGCGGGGGAGCCCCTTCATAAAAAGGCTTTAGCGTTTTGTCTTGTGGGTTTCCTCCCCTAGGATTTCTTTTGTCCCTGGGGTTGACCCTGAGGTTTACCTTTTGAACCTGATGGTGGGGGCCATCGCGACTGCCTGGAGGCTGATGCCCCTGGCACTGGAGAAAGAGCCAGTTTAATGAGACATTTACTCCTTTGCTTATCTGGCAAAAGGGTTCTTTTCCTACTTGATATTTTTTGGATATATTTGTCCAAATCATCCCCAAACAGCTTTTCACCATGGAAAGGAAAACCAGCCAAGAGCTTTTTGCATGGCGCTTCGGCTAACCAACTTTTCAACCATAAGATTCTACGCATGTGCATGCAACCCAAGTGTAAGGTGAGAGGTTTGAAGAATAGAATCTCTGATTGGATCAATTGCAGAACACAAAGCTGCTGGCACCTCAGCTAACTCCTGGGCCTGCTGTTCAGGGAAAACCTTGAGCACCTGTTTCAAATGGTCTCTCAAGGATTGACATAGCCCAATTGTCACCACTGCAGGTTGAGCCACTGAACCTGCCAAGTTAAATATCTTAACAGTAATTCCAATCTCTTATCAGTTGGATCTGTAAACATTTGCGCACTGTCAACCGGACAAGTCAAACTTTTATTCAGAGGATATAGCAGCATCAATTGCTGGTATACTCCATCTTAGTGAATTTTTCCTCCAAAGGATAAAGTGTTGAAAACTTTTTAGGAGGAAAAAAAAGCTTATCTGGGTGATCCCCAGAATATATAAGCTTTTTCCAGCAATGAATGTACAGGAAAGACACGCAAGGCTTGAGGAAGCTTTAGTGAACCCAAACAAGAAGTGGGCTCTTCAACCGACTCAGTTAAGGGTAGCTTAAATGTAGAGCGGACCATTTCAGTAAGAGCATGCACCAGCAACTTCTCAGCATGTGAACCTGAAGAAGGTCCTTCCCCAATTGATCTCTTAGAAGAGGAGTCAGTCTCTCCATGGTCCCCTGAGGGGGGATTCATTTTCCCCCTCCCACTGTTCCTCTGTTTGAGGATCCTGGGTGGTAGAAGGGGACCTAATGCGCTTTCTTCCACTCTGTGAAGATGTGATTAAAGTCGCTAACTTTTCCTCTAATCTACTGATAGTTGATGAAAAAACCTCCTCAGTTACATAGACAGGGGCTGAAGTGTCGGAAGCAATTGCAGCCCCTGATGACCCCAGTGGCTCACTCTGACCAGCCTCCCTAGATCTTTCGAGGGGGTGGTGGTGTTGCAGAGGGGGGGTCCTTAGGTCCTGAGGGTGACCCTTTTTGTGCCCTTAACTTTTGCGGTATTTGTACCATTCCCTCTGGTTATGGTGCTGAGCACAAACGCAGAGGTACAGCCAAGAAAATGCACCTACTGCTGAGCAATAGTCCAGCAACTGCCGCTGCTATTAAGCTCAGCTTTATACAAAGTAAATGTGTCCTGGGAATGCCTGTGTCAACCAACACTTACATGCGACCTGTCTGCTCTGTGTCCTTCCTTTGAGAACTGGTGCCCAAAACTGAACTGCATATTCCAGACAAAGTCTTACTAATGATTTGTACAGGGGCAAAATGATCTCCTCTCACCTCCTAATACAAGAAAGGACTTTGCTTGCTTTGGAAACCGCATCTTGGCATTGCATGCTATTATTGAGCTTATGATCTAGTCTTAGCCCCCAAGTGCATAACTTTACATTTATCAACATTAAACCTCATTTGCCACTTAGTTGCCCAATTAGACAGTGCATTGAGGTTGGCTTGTAAATAGGAGACATCCTGTAAGGATGTTATTCCATTGCATAGTTCGGTGTCATCTGCAAAGACAGAGATGGTACTTTTAATCCCAGACCCTATATCCTTTATTAAAAAGTAAGGGTCCCAACACGGAAACTTGGGGTACACCACTGATTACTTTAGACCAGTGATGGCAAACCTTTTTGAGCCAAAGGGCCCAAACCGTGACGCAAAACCAACTTATTTTCTTTCAAAGTGCCAACACTGAATTAAACCTACCAGCGGCTCTGTGCAAAGAATGGGACTGATCATCCCTCTGAATGAGCCCTAAGGGACCAAAAACGTATGATTCTGCCAGATTCGCTCAGAATGTAGTGTTCAGGAATGTGTGCTCAGAATGCACTGCGCAACATGCACTGACCTACCTGACCAATAGTTCCTGCACTACTCACATCCCCCCCCCCCCCCCCCCACACAGTACAATGTAGATTGGAGGATCCATCCTCCTCCTTACCTCTCCATGGCCTCATCATCCAGCTCTCCCCGGCCAGTATTGTAGGAGTCCCCGCTATCCAGCTGCTCCTTGATATCCCCGCTGCCAGGAGGTCAGCTAGCAGCCACTGCACCTCTCCCATGGCTATGGATGATCTGCTCCGAGCACCGCCCCTCCCCTTCTGCTGTTTCACAGGCTGCACCAGTGGGATAGACTGAACCAAAGTAGTCCTGGAGCAGGGGGAGCTGGTATAGGGTGCCTGCAATAAGGAATGCCTTACTGGTGGTGTAGGGGTCCGGGGGAGACAATAAGCTGCAGAGCAGAGTCGGGACGGTGAAGGAAGAATTTTACATCCCCCTAAACATCGCTCATGGGACAAGATGACTGGCTGCCCACCCCCCTGCCGATGTCACTGGCACTGATGCAAGGAAGGGAGCCAGCTCCTCTGTGCCTGCACCGCAGGTGCAAGTGACTGCCTGGCTGGGGGATTCCCATGGCATGCCCACAGAGTGCTTGCCGTGCCATAGGTTTGCCATCACTGCCTTAGAACATTCAGAGTAAGAATCATTAACCACTACTCTCTGAATTCTGTTTTTTAGCCCGTTTTCTATCCATTTACAAACTGTTTCCAAGCCTGTAGACTTTACCTTACACATGAGCCGTGTGTGGGGAACTGTGTCAAATGCTTTTGCAAAATCCAAGTATACCACGTCCACAGCCACCCCTCTGTCCAAGCTTTTACTTGCCTCCAAAAAAAGAAATCTGGGTTCTGTCTTTCATGAATCCATGCTGTCTGTTGCTTTTAAAATATTTTTTTCCCAATAATTGATTTTTTTTTTTTTTTTTGTATAGTTGTATTGATCCACTTTGGACCAATGTAAGTATGCATATTCCATACCTGTGGGATAATTGTGGTAGCATAGAGGCACTGCTACTACAGTGATCGCCACTGTCCCGTGCCGAGCATTTTTTCTCCAATGAATGCAAGGTGTTCTGATTGGAATAGGTGGAGATCTTGATGTCGCTGCCCCTCCTCTACACCTTGTTAAATAAGTGAACACCTTGTGTTAAGAAAAATGTGAATAGTGCCTGTGCTGAGCGAGTGACCCTCTGTGTGCAGGGCAGCCATCATTTGGTCTAGAAGACAGCAGTGATCACTGTAGAAGCAGTGACTATAAGGCTAGGTTCACACTGTAGCAGGTTTGGGAGCATGTATAAATCGCACCTCTTCCTTGACCCACAGGGAAAATGTGCTGCTCTTTAACAGACATGGGCGCTGCTATTCTTAATGGCACCCCCATGCATTGGAAAACACAGCACCGTTTCAGGTGTACAAAGTACCATGCGGTTGTGTATGCCTGTGTTTTTGAAGGATTGGGGACTTTTTCCCTGCATCCCTGAAATATTCATACTTTGGTCCAAGCTGGACCAAAGTAACTGCAATAAAATTCATACCTAGAATTCAGCTTTAAATCCTAACAATCGTTTTTCATAGTTTTTATAGAGTAAAAAATTTTATGAAAAGTTTCATTTACTTTTTTTTCTTTATTTTTATTTTTTTTTCTTTAGCCATGCTAAAGAAATTTTACACTGTTTGAAAGAAAAATACTTCAAGGAGTTGCAAGATATTGAAGTGGATGGTCAGAAGATAGAGGCTCCCCAGCCACTGAGCTGGTAAGTTATTTACTGTCATAGAAAGGATACTTCTGTTTAGGAGACATATACATTCTTATATGTTCTTGTACTATTTTGAAGCACTAGTAAACCCTGCTTGGTCCTTTTTTACAAAAATGAATTTGTAAAATGAATATCTCCTAAACCTGCACTGTTTAGGAGATATTCACCCTGGATGCAGCCAGTTACGTTGCATACTAGCACATTATGCCATTGCCTTGCAGGTGTTTTATATTTTTATTTTTTTGTTTTCATCTGCTTTTAATATTCTAGGCCCCTTTCACACATGCAGGCCGTTCAGTGCATTCACGTTTTTTCGAAGTAAAAATGGCTGAAGTTTAGATCAGTGTTATATCTGTTTCTCATCAATCTTTCATTAGTTTTAACATCAGTTTTTTTTTTTTTTTTTAACATCTACTACCAATGCAAAAACGGATGGAAAAAAAGGACCGTTTGTCCGTTTTTTTTTTTTTTTGTTTGTTTTTTTAATAGCTATTTTTCATGCGTTCTGTTTTTTTTTTTTAAAAGAACAAAAAATGGGCGCTGATCCGTTTCAAAAAACAGATGTTGATGTATACAGAAGTAAACTGATGTAAAAAGTTGATCATCTATTTACATCCAACTTTCTATACAGATGCATTGATATCTGTTTTTCATCCGTCAACGGTCCGTATATGTAAAAGGGCTGATTTCCATGTTTCCTATGACTTAAATTTGTTTGGACCAATTTCCTTTACTAAGTGCTGCAGTGTCTCTAAGCACTGTATAAGCTGCATGTAGCTTCAGCTACATGACGTACAGACTTCCCGTCTCACACACAGAACAATGCAGGTTCGGTCTGAGCAGCGCTCAGCCATTTGTAGGCAGCTTTGTATTCTACGAATAAATACAAGCCTTCCTCTGGCTAAGTTGGAGGGGCTTGCTGATGTCATAATCTTCGACTCGAATTTATTGCGTGGGGATGTCCCATGCTCTTATAACCACAAGCCCTGTATCCTTTACTGTACAATTTAAGATGAACGGAATTTTGACTTGCCTCTAAAAGCCTTTATAGACTACATGGTGCAAGATCTTCCTCCCTGCTTTCTGTTCTTCCCTATTGCATGCTAAAAAATAATTGGAGCCTCACGATGTGGATGGGTTTATACGAGCATGCGCTCGGACAGCCCTAGTAAAGTTCTTTTGCCAGTGTCCAGTAACCAAATGTAGCCTGCATACACAGTAAACATGGTCCATAACTATCAGCCCTTTGTTCTATACTGTATTACTATATACTGTATTCTATACTGTTCTATACTGAATTTACAGGTATGTCAAAATGTTGTGTTTTTTTTTTTTTTTTTTTCTTCATTTTTAGCATTGTGTTTGTTTTTTTCCCTTTTTCTTATAGGTACCCTGATGAGCTTGCCTGGCACACAAACTTGAGTAGGAAGATAATCCGTAAGTCACCAGACTTGGAGAAATTTCACCAATTTCTTATCAGTGAGACAGAGTCAGTAAGTAAATTTAGTTTAAGTGTTTTCTGCGTGATAATTGAGTCTTCTTCTTTATATATATATATATATATATATATATATATATATATATATATATATATATATATATATATATATATATATATATATATATATATATATATATATATATATATACATACATACATACATACATACATACATACATACATACATACATACATACATACATTAGGTAAATTTAAATGCCTAGTAAAACTGCATTATTGTTACGATTTAGGATTGTGTTACCACAGAAGTTACACACAGATAAGAACATTCAGTCATGTTTCGTAGCTTTCTTAACAAGTGTCACATTTTGGATTATTCCTTGATTTCTTAGTGAGGTTAACAACTGAAAATAGAAGCATCAATCCTAACCTGATAATATGTAAGCATTGTATATGCTATTAAAAACGTTAAAGAGGTTTCTATACAATTTAAAATGTGTGGTAATTTAAAGTAGAGATGCATTATTATCAAGGAAGGTGTAAATCCCAGTGGTTTCTAGCTGCAACTCTAAAATGTTGGTTTGAAGCTTCCAAACCGCTTAAAGTGGTTGCAAACCTCACACGATATATGAACAAAGCATATCCCTTTATAGCAGTAATGGTGAACCTTTGGCACGTGTGCCACAGCTGGCACGCCAAGCCCTCTCTGTGAGCACACCAGGGGAATCGCCCAGCCAGGCAGTCACTTGCACTGGCAGTGCAGGCACAGAGGAGCTGGCTCCCTTCCTTGCGTCAGTGCCAGTGACGTCAGCGGGGGGGTGGGCAGCCAGTTAGTCATCTTGTCCCATGTGCAATATTTAGGGGGTGTGAAGTTCTTCCTCTGCCATCCCGAGGGTCTGTGCTGCAGCTTATTCCCTCCCCCGGATCCCTACACCTCCGGTAAGGCATTTGGGCATTCCTCTCTGCAGGCACCCTATTCCAGCTCCTCCTGCTCCAGGACTACTTTGGTTCAGTCTCTCCCTCTGTTGCACCCTGTGGAACAGTGGAGGGGTGGTGCTCGGAGCAGATCATTCATGGCCATGGGAGAGGTGCAATGGCTGCTAGCTGACCTCCTGGCGGTGGGGATATCGAGGAGCAGCTGCATGGCGGGGACTCCTACAATACTGCCCGGGGAGAGCTGGATGATGAGGCCATGGAGAGGTAAGGAGGAGGGTGGATCCTCCAATCTACATTGTACTGTGTGTGGGGATGTGAGTAGTGCAGGAAGTATGTGTCAGGTAGATGAGTGCAATGGTCAGTGCTTGTGTCAGGTAGGTCAGTGTATGTTGCACTGTATATTCTGAGCGCAACGCATTCCTGAACCCTGTATTCTGAATCTGGCAGAATCATACGTTTTTGGTCCCTTAGGCCTCATTCAGAGGGATGATCAGTTCCATCTTCTGTACAGAGCCACTGGTAGGTTTAATTCTGTGTTGGCAGTTTGAAAGAAATAAGTTGGTTTTGTGTCACGGTTTGGGCACTCGGGCTCAAAAAGGTTCGCCATCACTGCACTATAGTGTGTACTTGTCTCAAGTCAGATCACAAAGTGTCATTTCTGTTTGCTGCTTCATTCTTCTGTTATCAGTATGAATTACTTCTGACATGTTTTCCTGACACCAAGAGAAAAATGGTGATGGAGGAAGCTCCAGCAGATTGACAGCCTTAAAGTGGTTGTAAACCCTTACAATCCACTTTTTGCTACAGGTAAGCCTATAATAAGGCTTACCTGTAGTTACCCTGGATACCTCCTAAACCTGCATGGTTTAGGAGATATCCCCTGTATCTGCATGTGCTGATGTCATCGGCACATGCGCACTGAAGCAAACGGCACGTACGTGCCGTTTGCTTCAGTGAGTGTGCTGTTACCTGTGGCTCCTGCGCGGGAGTGACGTCATCGTGGCTCCGGCCAATCACAGCGCCGGAGCTGCAATACTTGGAAGTAACTCCGGGGAGAAATGTTGTCGGCCGGTGCTGTGTACAGGCACCACAGCGGGGGCTTCGATCTCAGGTGAGTATTGCATAATCAGCTAGTATGCTATGCGTACTAGCTCATTATGCCTTTGTCATGCAGGTCTTTTTTTTCATCTGGGTCTACAACCACTTTAAGCCTCGTACACATGATCAGATTTTGGGCAGAGAATTGTGTGATGACAGACTGTTTGCCTAAAATCTGACCGTTAGTACGCTCCATCAGACAATTGTTGGTCAACTTTCCGCCAACAAATGTTGGATGGCAGGCTAGTAAATTTTCAGGCGGACAACGGTCTGCTGTCAGATTTTCGTATCGTGTGTACACAAGTCCAAAGTACAAACACGCATGCTCTGAATTAATGCTCACCAAACACGACATTAGCCGAAGGTACTCTCTATTTACCAAAGATCAACCAAGGGTTAATGCAGTACACAATTGCAAAAATATACGATAATCCTCCACTTAGAGTCCATATATCAAGCAGCCTAAAGATACAGATCCTTCCTGTTGTCATGGCGACTTCTCATCCACCTAACCGTGAGTAGTTCTGTTTCCACTCCCCCTTACGGAGACATAATACATCAAGGAATTCCTTTGATTCACCCTATGAAACATAAGCAAGCGGGGGGTGATTACGGGATATCACAGCGGGACACACCGCTCTTCAATCTGCACCTACCCCCTGCCTGTTCACCACTACTACCTTCTCCAGGAAGTATCTGTATCTTTAGACTCCTTGTTATATGGACTCCGGGGGATTATCGCGTATTTCTTTAATCGTACATCATGGGACACAGAGCCATAGTTTCTATGTGGGTTTATAGGCCACCTTCAGGTGCTGGACACTGGCACACCCTAAACAGGAAGTTGCCTCCCTATATAACCCCTCCCATACCGGAAGGCTGAGCGTTAATAGCAGTGGCTGGACTATTGCTCAAAGCAGTGGATGCAAATCTTTTGGTAGTACCTCTGCATTTATGCATCGGGCTATGGTCAGAAGGGGAGGTAGAAACACCCCAAAAGAGGGCTAAAGGGATCTCCCTCAAGCTCTGAAAGCCTAAAACCCATCTCTACAATGGTGTCCTCCCCTGAGAGGGGGTGGCTGGTCAGAGTGGGTCTTCAGGGCTATTGAATGTTTGCAACACTGCAGCCCCTGCCTATATTTCTGAAAAAGTATTTTTCCTCAGCCATGATAGCATGGGAAAAAGGTTAGTGGTTTTAATCGCATCCCAGATTGGGATAAAATGCGACAGGTTCCATTCCATTACCCAAGGACCCTCAAACTGAGGATCTGGGGGCGGGAGATGTTTTCTCTCAGGGGACTGTGAACAGTCTGACTTCTCTTCTGAGGGGTCATATGCAGATGGATCAGCTTCACATTGTGGGTGCAATTCCTTACTGAAATTGGTCTGCTCCACTTTTTATGCTACCCTTAACTGAGTGTCCACTTGTTTTGGGTTCACTAAAGCCTTCTCAAAGCTATGTATGTCTTTCCTGTCCATATATTGTTGGGAAAGTTTATGTATTCTGAGTGGGATCACCCAGAGAAGCATTTTTTCCCTCCTAAAAGGTTTTTCACACTTTATCCTATGAAGGAAAAAACGTATTAAAGGTGGAAGATACCAGCAATTGACGCTGCTATATCCTATGATCAAAAGTTTGACTTGTCCGGCAGACAATGCTCAAATACTTAGGGATCCAACGGATAAAGAATTGGAATTCCTATTAAAAAAAAACAAAACGTATATTGTTTTGCAGACAGGTTAAGTGTCTCAGCCTGTGCTGACAGTAATTGCCCTGTTCAGCAGGCCCAGGATCTGGCAAGCTCCTAGTAGCTTTGTGTTGGCAATCGATGCTATGAGAGATTCTATCTTCAGGCCTCACGCCTTTCACTGGGCTGGTGCATATGTATAGAATACTATGGTTGGAAAAATTGGTCAGCCAAAACGTCATAAAAAAACAACCTCCTGGCTGGTTTTCCTTTTTGCAGTGAACGGCTGTTTGGGATATCTTGGATAATTCATCCAAAGAATTTCTATTGGAAAGGTAGCCCTTTGCCATTTAAGAAAAGGAGTAAAAGTATTCTTTTAAACAAGCCCCTTCTCCAGTGCCAGGGGCATCAGCCTCCAGGCAGTCACGACGGCTTCCGCCGTCAAGTTCAAGAGGTAATCCTCAGGGTCAAGCCTGGGGACAAAACAAAACCTAAAAACAAGATACTAAAGCCTCCTTAGGAGAGGGCACCCCCGCTCGCGGGGGGAAGACTTATGCAGTTCTCAAGAGTCTGGCAGAAAGAATATTAAGACAGATGGGTGGCTTCTTCAATAGCTCTAGTACAGTCTGGGGTTTTCAAGAGTTCCCGTCTCCTCGTTTTCTCAGATCAAACGTTCCTAAAGATCCAGAGAAAAAAGTCTTTCTAGCATTGGACCATTCATTGGCAAAGAGTGGTCATACTGGTCACCATGAAAGAGCTGGGGTTGAGATTTTATTCAAACCTTTTTTCACTGCAAAATCGAATGGAGATGTCAAACCCATTCTGGATCTCAAGAATCGAAACCGGTTCCTGGATAATCCGCTATTTATTGCATGGAGTCAATCCAATCAGTCGTCTCCATCCTGCAAGGACGAGAACTTTTGACGTCAATCGACGTCAAGGGTACATATCTCCGTGGGCATATATCCCCGCTCACCAGTATTATCTACTTCAAGGTAGAAAATCTTCATTTTCAGTTTGTAACCCTGCTTTTCGGTCTAGCTACTGCACCTTGAGTGTTTACAGAGATTCTAGCCAGATTATAAGGGCCCAAGGTATAACGATTATAGTTTACCTAGATGATCGGCTTTTCATAGACCAGTCGGTAGCCCGCTTAGACCAAAGTATGGTCAACACCTTCAACTACTTGGGATGCCTAGGTTGGATTCTCAACCTAGAGAAATCTTCCTTAAAACCATTAAGGAATTTATGGGTCTGTTCATAGATACACCCAGAAAAGGGTATTCTTGCCCCAGGCAAAGATCAGCGCCATAAAACAACTGATTAACGTGGTCAAAGCAAGATGAATCCTTCTATTCAGCTTGCATGAGGAAAAGATGGTGGCTTCATTCAAGGCCGTTCCTTATGCTCAGTTTCATTCGAGACTGCTGCAAAACCGTATCTTATCGGTTTGGAACAAGAGGGTTCAAGCTCCAGTTTTTCCAATGTGTCTGACTCCAAAGGTGCGCCGGAGCCTCAGTTTATGATTAATAATCAAAAATCTGCAAAGGGGAAAATCCTTCCTACAGTTACCTGGGAAGTGGTAACAACATACGCCAACTTTTTTTTCTTTTTTTTTTCTTTTTAGGTTGGGTAGCAGTCCTGGAAGAGGTAACTGTCCAAGAGAAGTGGTCCAGATCAGAAATGACCTTGCCGATTAACATTCTACAGATTCGAGCAGAACGCCTTGGTCCTGAGGGCCTGGACGTTTAATTTACTGAGCTATCCGTTCAGGATCCAATCCGACAATGCCACAGCAGTGACCTATATCAATCAAGAAAAAAGTGAAAAATAACCGCGCATCAAAAAATTAATAATATTGACCATCTATGCTGCAGAGTCCTATATGTGACACAAACACACTGAAGTTGAATAAGAAAAATAATGACTCGCGCTTAAAACAAAAAACTAACACGTGTATGACTGAAAAATATTCCCAACCTAATTATGAGCAAAAGTAAAACATTATATAAACATATAGTATAGTGTGACAAAACCAGGTACCAGGTTGAAAAAATTATCCAACCTCCCCTTAGGTAAATGTAAAGATATCCAATGGTAAATCAAATTATTAGTGCAAAAACCAAAACATGAAGGTGAAGGGATGCAATGTGTAATGTGGACAAAATAACTTGATTTGGAAAAAATATATAAGAAGGAAAGTCCATATACAAGAACACCCCAAAAGTGATGTAATTATGCAAAAATTGTCCAAATATATGAAATCCCAGATGTGTGGGTCCACCACCATAGATGAAGTGCCTGGCTGCTTACCGGAACCCCATGACCCCCCCGTTACAGAGGGTCTAAATGGGCTTTGAAGTCCTTCCTGCTGCTTCGGACAACCCGGGAATCAGAATGGAACCTCAGAAGCTGTGGTGCGGATGGATGGATCCACAGGGAAAAGCAAGGCTCAGCCAGGTAAAACGCTGAGATCTCCAGTCATCCCCAGAGAGCTGTGCTGTGTGCTGGACAGGAGGAAAGAGATGGAGGGTGCACTGTGAGATCTCTTCCTGCTCCTCCCACCAGGTTTTTCAACCTGGTACCTGGTTTTGTCACACTATACTATATGTTTATATAATGTTTTTTACTTTTGCCTATATCAATCACCAAGGGGGCACAAGAAGTTGTGCAGCCCAGAGAAAGGTGAATCATATCCTATCTTGGGCAGAAAACAATGCACCTTGCGCATCAGCAGTTTTTCATTCTAGGGATAGAGATTTGGCAGGCGGTCTATTTTGAGTCGCCAGCAGTTGTTCCCGGGAGAATGGTTCCTTCACCCCGATATCTTTCTGACAATAGGTCAAACATGGGGCATCCCAGACGTAGATCTGTTTGCATCTAGGTTCAACAGAGAGTTCAACATCTTTATGTTAAGAACAAAGGATCCACTAGCATGCGGAACAGGTGCCTTGGTGTTCCCATGGAATCAGTTTTACCGATTTATGCATTCCCTCCTTTTCTGCATGCGTCTACGACTTCATCGCAAGATCAAGCAGGAAGGGAAGTTGGTGATTCTTGTGGCCTTGGTGTGGTCCAGAAGATCTTGGTATGCAGAGATTATAAGGATGGCGGTAGGGGTCCCATGGACCCTACCACCACGTCCACACCTTCTCTAGCAAAGGTCCGGTATTCCATCTTGCCTTACAAACACCAAATTTAACGGTTTGGCTATTGAGGCCCACACTCTGAAGAAGCGTGGGCTGTCAGGTTCAATGGTATCTACCTTGGTTAAATGCAAGGAAGCCGGCCTCCATAATTCTATATTATGCAGTCTGGGAAGCATATGTCTGGTGTGAAACCAGGAGTTGGCACCACAGGAAATAGGTCATAGGTAGAATCCTTGACTTTCTGCAGATGGGGTAAGATATAAAGTGGCCTTGAGTACTTTCTAAGGACAGGTCTCTGCCTTATTGGTATTATTTCAACGACCAGTTGCTTCACATTGTTTGGTTTGTATCTTTATTCAGGGAGTAACACGGCTTAATCCTCCGGTTAGGTCACCCCTGAACCCTTGGGACTTGAATTTAGTTTTGTCGGCATTACAAAAAAAACAGCCTCTTTATCGTACATCATGGGACACAGAGCCTTAAGTAATTACTTAATGGGTTATGGGCCGCCTTCAGGTGTTGACACTGGTATACCCAATCAAGGAAGTTCACTCCCTATATAACCCCTCCTCCATCCAGGAGCACATCAGTTTTTTTGCCAGTGTCTAAGGTGTTGGTCACAAGTGAAGATCTGCTCTGAGGAGATCCAGGAGGGATCCATGCTGGATTTAAAAAAACCTCCACAACCGGATCCATCCACGCCACTGTGGCCACAGGATGGTATCTGGACCTCGCATAAGAACAAGGTTTTGCCTGTAACGCTTCTCTGAGGGCTGGACCCTAGGAACCAGGACTCTTTTTGGTCTTGCTACAATACCTAAAGTTGTCCTGAGGGGTGCTATACAGGTCCTAAGAAGTGGAACCCCTATTAAAAGGGACCCAGTCTTTGAAGTTTTAACTCCGCTGCCTGTCGTGATGGGTGAAGTTTGGAATTGCTATTATAGCAGTATCCTGCAGTGAGGATAAGGTAAGGGGAGAAACCTAGGAACTGTAAAAAGTCCACCTAATGCTTTTTGTCTGTGTCCGGCTATAGCAGCTGGTGTTGTCCCAGCAGCCAAAGGGGGGTTCTTAATTGAACAGATGGTGTTCCTCTTCTGAGGGATCTAAAGGGGGTACAGCAGTAGTTTATGAACATACAAAAACAGCCATTTGCAATTTTTTGTATAAAGTGAAGTCTTCCTTTAAAACTGGGAGCCTAACAAACACTGCTGACATAAATTCCCCTCCCCCTCCCCTCCTGGAGAGGTGTGGTGACAGCTTCCACTGTTTGTATCATCAGACTTGCCCTTGTTGAGCCTGGACAGGCATTCAGCCCCTGTATACTATTGCAGACTCTAAAAGTCTGGCGTCTATCGCGGCCGGCGCCGCCTCCTCCCCTTCAGGTCTGCATATGCAGACCCGAATGCCGTCCGCACGCGCGGACTAGTGTTAATTTTTAAAACGAGGGGGGCGCGGGTATTGCAGAGGGGCATGGCTCACAGATAGGCGGCGCCGTGTGCGGGACGTCATATCCACGTGGATCACACGGTGCATACACTAGGGCGGAAGATGCTGAGGATGCCTAATCAGGTTCTCGCCTGAGGCTTAACACAGACGCTCTCAGTTCATATGCTGAAGACAGAAGTCTGTTACACTAAGGGACACAGGAGCGCTTGGCATGTAAAGGTGTGTAAGCAGGCATTTCCAGTACAGGAAATATTATGGTTACTCAGCATCAAAGGCTGATCCTTATGGTGACATTGTTTTTTGGTGAAACTATTGTTCAGCAAATACCATAATTTTTTTTTTCTTAAAGTGCCTCTGCTTTTGTGCTTAGCACTGAGACTTCCAGAGCTACCACAAAGGTACCAAGGATTCCACCCATAGGCGCTGGTAACTCCAGTCATGCCTCCACACTGTCATCCTCCCTGGAGATACCTGACATGGCAAGCAATTGGTGGTGCAACTGCTTCTCACACTTCAGCCTCTGTATATGTGACTGAAGATGCATTTTCCCCTGCCCTGCAGGGCTTAGAAGGAAGATTAGCGGCTTTAATCGCATCCTCCATCCAACAGGATAGGAAGCATGCTAGATCCCGCTCCCCCACCTAAAACCCCTTTTCCAAGGGAACAGTGGGCACATGATGAGGTATTACCCTTAGGTGATCACGGGGAAAAACAAGCCGAATTTTCCTCTGTGTAGGAAACAGTTTGAAGAACCTTAATGCAACCTCGCAATCTGACAGGTTGATGGTACAAACCCTTACAGAGATGGTTCATTCCACTTTTTTATGCTACTCCGAACAGAGTCAGCTGAAAGTTCGGTCCCTTCTTTGGGTTTAAAAAGAAAAAAAAAAAAAAAAAACCTTTACAGCCTTTTTCATGCATTTCTAGAAGGGCTTATTTATGCTGAATGGGATCAGGGATCAAATACATCCAAATGATTTCTAGCAGGAAAGGTACTCCCTTTTTTTTTTTTTTTTTTTTTTTTTCAAAGAATGTATAAACATCCTATTTAAACGGACTCCTTCCCCTGCGCCAGGGGCAGCTGCCTCTAGGCAGTGGTGACGGCCTCAACCGTCACTCTAAGAGAAGAAAACATTCAGCCCCTGTATACATGATTAAAAATGCGTTTTTTCCTCCGCCCTGCAGGGCCTTGAAGGAAAATTGGCACCTTTATCTGCATCTGCTATCCAAGGATAGGAAGCGTGTTAGATCCCCCTCCCCCACCTTAGATCCCTTATCAAGGGAACAGTGGGTAAAGGATGGAGGGTTACCCTCAGGTGATCAGGAAGAAAGGCAAACCCATTACTCCTCTGTGGATGAGACAACTGAAGTTGAACCTTTTTTCAGCCTCGCAATCTGAGAGATTGCTGGTACAAATCTTACAGAGATGGTTCGTTCCTCTTTCAAGCTACCTCTAGTAGAGTCAGCTGATGGTTCTGTTTTTTCTTAGGTTTCTTAAAACCTTCACTGCCTCTTTTCATGCATTTCCAGTACATGTACAGATCCACGCAGAAATTCAACAGATCCATTCTAGATTGAAAAAAATCGAAATCAGTTCCTGAGGATCAGCTCCTTTCTATGGAGTCGATCAGGTCAGTAGTTTCTATCCTACAAGGAGGAAAACTTCTGGCATCTATCGGCATCAGGGATGCATATCTGCATGTCCATATATTTCCCGCTCACCAAAGGTTCTGCGGTTCAAAGTAGAACAGCAGCATTTCAGTTTATAGCCTTGCCCTTCGGGCCAGCTACAGCGCCCCAAGTGTTCACAAAAGTGCTAGCCCCACCTCTAGCCAGGTCAAGGGCACAGGACTGAAACAGTCATGGCATACCTAGACGATCTATTGTTAATAGACCAATCGATGTTCGGAGTAAGGTGTACGCATTACAACCAGTTACCTGGAAAAGTCTGGGTTGCGTTCTCAACCTAGTGAAGTCTTCCTTTAAAACTGCTGGAGTATTTGTGTCTGATCATAGATACAGCCCAGAAAAAGGGTGGCAAAAAAAAACACTCCATAAGAGAGTTGGCGCAGATAGTCAGATCAAAAGGAGATCCCTCCATTCGCCTTTGCATGAGGTTGTTAGAAAGAATGGTGGCTTCATTCGAAGCAGTTCCCTATGCCCAGTTCCATTCGAGACTGTTGCAAAACAGTATTCTATCTGCTAACAAGACGATCCAAGCTTTGGACTTGCCAATGCGGCTGTCCCCAAGGGTGTCCCAAAGCCTCAATTGGTGTTACTAACCAGAATCTGCTGAAAGGAAAATCATTCAGGCCTGTTATCTGGAAAGTGGTAACTACAGATCCCAGCCTTTCAGGCTGAGGAGCAGTACTAAAGTACATAACTGTCCAAGGACAGTGGTCAAGAACCGGAAGAGCCTTGCCCATCAACATCCTAGACATTCGGGCAGTGCGTCTGGCTCTAAAGATCTGGACTTCCAGGTTAAGGGATTGTTCTGTCAGGATCCAATCCGTCAATGCCTCGGCTGTGGCCTATATCAATCACCAATGGGGCACCAAGAGTCTCTCAGCGCAGAGAGAGGTGAACCATATTCTAACTTGGGCAGGAAGAAATATTCCGTGCCTATCGGCGGTCTTCATTCCGAGAATAGAGAATTGGCAGGCGAACTACTTAAGTCGCCAGCAGTTATTCCCAGGGGAATGGTTTCTTCACCCCAACATATTTTTGGGTTGTTTGTCAAAGATGGGGGACTCCGGACGTGGATCTTCTAATGTCCAGTTCAACATAAAGTTAGTCAACTTTGTGTCCACAACAAAGGATCCATTCGCATGCAGAACAGATGCGTTGGTGATACCGTGGGATCAGCTTTCACTGATCTTTGCATTTCCCCTTATTCAATTGCTGCCTCGACTTCTTTGCAGGATAAAGCTGGAAAGAAAACCGATAATTCTGGCAGCACCAGCATGGCCCAGAAGGTCTCGGTATGCAGAAGTCGTAAAGATGGCAGTGGATGATCCATGGTCCCTTCCACTAAGGCCAGACCTGCTCTCACAGGGGCTAATATTCCATCCTACTTTACGAACCCTAAATTTAACGGCCGTGCTATTGAAACCCACATTCTGAGGAAACGTGGGCTTTCCGGGTCAGTTATCTCTACTTTGATTAATACAAGGAAACCAACTTCCAGAACTATACATTATAGAGTCTGGAGGGCTTATGTTTCCTGGTGAGATTCCAAGGGTTGACACCCTTGGAGATATATCATGGGCAGAATTCTTTCCTTTCTACAATTGGACGTAGAGATGAAGTTGGCCTTGAGCACTATTAGGGGCCAAGTCTCAGCCTTATCGATTTTATTTCAAAAAACGCATTCTTAGGCCAGGCTTTTATGCAAGGGGTGATACGGATTAGTCCACCAGTTAAATCGCCTTTAAGCCCTTGGGGCTTGAATTTAGTTTTGTCAGTGTTACAAAAACAGCCATTTGAACCAATATAGCATATTCCCTTAGTCCTTCTGACAAGGAAGCTGGTATTTTTGGTTGCTATATCCTCGGCAAGGAGGTTTTTGGAATTGGTTGCTCTTTCTTTTAAAGAGCCATATTTGATTATTCATTAGGACAGAGTGGTGTTACGCCCTTGTGCAGGCTTTTGCCAAAAGTGGTTTCAGTATTTCACCTGAACCAAGATATATTCCTGCCATTGTTTTTTTCCAAAACCATGTTCCAGTGAAGAAAAGTCACTACATTGTCTTGATGTGGTGAGAGCAGTGAGAATCTATTTAAAGACAACTGCTCAGATTCTTAAGACTGATGTCTTATTTATTCTGCCAGAGGTTCCTAAGAAGGGACAGGCAGCGTCAAAATCCACTGTCGCTAAGTGGATTCGGCAAGTTATAATTCAAACTTCTAATTAAGGGGTAAGATTCCCCCTTTTCAAGGTAAGGCGCACTCTACCAGGGTGGTTAGTGCTTCTTGGGCAGTGCGTCACCAGGCCTCCATGGCTCAGATCTGTAAGGCTGCAACTTGGTCTTCAGTTCATACGTTCACAAAAATGTTATCAGGTGGATGTAAGGAGGTATGAGGATATCGCCTTTGGGCGCAGTGTGCTGCAGGCAGCAGTGTAAGTCCTCAAGTCTGGGGGTTCCCATGCGGGTTGTCTCTCCCTCCTCAAGTAGCATTGCTATGGGACGTCCCATTAAGTAATTACTTAAGGCTCTGTGTGCCATGATGTATGGTAAAGAAAATAGGATTTTTATTACAGCTTACCTGTAAAATCCTTTTCTTGGAGTACATCATGGGACACAGAGGTCCCTCCCCTCTTTTGGGATTTGACTATATTGCTTTGCTACAAAAACTGATGTGCTCCTGGAAGGAGGAGGGGTTGTATAGGGAGTGAACTTCCTTGATTGGGTATACCAGTGTCAACACCTGAAGGTGGCCCATAACCCATTAAGTAATTACTTAAGGCTCTGTGTCCCATGATGTACTCCAAGAAAAGGATTTTACAGGTAAGCTGTATTAAAAATGCAATTTTTTTGGAGCCTATACGACATATTCCCTTGGTCCTTTTTGACAAGGAAACTATTTTTTCTGGTAACCATATCTGCAGCATGAAGCGTATCTGAATTGGCTGCTCTTTTTTTGTAAAGGGCCATATTATTATTTTTCACAAGGATAAGGTAGTATTGCGTCTTCATCCTAACTTTTTACCTTCATTTTTTCCAGAACCCTGTTCTATGGTAGAAACATCACCACATTCTCTTGATGTGGTGAGAGCAGTCAAAGTCTACTTAAAGGTGACTGATCAGATTCGGGAAACGGATGTTTTGTTCGTATTGCCTGAAGGTCCTAAAAGAGGACAGGCAGTATCGAAATCTACTATTTTCTAAATGGATTCCACAAGTAACCATTCAAGCTTATGGTTTAAAGAGGTAGATTCCACCCTATCAAATCAAAACGCACTCCTCTAGGGCTGTTAGTGCTCCGTGGTCAGTGCATCACTGAGCCTCCATGGCTCAGATCTGCAAGGCCGAAACTTGGTCTTCAAACCATACATTTACCAGATTCTGTCAGGTATATATAAAAAGGCATGAGGATATCGCCTTTGGGTGTATTGTACTGCAGGCTGCAGTATTATTCCTCTAGTCTCATGTTGCCCTAATTCTGTTGTGTCTCCCTCCCCTCAGTTGGCATTGCTATGGGACATCCCACATAGTAACTACTATGGCTCTGTGTTCGTGATGTTCGATTAAAGAAAATGGGATTTTTATAACCGCTTACCTGTAAAATCCTTTTCCTTTGAAGTACATCACGGGACACAGAGGTCCCGCCCCACTTTCTAGTATACACGTGTATTGCTTTGCTATAAAACTGAGGTACTCCCGGTATGGGAGGGGTTATATAGGGAGGCAACTTCCTGTTTAGGGTGTGCCAGTGTCCAGCACCTGAAGGTGGCCTATAACCCAATATAGAAGCTACTATGGCTCTGTGTCCCGTGATGTACTTGAAAAGAAAAGGATTTTACAGGTAAGCTGTTATAAAAATCCTACTTTTTGCAATTGTGTACTGCATTAACCCTTGGTTGATCTTTGGTAAATGGAGAGAACAGAAGTCTACAGTATTTGTGTATAGCCAAATCACGGCTGACACTACTGAAGTTCCAAAGCGTATTTGTTACATTCATTGCCAGAACCATGCTGGCCATACATGTTGAGTGCTGAGGGACCTGTGTGTGTGTTTTAAATGGCAACGTTTGTCCTTTTTTAATTTTTCCTGATGTGCAGCCCGCTTTCTTATTGTCCATGTCCCCCACTTTTGATACTAATAAAATGTATACAACATATATTATTGGTCGAGACCGCTGACTGCCTTGTTCCCCTCCCCCTAAGAACTCCTTGGGTTCCTTCCCTAGTTTTGTTTAGCTCAGTGGACCCAGGGCCACATCGGCCCTTTAGCAGACCCTCAATGCCTCCACTGTCAGCATGCCACTCTGAGCCTGTCCGCTTCCTCCCTGTGGAAGCGGACAGGCTCGGGAAGGCTTTTTTTCTGGTGGGAGAACGTTCTGTAGGAAACATCCCACTGTTCTCCCATCACTCTAATACCCAACCAAACTCTTCTTGTGTTAGTGCCTGCATGCTGCAAACTTCAGGAGCCGTGCACCTGATCTTCACTTCAGCTCAGGATCTTCAGAAATCCCCAATCTCAGGCTTTCTGCTTCCAGTCAGTGCTTTTTAGAAGGCATTTGATAGGGGGTTAGGTGATATCGCCTCCTCACTACCTGATTTAACCCTATAATGTCGCACTGCCTCTCTGCAATCGTGTACATTGCACACGGTGATGTGGCCCCTTTGAACTCAATGGGTGAGTTTGACAAGCAGTGCTGTAATGGGTGCTAGGAGAAAATTACCCGCGTTTGTAACCAAAAAATGTTTATGTTATCCTTTTTGATTTTCAGGGTAATATAAGTCGTCAAGAAGCAGTCAGTATGATTCCTCCTGTTCTTCTGAATGTCCAGCCACATCACAAGGTACGTTTTGCAACCTAGGGAATTTGTTAATGATAAATGATATAAATACTGTACCTAAATTATCCAAAGTAGTATATTGATGGTTCTTTATGAAATCATCATTTTACCTTGAATAGGCATTTAATTTCTAATTCTTGGTTTTCATCATAGATCTTGGATATGTGTGCTGCTCCAGGATCTAAAACAAAGCAACTTATAGAAATGTTACATGCAGACATGGATGTTCCATTTCCTGGTATGACATGACATGACTTAACTAAATTCACACATTTTTACTTGCAGCCCCTGATTACAGTTAGTTTGAGGGCTTCTAGAAAGGGCTGTGGGTTCTGTGCGGTGGATTTACTAAAACTGGAGAGTGCAAAATCTGTTACAGCTGTGCATGGTAGCCAATCGGCTTCTAACCTCATCTTGTTCAATTAAACTTTGACGAAAAAAAACTGGAAGCTGTTTGGTTTCTATGCAGAGCTGCACCAGATTTTGTATGCTCCAGTTTTAGTAAATAAACCCTTGTGTTCTTACACAAGCTAGTCAATTACACAGGATTTCTCTGTGTGTAACAATTTGTTTTTATATTTGATGTCTTTCTATCTTCTGAGTCCTTCTGGCAAACACTCTTCGCTCATGTGAAAATATTAATGATAAAATGATGACTGTTTATTCCAGAAGACCATGTAACTGTGTTAACACAACTGAAAAGCAAGTACATGAACTTTCCGTGGCTTGAAAAAGTATTGGCACTCCAAAGGGAGTGCCAATATAACACTGATGGTGCTTTTTGATGCATTCCCATTGGCTTACAATGGAAGGTGCCTTTTTGGTGCTCTTTTGAAAAACTTCACCAAAGAAGCAGCATCCAGGACTTTTCAAAGCATAGCACACCTACAGTGCAAAGAGGTACATAGGATTAAATGGGAAATAATTTGTATGTGCTTTTTCCACCCTAAAAAAGCGCCACAAAAGCACACCACTGTGTGAGGGGCCAAAAGTTTAGTTTTAGTTTCAAATCTGGCCCAAATAGAGGAAAAAAAAATTCATTTGGCCGCTCTGCTAAACTGTATACAACAAATTACTGATGCCACCTGCTGTTTTGAAAAGACTCCTCTTTGGATAGTTGGTCTGGGAAAAGTAATTTTAAAGAAAATTCCAGATCTGAATGTAAAAAATATAAATAAAAAAGTGGTTAAAATTTAATTACAAATGTGATGGATGGTAGGTGATTAGAAAGCGGAGCATCGTGGATCAATGAGCATGTGTTTGGATCAAGGTGAACATATGTGAGACTTGGGACCCTATTTAATACCGGCGATTACATCACACTGTGTCTGCATTTTAAACTGTATTCATAAAATGCAGAGCAGACTGTAAAGCCTTCAGTGTCCTATCTAGTGTTCTATGACCGGTCTCCAACTTCTTCTCATTCATTCCCCCAATAGGACTTCATTTGCATAGTCCCAAAGCAAGGTAAACTGCAGGCAGGTTAATACATCACACAACTGTGCTTTATAAAATGTGCCCCAGGAGCTCCTAATAGAAAAGCAGTGGTTAGGCTATACTAATACTTCACACATTAGAAGTGCCTAACGTTTACTGTAAAGCATGGCAGGGTAACTGTTTGTGGGTGTGCTAATGCTGGTTGGGGGGGAGAGCAAGAAGAAATAATCCAAAAAATGTTACCCCACTCACCGTGTAATGTCTTACCACCTCTTGCTTTCAGTACTTAATGTCTACAAGTTTAAACTTGCATTAGGGCAGTGATCAAAAGAATACTTCAAAGCTATGAAAAAGCTGTTTAGTGAAGGTACAGGTAATGGGAGCACTGTTCTAAATGGACTAGCTGGCACAATCGGCAATTCTCAAGTTCATCGACACATGACATTTTCAAAGTGTTGGCTATAGTTAGATAATAAATTAATTCAAAATATTGTTGTGTAAAAAGCATTAATTTCTATTGATGAGATGTTTGGTTACTCTGAATAGCTAGTATAAACATGAAAGGAATAAACATAATCTATATAATCTTGTGTGCTTTTAACAAAAAAATTTAAAAAATCTATTTTTATACAGCCATAATGGTGGTTTGCTGATTTTCTTTTCCCACTGCAAAGATTGAAAAATAAACTAGGCAATCTCTAACTGCATTAAAACGCCCACAATCCTAGAGCTAGAGACCCTGTGATCTTGGCCTACTTCTTTGGAAGGTGTTTTTGCCATTAAAAAAAACTTTGTTTTGTTATAAGAATAATGTCTCTTGTGTAAGAATAACTACCTTGACAAGTTGTTAAATTGTATTTATTGCTAGAATTCACATGAATTAAGTTACAATTGATATTGCTGCTAGCTAACTTTTTTTTTTCTTTTTCTGCAAATTTTTAGAGGGCTTTGTCATTGCTAATGATGTGGACAACAAGCGTTGCTATTTGTTAGTTCATCAAGCAAAGAGGCTAAGCAGTCCCTGTGTTATGGTGGTTAACCATGATGCATCGAGCATTCCCCGGCTCCTAGTTGAAAATAATGGTGCTAAAGAAGTGCTGTACTATGACCGGATACTTTGTGATGTACCATGCAGGTAAAACAGGATGAGACATTTTGTTCTAAATACAATTTCTTTTTTTATTATATTGCTGTATGTTAACACTATTAAGGGGCATGTATACCTTCTATCAAAATATACCTGAATTCAAAAAGCAAGAAAACCAACAACTGTGTAGTTGACTGGTTGTGCAGACTGAAATTTTAGGTCCATCCCTGCCAGCAGAGAGAGAGCGGGGAGGAGTGTGCCCCTTATTTAAATCATCCATTGGTGTGTGTAATCTTTTATCCAGGTTTGATAAGTGAGGGTTTTCAAAGTATAGCAGTAGACCGTGCTCTGGAAAACTTTCAGGCATCTTAAGAGCACGTGGCTGCAACTGCAAGTAGTACATATCAGATAATTGTATGTGCCATGTAATATTTATCCTATGTATTATTGAGGAGGATTGCTACTTGAGTTTTCACAGTGAGATGATTCCATCATGGGAGGCCTTGTCCCTTTTTTACTTTTAGTACTTTTATAAATTCGCCCTAGGCGATGAGCCCTGACCAGCTGTTGTCAGACCTTCCTCCTGTGTGGTGTAAAATGAAACTATTTTTGCTATCACTTTTGGAGGTGTCTGCCACCAGCAGTAAATGTACATACATGACCCAGGACCTTTTTTTCTTTTTTCGGTCTTTGAATTGTGTTTATTTGGATTTCAAAAATAATGACATACATTGGGATATGAGAGTACATAACAATAAGTCATAGTACCCAAAATGATACAGATTTGTACATAAAGTGTTAGAGGAGAGTAAATACAGAGAAAATTTGCTGGGTACATCTCTTCAAAAGGAAAAGAGAACGGTTAGTCAACAGTAATGTGAGCAACTAAAACAACAAGGGTGATGTTCCAAGGGGTACCTAGGGGGTTCTTGTGTCATTACAGATGAGCAGACCCAGGAACTTTTTTTTTATTGCTCAATAATGATTCAACCAACACAGCATGCAGCTTTGGGCCACGTTGTCTTTTCTGTTTTAATTTCCCTAGCGTTGAAAGCCCTTCCTCCACTCCCTGCATATTGCAGGCCCATTAACTCAAGTGCAGAGATTGCATCAAATGATTCCCTGAAAGACTTAAATTGTCACCTGGTTTCACATTTTTGCATATCAACAGTAAAAGTAAGTTAGATGTTCATGAACTGACATTTTAAGGGAATTATTTGAGGAAAGTGGAAAAATAACACTGGACCCTTAGGGTTAGCTCACTGGTATCACTATCTTAATTTATATCAACATCAATACTTTATCTATTATCTTGGGCAGGCAGCTTCTACTCCCCAGAAGATCGTCACTGTCACCTTTGATGGTAGTGTTTAAAAAAAAAAAAAAAAGGAAATTGAAGCACCACACCACTGCTAAGAGGTCCAGATACAACTCCATTCTATTCCAATAAAATTCGGGGGGACAATCCAAAAAGTATTGCATGCATTTCAGAGGTCTCAGAGTGCCTCCTCATTAGGGTTTTTTCCAGTGTGATTGCAAGCACAGGCCTTGTCGGTAGCTGGTTTGGCAGCCTAATGCATTGGCTACTTTTTGGATTGTCCCCCTGACGTTTAATGGAATAAAGTTGCATCTACACCCTTTAGCAAGGAAAGGAGGGAGGGCCTGTGTGAATTATACTTCAGTATCAACCAGCAGGCTTCTTGGTAGTATGCATGGCAACAAAGTGGTGGAAGGAATGAAACTTGCAGCAGCACTTCAGAGGAGAAGAAGCAACTCTAAGTGCAGCATTCCAGTGTTTATTTAAACAGTGGTTAAAAACACTTACAATATCCAAGATAAATTAGGCATGTCAGCCAGCATGGTAACATCTTAAGTCCTTTTCACCTCAGTTTTACTGCTCTTTATTGTGATCCATGTTTTGCGTTTAGTTACGCATACCTTTTTCTAAGGCTGTATTCAGACCCATGTAGAGCAATTTTCAGGTTTAATTTTATATGAGCTTTTTTGCACATGAATACAAGTGCTATTGACTTGAATTTCAAGTGTTTTACGTTCAAGCTTCAGGCCCTGGGCCTCTCATGGCTATTAGTATGTTAAAGAACTCACTACTGGGATCTCTTCTCTTAAGAATAATAAGAGTCTGGGCCCAGATGGGTATGTTGCTCGCTTCTATAAGATTTTTCAAGACCTCACCCCTTTCATGACTAAATCATTTAATGCGGTTGGCAGTGACTCCCCTATTCCCGACGCAGGAACTTAAGGCACATATTACGGTCTTGCCCAAACCAGGTAAGGACCCTACTTCATGCGACAGCTACCACCAACATAGACATTTGGTTGCATTCTAAAATTATGGCTAACCGACTCACTCCTTTTGATTCCCAATCTTGTACATCTTGATCAGGTGGGGTTTTCCCCGGGCAGGGAGGCTAGGGGTAATACCCTTTAAAACCTTTACCCTAATGGAACATGCCCAGAAGTGCCATATTCCAGCTTGCCTGCTTTCAGGTGACGCCGGAAAGGCGTTTGACCGGGTCCACTGGTCCTTTTTACAACAAACATTTCAACAGATTGATATTGGCCCTAAGTTGCTGACTAAAAAATATTGGCTTTATATATGTGCTCCTCAGTGAGGATCCACTCCAAAGGCCTCCTTTTCAGATCCTATATGGATCTGCAACGGTATGCGGCAGGCATGTCCTCTCTCCCCACTTGTATATTCTCACCATGGAACACCTGGCAATTGCCATTCGTCAACACGCCAATATTCTAGGCATTACGGTAGGCCCTCATCGGTACAAACTCTCCCTTTTATGCAGATGACCTTCTGTTATATATTACCGACCGCCTGACCTCTCCTCCATCTCTGGTATGGACGTTTGAAGAATTTGGTGCAATAAGTAACTTTAAGGTGAACTATGATAAGACAGAGGTTTTGAATATTTCTCTATCCCAATCATCTGTATCTCACCTACGACAAAATGTTGCCTTTTTAAATGGCAACCTATAGCTATAAAATATCTTGGTGTTAAAATTTCATCTATTAAGGTCTGCCCGATATGGCAGATCTTAATTATAAGCCCCTTCTTCAAATGATTCGTGCCTGTCTTAAATCCTTTGACAAGCCACACATTTCGTGGTTGGGTCGCATGAATACCATTAAGATGGATTTTTTTACCAAAATTACTGTACACCTTTCAGGCTGTTCCTGCTCCTCCATCTCCAGTTTTTTTTTTTTTTTTTTTCAATCTCTAAATAAGACTATCAGTACCTTCATATGGCGACATTAAAAACCCAGAATTCGACAAACTATCCTTACCTAAGCACAGGGACTGTGGCTCTTCCCTACGTACTGCTGTACTCTCATGCAGCTTCTTTGATCAGAGTGGTTGACTGGTGTCACTGCCATTCCACCAAATTGTGGACTCGTCTGGAGAACGATCTTATCTCCCCAGACCTTACATCCTTGTTATGGTTAGCACCCGATCAGAGACCCTCTAATTTATTGCCTTTTACTGTACTCGCTACTGTACAGACATGGGATACTTACTTGGGTAAGGGCTTACTCTCCTCCAGACCAAGTCCTCTGACCCCATTGTTCAGACTAACTTATTTTTCCTCCCCGTTGACCGGCTTTAAGTTTCTCTGTTGGCATCGCCAAGACGGTGCTCTTTTGAGCCGTACCCTCTGTGGCCGGACTCTTGTCTCCCTTTCCCAGATACTCCCCTCTTGTCATAGCTCATCACGTGCATGGCTGGAATACACACAGCTGAAACCTTACTTGAATACAAGGTCCTTTTATAGACCACCTAACATGACCTTGCACTGCTCTTGAATTGCTGCTTTCTCAATCCTCTAGACCGGACCACATACTTTCAAAGATATACCAGATCTTGCTGAGGGAGTCCTATCCACACCCACCACCATTTCTTTTGAAGTGGGAACAAGAATTGCAAATATCGCCGGAAGATATGGATTAGGACAAAATTGCTGGCTGTTTTATACAAACTTTCTATATCTTCTCATGCACATGAACGCAACTATCGGTGGGAAATAAAATCCCAAATGAACCACAGATCACAGTGCTATCTATGCTGCCGGCTTCTTAAAAACAAATTAAAAGAAACGTAATTGGGTACTTTTTCACAGCGGCTCTTTCGGTGATAGCTAGGCGATGGTGCCAGACTGAGGCTCCATCAATGGCTGAATGGGCTTGTGAGTTAGACAAGATCGAGTTAATGGAACATATGGTGCATGGGATGATGATAAATCTGAATCACTTAAACTTATGTGGACAGTATGGTCTAATTTCAGATACTCCTCAGACTTTGACTCCTTTATCGCTAACACCATCTGAGGTTTCAGTTTTACCCGAGACCTCCCCATGGTACCCTCCCCCCTCTTTTCCCTTCTCTTTCTTTCCTTCTTTCGTGTGTGTGTGTATGTGTGTGTATATATATATATGTATATGTATATATATGTGTGTATATATATATATATGTATGTGTGTGTATGTATGTATATATATATATATATATATATATATATATATATATATATATATATATATATAATATATTACACACGAGTGGATTTTGAGGGCTGGCGAGCTGTATGGCTGCCTGGGAGCAGGTGGTGAGCACCGCAGGTAGCCTGGGTGGAATGGGAGTCCTTTTCACAGCGATCAGAGGGGAAGAGAGAGAGAGACATCCAGGTGATCAGATTGTAGCAATAAGTTCATTTCAATTGCCATGTTCCCCACCGCTCGGATACAGCCCCTCCTCCTGGTACTGGAACTTTGATAGATCACCCATCCAATCCCGGTGACGGGTGATCTGTCAATTAAAGTTTCCCGGCCAGGGGGTAGGGGCTGTATGACGTTGAGTGGCGGGAACATGGCAATTGAAATGAAAGCTGTTATTGCTGTGTTCCCTGCACTGCGTTCTGATCACCTGGGCGGCTCTCCTGCCCTGCACAGGTAGGCTGCATTGGGCACAGGCAGCCTGCATTGGTGGGCATGAATAAAGTTGTTGTTAATATTTATTTTTATAACTTAAGTCTGCATAAAACATTTGTTTTTTTGTTCTACAATGCTTACAGCTTACCATTATGAGTGTCCAAATTTGGACACATCTATTCAGTAACAAGCTGTATTTGTATTGTAAACCTGTATGTTCTGCAAATACTTAAGAGATTAAACAAAAAACTATTTAAAAAAAAAAAAAAAAAAAAAGACAATATCTAAAAATGAGGGGGTGGGGTGTTCTATTGTCCAGGACCTATTTGCATTTTAGCCTGTAACTCTACTTTAAACCATATATGCACTTCATATTTCTGAAGAGACGCACTGATGCAATGTTGACTTGAGTTTTATTAAATGCACTCTGAGCATGATCTGTGCAGCTTTTTTTGTCTTGTAGTCCGTTTTTTTTTTAAGCTGTGCAAAACCTTCAAGAAGTATTTAAGTCTTAATTTTACACAAGGTTATGGTAATTTATCTGAAATATAGTCTTGGAGTATTATGCCAGCTGTACCTAGTGGCGTCAGTTCCCTAACTTTCTTTTTAGTTTCTGGTCTGCATTATTATGGTAAGTATGGTCATTCAGTGCAGAGTTTAATTACATTTTGTTCTTTGTTGCAGTGGGGATGGCACTTTGAGAAAGAATATAGACGTTTGGAAAAAATGGACAACATTAAACAGTTTGCAGTTGCATGGGTAAGAAAAAGCTTTTTAATTAGTAGTTTTTTTTTAATTTTTTTAGTAAATATTCCTAGTATAGGAATTGTTGTCACTGTGCATGTTATGCCATGGGTGTTTTTCTACTTAAAAATGTTTAAGTTACAATCTTTGCAAGTCAAACATTACATTTAAAATTGGCAACGTTTTATAGTCGTCCTGTCCAAGTTGGGCGACATGGGTTAGATTCTCCTTTCTAAACATGCTGTAGGACAAGATTTGCTGTAGCGTACTGTATGAATATTGGTGTGGCTAAGTTATATGGACATGTATTGACCCTTTCACATTATAGGCTGCGACAACGCAGCTTTGTCTGTGGAAGTACAAAGTATAGCGTGAAAAATAATGATTTGATCCCCTGCAGATTTTGTAAGTTTGCCCACTTGCAAGGAAATGAAGGGTAGAATATCAACCAAAAATCCAGAAAAAACACAATACAAATGTTATAAATTTGAGTTACAGAAGATCTGTAAAAGAGTGGCCCAAAATCTTTCCTGAGATGTGTGCAAACCTGGTCACCAACTACAAGAAACGTCTCAACCTCTCTGCTTGCCAACAAGGGTTTCTCCACCAAGTACCAAGTCATATTTTGCTTGGGGATCAAATCCTTTTTACTTAACTGCAACTTAAAATGTTACTAAACCCAGTAATATCAAAATAGGTAATTCCCCCCCCCCCCCCCACAGCGCCCCCCGCTTATAAGTCATCTTTTTACATTAACATTTCCCACTATATACCTTTTTGAATGATCTGTATTCCATGGTTACATTATAAACTGCAGTTTCTACAGTGCTGAGAGTTCAGGAATGTGGAGATTTTCAGCCTGTATACACGCGCACTTGTGTGATGTCAATATCATGTGACTTGGCTATCTCTGAGAACAAGAAACTGTTCTCTCCAGCATAAAAGACACAACTGAGCATGTGCAGGTTGGCAACCTTGCCTGTTCTTTCCAAGGTAGACATTGCAGGAGGGGGAGGATCTATGCATACAGGATAAAACAGCCTTTTTACACAATGCAGAGGATAAACTCCTAAAGTTCCAGTGCTGTACCCAAACAAAATTGATGTCCTTTTATTTATTTTTTTGTCCACAAATAAGGCTTTCTTTTGGTGGTATTTGATCACCTCTGCGGTTTTTATTTTTTGTGCTATAAACAAAAAAAGGCCGACAATTTTGAAAAAAAAAAAAAAAAAAATGGCTATAATATCCCCAACAAAAAGTAAAAAAAAAAATAATTTCTTCATCAGTTTAGGCCAATATGTATTCTGCTACATATTTTTGGTAAAAAAAAATCACAAGCGTATATTGATTGGTTTGCACAAAAGTTTTAGCGTCTACAAAATAGAGAATATATCTGCATTTTTACTATGTGATTTTTTTTTCCGTTTTTTTCCCCTAGTAATGTAGTAATGGCAGTGATCAGCGTATTTTAGTGGGACTGCGACATTGCAGTGGACAGATCGGACACTTTTTTTTTTTTTTTTTTTTTTTTTGGGACCGGTGACATTTATACCTCGATCAGTGCTATAAAGATGCACTGGTTACTGTATAAATGACACTGGCAAGAAAGAGGTTAAGTGTGTCCTAGGGTGGTGTTACTAATGAGGGGGGGGAGTGGACTGACTGGGAGTACAGAGATATCACTGTTCCTAATCACTAGTGACAGACAACCACACTGTACTCCCGTGACAGAACAGGGATCTGCTTTGTTTACATTGGCAGATCCCCGTTCTGCCTCTCTGTGTAGCGATCATGCATTGCCGGCGAACAGTGCAGTCGCTGGCCATGCGTATCCACTCTGGCGCAGTGCCAGATGTATCTATTAACCACTTCAGCCCTGGAAAGGATTTGCCACCTTAATGAACAGGCTATTGTCTTTAATCGTACATCATGGGACACAGAGCCATAGTAATCATTATGTGGGTTATAGGCCACCTTCAGGTGCTGGACACTGGCAGACCTAAACAGGAAGTTGCCTCCCTATATAACCCCTCCCATACCAGGAGTACCTCAGTTTTTTCGCTAGTGTCTAAGGTGTTGGTCACGAGTGAAGATGTGCTGTGCTGAGCTCCACTGGAGCAATCCTTGCTGGGGCCAGCTATGCAGCCGGATCCATTCAAAGTGTCTTTTAGGCTGAATTGAATGGTACCCGGGCCTCGTGTCCGAAGAAACGAGGTTTTACCTGTAACGCTTCTCTTTTTAGAGAGCTGGACCTCGGGATCCAGTACTTTGGTATTTTAAGCCATAAAGTTTTACTGGCGGGGTGCTATTACAGGTCCAGGAGTGTGGGTTCCCCGAGGGTCCCCGATTCCTGAAGGTTTAACGGAACCCACCGTGAAGGGTGAGAATTGGGTCTGTTGGTTTTACCGCAGGGAACCCTGCGGTGGGAAAAGTAAGTGGAGTTTTTCTAAGAAATGTTTTATGAAATGTCTCCTTTTTAAAGTAAATAAATGTTGTCATGCCTAAGTCTCACCACTGGGGGCTGTATGGAGCACATACCTTCTCATGCTTTCCTCAAAGATCACACTGTGTCAGGAAGCAGCAGGCTCTTTTCCTCTGGCGAACAGCTGAGACCTCCGGTGAGTTTGGGAGGGTTTTTGCTTCCACCAGACACCCCCCACCTGGGCTAAGCTCTCCCCTTCTTCACAGGGAAAAGGGAGAGCTAAAATGATCGGCGATGCCGTTTTCTTCCACTGCCCCTGCACGGCGGCTCTCAGATTTCCTCCTCGCATCCCTCCCTCATTCACAAGCCGATCCCGTCGGATCGGAGGCCCGCACGGGAAAGCTCTCTTTTGAAAAAGAGGAAGGGGGCACGATGCAAGGAGGCGGTGGGGCTTAGGGCAGCGTTGGCGTCCTCCAACGTGCAGCGCGGGAGTATGTTTAAAAAAAAAAAACAAAACTCCATTTATGCTGGCTGCAATTTGTCGCAGGGACACAAGAGCAAAGAGGGGCATGAAAGAGGTTTGGTGACACAGGCATTCCTTTTTGGACACATTTACTATTCGCATCTGGCTGAGCATTAGTGGCAGTGGCTGGACTATTGCTCAAGCAGTGGATGCAATGCTTCTGGTAGTACCTCTGCTTTTGTGCATCGGGCTATGGTCAGAAGGGGGGCTAGAAACATCCCTAAAGAGGGCTAAAGGGATCTCCCTCAAGCTCTGAAAACCTAAAACCTATCTCTACAATGGCATCCTCCCCTGAAGAGAGTGAGCCTTCAGGGGCCATGGAATGTTTGCAGTTGTGTACAACACTGCAGCCCCTGCATATATTTCTAAAAAGGTTTTTTCTCAGCCATGATAGAATGGGTAAAAGGTTAGCGACTTAAATCGCATCCCAGATTGTAATAAAATGCGACAGATTCCATACATTTACCTGAGGATCTGGGGGTGAGAGATGTTTTCTCTCAGAGGACCGTGAACAGGCTGATGACTCCTCTTCTGAGGGGTCATGCGGAAGATCAACCTCACATGGTGGGTGCAATTTCTTACTGAATTGGTCCGCTCCACATTTTATGCTACCTTTAACTCAGTGTCCTCTTCTTTTTCTTCTTGTTTTTGGTTTGCTAAAGCCTCCTCAAAACGGAAACTTTATATCAAATACTTACCGTAATTTTCCTTTCCTGATGGACTCCATGGCAGCATACGTATGGGTTAATCCCGCCTCTCATACCTCATAGGACCCCACTCCCATAAATCTTTGCTTCTAGTCAGAGACCGTGTTCCGTAACTTAGCCTACTCCAGCAAATGGGAGGCAACTCCTGCTGCCATGGAGTCCATCAGGAAAGGAAAATTACGGTAAGTATTTGATATAAATTTTCCGTTTTCCTGACAGACTCCATGGCAGCATACTTATGGGAAATGACTAGCCATACACACCCGGGTGGGCAATTGCTGGTTAAAGAAAAAAAGGTTTAATTGGCACCATCAACAGATAATACGTGCAAACCAAAATTAACCGATGACAAGTAAGCCGGTTCTACACAATAGTGCATCATAAAAGTATTAATTGATGACCATGAGACCGCTTTACAGATTACTTCCGGAGATACATGCTGGGATGCTGCCCACGATGTAGAAATGCTCCTGGTAGAATGAGCGGTCACTGCCTCCGGAGGAGCCAAACCCTTAGACTTATAAGCCCACTGAATGGCCTGAACAATCCATGCTGCGATGGTTCTAGAGGAAGCACGCTTTCCCTTGCTTTTACCATGGAAGAGAACAAACAGGTGATCAGATTGGCGAAAAGAAGCTGTGGCTTCTAAGTATTGCTTTAGAACTTCTCCGACATCTAGAGGATGAATATTAGAGTCCTCAGAAGACCTGAACGTAGGAAGAACAATTTCCTGATTTTCATGGAAGACAGTTGTTACTTTGGGATTTGAACCTAAAATAGGAATCAGGACCACTCGATCTGGGAAGAAAGTAAAGAATGGTTCTTTGAATCCTAAGGAACCAATTTTGGAAGCCCTCTTAGCCGATGTTATGGCTACTAAAAAGACCACTTTGAGGGAAAGTTCCTTAATAGATGACTGGTCCACATGACGTATTTCTCTTCCTGCGAAGAAGTCCAAGACAAGAGGAAGATCCCATTTAGAAAATCTTGGTTTTCTTGGTTTTCTTTGAGGTCTAAGTCTTATTGCTCCCCTGAAGAACTGTCTAGTAAGGGGGTGCCTGGCCCATGATACACCTGTGAAGGCGGAGATTGCAGAAACTTGGACTTGTAAGGAGCTAACCGATAAAGACAGGTCCAGGCCTGTTTGCAGAAAACCCAGAATATCCTGCATCCTTGGGTCAATACAGGAACCATTAGTGGAGGCCCCATAGTCCGCAAACTTTGACCAAATTCTTTGATAGACTCTGTTGGTGCCCACTCTTCTGGCATTCAACAATGTAGCAATCGCTGAACTTGGACATCCTAGTGCTTCCAGCCTTCCCCTCTCAACCACCAAGCCATCAGATGGAGATGAGATGGGCATGGGTGAAGAGACGTTCCTTGCGACAGGAGATCTGGTCTGGACGGGAGAGGGACCGGATCCCGGTAACTGAGCTGAACCAGGAGAGGAAACCATGGCCTGTTGGGCCAGAAAGGAACAATTGCCACTACTTCGACTTCTTCCCACCTGAGCCTCGATAGAAATCGGAGAATGACTGGTACCGGGGGAAAGGCATAGGCCTTGTGTGGAATCTCCACTGGTCCGTCAGGGCCTCCGAAGGCTTGGGGACAACGACACCTCGTGTAATATTTCTGCAGTTTGAAGTTGCAAGGGGATGCAAACAGATCTACTTCCGGCAATGCTCCCAGAGACAAGACCCAGTTGAACACTTCGGTGTGGAGAGACCATTCGTTGTCCAGGGTGACCCATGAAAGGAAGTCCGCCTGGACATTCTGAATTCCGGGGAGATAAACAGCCGATAAATTTGTCAAGTTCGCCTGGGCCCAGGACATGGTGCCCCCCTGCCTCTTGATGTAAGACACTGCAGTTGTATTGTCCAGTCTCAGGAGGACTGAGGCCCCTGATGTCAGGTGGGAAAAGGCTTGAAGCGCACGGAAGGCAGCTCGAAGCTCCAGGATATTTGAGACTATCCCTTGGGATGGGAAGTCCAATCTGCCTTGGGCTACCTCCGTTAGACAGAGAGAGCCCCAACCTCTGTTGCTTGCATCCCTTGTCACCGTGATCCAGGAGACAGGTGCTATGGAATGGCAATTGAGAAGATTCTTCCGTTGCAGCCACCAGGGGAGGCTCTCCCGCATGGAGGTGGTTACCCATACAAGATGGTCTTGAGACCCTGGATCCCACTGTTGGAGAAACCCCTTCTGAAAGGGCCGCATCTTCCATTGCGCCCACCTCACCATGGGGGCTGTGGCTACCATGCTGCTGATTATCTTTAGACATTGCGAGGCTCTGAGAAGAGATGATGATGCTAGACAAATTCTTTCCCGAATCACCGGAACTTTCTCCAGAGGCAGAGAGATGGTGCTTTCCACCGTGTTGAATTGGGCTCCAAGGAATATTAGAGACTGCGATGGATCTAGATGACTTTTCTCCTTGTCCAACAGCCAACCGAACTCTGTTAGGGTAGAGATGACCTGATCTCGATGTGCCAACAGTTGATCCCTGTCTTGTGAAAGCAGAAGTAGGTCGTCCAAATAATGGTGTAACCGGATACCTTTGACCCTGATTAACGCTACCACAGCCAATAAGAGCTTCGAAAACACTCGATGCGATGTTGTAAGCCCGAATGGGAGACATGTGAATTGGAGATGGCTCTGATCTACTGCGAATCGGAGATACACCTGGAATTCCCTTGCAATCGGCACATGAAAGTAGGCATCTTTCAGGTCTATGGAGACAAGCCAATCTCTCGGTTGTATCGTCTGGCGTATTGTTTTCCTTCTTGATGAAGGAGTTCAGATATGTCAAGTCGATTACAGGTCTCCAGGACCCATTCTTTTTGAGGACCATGAAAAGGGGGAGTACACCCCTAGAAATCTTTCTTCTGTTGGTACTTGAATGGCGGCCCCCTGGGCTACTAGTGAATCTGTATATGGCACAAGAACCTGTTTCTTCTCCTCTAAGTGTGGAAGAGCTGTAGGAACAAACCAGTGTGTGGGTGGACTGCTGAACACCCAAGTATGACCCGAAGAGACCGTTTTGACTGTCCAGAAATCCCGAATCGAGGCTGCCCAGACGTGCTGGAAACGGAGTAAACAAGCCCAGACTCGCTCCGTCTGGACAAGCTCTATATCAAAAGGACTTTGCAGCCTCACGTCCCCCAGAAGAGGCTGACTTTGAGGACTTCTGCTCTGAAGGTTGATTTCTCCTCCAGTTTTTTCTGAAATCACGGCCAGGTCTGTAGCGACGTGCATCCCTCGCACGCTCCTGATCTTGTCTGGGATGAGTTTTTCTCTGACCAAAAATATGGCGATCCTGGTGTAAGAACCCCGATATACCCCCTGTAGCACGGGTAATGGCAGAGTCAAGTTTATTCCCAAAGAGGGAGGAGCCCTCAAAGGGAATTTTACACCATGCCTGTTTAGAGGCAGGATCCGCAACCCACGGGCGCAACCACAAGGCGCGCTTCGCCGTGACTGAAGAAAGCATGACACATGCCACAAGGCGGATAATATCAAGGGATGCCTCCCCCAGAAAGGCTGATGCCAGCTTCAGCTCGTGTACTGGTGAGTTCTTGAGAAACTCCTCAGAGATCTTTCCCAACACTGCATCCATGTCATCCGTCCATGCTTCCATAGCTTTAGACAAAGCTGCAAGAGCCAGGGCTGGTTTACAAGCCATGCCTGCCGTAATATAAATGCGTTTGAGGTCGGTGTCGATCTTCCTCTCCGCACCATCTTTAAAAGAAACGGTGTCTTCCAGAGGAAGCGTGACATGTTTCACTAACCTCATTAAAGCCGCATCAATGAGGGGTGCCGCTTCCAGATGCTTTACCTCCTCACCTTTGAATGGGTACATTTTCGCTATCTTGGAAATCAGCGAGTTTTCCCTCTCAACTTTACTCCATTCATCTGAAATAATTTCCCCAAGTTCACCCAGGAAGGGGAAGTTTGGGCGTTCTTTCTTGAGCTGCTTGAAGTACTTCCTCTGTTTTAGAGGGTGCTTCTACCGGCTCCTCCCATCTCAATGCGTTTTTAACCGCTTTAACTAACTGAGGAACCAAGCAAAAATCAAATCCTGTACTGGAGTCTTCCACCTCCGCTTCGCCGTCGGAGGAACCACTTAAAGAGAGACTTCGACGAGAGGGACCTGGAACCTCAGGGTCGACCCTGTCAGGAACTGGTGGTGGAGCAGCAGGAGGGCTGTATGTACGGACGCGATCTGTCCTGTTCAGAGATTCTTGAACCACTCTTCTAACCAGAGCTTCCACCTGTTGGTCTCCAGCTCCACGTTCCTTTACAGCTCGAGAATAGCATGACTCAGAGAGATTTATCCTCTGTGACCTGAGCTTTACATCCCCAGCATGATCTCCTATTAGAGCGGCTGGAATGGCGGTGAGAATGACTAGACATGGACCGTCTGGAAGATGATCTAGGGCGTCTGGAACTTGACGTTGAATGACGATTTTTGTCATTAGCTTTACGTGCCGAGGAACGGTGTTCAGACCTAGAAAGGCTGAGGGAAAGAGAGTTAACATGCACCTAACCACTATCCCAAATCAAACAGGCAGAGGAAAATCAATTCCATCCTACCTGCAGAGTAAGGGTTGGCCACTGGGGGGCGGTGACACATCCATGGCAAAAAGGAATCAAAACCACTGAAAGCAATCAATACAGCATATTTGGAAAAGCAACAGATGGATGAGCAGGATAAGCATAGGCAAGTAGTGCAGCATAACCCCTTACCTTAAACAGCAGAGATATGCGCTCGGGGAAGCAGCTGCTGCAGCTTGTAAGGCAACCCAGAGAATAGCTGAATCTGACAGCTATTTGAATCTGCCGCCCCCCCGAATGATGTCATCGCGCATCAGCGTGCCTACGCCGTGCCCGATGCCACCCCATAGACCTCGCGCGCATGCGCGACCGCCATCTTGCCCGGACTGCGCAGCGCAACCAAGCCTCGACCTGAATCGCGGCTCGCGCATGGGCAGACGGGTTGAAAGGCGGCGAACTGGGACGCAGATGCGTTCCAGCCGCCATGGCCGGACAAACAAACACAAAACTTGGAGACGCAACAATACAAATACAAAAACAGCTGCCATATACTTGATAAAGGAGCATTATACATTACCACCACGGCATTACTTCGATCTGGCCTGGGACTGGGAGCCATGTTGCTCATGCTGCACGACCAGGGCATTTCAATAAAGGGCCTCCCGCTAATAGCTGGGACGATTGGCCATGCTGCCGCTTGCCTGCCAATGGCTGGCTAGTAAGATCTTCAAGGCATCGCAATAACTGCCCATGTCCACCCTGCTAATAGCCAAGGTAAATGGACTCCAGAAAAAAACACCGCCAGGACGCCATCTTCACGTGCAAATCACCAGGACTGGACCGACAACATCCTAAGGTAAGACTACCTTGGTCCTAGGAGGAGGACAAAAAAGGAACACGGTCTCTGACTAGAAGCAAAGATTTATGGGAGTGGGGTCCTATGAGGTATGAGAGGCGGGATTAACCCATACGTATGCTGCCATGGAGTCTGTCAGGAAAGGGGTGTATGCCTTTCCTGTCCATTCATTGTTGGGAAAGTTGGTGTATTCTGAGTGGGATCACCCAGATAAGGATTTTTTTCCCCTCCTAAAAAGTTTTTCACACTTTATCCTATGGAGGAGAAAACTTTTTAAAGGTGGAAGATATCGGCAATTGACACTGCTATATCTTCTGAATAAAAGTTTGACTTGTCCGGCAGACAATTCTCAAATACTTAGGGATCCAATGGATAAAGAGTTGGAATTCCTATTAAAATATATATATTTTCCTGACAGGTTGAGTGTCTCAGCCTGTGCTGACAGTAATTGGTATGTGTCAAATCCTTGAGAGACCAGTTTTAAACAGGTGCTCAAAATTATCCCTGTTCAGCAGGCCCAGGTTCTGGCAAGTTCCTAGTAGCTTTATGTTGACAATCGACTTTCAGAGATTCTATCTTCAGGCCTCACACCTTTCGCTGGGCTGGTACATATGCATAGAATACTATCGTTGAAAAATTGGTCAGCCGAAGCATCATAAAAAAACAAACAAAAAAATAAAAAATAAAAACTCCTGGCTGGTTTTCCTTTTTGCGGTGAACTGTATCTTGGATAATTCATCCAAAGAATTTCTAATGGAAAGGTACCCCTTTGCTATTTAAGAAAAGGAGTAAATGTATTTCATTTAAACAAGCTCCTTCTCCAGTGCCAGGGGCATCAGCCTCCAGGCAGTCACAACTGCTTCCGCCGTCAAGTTCAAGAGGTAATCCTCAGGGACAAATGAAACCTACAAACACGGTTCTAAAACCTCCTTATGAGGGGGGCGCCCCCGCTCGCTCGGGGGAGAAAGACTTCTGCAGTTCTCAAGGGCTTGGCAGAAAGAATGTCGAGACAGATGGGTGGCTTCTTCAATAGCTTTAGAGTACAATCTGGGATTTCAAGAGTTCCCATCTCCTCGTTTTCTCAGATCAGCCATTTCTAAAGATCCAGAGAAAAAAGTCTCTCTAGCATTGGACTATCCTTTAGCAAAAAGTGGTCATGCTGGTCCCCGTGAAAGAGCTGAAGTTGAGGTTTCATTCAAACCTTTTTTCACGGCAAAATCGAATGGAGGTGTCAAACCCATTCTGGATCTCAGAAATCTAAACCGGTTCCTGAATATCTGCTGTTTTTCTTATCGTACATCACGGGACACAGAGCCATAGTAGTTACTATGTGGGGTTATAGGCCACCTTAAGGTGATGGACACTGGCACACCCTAAATTAAAAAGTGCACTCCCTGTATATTTGCTCCCACTGGTGGGAGTACCTCAGTTTTTTCGCCAGTGTCTAAGGTGTTGGTCATGAGTGAAGATGTGCTGTGCTGAGCTGCTCTGGAGCATTCCTTGCTGGGGCTAGCCATGCTGACCAGATCCAAAGTGTCTCTTTTGGCCAAATTGAATGGTACCCGGGCCTCATATCCGAAGAAACTAGGCTTTGCCTGTAAATGCTTCTCTTTTTAGAGAGCTAAACCCCCGGGATCCAGTACTTTTTGGTAGTAAGGCCATAAAGTTTTACTGGCAGAAGTGCTGTTACAGGTCCAGGATAGTGGGTTTCCTGAGGATCCCCAGCTCCTGAAGGTTTAACAGAACCCATCGTGAAGGGAGAAAATTGGGTCTGCTGGTTTACCACAGAAAACCCTGCAGAGGCAAAGTTGAGTTTTCTAAGAACTTTTTAAATAAAAAAAATTTCTTATGAATGTCTCCTTTTAAGATCAGTAATTGTTGTCATGCCTATGTGTCACCACTGGGGGCTGTATTGAGCACTCACCGTCTCAGGCTAAGAGAACACGCTGTGTCAAGGAGCCGAGATGCTGCTTTCTCCAGGCAGACAGCAGGGCCTCCGGTAAGCTTGAGGGGAGTTCTTCTCCCCACCTATCGCCCCCCTGTGCTGACAGTCTCCCCCACTTCATGGGGGAAGAAGCACTTTAAGTTTTTATTTGAAAAAAAAAAAAGAGAAGAAAACTAGCGTGATCAGCGCGCCGCTCGGCAGCTTACAGACCCCCCCCCCCCACGCCATGCTGCTCCTTCCCGTAGGTCCCAGAGGACCTGTAGTCCGCTGCTCGCGCGGGAAAAAGTTTTCTTTTAAAAAGAAAAAGCGGAAGAGCTGTAGGCAACGTGGGGCTTGTCGGCGTCCTCCGACGCCCAACACGAGGAGGCAAGGTTTTAAAAGCACCTTTTTGTGTTGCTGCAGGCTGTGGAGGGACATAACAGCTAAAGGTGGTGTTAAGAGGTTTGGTGACACAGGCATTTCCTTTGACACATTTTTACTGCTGCATCAGGCTATAGCTCAAGCAGTATATGCATTCCTTCTGGTAGTACCTCTGCTTTGTGCATCGGGCTATGGCAGAAGGGGGGTAAAAACACCTCAACACGGTGAGCCGTCGGGAACGGCAAGTGTAGTAGCTGCTCTTAAACACTGCAGGCCCTGTGTATATTATCAAGGAGGTTTTTTTTTTTTTTTTCTTGGACCACTTTAAGCTTTAAGTAAAAGTTTGATACGTTAATTGCATCCCAGAGTGTGGCTAAGGGTAACCGGTCCCTGTCCATTGCTCAGGACCATCATACTGAGAAAAAGGGAGCGAGCAATGGCAAATTTCTCTCTAGGACCAGGAAAAGGCTGATGTCTCCTCTTCTGAAGAACCTGATGCGAAGTATCAAGCTCGCAGGAAAGGTTGTTTACAGTCGCTCACTGAATTGGTCTGCTCCACATGTTTACTGCCAGTAACAGTCAGTCGATGAGCCCACTTCTGCTTTAGGTTGACTAAAAGCCCCCCCCCCCTAATCTGTTCATCCTTTTTCTATCCATTCATGGCCTGAAAGCTTATGTATTCATAGTGAGAGCACCCAGATAAAGTTTTTTCCTCTTAACCACTTCAGCCCCGGAAGGATTTACCCCCTTCCTGACCAGAGCACTTTTTACAATTTGGCACTGCGTCGCTTTAACTGCTAATTGCGCGGTCATGCAATGCTGTACCCAAACAAAATTTGTGTCCTTTTCCTCCCACAAATGGAGCTTTCTTTTGATGGTATTTGATCACCTCTGCCGTTTTTATTTTTTGCGCTATACACGGAAAAAGACCGAAAATTTTGAAAAAAAATTATATTTTCTACTTTTTGTTCTAAAAAAAAATCCAATAAACTCAATTTTAGTCATACATTTAGGCCAAAATGTATTCGGCCACATGTCTTTGGTAAAAAAAATGTCAATGTGTATATTTATTGGTTTGCGCAAAAGTTATAGCGCCTACAAACTAGGGTACATTTTCTGGAATTTACACAGCCTTTAATTTATGACTGCCTATGTCGTTTCTTGAGGTGCTAAAATGGCAGGGCAGTACAAAACCCCCACAAGTGACCCCATTTTGGAAAGTAGACACCCCAAGGAAATTGCTGAGAGGCATGTTGAGCCCATTGAATATTCATTTTTTTTGTCCCAAGTGATTGAATAATGACAAAAAAAAAAAAAAAATACAAAAAGTTGTCACTAAATGATATATTGCTCACACAAGCCATGGGCCTATGTGGAATTGCACCCCAAAATACATTCAGCTGCTTCTCCTGAGTATGGGGATACCACATGTGTGGGACTTTTTGGGAGCCTAGCCGCGTATGGGGCCCCGAAAACCAATCACTGCCTTCAGGATTTCTAAGGGCATACATTTTTGATTTTACTCCTCGCTACCTATCACAGTTTTGAAGGCCATAAAATGCCCAGATGGCATAACCCCCCCCCAAATGACCCCATTTTGGAAACTAGACACCCCAAGCTATTTGCTTTGAGGCATGTTGAGTCCATGGAATATTTTATTTTGACACAAGTTGCGGGAAAGTGACAAATTTTTTTTTTTTTGCACAAAGTTGTCACTAAATGATAGATTGCTCACACAGGCCATGGGCATATGTGGAATTGCACCCCAAAATACATTTAGCTACTTCTCCTGAGTATAAGGATACCACATGTGTGGGACTTTTTAGGAGCCTAGCCGCGTACGGGGCCCCGAAAACCAATCACCGCCTTCAGGATTTCTAAGGGTGTAAATTTTTGATTTCACTCTTCACTGCCTATCACAGTTTCGGAGGCCATGGAATGCCCAGGTGGCACAACCCCCCCCCAAATTACCCCATTTTGGAAAGTAGACACCCCAAGCTATTTGCTGAGAGGCATGGTGAGTATTTTGCAGCTCTCATTTGTTTTTGAAAATGAAGAAAGACCAGAAATTTTTTTTTTTTTTTTTCAAAACTTTGTGACAAAAAGTGAGGTCTGCAAAATACTCACTATACCGCTCAGCAAATAGCTTGGGGTGTCTACTTTCCAAAATGGGGTCATTTGGGGGGGGGGGGGGGGGGGGTTTGCCACCTGGGCATTCCATGGCCTCCGAAACTGTGAATAGGCAGTGAAGAGTGAAATCAAAAATTTACGCCCTTAGAAAGCCTGAAGGCGGTGCTTGGTTTTCGGGGTCCCGTACGCGGCTAGGCTCCCAAAAAGTCTCACACGTGGTATTCCCGTACTCAGGAGAAGCAACAGAATGTATTTTGGGGTGTAATTTCACATATTCCCATGGCATGTTTGAGCAATATATCATTTAGTGACAACTTTGTGCAAAAAAAAAAAAAAATGTATCTCTTTCCCGCAACTTGTGTCACAATATAAAATATTCCATGGACTCGACATGCCTCTCAGCAAATAGCTTGGGGTGTCTACTTTCCAAAATGGGGTCATTTGGGGGGGTTTTGAACTGTCCTGGCATTTTATGCACAACATTTAGAAGCTTATGTCACACATCACCCACTCTTCTAACCACTTGAAGACAAAGCCCTTTCTGACACTTTTTGATTACATGAAAAAAATATTTTTTTTTGCAAGAAAATTACTTTGAACCTCCACACTTTATATATTTTTTTTAAAGCAAATGCCCTACAGATTAAAATGGGTGTTTCATTTTTTTTTTTTTTTCACACAGTATTTGCGCAGCGATTTTTCAAACGCATTTTTTGGGGAAAAAACACACTTTTTTAAATTTTAATCCACTAAAACACACTATATTGCCCAAATGTTTGATGAAATAAAAAAGATGATCTTAGGCCGAGTACATGGATACCAAACATGACATGCTTTAAAATTGCGCACAAACGTGCAGTGGCGACAAACTAAATACATTTTTAAAAGCCTTTAAAAGCCTTTACAGGTTACCACTTTAGATTTACAGAGGAGGTATACTGCTAAAATGACTGCCCTCGATCTGACCTTCGCGGTGATACCTCACATGCATGGTGCAATTGCTGTTTACATTTGACGCCAGACCGACGCTTGCGTTCGCCTTAGCGCGAGAGCAGGGGGGACAGGGGTGCTTTTTTATTTTCTTTATTATTTTTTTGCTTTTTTATCTTATTTTTAAACTGTTCCTTTTCTTCCTTTTTTTTTTTTTTTTTAAATCATTTTTATTGTTATCTCAGGGAATGTAAATATCCCCTATGATAGCAATAGGTAGTGACAGGTACTCTTTCTTTGAAAAAATTGGGGTCTATTAGACCCTATATTTCTCCTCTGCCCTCAAAGCATCTGACCACATCAAGATCGGTGTGATAAAATGCTTTCACAATTTCCCAATGGTGCTGTTTACATCCGGCGAAATCTAAGTCATAAAATGCTCGTAGCTTCCGGTTTCTTAGGCCATAGAGATGTTTGGAGCCACTCTGGTCTCTGATCAGCTCTATGGTTAGCTGGCTGAATCACCGGCTGCATTCTCAGGTTCCCTGTTGAGACAGGAGAGCCAGAGAAAAACACGGAAGACGGTGGGGGGGGGGGGGGCATTCCCTCCCACTGCTTGTAAAAGCAGTCTAGAGGCTAATTAGCCGCTAGGATTGCTTTTACATGAAAGCCGACCGCTGGCTGAAAAGAATGATACCTAAACCTGCAGGCATCATTCTGGTATAACCACTCAAATTTGTGAATGGCGTGCCTGAAGACAAAAAAATGGTTAACAATAAAGCACAGTAAACGGTAAAGTATAAAAAATTGCATAACTGAAAAGCAAACATGATAAAACATAATAACAATAAAACATTGCAGAATAGAATACAGTAAAAAAGAGCAGAACAATAGAGAGAGAGAGAGAGAGAACAATAAAACAACTATTTTTTTTATTTTATATTTTTGTTTGTGTGTGTTTTTTTTTTTTTTTACACTTTTTTTTTGTAACTTTTATAACTGTAACCGGTTCCAGGTTCGGGTCTCTCAAAATGCGATGGCATCTTGGGAGACACTGTGAAAGTGTGCCTAGTCTGTGCAGTGCTGTACCCTACGCTAATACTCAACTAGTGAATGGTAGCGTTCAAAACATTCACCAATGCAAAGACCAGGATTGTCAGGACAGGAGGGACAATAATAGCGGGTGTCACGCCTATATCTGCGCTTGCTGCAGACACATCTTTTTTGGGGGGGTTCGTCAGGTAGGGGTACTCGGGAGGACATAAAGAAAATGCCTCTCATGCAGCCGACTGCATTTGGTTGGGGATGTGAATGGGGGAAGTACGGGTGCTGCAGAAGTGGTGGGTTCCCAATTAGGATTGGCAAATGCAGCAGGAAGGGCATTATGGGCACGACGGGCCTCTGTTTGTCTTTTTGGTGGCAGCGGGACACTACTTGTGCTTGCCACCTCACCAGCTTGAACTGCACTTATGGGACTCGCCACGTCACCAAGTGTTACTGCAGTGCTGGTTTGACTACGACCGGGGTGTACTAGGGCGCTGGTGCTTGCCAGTTCACCAAAACGCTACCAAAAAAACTGTTAGCGATCGCAGGGATCAGGCCTGACTCTGCGAACGCTGCAGTTTTGCATTTAGTGTTTTGTAAGTGAGTGATCGATCGATACTGCACTTGGCTGGGCTGGGCCGGCGGAGGGGCAAAACGCAGGTGCTAGCAGGTATCTGGGCTGATCCCGCTAACACTGCTTTTTTGGGAACCCTAAACTGCTGGGGACGCTAGTATAGATCTGATCGGATCAGATATTGATCCGTTCAGATACTATACCACTAAGGGAGGTGTATGCTGCGTGCGTGGGTGTTAGCAGTACTGGCGCTAATCTGACGCTGCCTGGGGCGACGCATATCACCGCCGGGCGATCAGGGGGCTAAACCTTTATTCGGTAAGAAACGGCGGGTGCCCTGACACTATAAAAAATAAACGAACTAACCAGCGTCACTCGTAACGGTTATACGGTGATCAGTGGTGAAAGGGTTAACTAGGGGGCAATCAAGGGGTTAAAACATTTATTAGGTAGTATATGGGGGGTCCCTGTCGCTATAAAACGCTGACGGCGAACCTAAATATTTACGTCCCTAACTAGCGGAACCAGTGACACTAATACAGCGATCAGAAAAATGACCGCTTAGCGACACTGGTGACGGGGTGATCAAGGGGTTAAAACTTTATTAGGGGGGGTTAGGGGGGTACCCTAGACCTACAGGGGGCTAACCCTAACTGACCTACCACTTATAACTGTCACAAACTGACACCATGCAGTAATTAGAAAAAAAAAAAAAAAAACACTGCTTGGTGTCAGTGTGACAGGGAGGGGGAGGGGTGATTGGGGGGGATCGGGGGTGTAAAGTGTGCCTGGCATGTTCTGTGTGTGTGTTGGTGCACTCACTTGTCTTCTCTCCTCGGCGCCGGAACGGAAACTGCCGAGCCGAGGAGAGATGACATCACATCCTCTGCCTCTGTGTACTATACAGAGGCAGGGGATGTTTCTCATTGGCTGGGAGTGATCGCGAGGGGGGGGGGGGGGGCACGATCGGATGGCCTCCCTCTGATCGCGGAACGCTCCCAGGCAAATGCCGACCGCCGCTGGCACCGGGGGGGGGGGGGGGGTCCGACCGGACCCCCCGCCCGCGGGAAGGTAATCGCGTACCAGGTACGTGATTTTGCCTGCCCGTGCCGCTCTGTTCACGTATATAGGCGTGAGGCGGTCGGCAAGTGGTTAAAAAGTTCTCAATACTTTATTCTATGGAGGAAGGGTTTTATGGGGAGTTCCAGCAATTAGCTGCTATATCCTCTGCAAACGAAAACCTGACTTGTCCAGTAGAACAAAGCTCATATGCTAAGGGGACCAACAGATAAGATGTTGGAGTTTTTAAAAAAAAAAAAAAATATATATATATATATATATATATATATATATATATATATATATATATAGTCGTCCCCCCCCCCTTTTTCCTTCTCTTTCTTATATATATATTATACACACTTTCGCTCGCAAGTTCAGTCATTCAAACCCGCGCTGCTGTTCAGAGTATCTCAGTCCTTAAAGGACCAGTTTATAGAGGTACTCAAAGTTATTCCTGATCAGCAGGCCCAGGGTTTGGCCAGCATATCAGAAGCGTTCTGTTTTACAGTTGACGTTATGAAAGATTCTTTTTTCCAGGCCTCACGGCTCATGCTAAGGCTGGTACATGTGCGTAGAATCCTGTGGTTGAAAGATGGTCAGCCGAAGCGCCATGCAAAAAGCTCTAGGCCAGTTTCCTTTTTTATGGTGAACGGTTATTTGGAGACAATCTGGATAAGTATATCCAAAGAATTTCTAATGGGAAAAGTTCCCTTTTTTTCAGTTAAGAAGTTTAAGTATTTTTTCTTTTAAATATGCTTCTTCTCCAGTGCCAGGGGCATCTGCCTCCAGGCAGTCACGAGGGCCTCCACCGTCGGGATTCAAGAGGGTAAACCTTAGGGTCAGTCCCGGGGTCAAAAGAGGACCTGGGGGAGGTAACCCACAAAAAAAAATACTAAAGACTTATGAAAGGGCGTCCCCGCTCGCTCAAGTGTGGGGGGGGGAAGCTTCTACAGTTTTCAAGGGTCTGGAAGGAACATTGTCAGAGTTCCCATCGCCTCGTTTTCTCAGATCAAAACGATCCCAGAGATCCAGTGAAAAGAAGTCTCTTTCTAGCTTTGCATCATCTCTTGTCTCAAAGACTGATATCGGTGGTCCCCTTGGTAGAGCAAGGATTAGGGTTTTTCAAACCTTTTTTGCGGTTCCAAAACGGTACGGGGATCTCAGACGCATTTTAGATCTCAAAGCTCTAAACCGGGTTTGAATACCCGTTCTTTTCGCATGGAGTCAATCCGATCAGTAGTCTCCATCCTACAAGGGGGAGAACTTCTGCCGTCAGTTGACATCAAGGATGCTTTTTTTCCATGTGCTGTTTTTTCCCCCCGCTCACCAGAAATTTACGCTGCAAGGTAGAAAATGTATTTCTTCATTTTTAGTTTGTAGGTCTTCCTTTTGGTCTCGCTACTTCATCTCGAGTGTTTACAAAGGTCCTGGCTCCTCCTTTAGCCAGGGTAATGGATCAAGGTATAACAATACTAGCCTATTTAGATCATCTCTTGATAGATCAATTCGGTAGCCAGATTAATCCAAACTTTGGTCACTGCAGTTAGCTACCTGGAATACCTAAGTTGGATTCTCAACCTAGAGAAATCCTCCTTAAATCCATCAAGGAGATTGCAGTACTTGGGGCTGATCATTGATACAGCTCAAAAGAGGATTTTTTTTTTGTAAGGAGCCGTATTTGTTCATAAAGATGAGGCTGTATTGCGGCCTCATCCTGAATTCTTACCGAAGGTAGTATCGGGTTTTCATTTTAAACCAGGATATTGTTCTGCCTTCATTTTTTTTTTTTTTTCCCCCAGAACTTCGTTTCTGTGGAAGAAAGGTCACTAATGTTTTCTTGATGTGGTGAGAGCAGTCAAGGTCTATTGAAAGTGACCGCTCAGATTCGTAAACAAATGTTTTGTTTGTGTTGCAAGATGGTCCTAAAAGAGAACAGGCAGCATCGAAATCTACTATTCCTAAATGGATTCGTCAAGTGATTGTTCAAACTTATGGTTTTAGGAGGAAATCTCCTCCTTTTCATATTAAAGCGCACTCCACCAGGGCTGTTAGTGCTTCTTGGGCTTGGTGATGCACTGCCCAAGAAGCACTAACAGCCTGCCTGTTCTCTTTTAGGACCATCTGGCAACACAAACAAAACATTTGTTTACGAATCAGAGCGGTCACTTTCAATAGACCTTGACCGCTCTCACCACATCAAGAAAACATAGTGACCTTTCTTCCACAGAAACGAAGTTCTGGGGAAAAAAAAAATGAAGGCAGAACAATATCCTGGTTCAAATGAAAACCCGATACTACCTTCGGTAAGAATTCAGGATGAGGCCGCAATACAGCCTCATCTTTATGAACAACAAATAGATCTGCAAGGCCGCAACTTGGTCTTCAGTCCATACATTTACCAGGTTCTATCTAGATTTAAAAAGCATGAGGACATCGCCTTTGGGCACAGTGTACTGCAGGTTGTAGTATGAGTCCTCTAGTCTTTTGGTGCCCTACTTTGTTGTGTCTCCCTCCCTTCAGTTGGCATTGCTATGGGACATCCCACATAGTAACTACTATGGCTGTGTGTCGCGTGATGTACGATAAGAAAATAGGATTTTTAAAACCGCTTACCTGTAAAATCCTTTCCTTTGGAGTACATCACGGGACACAGAGGTCCCTCCCTTCTTGGTATTCACGTGTATTGCTTTGCTACAAAACTAAGGTACTCACACCAGTGGGAGGGGTTATATAGGGAGTGCACTTTTTAATTTAGGGCGTGCCAGTGTCCATCATTTGAAGGTGGCCTATAACCCCACATAGTAACTACTATGGCTCTGTGTCCCGTGATGTACTTCAAAGAAAAGGATTTTACAGGGAAGCTGTTTTAAAAATCCTATTTTTCGCATGGAGTCAATCCAATCAGTTGTCAATCTTACAAGGAGGAGAACTTTTTACGTCGATCGAAGTCAATGTTGCATACCTCCTATGGGCATATTTCCCCACTCACTAGAAATATTTACTTTTTAAGGTAGAAACTCTTCATTTTCAGTTTGTAGCTCTGCTTTCGGTCTAGCTACTGCACCTTGAGTGTTTACAAAGGTTTTGGCTCCTCCTTTAGCCAGACTAAGGGCCCAAGCTATAATGATAGTTTACCTAGACGATTGGCTCTTGATAAACAAGTCGGTAGCCCGCTTAGACCAAAGTATGGTCACCACATTCAACTACCTGGAATACCTAGTTTGGATTCTCAACCTAGAGAAATCTTCCTTAAAACCATTAAGGAGATTAAAATACTTGAGTTTGTTCATATACACCCAGAAAAGGGTATTCTTGCCCCAGGCAAAGATCAGCGCCATAAAGGAAATGATTAAAGTGGTCGAGGCAAGATGAATCCTTCTATTGGAACAAGAGGGTTCAAGCTCTAGATTTTCCAATGTGTCTGACTCTAAAGGTGCGCCGGAGCCTCAGTTTATGGTTAATAACCAAAAAAACTGCAAAGGGAAAAATCCTTCCTACAGTTACCTGGGAAGTGGTAACAACATACACCACCTTTTTTAGGTTGGGGAGCAGTCCTGAAAGGGATAACTGTCCGTGAGAAGTGGTCCAGATCAGAAATGACCTTGCCCATTAACATTCTACAGATTCGGGCAGAGCGCTTGGTCCTGAGGGCCTGGACGTTTAATTTGCGGAGCTGTCCTATCAGCATCCAATCCGACAATGCCACAGCAGTGGCCTATATTAATCACCAAGGGGGCACAAGAAGTTGTGCGGCCCAGAGAGGGGTGAATCATCCTATCTTGGGCAGAAAACCATGTACCTTCCCCTTTGGCGTTTTTTCATTCTAGGAATAGAAGATTGGCAGGCGGTCTATTTGAGCCGCCAGCAGTTGTTCCCGGGAGAATGACAGCAGCTGGAGAACACAACTTTTTGTAGAATTCCTCCACCATGGGGTACAGTTGAGCAGAACACTTTGGAGATGAAAATGCCTTCTCTGGGTGAGCTCAATTGACATACAGAACTTCTTCAGTTGAGGGTGCACAGCAAAAGATTTGGAATATTTAGGTAGTTTTCATTACCCAAATACAGTAACTTTGAGAAGAGGCCGCTGGAAGTGGCTACTTAAAGTTTTGTTTGCACCGCATCCACCAGAATGCCCACGGTAGTCTTTTGTGTCTGAGATAGCCTTGCACCCTGTCCTCAACAGCTTTCTTCTCATTTTCCTCATTCTGAGGATGTTTATCCAACACCTCATTTCCCCTCACCAGAGAGAATCTCTGTGGTCTCACAAAACTCCTGCAGAAAAATTCTTCCATTTATTACAAAGTAACTGGTGGATTGTACCCCCCCCCCCCCCCCCCAAAACAGTGAAAATACCAGATAAAGGCTGGGATACAGAACTAAGCTGACCCTTAGGGGAGCTATCACGGGGTGGACTCTGCAGGGTGTCCTTCCTACCTCATAGAGGTATTTGGGAGCCTACATCGTTGCACTATCTTATGATTCCATGGCTTGCGAAGGGTAAAGGAGGCCTGTTAAACCCAAATGGGAATGGCCACCTAGCTGAGAAGAGTGTCAACCCAGGCCAGACATCTATGTGGCAAGTCACCGCCGATGAAGGTGTCCCAGTGCTTGTGGAACACTGATACTTATGCACTGTAGACCTGATGCAACTGTGCAGGAGCTGTACCCCAGGAAGTAGTTAGACCAGCATAGGATCTGGGTCCCTGCTATTGTAGCTGGGAGCTGCCATTCGCACATGCTTCCATGCTAAGGGAACAGACAAAATGGCACCTATTACATATGTGTGGTGTGCCCAATCCACTCCTTTTTAAATGCTGCTATTGGGGCTGGGTCACACCGCACACAGTAACCACTACCCCAAATGCACTAGGGAAAGCAAGGGAAAACTGCCACATGTTCCACCACAGAGGCACTTACCATTCCTTGGTAGATTGCCAGAAGGCCCAATCTTCACCTCTCTGTGGTAGCACCTAGCAGAGCCATTAGGCACGTAAAGGAGTTTATTGCCCTGGACCTGTACAGCACCCTGCCAGGTAGGTCATTGGATACAGTGTACCCTGGAGATCGCTGCTCACAGGATCCAGCGCTGACTGGCAACATTACAGGCCATCCCTGCTATTGCATGGGGTTACTCGGGGTACATTCCCTCTTGGTGTCAGGGCAGTAGATAGGCTGCAGATGAAGCCTTTCCCTTTCCCAGCAAGGGTGTTTAGAATAGACTATAAATATGGAACTCAATTCCACCTTCTTAGAGATCTGTAGGAACAAAGTTTATCTACGAACACTAGCTGAAAACTAAGGCTTAGCTGAGCTTGGAGAAGTTTTGCCTGGATATAGGGATTCCTGCCTTTTTTGGGACTGTGGCCATTCCTTTGATGGTCACAACATAACCCAAGTAGTCATAAATAGCAGGGTACAATGTTTCCTGTGATGTACAATGTAAAAAACATTTTGTCTTCTGACTTTTTTTCCTTTTGCAACTCACAAATGAACTCCCTTCAGTGCGCTGCTTCCAGATAAGCTTTGTTTTTTAATGTTCTCTATGAAATCTGTCCCAATTGAGATCCCCTATGTTAGGGTAAGAACCATGTTTTGCAGAGAATGTATGCAACCGATACCTGTTATTAAAGAAGCAGGTTTTAAATAAATAAGTTTACTGTAAAAAAAAAAAAAAACTAAGTCCTGGAGGATTTTTTAAAACACATTTTTACATGAATCCTTCATGTTTACAAGGCCTGATTTATATAGCCCTTCAACCAGTTACATTGAACTAAAGGCTGTAATGTAACAAGATTGGTAAAAAGCCAAGAGAGGTGAATACTTTTTCAAGGCGCTGTATGTGTCACGCGGAGTTAAAGGCTTTGCCATTTGATACTGGATGAATAATGCTTTCTCCATTTATGCTCATCTTCCTCTATATAATTTTCTTGCTGTTTTGAAAGTGTTAATGTAGTCTTTTAACTGATGTCTATATGGATAAAAGAGGAGGCATACCGTGTTTTCAGGAGAAGACTCTTTTGAAATTGCATGCAAGTTGTTGTTAACCTTCATTTTGCATTTTCTAGGTTACAGATTAGAATTGCTACCCGTGGTGTTGAGCAGCTGGCAGAAGGGGGTAGGATGGTGTATTCAACATGCTCACTGAATCCTATTGAAGATGAAGCTGTTATATCCTCCCTGCTGGAGAAAAGTGAAGGCAAGGCCATGCATTCTCTCTTCACAAGCCTAGCAAGACACATTTTAAATCACTAGACACAGAAAAACATAATGTTCTAGAGAAGCCTATTCAATTATTTCTCAGTGAGCAAAATGATTTGCATATATTTTGTAATCTGTGATAGCTTTGTGTCAGTACTGAAAATTGACTTCCTTACCTTTTTTTAGTAATTATAAGAGCCCTTGCACACTGGGGCGGGGGGTGGCGTCGGCGGTAAAACGCCGCTATTATTAGCGGCGTTTTACCGTCGGTATGCGGCCGCTAGCGGGGCGGTTTTACCCCCGCTAGCGGCCGAGAAAGGGTTAAATACCACCGCAAAGCGCCTCTGCAGAGGCGCTTTGCCGGCGGTATAGCCGCGCCGTCCCATTGATTTCAATGGGCAGGAGCGGTAAAGGAGCGGTATACACACCGTTCCTTCACTGCTCCGAAGATGCTGCTGGAAGGACTTTTTTTACCGTCCTGCCAGCGCATCGCTCCAGTGTGCAAGCCCTTGGGGCTTTCACACTAGAATGAAAGCAGCGGCACTTTCAGGGTGGTTTGCAGGCGCTATTATTAGCGCAATAGCGCCTGCAAACCGCCCCAGTGTGCAAGGGCTCTAAAGAAAAGCTGTACTTGTATATGGGGGGCAATGTATTAGATGATACACTTGTGTATTTTGGTAATTCTTGTCCATTTATTCATAAATAACCAGTAACCAATAATAAATACCCTGGTAGGTATTGCTGCTGGGAGAAAGCTGTGGGACAAAGTCAAAGTCCACTTGTTTTTTAGAGAATCTGTAAGGTGCATTTTTTAGAGAATCTGTAAGGTGAGCAGGTGTTGCAACAATTGTCAAATTCACATAACTGAATGTTTTATAGATGTGAATCTGAGAACATTACTAGGTGAGCATTTTTAGTTTTTATTAATTTTTTTTGTACACCTTGAGAATGGTGCTTTACTATGCCAGGATGGGGCAGAATATGCAAATCCTGTTTAGAGTGTGACATGTACTCTCCCCTTCACACTCATAAAAAGCAGCATATGGTCCATCCATTGCTGTGTTAGTAGAATCTCTCACTGGCTGCTCCCCAGCCTTCACAGTGTTAGTTTTGGAGTCCGAATGGCAGCTTGGGTTTAAACCCCTTCTCTCTAAAATACCGCTAAAGTAAAACATGCAGTTAAGAGATGATGGCAGGCACTTTAACATCTGTCCTGTCTCTAGTGCTGCTAGTGATTCATTTTCTTTTTTGTACATCACGGGACACGGTGCCACAGTATTTACTAAATGGGTTATATAGGCACCTCTAGGTGATGGACACTGGCACACCCTAGACAGGAAGTTTAACTCCCTATATAACCCCTCCCCTTATTGGGAGTACCTCAGTTTTTTCGCCAGTGTCTTAGGTGTTAGTCACGAGTAAAGATGTGCTGTGCTGAGCTCCGCTGAAATATGGTTTGCTGGGGCAAGCCATGCAACCGGATCCATTCAAAGTTTCTTTTCCAGGCTGAATTGAATAGGACCTGGGCCTCGTGTCGGAAGAAACAAGGTTTTACCTGTAATGATTCTTTTTGGAGAGCTGGACCCCGGGATCCAGTATTTGTTTTTTTTCAGCCATATTCCTGGCGGGGTGCTTTTTACAGGCCCAGGGCTGTGGATCTCCCGATAAAAAGTGGACCCCAGTCCCTGAAGGTTTTTTAACGGAGCCCATTGTGAGTAGTGAAGATTGGGTCTGTTTGGCTTACCACAGAACCCTGCAGCCGGTTAAGGTATGGGAGATTCCTAAAGAATTTTTCTAATTCTTGTGGGTTTTCCCCTTTAATCACTTCAATACCAAGCACTTACGCACCTTCCTGCCCAAGCCAATTTTCAGCTTTGAGCGCTGTCGCAATTTGAATAACAATTGCGCGGTCATACTTCACTGTACACAAACAATTTTTTTTATCAATTTTTTCCCACAAGTAGAGCTTTCTTTTGGTGGTATTTGATCACCTCCTGTGATTTTTACTTTTTGCGCAACAAATAAAAAAAGACCGAAAATTTTGAAAAAAATTACGTTTTTCTTTGTTTCTGTAAAAAAAAATTTTTGTAAACAAGTTTTCTTCTTCAATGATGGGCACTGTTATGGCTGCACTGAGAAGGCGGCACTGATGATGGGAACTCATAGGCGGCACTGATGGGTACTTATGGGTGGCACTGATAGGTGGCACAGATGGGCACTGGGCACAGAGGTGGCACTGATGGGTGGCATTGCTGGGCATCACTTTTTTTTAGCTGGACCATAATGTTGCCAGTCAGTGCCCATTTGTGGGCACTGATTGGCATGTATTGTGCAAATTTTTTCATGTGTGGATGGACATGGTGTACATACCTGGCCATCCACATGTAGCCCCCTTCCCTGGTGGTCCTGGGCAGCATGATGGTGGTCCTGGGTGGGCATCCTTTGGGGGGGCTGCGCTGATAAACCGCGCAGACCCCCCCCCTGTCAGGAGAGCAGTCGATCGGCTCTCCTCTACTCACGTCTGTCAGACGCGAGAGAGGAAAAGCCGATCACCAGCTCTTCCTGTTTACACTGAACAGCCGTGATTGGACACAGCTGATCACATGGTAAAGAGCCTCCTTTAGATAACTGAACCACCGCCCGGCCGTCATTCTGCTATAGGCCGGGTGGGAAGTGGTTACGTTAACGTTGCTATGCCTAAAGTCGCCATCGGGGGCTGTCCAGAGCACGTACCTGTTCCATGCTTTTCAGTCTTGCTCAGTGTCACAAGCTGCACGCTTCCTCCAAGCCCAAGCTCCAGGTATGATGTGGGAAGGGGTTTTTTTTTTTTTTTTTTCTTTTTAGGAATGTCCCCCCACAGCTTCTCTTCCAGGCTAGAGGCCATGGGACAGTCGGCGGTATGCCGCACCGCTACCGCTATTACGGCGGCTCTCCATCCACCTGCCCTCCTCTCTCCTCTGCCCCAGACCCCCCCTCCACATGCGATCCGATCGGATCCCCCGCTCGTGCAGGAAAGTGGTAGTTTTTTGAAAAGATGAAGGGGTGGTCGTAGAAGGGGGCGGAGCTTCAGCGGTGCGCCGGCGTGGTTCAACGCCCACAAACACGGGCCATGCTTAAGCTATAAAGGTGCACTTTTTGCAGGTGCACACAGCTGAAGGAAGGACACAGAGCAGATGGATGGCATGTGAGAGTGGGTGACAGGCATTCCCAGGCACATTTACTTCAGACCGAGCCTTGATAGCAGCGGCAGTTGCTGAACTATTTTGCTCAGCAGTGGGTGCGTTTCTGGTAGTACCTCTACATTTGTGCATTGCACAATATATGGACAACGCGCAAATGCTTAGGGATCCAACCGATAAAAAAATTGGAATTCCTGTTAAATTTTTTTCCTTGGCAGGTTCAGTAGCTCAACCTGCAGTGGCGGCACTTGGGGTATGTCAGTTCTTGAGAGACCACTTGAAACAGGTACTGAAGGTTTTCCCTGAACAGCAGGCCCAGGAGTTAGCCGAGCTGCCAGCAGATTTGTGTTTTGCAGTTGGCGCAATCAGAGATTCTATCCTTCAGACCTCTCACCTTAAGCTTGGGGGTTGGTGCATATGCGTAGAATCTTATGGTTGAAAAATTGGTCAGCCGAAGCGCCATGCAAAAAGCTTCTGACTGGTTTCCCCTTCCGTGGTGTAAGGCTGTTTGGGGATGACTTGGACAATTATATCCAAAAAATCTCAAGTGAGAAAAGTACTCTTTTGCCAGTTAAGAAAAGGAGTAAACATCTCTCATTTAAACTGGCTTTTTCTCAAGTGCTAGGGGCATCAGCCTCCAGGCAGTCGCAACAGCCTCCCAGGTCAGGTTCAAGAGGTAAAACTCAGAGTCAACCCCAGGGACAAATGGGGGAGGAAATCAAGACAGAACGCTAAAGCCTCTTTATGAAGGGGTGCCCCCGCTCGTTCGAGTGGGGGGAAGACTGCTACAGTTCTCAAGGGTCTGGCAGGAGGATTTTCAGGACAGATGGGTGGTCACCATAATAACTCTAGGTTACAAACTAGAGTTCCGAGAAATCTCCTCGTTTCCTCAGATCAAATGTTACCAAGGACCCAGAAAAAGTCTCTTTCAAGCGTTGGAGTGACTTTTGTCGCAAAAAGTAATCATGGTGATTCCCATGGAAGAGCAGGGGTTGGGGTTTTATTCAAACCTTTTCAAGGTGCCAAAGCCAATTTGGGGTTGTCAGACCCATTCTAGATCTCAAAGAACTAAATTGGTTCCCAAAAATTTGATCTTTTCACATGGAATCCGATCAGTAGTCTCCATCCTACAAGGAGGAGAACTTCTGGCATCAATAGACATCAAGGATGCATACCTGCATGTGCCCATTTTCCCCACACATCAGAAATATCTGCGTTTCGAAGTGGAAATTGTTAATTTTCAGTTAGTAGCTCTACCTTTCGGTCTAGCTACTGAACCTCGGGTGTTTACAAAGGTCCTGGCCAGATAAGGGCCCAGGGTATAACGATTATAGCGTAACTAGACGACCTGCTCTTAATAGACAGGTCGGTAGCCCGCTTAGACCAAAGATGGTAACCACAGTCAACTACCTGGAACACCTAGGTTGGGTCCTCAACCTAGAGAAGTCTTCTTTAAAACCAGTAAGAAGACTAGAGTACTTGGGTCTGGTTATAGATACAACCCAGAAGAGGGTGTTTTTACCCCAGGCAAAAATCAGCGCCATAAAGGAGCTGGTTCAGGTAGTCAGGGCAAAGAAGGGTCCTTCTGTTCGCCTTTTTATGAGGTTGGGAAAGATGGTGGCTTCATTCGAAGCAGTTCCCCCTATGCTCAGTTTCATTCGAGACTGCTGCTAAACAGTATTCTGTCTGCCTGGAACACGTAGGTCCAGGCATTCGATTTTCCGATGCATTTGTCGCCAATAGTGCGTCAGACCCTCAGTTGGTGGTTGGTACCCGTGAATCTGCGGAAAGGGAAATCCTTTTTGCCAGTTACCTGGAAGGTGGTAACAGATGCCAGCCTTTCGGGTTGGGGAGTAGTTCTGGAAGAGACGACTGAAATGGTCCAAAATCGAGAGAACCTTACCCATCAACATTCTAGAGATTCAGGCAGCGTACCTAGCACTAAAGGCTTGGACTTTCAGGTTGCAGGGTTGTCCCGTCAGGATCCAATCCGACAATGCCACAGCAGTGGCTTATATCAATCACCAAGGGGGCTCCAGGAGTCGTGCAGCCCAGAGAGAAGTAAATCCAACCCTAACCTGGGCAGAAAAGCATGTGCCGTGCATATCGGCAATCTTCATTCCAGGGGCAAAGAACTGACAGGCGGACTACTTTAAGTCGCCAGCAGTTGTTCCCGGGGGAATGGTCTCTTCACCCCGACATCTTCCTGTCTATATGCCAAAAAATGGGGATCCCGGACGTAGATCTGTTTGCGTCCAGGTTCACCAACAAGATCGACAACTTTGTGTCAAGAACAAGGGATCCACTCGCATGCGGAACAGATGTGCTGGTGACCCAGTGGGATCAGTTCTCACTGATTAATGCATTCCCTCCTATTCTGCTGCTACCACGACGACTTTGCAGGATCAAGCAGGAAAAGAAGTCTACTTCTGGTGACCCAGAAGATCTTGGTATTGAGAAATAGTAAAGATGACGGTAGGGCCCCCATGGACCCTACCACCATGTCCAGACCTGCTATCACAGGGACCAGTGTTCCATCCTACCTTACAAACGCTAAATTTAACGGTTTGGCTATTGAAACCCACATTCTGAAGAATCTCAGGCTTTCAGGCTCAGTGATATCTACCTTGATTAATGCAAGGAAACCAGCTTCCAAAGTCATTTATTATAGAGTCTGGGCGGCATATGTTTCCTGGTGTGAATCCAGGGGTTGGCATCCCAGAAACTGTCATAGGTAGAATCCTTGCTTTTCTGCAAATGGGAGTAGAGATGAAGCTGGCCCTGAGTACTATCAAGGGCCAGGTTTCGGCCTTATCGGTATTGTTTCAACCTCCGCTTGCTTCGCATTCTTTGGTTCGAAGCTTTATACAGGGGGTAACGCGGCTTAATCCACCAGTTAGAGCGCTCCTGAACCCTTGGGACTTGAATTTAGTTCTGTCAGTATTACAGAAACCGCCTTTTGAGCTGATACAATATATTCCCTTGGTCCTTTTGACAAAGAAGCAAATTTTTCTGGTAACCGTTTCCTCTGCAAGCAGGGTATCAGAATTGGCAACTTTCTTATAAAGAGCCATATTTAATTATTCACAAGGATAGTATTGCGTCCTCATCCTAGCTTTCTACCGAAGGTGGTTTCAGGTTTTCATCTAAACCATGTTATTGTTCTGCCTTCATTTTTTCCAGAATCCTGTTCTACGGAAGAAAAGTCACTACATTCTCTGGATAGTAGTGAGAGCGGTCAAAACCTATTTGGATGCGTCTGCTCAGATTCGGAAAAGGGATGTTTTGTTTGTGTTGCCTGAAGGTCCTAAAAAAGGACAGGCAGCGTTGAAATCTACTATTGCTAAGTGGATTCGGCAAGTAATTATTCAAGCTTATGGTTTGAAAAGGAAAGTTCCACCTTTTCAAATCAAAGTGCACTCCACCAGGGCTGTTAGTGCTTCATGGGCAGTGCATCACCAGGCCTCCAGGGCTCAAATCTGCAAGGCCACAACTTGGTCTTCAGTCCATACATTCACCAGATTCTATCAGGTGGATGCGAGAAGGCATGAGGATATCTCCTTTGGGCGCAGTGTGCTACAGGCAGCAGTATAAGGTCCTCAGGTCTGATTGCACCCTACCTTTTGTTGTGTCTCCCTCCCCTCAGATAGCATTGCTCTGGGACATCCCATTCAGTAAATACTGTGGCTCTGTGTCCCATGATGTACTCGAAGAAAAGGATTTTTATAACTGCTTACCTGTAAAATCCTTTTATTTTAGTACATCATGGGACACAGAGGTCCCTCCCCTCTTCTAATACACGTATATTGCTTTGCTACAAAACTGAGGTACTCCCAGCAAGGGGAGGGGTTATATAGGGAACTAAACTTCCGGTCTAGGGTGTACCAGTGTCCCATTACCTAGAGGTGCCCATATAACCCATTCAGTAAATACTGTGGCTCTGTGTCCCGTGATGTACTCAAAGAAAAGGATTTTGCAGGTAAGCTGTTATAAAAATCCTATTTTTGCTTGTTTGTAGTAGGTGAGTAACTAGTAGAAACTTCTGTATTTAACGACGAGGCTATGGATAAGTGAATCTTTTAGTTTGGCAATTCACTGTTCATATATTAAATGATGTGAATCATGGGTTGCTCATTTCTAGCTTTTCTGCTATTGCTGGCCATTATGCGAGTCATAAAATACAATCTGTGGTCATCACAGCATAAAATATAGTCACTATAATCTGTGAATTAAAGGCCTTTTGTAAATTGCTGATCAATTAGCTTTTATCTATTTAATTGGCCAGAATTTGCACATAAATATACCACTTAAAAATGTCTACATGCTACAATTTATGTCCATCTATGTCACTAGGACTGGTGTTTATGTAAAAGTATTGGGACATTCCTACCTTTCAGATAGCATGCTCTTGCATACACATTTCTCTAATGTTCTGTAAAGGAGTATCTATGGAGACTTCATTAATGATTGTAAATTTTTCTACTCCCTTTTTATTTTACTAGGATCCCTTGAGCTTGCTGATGTTTCTTCTGAGATTCCTGGATTGAAGTGGATGCCTGGAATCACCCACTGGAGGGTATTTTATGTTCAGTGCTGAATTATCAAATATATTGACTTTGCTTTTTAAGCACTTAAAGCTTTTTCTCCCCAGTCATCTTCCAGGACCGCCCCTGAGATGTAGCTCTTCCTCCTTGTGACTGGAAACGCATTGCCTTAAACGGTTAAGTCAGGCCCTTCATTCTGCCCTTTCGTTTAAAATGAGTACCACTGACTGGACCTTAAAATGATTGCATAACCCCAAAGAGGCGGGAAGTTGGCTGTCTTGAAAGACTACTGGGAAAAAAAGCGTTAATGGTACATCTAACTCAGCTTATCCCCCAGTACTCCTTCCAGGACAGCCCCTGAAATGATAAACTTATGTATTTGGAGGGGGGGGGTACCGTGCCTGGTCTTGACATATTAAAAGATCCATATGGTAATGGCGGACAAAGGTTGCAAAGAGCAAGCTGCCGCTTTGCACATCTGCTCCTGGGTAACGCAAGCTCCTTCTGTCCATTAAGTGGACGAAGCTCTAGTAGAATGTGCATTAAACCATGCAAAAAGGACTGCTTTTGTGCATTTGTATAATTACAATATAGCTTGTTTAATCCATCTTGCTATGGTGAATTTTTAAGTTTGCTTTCCTTTCTTGGCGCCCGCATACAAAACAGAGTGCTTTAGAATAGTGTAGTCCTTTACTTCCAGGTGGGCCAAAACACATTGCCTCACATCTAAGACGCTTATGGTAAGTTTTTTTCCCTCTCATTTGAGGGATTTCCACAAAATGTAGGTAGAGCTATGTCTTGAATTCTATAAAAAGAAGATGGTTTGGTGATAACCCAGGATCAGTAATTAAAATAGTCTTCCAGAACCGTCAAATAGGGTTCATTAATAGACAGGGACTGAAGCTTGCTGATCCTGCAAGCAGAGGTGATCGCCACTACTAAATATGCTGTCTTCAAGGTTTAGTTAGAAGCTTAAAGTGGAAGTCCATGCAAAAACTAAAATCCCTGCAGCTATAGACACCAGGGATCTAACACTAACCTCTGTAACCCTGTAAAGAAAGAATTAGCACAATACCTTTTTTGGATGCCGATCTGACCCACACCAACCTGATCTCCAGAGGCGGAAGCTCTGCAGAGGACACAGCCGACAATGGCTGTGAAATGAATGGTAAGTGGCATCACCCATAGACTTACTATGGGGAGTCTGTTGTCTTCCGTCTCCTCTGCACCCGCCTCTACGGTGATCCGGTCGGAGCAGCTCAGATCGGCTTCCAAAAAGGTATGTATACTCCTTTTCTTTATCGTACATTACAGGACACAGAGCCATAGTAGTTACTATGTGGGTTATAGGCCACCTTTAGGTGATGGACGCTGGCACACCCTAAGACAGGCAGTTCACTCCCTATATAACCCCTCCCACTACTGGGAGTACCTCAGTTTTTTCACCAGTGTCTTAGGTGTTGGTCACGAGTAAAGATGTGCTAGGCTGAGCTCCACTGGAATATTCCTTTGCTGGGGCAAGTTTTGCAGCCGGATCCATTCAAAGTGTCTTTTCAGGCCGAATTGAATAGTACCCGGGCCTTGTGGTGGAAGAAACTAGGTTTAGCCCGTAACGCTTCTCTTTTAGAGAGCTGGACCCCGGGATCCAGTGCTTTGGTTTTTTTCAGCCACAAAGTTTCTTGGTGGGGTGCTTTATGGGTCCAGGGGAGTGGAATCCACCGTGAGGGGTGAAGATTGGCTCTGTTGGTTTTACCACAGAATCTCTACGGCGGGATAAGGCAAGTGGGGATTCCTAAGGAATTTTTACATTGTCTCCTTTAAAAGTAAATGTTGTCATGCCTAAAGTCACCACTGGGGGCTGTATAGAGCACGTAGCTTGTTCATGCTTTCCATAGATCGCTCTGTGTCAGCAGAAGCTGCAGGCTTCCTCCGGCTAAACAGTCCCAGGTCTCCGGTAAGATGTTGGGGGGGGGGGGGTTCCAAAAACACCCCCCACCTGGACGAAAGCTCTCCCCCTCTCCCGGATAGGTAGGGGGAGGCCCAGAACGATCGGCGGATGCTGCTCCGTTCTTCCACCGCCTCTGTACGGCTGTTAGTCATCTGCTCTCCTCCTCCTCCTCGCCACCCCCCCCCCCCCCACACACACACACACACACACACACACACACACACACACACACACACACACACACACATCCCGTCGGATGGGAGGCCCGCGCGGGAAAACACTCTTTTGAAAGCAGGAGGGGGGGGCGTGGTGGGGAGACGGAGGGGTAGTGGCTTGGCGCAACGTTAGCGTGCCGCAACGTCTAGCGCGGGAGTGCATTACGAAAAGCTCCACTGCAGCTGTCGGAGGGACACGAGCAGAAGGGGGCATGTAAGTGGTGACACAGGCATTCCCTTGGCACATTTATTGAGCATCAGGCTGAGCATTAATAGAAGCGGCAGTTGCTGGACTATTTGTTCAAGCAGTGGGTGCAATTTCTTCTGGCAGTACCTCTGCATTGGGCTATGGTCAGAAGGAGAGGTAGAAACACCCAAAAAAAGGGCTCAAAAGGGTCTCTCTCAAACTCTAAGAAGCGTCGTCTCATCTCTACACTGGCATCCTCCCCTGAAAGATCTGGGGTGGCTGGTCATAGTGTGCCATTGGGGCCTTCAATTGTTGCAACTGTTTCCAACACTGCAGCCCCTGTCTATATTACTGAAGAGGTTTTTTCCTCAGCTATGATAGGATTGGAAGAAAGGTTAGCGGCTTTAATCACATCTTCCCAGAATGGGAAAAAAAGCGACAGGTCCCCTTCCACTACCCTGGACCCTCAAACAGAGGAACTGGGGGACAGGGGAAGATGAATTTCCCTCAGGGGACCGTGAGGAGGCTGATGACTCCTCTTTTGAAGGGTCAAATGCGGAAGGATCCCCTTCAGCTTCACAATCTGAAAGCTTGATTGTGCAATCTCTTACTGAGTTGGTCCATTCCACTTTTATGCTACCCTTAACTGAGTCGGTTGTTATGCCCACTTCTTGTTTGGGTTAGCTAAAGCCTTCTCAAGCTGTGCATGCCTTTCCTGTCCATTCATTGCTGGAACAGATTATGTATTCTGAGTGGGATCACCCAGATAAGCATTTTTTTCCTCCTAAAAAGTTTTCAACACTTTATCCTATGGAGGAAAAATTCACTAAAAGGTGGGATAGATACCAGCAATTGACGCTGCTATATCCTCTGTGAATAAAAGTTTGACTTGTCCGGTAGACAATGCTCAAATACTTAGGAATCCAACGGATAAGAAATTGAAATTCCTGTTAATTGCGCTTTCTCTGGCAGGTTCAGTGACTCCACCTGCAGTGGCAGCAATTGGTGTATGTGAATCCTTGAAAGACTAGTTAAAACAGGTGCTCAAGGTTATCCCTGATCAGCAGGCCCAGGATTTAGCCGAGCTACCAGGGGCTTTATGTTTTGCAATAGACGCTATGAGAGATTCTATTCAGGCCTCGCGCCTTATGCTTGGGCTGGTGCATATGCGTAGAATACTATGGTTGAAAAATTGGTCAGCCAAAGCGTCATGCAAAAAGCTCCTGGCTAGTTTTCCTGTCCGCGGTGAACGGCTGTTTGGGGATGATTTGGATAAATGCATCCAAAAAATTTCTAGTGGAAAAAGTACACTTTTGCCAGTTAGGAAAAGGAGTTGGCGTATTGCATTTAAACTAGCTCCTTCTCCAGTGCCAGGGACATCAGCTTCCAGGCAGTCATGACTGCCTCCGCCGTCAAGTTCAAGGGGTAAACCTCAGGGTCAACCCCAGGGACAAAAGAAGTCCTGGGGGAGGAAACCTACAAAACAAAATACTAAAGCCTCCTTATGAAGGGGCGCCCCCGCTCGCTCGAGTGGGGGGGGGGGGGGGGGAGACTTCTGCTGTTCTCAAGGGTCTGGCAGGAAGAGTGTCGACAGATTGGTGACTTCCTTAATAGTTCTAGGGTACAAACTAGAGTTTCGAGAGTCCCCGTCTCTTTGTTTTCTCAGATCAAATGTTCCCAAGGATCCAGAAAAAAAGAAGTCTCCTTTTCAAGCATTGGATCGTCTTTTGTCTCGAAAAGTGATCTTGGTGGTCCCCATGGAAGAGCAGGGATTGGGGTTTTTAAACCTTTTCACAGTGCCAAAACCAAATGGAGATGTCAGACCCATTCTAGATCTCAAAGATCTAAACTGGTTCCTGAATAAGGATGAGCTCCGGCGTGTTCGCATGCTAAACGTGCCGAGCCCGCCAGGAAGTCGTCACGGCGCAGCGCTAATCACAATCAGTGAGACATTTGAGGAAGTAGAATTGTAAGTGACACTGAAGTTGCGTTGGGATAGGTAGGATGAGAGCCACTGAAGAGCACAGTCACGAAGACCGAGGGAGTAAAGTTTTTTGAGGAGGAGGGGGTGGTCAACCGTGTCAAAGGCAGCTGAAAGATCCAGAAGTAGGAGTACAGAATAATGTCCGTTGGTTTTTGCAGTTAGTAGGTCGGTTGTAAACCAGGCGTTCAAGGCGTTTAGAGGAAAAGGGGAGCAATGAGATGGGGCGTAGGTTATTAAGATTGGTAGGGTCCAAGGACGGCTTTTTAAGTATGGGGGTGACCAGTGCATGTTTTAGAGCATTGGGGAAGATTCCAGAGGTGAGGGAGGGATTGAAGATGTGGGTTAGAGAGTGTAGGATGGAGTCAGAGGGCGACCGTAGCATATGAGAGGGAATAGGGTCCAGGGGACAGGTGGTTAGGTGGGCAATAGAAAGGAGTTTAGCAACTTCGTCTGTACTAGCAGATTTGAATAGGGGGAGTGTCAGTTGTACCTGTTGACATGGGGTCTTAGCTGGGGGAGATACCTGTAGAGTGGAGATTTCATCGCGGATTGTATCAATCTTGTTTTTGAAGTGATAAGCGATCTCCTGGGCAGTGAGTGAGTCAGTGGGTGGAGGACAAGGTAGAGAAGAGTTTACGGGAACTGAATGAGAAGGTGTTAATAAGAGCTGTAAAATAGGTTTGCTTGGCAGTGTGGAGGAAAGAATAGTATTTTTGGAGGGCAGATTTGTATTGGTTGAGAGACTTGTGCCACAGACGCTCAAGAGCGCGATTACGTTTTTTGAGAATTTTGGTGTCATCTGTTTGCCAGGGTTGTAGGGGTCGAGGCCTGATTCTGCGTGTAGTGAGGGGAGCGAGCTTGTCCAGGGTCGAGGACAGGGATTTGTTGTAAATTGACGTGGCTTGGTTGGGGCAGGACAGGGGGAGAGATTTTGTCAAAAGAAGTGGTCAGTAGCAGAATAGAGGAGAGAGGAGTTGAAGTTGGGAAAATTTCTACAGGTGATTGTTAGGCGATTGGCGGGAAAGGTGGTGTAAGACAGGGGGAGAGAGAAACTAATAAGGTGATGGTCGGAGAGAGGGAAAGGATTGTTTGAGAAGTTGCATGAAGTGCATAGGTAGGAGAATACAAGGTCAAGGGTGTTGCCATCAGAGTGAGTAGAAGCCTGTACCCATTGCTTCAGGTTAAATGACGAGGTTAGACTAAGAAGTTTAGAAGTAGCAGGAGTGTTTGTATTAGCAGGGATGTTGAAATCACCGAGAAGGATTGTGGGAATTTCTGAAGAGAGAAAGTAAGGTAGCCAGGCAGAAAACTTATCAAGGAAAGTTGATAATGGTCCAGGGGGGCGGTAGATCACAACAATTCTTAGGGAAGTAGGAGAGAATAGACGTATACAGTGGGCTTCAAATGATGAGAGAGAAAAAGAGGGAGGAGAGTGAATAACCTGGAAGGTGCATTGGGGGGATAGGAGGAATCCCACTCCACCTCCCTTGCGTCCATTAGGCCTAGGGGAGTGAGTCCAGTGAAGGCCACCCTTGGATAGGGAAGCAGGAGAAGGGGTGTCATTTTCGTGGAGCCAGGTTTCGGTGAGAGCAAGTAGATTAAAGGAATTGGTGACAAAGAGGTCATGAACAGCGGTGAGTTTGTTGCAGACAGAGCGGGCGTTCCAGAGGGCGCAGGAGAGAGGGAGGCTGGCGTTGGGAAGAAGAGGAATGGAGACTAATTGCGTAGATTGCGACTACTGCCAGAGGGTGTAGGGTGATGGTGATGGGTGTGTTGGGCACAGTTAAATAAGGGAGGCCCAGGGTTTGGGGAAATATCACCAGCGGTTAGGAGAAGCAGAAGAGTTATGCCGCGTACACACGACCGGACTTTACGGCATACTTTGCCCGGCGGACTTTTTGACGGACTTTATGACGGACTTTCCGAATGAACAGACTTGCCTACATACGATCAACCAAAGTCCGACGGATTCGTACGTGATGACGTACAACTGGACTAAAACAAGGAAGTTCATAGCCAGTAGCCAATAGCTGCCCTAGCGTCGGTTTTTGTCCGTCGGACTAGCATACAGACGAGCAGATTTTTCAACCGGACTCGAGTCCGTCGGATAGATTTGAAACATGTTTCAAATCTAAGTCCGTCAAACTTTTGAGAAAACAAAGTCCGCTGAAGCCCACACACGATCGTATTGTCCGACGAAATCCGGTACGCCGGACCAAGTATGCCGTAAAGTCCGATCGTGTGTACGCGGCATAAGGGAGGCAATATGAGAATTTGATTTGTATGAGGGGACATGCTTCAGTATCCTGGGGGGTTTGTTAGCAAGTGGGCTTAGAGTTAGAGGTGATGAGTGCAGTAATAGGGGGAGGGGAAAAGTGAGGGTGATATGTACAAATTGTGGGGTGAAGAAAAGAGTTTGAGGAGAGAGGCTGCAATTGTAAAGCGGAGGGGAGGTAAAGAGAGCCTGTTTCAGAGAGGAAGGTGAGATAATTTGGAATTGAGGTCATCTGCAGTCTGTTGTAGTTTGCTTTGTGCAAATTGCTGAAGTGCAAGAGCAGAAGTGCCACTTATTTCAAGAACCCCACTTCTTTGGAAGAACCCCTGTATGTGCAGCCCCCTGTATGTGTCCCCCCCCCGTAAAGAAGGCCTTGTTTTTATACTGTGTGTTGGGTGTGGATACAATCTGGCAATTAATCAATTAAGAGGCGATATTAGGAACACAGCTAGCTAGCTTTCACACCACAATCAAACTGCAAGGGGACTAAAAGGCCAAAATTGTAAAGATAAAGGAACCCATAATTTAGGTAAGACTTAATAGCTAAATAAACATTGAAATAATGTGAGCATGGCTACAGATGGAGTTGAAACAGTGGTGACAAACACAGATTTACCAAATATGCATTTGAGCAGTCAGTCAATGTTCAGTTTAAGGTATATGGAGGTATAAACGCAGGTTTACCTGTGAAGAGAGAAGAAAATGTTCAGATGGATGGTGCAAGAGCAGAAGTGCCACTTATTTAAAGAACCCCACTTCTTTGAAAGAAACCCTGTATGGTTCATCAATACCAGCTCGTGTGAAAGGAAGAGGGAGGGAGGGAATGTGAAAGATGTCCAGGCTGAAGGTGAATCCAGATGACAGTAAGATTGAGCCCTTACCGGAACCGGAGGTCCTTCTTTATAGCAAGGTCATATGCACATGCAGCTACAGCCCTCTGCGGGGACAGATGGATTCCAACGTCCGGATCCTCAGACATCTGTGACGTTCCAGGGGCAAGTCACTCCGAGGTATCGACCTAGGGAGAAGCACTCACTGGTCTGTTATCAGCATCTTGCAATCTTCTGTATAGCAGTGCTCAGGCTTGGGGAGGAGGGAGCAGCACACAGAGCCAATCAGGAGTGTTTCAGTGCAAAGAGTATGCAGATCTCCAAGTTATAAGAGAACACAAACAGCGTGAGATTGCAGAGCTTCCTCTTGTAAAGAGCCATATTTAATTATTCACAAGGATAGGGTAGTATTGCGTCCTCATCCTAACTTTCTATTAAAGGTAGTGTCAGGTTTTCATCTAAACCAGGATATTGTTCTACTTTTGTTTTTTCCAGGACCATGTTTTATGGAAGAAAAGTCACTACATTCTCTTGATATGGTGAGAGCAGTCAGTCTACTTGAAGGCGATTGCTCAGATTCGAAAAATTGATGTTTTGTGTTAGGGCTGAAACAATTAATCGACAACTAATCGTTAATTAAATTAATCGATTACTATTTTCATAATCGATTAATCGGCCAGTAACATAACAGGGTTAAAAAATACTAAAATGAGCCCTTTATAATACAAAAAGAGCAAATAATTGCTACTGTAACTATGCTTTTTCAGCCACTGCATATTTGGAAAGGGTCTGGGACTTTTTTTTTTTAACACAAAACACTGCTTTTAAGGTTCAATATACTTCAATGGAGAAGCTGCAGAAAAACATGTAATGCGTTTTTGCAGCAATTTGTGTTTAATCTGCCCAACAACAAATTGTCCAAAAAAAATGCAAAATCGTGTGCGCAAAAAATCTAACTGCACAGCAAAAAGCACTGCAGAAACCGATCAAAAGCAAATTGCATAGGTGTGTACTGAGCCTTATGCTGGCCACATGGATCAATTTTCAGACGAAAAATCTTTGTACATTCGCTGAATGACAGAATTTTTCATTTTATGAAATTTTCACTTGTTTTTAATATTCTGTTTTTAAAATGAATGTAACTTCTGAACGAAAACCACATGCACTGTCTGAAAATTCCTTTGAACAAGAAGTTTTCTATTTCCAAATTTTCCCATCACTGTGGTTGAAAATGAACGTCGATTTGACCCCACTAACGATTAGAAAACTGAACGAACGTTCTTAAAATTACATTTTTTTTTTTTGAAGGAAGACATTGGTTTGTTTTTTAAATAAAAAAAATTTGATCTCTGAGTCTGATCATATTTACCAGATTCACCCTTTAATATACTGTTAGAGGATATATACTGTATATACTATCTCTCCTCTAATTGTGTGTGTGTGTGTGTGTGTGTGTGTATATATATATATATATATATATATATATATATATATATATATATATATATATATATATATATATATATATATATATATATATATATATATACACAGTATATCTCCTCTAATAGTATATACAGTATCGCTCTTTCTGTTATTCTCAGAGTGGATTAGAGATTTTGCTCCCTAACCATGTTAGTTGGTTATTTACATTTACTACTGCATAGAGATATTTAAGAATAAATTGCCTTTTTTTAAAACTTTACATTTTAACTAAATTATACACCACACTTTTTTTTAAAGGTTATTAACCGATTAATCGAAATAATAATCGGCCAACTAATCGATTATGAAAATAATCGTTAGTTGCAGCCCTAGTTTGTGTTGCCTGAAGGTCCTAAAAGAGGACAGGCAGCATCGAAATCTACCATTTCTAAATGCATTCGGCAAGTAATTGTTCAAGCTTATGTTTTGAAGAGGAAGAATCCACCCTCTCAAATCAAAGCCCACTCCACCAGGGCTGTTAGTGTTTCATGGGCAGTGCATCACCAGGCCTCCATGGCTCAAATCTGCAAGGCCACAACTTGGTCTTCAGTCCATACATTTACCAGATTCTATCAGGTGGATGTAAAAAGGCATGAGGATATCTCCTTTGGGCGCAGTGTGCAGCAGTATTAATCCTCTGGTCTCATGGTGCCCTAGATTTTTTGTGTCTCCCTCTCCTCAGTTGGCATTGCTCTGGGACATCCCACATAGTAACTACTATGCCTCTGTGTCCCATGATGTATGATAAAGAAAATAGGATTTTTATAACGGCTTACCTGTAAAATCATTTTCTTGGAGTACATCACAGGACACAGAGGTCCTTCCCCTCTTTTAATACACGTATATTGCTTCGCTACAAAAACTGAGGTTCTCCCAGTAGTGTGAGGGGTTTTATCGGGTTATAGGAGTGAACTTTCTGTCTTAGGGTGTACCAGTGTCCATCACCTCAAGGTGGCCTATAACCCACATAGTAACTACTATGGCTCTGTGTCCTGCGATGTACTCCAAGAAAAGGATTTTACAGATGAGCTGTTATAAAAATCCTATTTTTTCTTTACAGGGCTAGAGAGGTTAGTCTTGGATCCCTGGTGTCTATAGATGCAGGGATTTTGGTTTTTGCATGGACTTCCACTTTAATGCTGGTTTCAGAAATAGATTCAAACGAAAGCTTGCTTAGACCATTCAAGACAACCAAAAGGTTCTATTTTTAGAAGAAGAAATGTCTTTAATAGGCCTTACAAAATATTTTATTTGGATGATCTTCCTGAAGAGGTAGCTGCAGGTAAACACTTAATGCTGCTATATACACCTTCAAGGTGCTAAGTGCTAAATTCCGGTCAGCCCCATCTTGCAAGAAGTCCAAATGGTAGGAATAGTCTCTGAAATTATACTATTCTCTTGCAGCCATGAATTCAATTTTCTGCACACTTTCTTGTAAATTGCTCTAGTGAAAGGGCTACGACTGTTAATATATAATTACTTTGTTTGACTCTGTCCGAGACTTCCATATTCTTTACGATATCTTTCTCAGAAACCAGGCCTGTTAGCGATTGTAAAGTCTTGTTTTTTTTTTTTTTTCCATAAAAATAATAAACATGTTCTTACCAGCTCTGTGTAATGATTTCGCACAGAGCAGCCCAGATCCTTCTCTTCTCGGGTCCCTCTTCGGGTTTCCTGGCTCCTTCCTCCTGTCAAGTGCTCCCACAGCAAGCGGCTTGCTATGGGGGCACCGGAGCCGAGTCACAGCTCCCTGTGTCTATTCAGACACAGAGCTCTGGTTTAACCCCGCCCCCTCTCTCACCTGATTGACCAATTGATAGCAGCGGGAGCCAATGGCGTCGCTGCTGTGTATCACTCAATCAGTAGGAGAGTCCCGGACGGCCGAGTCACTCGTGGACATCGCTGGACAGAAGTTGGGCTCAGGTAAGTATTAGGGGGTGCTGGGCGTCTACACACAAAAGGCTTTTTATCTTAATGCATAGAATGCATTAAAAGAGAAGTGTGTTGTGGTTTTTTTTTTTTTTTTTTTTACTTTTTTTAATTCATACTTGCCTAGGTGGATGCAGCATCGGTCTGATGCTACGTCTGTCCCCCGGCTCCTCTACACTGAGAACCGAGCAATCAAACCCTGCCGAACGCTCGGTTCTCACAACTCCCCGAGCAGAGGGTTGCTAACTCAACAAGCGGGAGTCTAGTTTTGGCCATTTATTCTAAAGATGGGTATCTTCTCTTCAATGAGCTGGCAAAAAATGTCTTCCTCTCTGCAGTCTCCCACTCTTTCAAAATGGCTTCTGAAAGGACTTTGTCCTGGAATTAAATTAGATTTTCTCTTTTTTTCAGGCCCTGATACATTTAATCATGTCTGCTCAACTGTACTCTTTCTTCTTCCATGCCAAGGTTGTCATAGATGGCATTTTAAGAGCTCATCTATCTCTTCCAAGGATAGTTTGTACCTGGAAGCATTAGATCCACCTTCTCCTGGGTCTTGCTCGCTGTTAGAATCTGAGCCAGAGCCATCAAAATCAATGGTTTCAATCTTGCTTTCTCTATCCTGTCTTACTGCATTTTCACACGTCAAAGGTAAAGATACTGCGTCTGTCACGAGAAGGCAATACATCTTCTCCAGACGGAGAAAACAACAGCTAAAGGGCAGGATGAAGTGCCTGACTTTTAACTAGATATGCACCGAATCTTTGTCTGTCAAAACATATAGGCCGAAAATTATGTTATCTGCCTTTTACCAATGGGAGAAAAAAGTGCTGATAATGGTGCCGAAAACGCAAACGATTTTACCACAAATTTTGTGTGCTTATGGTTTATTTTTCATAGGTCATGTGACAGGTGCGTTAATGATGTTTTTTTGCTGTGTTTTCAATGGGGAGGTGTTGTTGAATGACGGCATGGTGGAGCGGCTCTCATTCTGGGGCGCCATCCCAGAACAGCTGCTCTTGCGTGCCCGCAGCGATTGCGGCCACGCTGTGTTGCTGGGAAACGGCGACAGCGGCTCTTTAACCATGTGATCTGCTGTGTCCAATCACAGCCGGTCACATATAAAGGAAGTGCCGTTAATCGGCGCTCCTCGCCTCACACTGACAGAATGTGTGGCGAGGAGAGCAGATCAGCGGCATCTCCACGCAGGGGGACATGTAGGAATGTAATCAGGGCACCCTGATTATAGTATAGTAAAATGGTGTCAACATACAGTGCCCATCATTGCCCAGCAATCGGTGCCACCAATCGGTGCCCATTAGCGATGCCAGTCAGTGCTGGCAACCAGTGCCGCCTATCAGTGGTGCCCATCAATGCGCATCACTGCTGTCGACCAATGCCCATCAGTACCGCCTATCCATGCTGCCCATCAGTGCCACCTATCAGTGTCCATAAGTGCGGCATATTAGTGCCTCCTCATCAGTGCCCACCAGTTCAGCCTATCAGTGCCGCCTCATCAGCGCACATCAGTGAAGGCGAAAAATGACTTGGTTACAAAATTTACTGACAGAAAAAAAGTAAACATTTTTTTTCCAAAATTTTTGCTGTTGTTTTTTGTTTATTTTTTCTTGTAAAAAATAAACCCAGCAGTGATTAAATACCACCAAAAGAAAGCTCTGTTTGTGTGAAGAAAATGATAAAAAATTGTTTGGGTACAGTGTAGCATGACTGCGCAATTGTCATTCAAAGTGCGACAGCGCTGAAAGCTGAAAAATGGCTTGGGCAGGAAGGGGGTGTAAGTGCCTGGTAGGCAAGTGGTTAATTAAAATTTTGAATAGAATACAATTTTATATATTAAATATATATATTTTATAAAAACTGTCATTTTAGGTTTATGGCCAAGTGTATTCTGCATTTTTGGTTTCTGAACCAAAACTTCCATTCAGTGCACCTCTACTTTTGTCCGTTCTTTCCTGTCACGAGAAGGAGCTACATCTCAGGGGTTGTCCTGGAAGACTATTGGAAATAGTTACCTGTAAGTCTAACTCAGATTTTCTTTCCTAGGTAATGACCAAAGAAGGCCAGTGGTTCGATAAGTGGGAAGATGTACCTACAAGTAGACATACTCAGATCCGTCCAACTATGTTTCCTTGCGATGAAGAAAAAATGAAAGGAATGAATCTACACCGTTGGTATGCAAAGTATAGTCTTGATAGTTTGCTTGTAGGGGGGTGAACATCAATTGTCATTTTCAGCCTGGTTCACACTAGTGCAACTGCAATTTCATTAGATTTCTATTGCGATTTATGTAGTGCAACTGCTGTACAACTTGGTGCGTATTTGATGCAATCTTCATACTACTGATATTTTTGGAAGAGGAGACTAATTGAGGGAAAAGGAATCGCATCAAAAATGTGCATAGATATGTTTTTTTTTTGCTTCCATTGGAGTCTATGGGGCACAGAATGGCACTGCATTATACCAAAGTAGAACTGTACCCTTGCCCAAAGTCATGTTGCAGTTTTGTTGTATTTATGTGAACAGACACCACTGAAATTAATGCGAGTTCCATTGCCATGCAGTCCTGTGTGACCCAAGTTGCATCTGAAATTGCACCAGTGTGCATCAAGCCTTAGAGAATGGCTCTTGCCCCTTTTTAGTTTTGTGATTGTGTTTTTTTTTTTTTTTTTTTTTTTTTTAACCACATACAGTATATGTCAAAATGAGTGGTGGACAAATGTGGCTGTACTAGGGAGGGGTAGCATTTGTTGTAAGCTGAAACTATCAAGATTGACGGTGTCAAGATTCTTTGCTACACTGGATCTAAATTTCTCAGTATTAGGTTTGGAGGCTGTTCCTGGACTCAACTGGGCTGGATGTGCAAGGCCTACCATTTATGTGATGATCGAGCACAGGGCTCTGTGTTGTAGTGCTTTCCAGATCTCTGTGTATTCTGTTAGCTGCGGAACCATGGCACGGCCACAGATGTGACCTGATCTCTGAAGTTTCAGTAAATAAAGACGGGCAGGCTGAAAAATTGGGCGCTACCTCACCGTTTGCACTCCTGGATGCTTTTCTTTCAAATTTCCTGCTGATGACATCCACTAGGTGGACTGTTGTGCGTGCTTCACTATTGCCCTCTATTCAGCCTAGAGGAATCGCTATCCAGCTGCCACTCTTGCTCCGTAAGCACTGCATGGAAAGGAACAGCACCCGAATGCTGTTTCCAGACTTCAACTTTTAAGCTTTAAAACTCGTCCCTTCTTTTTGGTGCATTAATGTCTAAACCGCTGGCAACAAAAGTGAGTACGTCCCTAAGTGAAAATGTCCAAATTGGGCCCAAAGTGACAATATTTTGTGTGGCCACCGTTAGTTTACAGTACTGCCTGAACCCTCTTGGGCATGAATTTCACCAGAGCTTCACAGGTTGCCACTGGAGTCCTCTTCCACTCCATGACATCACAAGCTAGTGGATGTTAGAAACCTTGCGCTCCTCCACCCTTACGTTTTGAGGATGCCCCACAGATGCTCCAATAGGGTTTAGGTCTGGAGACCTACTTGGCCAGTCCATCACCTTTACCCTCAGCTTCTTTAGAAAGGCAGTGGGTCGTCTTGAAGGTGTTTGGGGTCGTTATGTTGGAATACTGCCCTGCGGTCCAGTCTCCGAAGGGAGGGGGATCATGCTCTGCTTCAGTGTGTCACAATACATGTTGGCATTTATGGTTCCCTAAAAATGAATTGTAGTTCCCCAGTGCTGGCAGCACTCATGCAGCCCCAGATCATGACACTCCTACCACCATGCTTGACTGTAGGCAAGACACACTTGTCTTTGTACTCCTCACCTGGTTGCCGCCACACACGCTTGACACCATCTGAACCGAATAAGTTTATCTTGGTCTCATCAGACCACAGGACATGGTTCTAGTAATCCATGTCCTTAGTTTGCTTGTCTTCAGCAAACTGTTTGCAGGCTTTCTTGTGCATTATCTTTAGAAGAGGCTTTCTTCTGGGCGTATGGTCTGAGCACTGACAGGCTTACCCCCCACCCCTTCAACTTTGGCAGCACTCATACGTCTATCTCCCAAAGATGACCTCTGGATATGATGCTGAGCATGTGCACTCAATCTCTTTTGTCGACCATGGCGAGGCCTGTTCTGTGTGGAACCTGTCCTGTTAAACCGCTTTATGGTCTTGGCCACCATGCTGCAGCTCCGTTTCCGTGTCTTGGCAATCTTCTTAAAGCCTAGGCCATCTTTATGTAGAGCAACAATTCATTTTTTTTTTATTTTTTTTTCCAGATACTCAGTTATTTGCCATGAGGTGCCATGTTGAACTTCCAGTGACCAGTATGAGAGAGTGAGAGCGATATCACCAAATTTAACACACCTGCTCCCCATTCACACCTGAGATGTTGTAACACTAATGAGTCACATGACACTGGGGAGGGAAAATGACTAATTGGGCCCAATTTGGACATTTTCACTTAGGGGCGTACTCACTTTTGTTGCTAGCGGTTTAGACATTAATGGCTGTGTACTATTTTGAAGGGACAGCAAATTTTTCACTGTTATACAAGCTGCACACTCACTAGTTTACATTGTAGCAAAGTGTCATTTTTTCAATTTTGTCACCTGAAAAGAGATAAAATATTTACAAAAATGTGAGGGGTGTACTCACTTTTGTGAGATACTGTGTAAACCATTGGTATGGTTGAATAAAGATATCAGTCCATCTGTTTTAACCTATGTGGGTGTGTTTATGTTAATACCAAATCTCATAGCCTGTATATTGCCTTTGCTAAGAGATAAGGCTATAATTCTACCACTTTACAAAACACTGGTCCAGCCCCATCTTGAGTTTGCTGTCCAGTTCTGGTCACCAGTCCTCAGGAGGGTTTTACTGCAACTGGACAGAAAGACAACAAAGCTAATAAGGGGGCTGGAAGACCTCAGTTATGTGGAACGAGCACAAGCATTACATTTATTCTCCCTTGAGAAGAGACCGTCAAGAGGGGATATAATAGTGATGTACAAATAGCTTTCAATTAAGTTGGAGAAGAAGCGATTTAAGCTGAAACTGTGTAAGGAGTTTTTTGCTGTCAGAGTGGGAAGAGAGCGGAAATGCCAACAATGACCCCTTGGCCTTATATTTTTTAAAAGGCTATTTTTTTTTTCTTTTATATGCCATTTTACCCTAAAGTTCAGCCACCCAAGTTTAACCTTAGCTCTTTTATATTTGTTAATCGTTGGAATACACTGACTAATGCCATATTTTAATATGTTCCTAAAGCACTTAATTTTTCCTCCGTGCTTATTGTTTGTAGAATTTGATCCCTTTTAATATGGAGCGCAGTTTAGAAAAGTTGTCACTTTTGAAGTTAAGTGTTCTTGCATTATCCCTTTTACGCCTCCTTTTCCTATGATTTTCATTGAATGCGATTACTCTGTAATCGCCCTTACCTAAGTTATCTCTTATTTCCATATCTGCAATCAGATCTCACCTGTTCGTAATTAGTAGATCTAGCAGAGCATTTTTTTCACATTTTTCGCATTAATTTGACAAAGCCATCAATTGACATATGACGTTGTCCTGCGAGCCTTAAAGGAGTAAGCAGTTCTGTCTGCCCAGTCTGGATAATGGAAGTCCCCTATTAGAAATACTTAAACTACTTTATTCTGAAGGACTCATCCCTGTTCCAACAATCTGCAAAAGTCCACAGGACTGTTCAGTTCCCTCAGAATTTCTATTGGGTAATTAGCTTTTTAAAAAATCCAATCTCCAACCTTCCCCTTAGCTGGAATACTTTGACCTCATTCTAGACATAGCCGAAGCAAAAACTTTTCTTCTAGGAAATAAAAACCCTCAGATTCTCTATGAGCATTCTCGGCCTCATGGTGGCCTCCTTTTTTTAGGCTGTTCTGTTCTCCTTGTTCCATTCAAGGCCTCTCCAACACAACCTCTTGTTGGCATGGAACAAACATGCGCAAGCAATGAGTTCTCTGGCTTGGTGGATTTCCAACACAGTCTTGACAATAGAGAGATTGACTTCACCATTGTAGTTTCTCCAACACTTGCCTGTCCATCTCCTCTCACCAAACAATTTTATGACTGATATACAGACCATCACCAAGAAATTTGGAATGCCCTGATATTCTGTTGGGCACGTTCTAACCTCCTGGTTGGGTACCCTTCTTTCTCAGTGATGCAGGTTGCCTCCCAGCACTCAGTAATCTGCCATGTGAGGCAAGTCTCACCTAGTGTGATAGGGGACCCCTTTCGAGAGTGTTCACATTCCTCATCCTACAACTTCTTCCATTTCAAATCACAAAATGTCTTTGTCTTGGTTAGGCTTTGTATATTTCCATATTAACACCTTGGCTTTTACACTCCCTTTGGTAAGAAGTTACAGTTGGGAAGATGGGAGTTGGTTCCCAGCAAAGCTTTTGCCAGTATGCAGTCACCTGAAGGTAGCAGCATATGAATGAATGAAGGAAGGATTTGTAGAGCGCTGCAAATGCGAACTAAATCGCCTCAAGGCGCTAGAATGCGTTCTCTGTTGCCAGCTTCTTAGAAAAGGAAGGTCTTTAGTTTTTTCCTGAAGGCTTGATGGTTTTCTTCCGTGCGGATGTGGGTCGGAAGAGCGTTCCATAGTCTAGGTCCTTGGACTGCGAATCTTCGTTCTCCCTTTGCTTTGTAGCGATATTTTCCATATATCCATGTATTGTACTCCAAAATATGGAAATTACAGGTATGTCCAAGTTTTGATTTTAAAAAGAAAGTAGATGAATGGGGAAGTTAAATGGCACAATGCACCCAGGTTTAAATAATTTGAGTTTCAGTTCATTGGTATAGGTAGATTGATATGGAAAGTTCCATGATCCATTGATTTTTTTTATTTTTTTTTGTCTACGATAAGGACATACAAAATTGATGCTTGTAATTCTATTTCTAAGGCCACATGCACATTGGATGTTTTGCTAACTCTCCTATAGTCCTCTCCTGGCAGAGTTTTGGCAGAAAAAACTCTTGACACTTGTAAACTCGAGTAACTCATTTAGGCGTACCAAGTGCTTGGGCGTTAATTCATTGCATTGGCCAGAATAATTATTCTAGGCCATTGAAATGAATCAGCACTCAACTGCTAAACGGCTAACGTTTAGACATGTCAACCTTTCTGCTGCTCCTTGGCACGCTGGCAGTGTTTTTTAATTTTTTTTTCTAAACGCCCTTGCCTCTGAACTCCTCTAAATGCCTGTGTATATGGACCCACAGGCTAACATGAGGGGGGTAAAAAAAAAAAAAACACTCCTAGGAGCAGCCAAAAAAAAAAAATGTCCAGTGTGCATGAGACCTAATGGGTTAATGGTCGACACATGCTGCATAGAACAAACGGGTATTGTTTTATTTGATATTCTGGAGGTCTACTTTAGGATGTGAGTGGGAGGTTTGAGCTGTGTGCTAGGGCGTGGTGACATTGACTGCTCAGGCGCATATGTATGGTGCACTACATTTGGCCTTTCATTATACAATTTCCTAAAGGAAAATTGTAAAAAGTATGGGCAACCTTATGCGCATTTCACACAAAACGTTTTTTTGCTGGCCGATAATCACATTATTTTTCGATTTCTCATTCGTACAGCAAAACATTTTCAAACTTTTTTTCCAGATAAATGCGGTCCTCCAGGCCTCCATGTCAGTAGTGCTGTTTCCTCTGGACGGAGGGGTTAACCTGTTTCCTAGAACCTGATGTCCCTAGTTCTCATGAGCGATGCTCCTGTTTCTTGGTAAAGAAAGACTTCCTACCTTCTAAATTTAGAGCATCACCTCCCTGGGGGAGTAGGGGGCTGCTGCTGTCCTCAGTGCCCGGGTAAGGCCAGGGCCGCTGCTGACGTTGGCCCCAATCCAGCGCTCCTGCTGCTCAGGGCCTGGAGCAGCATGCATCCCTGCTGGCAGCCTGGCTGAAAGTATAGGGGAAAGCAGTGAGCCGCTTCGAGAGTCCGTGGGGGGGGGGGGGGGGGCAGAGCTGTTGCGCTCCAAGCTGGCCCATAGGAAGTGCCAGGCAGGTCACTTCCGAGGAGGCTTGACATCCTCAGCAGGCGCCGGGGACGCTGGTTCCGGTCTTCAAAGGCGCAAACAGAGGACACTGGGCGGCTGGTGTACATTAGTGAGGACCCAGTAGCTGCAGGACCACTACAGAAGCAGGATGGATTCCTCTGCAGAACCTGCACAGGCAGCGAATGCAGGCTCCCGCACCTCACAGCTAAGCCTGAAGTACTTGTACCCCCTTGCAAATCCTGTGTTTTTCTCCCCTTGTACCTAGTGGGACTTGAAGGGGGCACCTTTCCCCTCTTCTGCACTGGGTGTGTTATGGAGTATTGGGGTGGCCTAATTTGAAACCTGGGGATCATTTGTTTTCTGTTTGCAGGTCAAGACATAGGACAAGACCAAGGCACACAGACTCAAGAGGAAGTGTACGGTTTGCAGAGGCAAATTGCGCTCCTCATGGAGTAAATCAGTCTGCCGCACATGCATAGATAGCCAGGTTAAGGATGACCCAGAAGTATCTTGTCAGAAGATGCTTCAATTAGGGATGAGCTAACTTCAACATTTAGCTCTTTTTTTAAATCCCCAATTGCCAAGATACTGGTCCCCTCTCGGTCATTTGCCAGATAGGACTTTAGCACTTTCTGGCGATCCACCGCAGAGCTTGGAAAGTAAGGATTCAGAGGAGGAAACTAGATCTCCCCGTTCTTAGGAAGAATCAGTGTCAGAAGGAGGGCCTAAGGATAGAGAATCTGTAAGGGACTCAAGGTACAAGCTGTCATTCGCTTTTAACAAGTGATTAAAATCTTCTGTCTATGCGACACTTGAGATTGAAGAGGAGAAGGTGCAAATGTCCAAGCACAATCTTATATTTGAAGGAATGCATAAGAAGGCTAGAATTTTTTTTTTTTTTTTTTCCTGTGCATAGCTCCCTTCTAGATGCAATTCAATTAGAATGGGATAATCCAGAGAGGAAAAACATTTTTTTCGGGTAATTTTAAAAAGGAGGTTTCTTTTTTGAGGAGGACTCAGCGCAGCCATGGAACAAATACCCCAAGTTGGACGCACCTCTGTCAAAAATTTCCGCAGGGCTTGTCTTAAACCGGCCTTCGCATCTACATGTGTAACCAGAAACCTCAAGGTGTGGTTATCACAGATACAAACACATCTTTCCGCAGGAACTGCAAGAGATCAGATCCTTAAGTCCTTCCCACTCCTCTTTCGGGCAGTAGGTTTTCTGGCAGATTCCTGCGCTGAGCCGGTTAGGATGACAGCCAGAACTTTAGTTTTGGTAAATTCAGCCAGAAGTCGTCTCTGGCTGAAAACATGGTCAGATGACTCTGCTTCCAAATTGCGCCTATGTGGTCTTCCCCTGTCAGGCCACCATTTGTTTGGCCCTGATTATTGGAGGCACTAGTGCTCTCGACTGACGGGAAAAAGTATTTTCCAGAAAACAAAAAAGCTGGCTGCCAGAAAAGTTTTTGTGGGCAAGGCAGACAGCAGGGTCCGCGAGAAAAAGACAGCAGGCCCAAGAAATATTGGACAGGGCACAAAGGCAGAGTTAAGGAGGGGGGGCTTGTTTAACCCTCCAACAACCTGCCAAACCACAATGACTCTTGCTGCCCAGTGGTGGTGGTGGGGGGGGGAGAGATTAGGGGCCTTCCTCCCGCAATGGGCAGCAGCAACCTCAAGCCTGTTCATTTTAGATCTGGTAGCCAATGGGCACAGGCTGGAGTTAGATTCCCATCCTCCAGAAAGATTATTTGTCACCATCCCTCTCCGAGATCGGTTAAAGGCAACGGCTCTATGCCTCCAGATTGGAGACTTGGTGGAATAACAAGTCCTGATTCCGGCCCCTCGGTCAGATCAGGGCAAAGGCTTTTATTCCCATATTTTTGTGATAAAGAAGCCTTCGGGAAAGTATCGCTTAATTTTGAATCTTCAGTCTCTAAATTATTCAATTAAGTACAAGCACTTCCGCATGGAGTCTGTGTTTTTTATCAAGAATCTGCTTTACCTGAAAGTGCTTTATGCCAACACTGGATTTGAGGGATGCCTACTTGCACATTCCTATACATCCAGCATTCCAATTTTTTTTAAAACTAGCCGTGAAAATGGGATTGGATATCCGTCATTTTCAATTCCAAGCTCTGCCCTTCAGGTTGTCATTGGCGCCATGAATCTTTACAAAGTTCCTGGGGGAAGCACTGGCACCGTTAAGATTAAATCCATTACAATTATCCCTTACCTGGACAATCACCTAGTAGTGGCAGAGTTGCACCAGAAACTAGAGCAGGATCTCCATACTGTGCAGAAGAAGTCTCTCTAGTCGCTATACTGGTTAGTCAACAGGGAGAAGTCTTCCCTGATTCCGGCTCAGACATTAACACATCTCGGCTACGAAATTTTCTCGGTAGAGCAAAAGATTTTCCTTCCTCAGGAAAAAGTCTTGAGGGTGATTCAGATGATTGTGTCCTTGCAAACCAACCAGTGGGTATCCCTCAGAGAAATCTCAAGAGCAGTAGGCCTGATGACCTTTCCTGCAGTACTGTGGGCGAGGTTTCACTAACATCCACTGCAACTGTTCCTGCCAATAAACTTGGACGGATCCACAAGTTTTTTTTGGATGCGAGGGCTCGAATACCTTCCAGGGTAAATGGGGCCTTGTGGTGGTGGTCGCCTCTTCACCTGACAAGAGGATCGGAATGGTTCATCCCAGTATCCCAAAGAATCATGACGGATGTGAGTTCCTTTTGGATGGGAAGCCCATCTAAACAATACAGTGGCGCAGGGAAGATGGTCCCCCAGGGAAGCAAAGGCTTCATCAAATCAGAGGGAGCTTCTGGCAGTACAGAGAGCCTTAGAAGTGTTTTCAGATGGAGGTCAAGGGTCACCATCTGCAGATTGGCTCTGACAACATTACTACCATAGCATACCTCCACGTAGGGGGGGGGGACAGGAAGTCTGACTCCAACTCGTAGCCCAAAAGATCTTATCCTGGGCAGAAGTGAATCTGGCCTCTATTACAGCAATTCACCTAAAAGGACTCAAAACTGTCTGTCAGATTAACCTCAGCCGCTACCAGGTGTGTCGAGATAATTAGCCCCTCCATCCTGAGATCTTTGTGGAGATTACAGATGGGGTTCACCCGAGGTAGATCTTTTTGCCAAATCAAAGCAACTGCAAGACAGATTCTTTTCCCTGAATCCAGCAGATCCGTCTTTGAGGATCGATGCGTTAGCGAATGTCTGGCCATTCAGCCTCTGCTATGCCTTCCCTCCTATCAGGCTAATTCTGGAAGTTCTCCGAAAGCTTCTTCTGGAAAAGGACAGATCTCCTCTTAATGGCCCCCTTTTGGCCCAAAAGGCCATGGTTTTCCCTGCTGCAGGCTCTAGCTTCAGAGCCTCTAGTCAGCCTCCCAAAGAGACTTAGGGATTGATTTACTAAAGGCAAATTCACTTTGCACTACTAATGCACTTGGAAGTGCAGTCGCTGTAGAGCTGAGCGGAAGATCTGAAATAAGGGGAAGCTTTACTAATTTTATCATCCAATCATGTGCAAGCTAAAATGCTGTTTTTTTTTTTTAAATTTTCCTTGCATGTCCCCCTCAGATCTAAAGCGACTGCACTTCCAAGTGCACTTTCAAGTGTCCTGGAAGACACCTTGAGAAAAACGGAGTTAAACTTACCGGTAACTTTTTTTTTTTTTCCTGAGAGTCTTCCAGGACAGCTGGATTTCCACCCAGTTATGTCTTGAATTATGTACAACCCCTGGCAAAAATTATGGAATCACCAGTCCCTGAGGATGTTCCTTCAGTTATTTATTGTTGTAGAAAAAAAGCAGATCACAGACATGGGCAAAAACTAAAGGCATTTCAAATAGCAACTTTCTGGCTTTAAGAAACACTAAAAGAAATCAAGAAAAATAATTCTGGTGGCCAGTAACAGTTAGATTTATAGAAAAAGCACAGGGAATAAATTATGGAATCACTCAATTCTGAGGAAAAAATTATGGAATCATGAAAAACAAACAAAATAACACTCCAACACATCACTAGTACTTTGTTGCACCACCTCTGGCTTTTAGAACTGCTTTCAGTCTCTGAGGCATTGACTTAATGAGTGATAAACAGTACTCTTCATCAATCTGGCTCCAGCCTTCTCTGATTGCTGTTGCCAAATCATCTTTGCAGGTTGAAGCCTTGTCATGGACCATTTTCTTTAACTTCCACCACAGATTTTCAATTGGATTGAGATCCGGACTGTTTGCAGGCCATGACATTGTACAGTAAAAAAAATGCCGCGCTGGAGCAACAAAAGATGAAGCAGCAGTAAACAGTGTGACAGCACAAGATAACAATAATAAAAATAAACTGCGCTAAATGTCCTTTACATTATTTAAAAACGTTATGACATAAACGTCTGAAGTAAATATTAAGTAATACAGTCCAAGTATCCCTTTGAGCAAAAAAAGGCACCATTTCAATATGCACAAAAAAATGATTCACAATCCAAACGTCATGTTAATAAGTTGCCCTTACCAGAACACCAAATATAGTGGGCGGATGGCTTAAACCCAGCCGGGGCCTTTATGATAGAGACCGATCAGCTCTGTCAAAATTCAGGCGTAGTTCCCTCAGTTTAATACCGGAAGAAAAAAATGACAAGAAGGGTGGCCATAGTGTAGTAATGTTATACAACGTGTGTGGACATACAACCGTGACCAACACCCTATTGTGCACTTAAAACGAAAGGTGATATCCCACCCCCACAGCTGTAGAGTGTGCTTACCAACTCTCAGACTTTACACTCATTTGGCTCTATATCACACTGGGAGATTGATTGCTGTAGTCAGGAAATCAGTTCTCTTTGCTGGAGAGGAAGCTGCACCTGAGGACCTGTAGTGCAAGGACCTTGCCAGAGAGAAAACTAAACCTTAGGACCTGCAATGCAAGGATCTCCCTTGCTCTAGACCAGTGGTTCTCAACTCCATTGACCTTGTGTCTTTCTTCAAGGAATTTTTTTCACAGTTTTGGCTCTATGGCAAGATGCATTATCTTGATAAATGATTTCATCATCCCCAAACATCCTTTCAATAGATGGGATAAGAAAAGTGTCCAAAATTTCAATGTAAACCTGTGCATTTATTGAAGATTTAATGACAGCCATCACCCAGTGCCTTTACCTGACATGCAGCCCCATATCATAATTGACTGTGGAAATTTGCATGTTTTCTTCACAGTCGTCTGCATAAATCTCATTGGAACGGCACCAAACAAAAGTTCCAGCATCATCACCTTGCCCAATGCAGATTCGAGATTCATCACTGAATATGACTTTCATCCAATCCACGATTGCCTTTCCTTAGCCCATTGTAACCTTGTTTTTTTGTGTTTAGAAGTTAGAGATGGCTTTCTTTTAGCTTTTCTGTATGTAAATCCCATTTCCTTTAGGCTTGTTCTTACAGTTCGGTCACAGATGTTGACTCCAGTTTCCTCCCATTTGTTCCTCATTTGTTTTGTTGTACATTTTCTGTTTTCAAGGCATATTGCTTTAAGTTTTCTGTCTTGACGCTTTGATGTCTTCCTTGGTCTACCAGTATGCTTGCCTTTAACCACCTTCCCATTTTGTTTGTATTTTGTCCATGTTTTAGACACAGCCGACTGTGAACAACCAACATCTTGTGCAACACTGCGTGATGATTTGCCCTCTTTACCTACATACTAACAAGCAGATTTAATTTAATGCAGGTGTTGGTGTTTGTAATGAAAATTTACAGGGTGATTCCATAATTTTTTCCTCAGAATTGAGTGATTCCATAATTTATTCCCTGTGCTTGTTCTATAAATCTAACTGTTACTGGCCACCACAATTATTTTTCTTGATTTCTTTTAGTGTTTCTTAAAGCCAGAAAGTTGCTATTTGAAATGCCTTTAGTTTTTGGCCATGTCTGTGATCTGCTTTTTTTCTACAACAATAAACAACTGAAGGAACATCCTCAGGGACTGGTGATTCCAAAATTTTTGCCAGGGGCTGTATATTATGCATATGTTTAGCAGGTACTCCCTACAGTTCTCGAATACTGACATGGAGGCCGCCTTTTATCTGGTGGGGTTAACATGTTTCCTGTCCTGGTAGGAGGAGCCCTAGGTCTCATGGGCTGTCCTAGAAGACTCTCAGAAAAGGAGTTACTGGTAAGTCTAACTCCGCTTTTTGCAATTCTCATGTTAAAAATTTACTGGAATGAGTGCTGTAATATAAATACTTCTCAGAAACTTTCATAAGAGCGGACATGTGGAAACTGATGCAAAAATATCCAAATATACTATTCCCGGGTGCATTGTATGAATTCCCTTTCTCTGAAAAGGTGAATGTCTTTACTTCTGTACAGTATAAAGAATGCATCACACACACACTATTGCTTACATTGACGGAGCCTTTTCTACATCTTATGAATATTTTGAATTCATTTGACAATAGCCATACTACTGGATACTATAAAAGTTTTAGTAGTTCTACATGTCTGCAATTAAGCTCCTTTTCAAGATGTAATGATTGCAAAAAAAGATTCATGTCGGAGTCCCTTTAGGATCTGAGGGGTTTTGCATTGTAAAGAGCAAGGGTATTGTGTTGCAAATTGTACTGCTACATTTAGATTCATAGTGAATATTGTAGAAATGTTGTTACATTTATTGTTGGAAAGAACCTGGGTATTTTCTGAACCTTTCCATATACCAAGTAATGTTGGTTTACTGGGATGTGTACGCATTTAATGTGCCGCTTTGAAGGACAAATGGTAGGGTCTGGAGTCCTTTCCCCTCCTTTTATGGATAGGCATTGCATCGTTTCTGTGCCTTTTCAGCCACTCCTCCTATTGCCTTTCTCTGAAAGTTGCAGAAATGGCAATCACTGTGTTTTTTTTTTTTTTTTTTTTTTTTTTTTTTTTTATCTTTATCAAAATGTTCATATACAAAACAGAGTAAGAAGATGTCCTTTTGCCTCCTGAAGTCACAACAGGGGTAATAATACAAAATTAAATACAATACTTCTCCCTTCCCCTAAGTAGGACCTTCCCTTTTTCTCTCTCCCCCCCCCCCCCTACCTCTAGACCCTTAGACCTTTGCCTCACTATATTCTTTAGTCAGTTTGAACAGTTTCCATTTGTCCCATCTTTTAAGGAACCCCTCTCCCACTTTCAGAGAATCCAAGTCCTTCCAACCTATAGACTTCATCTGTTTTATCGAACCACTCCCTTTTTTTTGGAAAATCTATCCCCTTCCATATTTTGGGGATCAAGCTCTTGGCTGCATCCATCAGATGTATCGGGATCGAGTTCCTGTATTCTTTCACTGGAAATCTACTTCATGGAATAGACAAACCCAAGGGTCTTCAGTTAACTCGACGCTGGTAATCTCCCTGATGTATCTCAGAATTTCCCTCCAGTATATTTTGATCTTAGGGCAACTCCACCAAATATGGGCCATAGATCCTGTTTACATCCCCTCCAACATTCCGTTGTTTGCCCCATTTGGTATTTTCCTACTATATCTGGGGTCCTATACCACCTCGCTAAGCATTTATAGTTCATTTCTATTGTTCTATTAACTAAGGATTCGTGTACCAGTTTCAAAATTTTTCCTATCTCTTGATTCTCTCCCCTTTGACCAATTTTTCTCTCCCATTTTTTTAGAAACATCGGGACTTCCAACTCCCTACCCTTAACTAATATTTTATAAATCTGTGAGATACCTCCCCGTGTTTTTTCTGTGTCGCATAATCTTTCTAATGCTGTCAAATCCTCCTCTTAGTGGGTGTGGCAGTGCCATTACAAAATGTTTAAGCTGAAATTACCTCCATTCATTCATTACAAACCAATCTTTTTTCATTTTTATATCGTGCAGTGAACAAATTTTCCATTTTTGTGTTATATGTCGTAATTGCAAATTATCTTTTTTGATCAAATTTCCCCCTATTGAACTCTTGCTGGTGTAATTATTCTCCTTTAGTGCCATTAGTGGTGAATTATATTCCCATTTATTTTGTTTGTGCAATGTCCAAATGCTTATGACATTTTTTGTTATCCTAAGTGTATTTACTCCAAGTGCCCTGTGTTGTGGAAGTGTCCAAATATTTTTCCCTAAATTTGTATCCGCCATAGTATCTTCTATTTTGACCCACCTTTTCTCACTCCTTCCTTTAGTCCATTACACCAAACGATTTAAAACCACTGCTTCATAGTACTTTTTGAAATCTGGTACACTTAATCCACCCTGGTCTTTCCCTCTCTGTAAAATTGAGTGGGAATTCCTGGGTTTTTTATTCTGCCAAATTTCAATACTAAACTTTTAAGCACCCTAAAATATCCTGCAGGTACATAACTGAGGAGCATCTGGAATTTTTATATAGAATTTTTAGGTACAATGATCATTTTATCGCATTAATTCGGCCAATCCAGGACTTCCTCTAAGGAAACTGTAATTCCTGTTGGAGGCTAGATTCTTCTTTTGTGTTTATGTTTATATTTAAAATCACTGATTTCCTTGGGTTAATCTTAGTTAGATAGCTCTCCATATTCCTTTAAGACCTTTAACAAGTTGGGTAACGATATACAGGGGTTGGAGATATAGAACAACACATTGTCTGCAAATGCAGCCAACTTATGTGCCTCCTCTCCTATTTCCACACCCCCTATGTCAACATACCGTACCGTTGTGCATTCTAAAGGGGGCTGACAATGTTCCATTTACCTTTATGGACGCCGTAGGGCTCTTATACAGCACTTGAATCCACTCTCTCATCCACTCTCTCTATCCCCATACCCTCCAACACACCTCTCATGAACCCCCAGTCTAGTCGGTCGAAAGCTTTTTCAGCATCAATCCTTTAACTCATCTCTTTTAAGTACCAGTTCATGCAGCAAATCCCTGTCTTGTCTTTTATAGTAGTTCTTCTTTTTTTTGATCCTGTTCTAATTTAAATATTTCCTCAATTAATTCCTCCCTCTTCTTACTCCTCTCCTTCTTTTTCCTTGCTCCCATTGATATCAAGAGTGAGCCCACGGAAAAGACCCGAGGTCCCCCAAGAACCTCAAGCCTCCCCACAACCTCCAATCACTGTGAAAAATCTTACTTGTGCTTTTAATTCATTTATCTCTTGGGCTTGTTTTCCTGTTTTTTTCCTCAGCTTCTTCGACTCTCCTCAGCAAGTGGCCCATATCCATTCTTACATTAGTAATCTCACTTTTAGTGGAATTTTCCAATTTAGCAAGCATTTCCATCATTTCCATTTTCGTTGGCATTTGGTCTAAATTCCCCTGTTCTTCCATTTTACTTGAATTCAATTCTATTTCGGTTCCAATATCTTCACTATATTTGTCTCCCTGAGCCCTCTTTTGTTTTACCGCCTTTCTTTTTCCCTTTTACACGCTGCTGTTTTTTCTCCGCTCCTAGGCTTTTGGGACTCACCTCTTTTGCTGTTAGGTATTTCTGAATTGTGCTAAAGTTTAAACTCTCTTTGGGGTCTTGGGTTCTGTCACTCTGAGTCCTCCCTCTCATACTTATTTTTAAAGTTTTCTTTCTCCCCAGGTAGATCTCTTCTTATATAGGCCTCGGGGTGTATATATAGCTCAACCCAATGTTTATTGGCAGAATACTTTCTTTAGACGTATACCTTATTTCCCTTCCTCACAATTTTCCACCCTTCAAAAGTATTTGCGTCGACAATACTATCCCAGATACCTCCGTGGGTTCTTAGAGTCCACTATTCGTATAAAGTCCAAGGAGGGACAGTATTAGGGGTAAATTGGTCACCAGGTATACATTAACCACTTGAGCCCCGGACCTTTATGCTGCCTAAGGACCAGAGGTCTTTTTCCAATTTGGCACTGCGTCGCTTTAACTGCTAATTGCGCGGTCATGCAATGCTGTACCCAAACGAAATTTGCGTCCTTTTCTTCCCACAAATAGAGCTTTCTTTTGATGGTATTTGATCAGCTCTGCCGTTTTTATTTTTTGCGCTATAAACGGAAAAAGACCGAAAATTTTGAAAAAAAATGATATTTTCTACTTTTTGTTATAAAAAAAATCCAATAAACTCAATTTTAGTCATACATTTAGGCCAAAATGTATTCGGCCACATGTCTTTGGTAAAAAAAAAGTTAATAAGCGTATATTTATTGGTTTGCGCAAAAGTTATAGCGTCTACAAACTAGGGTACATTTTCTGGAATTTACACAGCTTTTAGTTTATGACTGCCTATGTCATTTCATGAGGTGCTAAAATGGCAGGGCAGTACAAAACCCCCCCAAATGACCCCATTTTGGAAAGTAGACACCCCAAGGAAATTGCTGAGAGGCATGTTGAACCCATTGAATATTTATTTTTTTTGTCCCAAGTGATTGAATAATGACAAAAAAAAAAAAAAAAAAAATATTTACAAAAAGTTGTCACTAAATGATATATTGCTCACACAGGCCATGGGCCTATGTGGAATTGCACCCCAAAATACATTCAGCTGCTTCTCCTGAGTATGGGGATACCACATGTGTGGGACTTTTTGGGAGCCTAGCCACGTACGGGGCCCCGAAAACCAATCACCGCCTTCAGGATTTCTAAGGGCATAAATTTTTGATTTCATTCCTCACTACCTATCACAGTTTTGAAGGCCATAAAATGCCCAGATGGCACAAAACCCCCCCAAATGACCCCATTTTGGAAAGTAGACACTCCAAGCTATTTGCTGAGAGGCATGTTGAGTCCATGGAATACTTTCTTTTTTGACACAAGTTGCGGGAAAGTGACAATTTTTTTTTTTTTTGCACAAAGTTGTCACTAAATGATATATTTCTCACACAGGCCATGGGCATATGTGGAATTGCACCCCAAAATACATTTAGCTGCTTCTCCTGAGTATGGGGATACCACATGTGTGGGACTTTTTGGGAGCCTAGCCGCATACGGGGCCCCGAAAACCAAGCACCGCCTTCAGGATTTCTAAGGGCATAATGTTGTGATTTGACTCCTCACTACCTATCACAGTTTTGAAGGCCATAAAATGCCAAGATGGCACAAAACCCCCCCAAATGACCCCATTTTGGAAAGTAGACACCCCAAGGTAATTGCTGAGAGGCATGTTGAGTCCATGGAATATTTTATTTTTTGACACAAGTTGCGGGAAAGTGACAATTCTTTTTTTTTTTTTTTTTTTTTTTTTTTTGCACAAAGTTGTCACTAAATGATATATTGCTCAAACATGCCATGGGCATATGTGGAATTACACCCCAAAATATATTCTGCTGCTTCTCCTGAGTATGGGGATACCACATGTGTGGGACTTTTTGGGAGCCTAGCCGCATACGGGGCCCCGAAAACCAAGCACCGCCTTCAGGATTTCTAAGGGCGTTAAGTTGTGATTCCACTCCTCACTACCTATCACAGTTTTGAAGGCCATAAAATGCCAAGATGGCAAAAACCCCCCCCAAATGACCCCATTTTGGAAAGTAGACACCCCAAGCTATTTGCTGAGAGGCATGGTGAGTATTTTGCAGCTCTCATTTGTTTTTGAAAATGAAGAAAGGCAAGAAAAATGTATTTTTTTTTTCTTTTTTCAATTTTCGAAAGTTTGTGACAAAAAGTGAGGTCTGCAAAATACTCACTATACCTCTCAGCAAATAGCTTGGGGTGTCTATTTTCCAAAATGGGGTCATTTGGGGGGGGGGTTGTGCCATCTGGGCATTCCATGGCCTCCGAAACTGTGCTAGGCAGTGAAGAGTGAAATCAAAAATTTACGCCCTTAGAAAGCCTGAAGGCGGGGCTTGGTTTTCGGGGTCCCGTGCGCGGCTAGGCTCCCAAAAAGTCCCACACATGTGGTATCCCCATACTCAGGAGAAGCAACAGAATGTATTTTGGGGTATAATTTCACATATTCCCATGGCATGTTTGAGCAATATATCATTTAGTGACATCTTTGTGCAAAAAAAAAAAAAAAAAAAAAAAGATTTGTCTCTTTCCCGCAACTTGTGTCACAATATAAAATATTCCATGGACTCGACATGCCTCTCAGCAAATAGCTTGGGGTGTCTACTTTCCAAAATGGGGTCATTTGGGGGGGGTTTGAACTGTCCTGGCATTTTATGCACAACATTTAGAAGCTTATGTCACACATCACCCACTCTTCTAACCACTTGAAGACAAAGCCCTTTCTGACACTTTTTGATTACATGAAAAAAATTTTTTTTTGCAAGAAAATTACTTTGAACCCCCAAACATTATATATTTTTTTTAAAGCAAATGCCCTACAGATTAAAATGGTGGGTGTTTCATTTTTTTTTTTCACACAGTATTTGCGCAGCGATTTTTCAAACGCATTTTTTGGGGAAAAAACACACTTTTTTAAATTTTAATGCACTAAAACACACTATATTGCCCAAATGTTTGATGAAATAAAAAAGATGATCTTAGGCCGAGTACATGGATACCAAACATGACATGCTTTAAAATTGCGCACAAACGCGCAGCGGCGACAAAATAAATACATTTTTAAAAGCCTTTAAAAGCCTTTACAGGTTACCACTTTAGATTTACAGAGGAGGTCTACTGCTAAAATGACTGCCCTCGTTCTGTCCTTCGCGGTGATACCTCACATGCATGGTGCAATTGCTGTTTACATTTGACGCCAGACCGACGCTTGCGTTCGCCTTTGCGCGAGAGCAGGGGGGGACAGGGGTGCTTTTTTTTTTTTTTTTTTTTTTTTTTTTCTTTATTATTTTTTTGCTTTTTTATCTTATTTTTAAACTGTTCCTTTCATTTTTATTTTTTTTTAATTAATTTTATTGTTATCTCAGGGAATGTAAATATCCCCTATGATAGCAATAGGTAGTGACAGGTACTCTTTTTTTTTTAAAAATTGGGCTCTATTAGACCCTAGATCTCTCCTCTGCCCTCAAAGCATCTGACCACACCAAGATCGGTGTGATAAAATGCTTCCCCAATTTCCCATTGGCGCTGTTTACATTCGGCGAAATCTAAGTCATGAAATGCTCGTAGCTTCCGGTTTCTTAGGCCATAGAGATGTTTGGAGCCATTCTGGTCTCTGATCAGCTCTATGGTCAGCTGGCTGAATCACCGGCTGCATTTTCAGGTTCCCTGTTGGGACAGGAAAGCCAGAGAAAAACATGGAAGACGGTGGGGGAGGGGGGGGGCATTCCCTCCCACTGCTTGCAAAAGCAGTCTAGAGGCTAATTAGCCGCTAGGATTGCTTTTACATGAAAGCCGACCGCTGGCTGAAAAGAATGATACCAAGATGATACCTAAACCTGCAGGCATCATTCTGGTATAACCACTCAAAGTCCAGCAACATACCAGTACGTTGCTGGTCCTTGTTAGGCATATATTGTAAACTTTTTTTTCATGCAGCCTGTGGGCTGAACGAAAAAAAGATATTGATCGGTGGGTATGCCCACCATTAGAATACCTCCCTTCATCCACCCACTTCTAATGATGGGCATACATGCACCATTTATATATGCCGAAGCATGGGGGCATCCTCCCGCAAAAGGCAGGAGCAAATTGCTCCTCCACCCACTGCTGCCCCCATGCTTCGGCATATATGCTGAAGTATGTAACTGTGGTGGTGAAATCACCTCCGACAGCGCTGGAGTCACGGCTTTATATATCGTGGGAGCAAACGCTGTTGCTGTCAAGATAAATAAATCCGCGCTGCAACTGAATGGCGTACCTGCTAAGCAAATGATGGTTAACAATAAAACAAAGTAATATTACAGTATAACAGTAAGACTTACCATACCTGCAAAGCAAATACAAAAAAAAAATAGTAAAAAATAAAACATTTAACGCAACCTGTGCCTAAAATATATATATGCCGAAGCATGGGGGCATCCTCCCGCAAAAGGCAGGAGCAAATCGCTCCTCCACCCACTTCTGCCCCCACGCTTCGGCATATATGCTGAAGTATGTAACTGTGGTGGTGAAATCACCTCCGACAGCGTTGGAGTCACGGCTTTATATATCGTGGGAGCAAACGCTGTTGCTGTCAAGATAAATAAATCCGCGCTGCAACTGAATGGCGTACCTGCTAAGCAAATGATGGTTAACAATAAAACAAAGCAACATTACAGTATAACAGTAAGACTTACCATACCTGCAAAGCAAATACAAAAAAAAAATAGTAAAAAATAAAACATTTAACGCAACCTGTGCCTAAAATATATATATGCCGAAGCATGGGGGCATCCTCCCGCAAAAGGCAGGAGCAAATCGCTCCTCCACCCACTTCTGCCCCCATGCTTCGGCATATATGCTGAAGTATGTAACTGTGGTGGTGAAATCACCTCCGACAGCGTTGGAGTCACGGCTTTATATATCGTGGGAGCAAACGCTGTTGCTGTCAAGATAAATAAATCCGCGCTGCAACTGAATGGCGTACCTGAAAACAATAAAATGGTTACCAACAAAACACAGTAAACGGTAAAGTATGCAAAATCTGAAAAGGAAACATGGTAAAACATAATAACAATAAAACATTGCAGAATAGAATAGAGTAAAAAAGAGAAGAACAATAGAGAGAGAATAGAGAGAGAGAACAATAAAACAACAACTATTTTTGGTTTTTTTATTTTATATTTTTTTTTGTGTTTTTATTTTTTTTAATTTTTTTTTTATTTTATTTTTTTACACTTTTTTTTAGTAACTTTTAACTTTTGTAACTTTTGTTCCAGGTTTGGGTCTCTCAAAATGCAATGGCATCTTGGGAGACCCTGTGTTAGTGTGCCTAGTCTGTGCAGTGCTGAACCCTACGCTAATACTCAACTAATGTATGGTAGCGTTCAAAGCATTCACCCATGCAAAGACCAGGATTGCCAGGACAGAGGGGACAATAAGTCCGGGTGTCACGCCTAAATCCGCGCTTGCTGCAGACACGACATCTTTTTTGGGGGGCTCGTTGGGTAGGGGTACTCGGGATGGCATAAAGAAAATGCCGCTCATGCAGCCGGCTTACTGCATTTGGTTGGGGAAGGTGAGGTAGAGCACCGTTTGGAAACAGAAGGGCTCTGACGATCTCTTCCTGGAATTTAAGGAAGGATCCAGTCTGTCCTGAAGCTCTGTATAGCACATGAGCATTCAGCAAAGCCAATTGAAATAAGTATACAGACACTTTTTTGTACCAGCGTCTGGCCTTACGGGCAACTAAGTACGGCGCCAACAACTGGTCGTTGAGGTCCACCCCTCCCATATTAAGGTTGTATTCGTGGACACAGAGGGGTTTCTCCACAACACCAGTCGCCGTAGAAATTTGGGTCGTCGTGTCTGCATGAAGGGAGGTGAGAACGAAAACATTCTTCTTATCCCTCCACTTCATAGCGAGCAAATTATTATACTTCAAGCAGGCTCTCTCCCCCAGCCTAAGACGGGAATCTACAAGCCGCTGGGGAAAGCCCCGGCGATTAGGTCGCACGGTGCCACATGCTCCAATCTGCTGATCAAACAAGTGACTAAAAAGTGGCACGCTCGTATAATAATTGTCCACGTACAAGTGGTACCCCTTTCCGAATAAGGGTGACACCAAGTCCCACACTATCTTGCCAGCGCTTCCTATGTAGTCAGGGCAGTTTGTCGGCTCTACGTGACTATCTCTTCCCTCGTAAACCATAAATCTACATGTATAGCCTGTGGCCCTGTCACAGAGCTTATACATCTTGACCCCGTATCTGGCACGCTTGCTGGGAAGGTACTGTTTGAATGACAAGCGGCCAGAAAACTTAATAAGGGACTCATCAACGCAGACAACTTGATGGGGGGTAAACAAGTCTGCAAAACGTTGGTTGAAGTGGTTTACGAGGGGCCGAATTTTGTAGAGCCGATCGTATGCAGGGTCTCCACGAGGACGACAGAGTTCATTGTCGTTGAAGTGCATGAACCGCAAAATCTGCTCGTATCGTGCCCTGGCCATGGAAGCAGAGAACAAGGGTGAATGGTAAATTGGGTCAGTGGACCAATATGACCGCAACTTACTCTTTTTATTCAACCCCATGAGGAGGGAAAGGCCCAGAAAGGTCTTAAATTCGGAGACCGTAATTGGTCTCCAATCTCTGGCAAGGGAGGACTGGGGATTAGCGGCGATGTGTTGACCAGCGTACAAATTGCTTTGGTCCACAATAGATCTATAGAGATCTTCGGTGAAAAACAGTGAATAAAAATCCAGTGGCATAAAGTCAACTGTTTCCACCTGAATTCCGGGTTGGCCAGTGAAAGGGGGAAGTACGGGTGCTGCAGAAGTGGAAGGTTCCCAATTCGGATTGGCCAATGCAGCAGGAAGGGCACTATGGGCACGACGGGCCTGTCTGTCTTCTTGGTGGCAGCGGGACACTACTACTGCTTGCCACCTCGCCAGCTTGAACTGCACTTATGGGACTCGCCACGTCACCACGTGATACTGCAGTGCTGGATGTACGACCAGGGTGTACTAGGCCGCTGGTGCTTGCCAGTTCACCAGAAGGAATAGCGGCGCTAGTACTTCTCTGCTCCATACGAGAGTCCTGCGGTTCTTGCACTTCAAGGACAGCATAAGTTCGGGGTCTGGTACGCCTGACCCTAGCAGGGACCACAACTCTGTCGTCAGAGCTATCTGTCATGGAGCCGCTGTCCTCTACAGGTTCGTATTCTGAGCCTGAACTTGACAGATGAGTGACTTCCTCTTCACTATCTGTCATACTCAGAATCCTGTAGGCCTCTTCACTAGTGTACCTTCTATTTGCCATTTTGGGCTCTAAATTTAGGGGTACACTAGTGAGACTCACAGGCAAAAAAGCTCCTGACTGTTGGCGACTGTATCAAAACGCTACCAAAAAACTGTTAGCGATCGCAGGGATCAGGCCTGACTCTGCGACCGCTGCAGTTATGTGTGCTTAGTGTTTTGTAAGTGACAGTTATCGATCGATACTGCACTTGGGTGGGCTGGGCAGGGCTGGGCCGAGGAGCAAAACGCAGGTGCTAGCAGGTATCTGGGCTGATCCCGCTAACACTGCGTTTCAGGGAACCCTAAACTGCTGGGGAGTATAGATCTGATCGGATCAGATATCGATCCGCTCAGATACTATAGCACTAAGGGAGGTGTATGCTGCGTGCACGGGTTTTAGCTGTACTGGCGCTAGCCTGACGCTGCCTGGGGCGACGCAGACCTTATCTGATCCTAAAAACTTAACTTCTATCACCGCCGGGCAATTAGGGGGTTAAACCTTTATAGGGTAATAAACGGCGGGTGCCCTAAAACTATAATAAACTGTAATAAACTGTAATAAACTACAAAAAACAAACTAGCTAACCAGCGTCACCCGTAACACTTATACGGTGATCGCTGGTGAAAGGGTTAACTAGGGGGCAATCAGGGGGTTAAAACCTTTAGCAGGTAGTATATGGGGGTCCCTGTCGCTATAAAACACTGACAGCGAACCTATATACTTACCTCCCTAACTAGCGTCACCTGTGTCACTAATACAGCGATCAGAAAAACGATCGCTTAGCGACACTGGTGACGGGGGGTAATCAAGGGGTTAACTTTTATTAGGGGGGGTTAGGGGGGTACCCTGGACCTAAGGGGGGGTACCCTAGACCTAAAGGGGGCTAACCTAACTGCCCTAAAACTTTTAACTGACACAAACTGACACCAATGCAAAAAAAAAAAAAAATGCTATTGGTGTCAGAGTGACAGGGGGTACAGGGGGGTGATCAGGGGGTGATCGGGGGGTGATCGGGGGTGACAAGTGTGCCTGGCGTGTTCTACTGAATGTGTAGTGTTGTGCAGACTTACTTGATGTCTTCTCTCCTCGGCGCGGCGACGAAAAGACCGGCTCGAGGAGAGATGACATCACTTCCTTTCCCTCTGTTTACATTACAGAGGGAAAGGAAGCATTTTCATTCGCCGGGAGCGATCGGGAGGGGGTGGCCAACAATGGATGGCCTCCCCCTGACCTTTCATCGCCCAGGAAGAAATGGCGACCGCCTCGGGCACCGGGGGGGGGACCGATCGGACCCCCCACCCGCGGAAAGCAAATCACGTACACTGTACGTGATTTTGCCTGTCCGTGCCACCTTGCCGACGTACATCGGCGTGAGGCGGTCGTCAAGTGGTTAAACAGTCTTTCCAAACTCTTAACCATCCCTTCAAGACTTTTGCCGATATTTTTTTTTTTTTTTTTTTTTTCCCAACAGGGATCCTGCTGACATATAAAAAGGAGAAACCAGACGGTTCTAGTGTTTTATCCTCTCTTAGCAACATTCAGCAACCGGGCAGGGTATTCACTTCATCCCTTCATCAAAATCCTTATTTGTGTAGAAAGAAAAAACATGCAATTTGTTTTGCGCTGGAGAGGCACTAGCTAATTACTGACAGTTCGTAGATCTATTACCTGGGGAGGGAATATCTTCTGCATCTACACCATCCGGTCGTTGTCTCCAATTTCCAGGGGGATCCCACTCCAGCTTCTACTCAGGATGTTTCCTGGAATAAATGGATGGTTTCCAGAGCGTCCTGGTCTTTCACACTTTCATTCGCCACACATCCCCAGTAATCTCCGCTGTCCTTTATGCTCACAGAGCTTATGACATAGAGCAGTGGTTCTCAACCTGGGGGTCGGGACCCCCTTAGGGGTCGAATGACAATTTGCCAGGGGTCCCCGAATCCTGGGCTGTTCCCGAAACCTTTGCTGCTCTCCCAGCCTTTTCGCAGCCACCCAGTAGGGCTGTTCCTGGAGCCTGCGGCCGCCTCTTCGCTGCCACTCAATCAGTTTACGACATGGTTGGGGGACAGACTAGAGACTGGAGGTCAGCTGACTGGTGAGGAATGTGAAGTGGAAGGGGCTGGAGGAGACCCTATCACCTGATTTCGGCATAGGTGTCACTGCTATGAGACACCACAAAGTTGGAGACACAGTGAGTAACAATACCTGTGACTATAGTTGCCATTAAAAGTCCCCACTACAGTTCTCAAATCAGCAGATGACCTTGATCAAGAGCACTTAAGTTGGCTGATCAGAACTTTGCCACTCATCCCAACTCCCTGCCAGCACTGCCACTCATCCCATCCCCACCAAGGAGTAAGGGAAGGAATAAAAATAGTGAATACGTGGAAGGGAGAGGAAAAGAGGGGGAAGAACAAAGAAAAAGGGAGAGAAAGAATAAGAGAAAAAACAAAAAAAAGATGGCTAGAGAGAGGGATGGAGAAAAAAAAAACAAGAAATTAGGATAGAGAGAAATAAAAGGAGAACAAAGAGAGTGGTACATCCTAAAATGTACCATAAGGGGTTTTAATACTGTACGAGTGGAAGGGACTCAGGGAGTGCTAAATGTCCGTGGGATAGGGGCGCAAATTACTTGTCTTTCCTTGGGTGCTAAAAACCCACGCTACCAAAATAATTTTACTGTTAGGGGTCCCCACAACTTGGGAAATTTTACCAAGGGGTCACGACACTAGGGAGGTTGAGAACCACTGGCATAGAGGGAGTTAACTCTGGAGGGGGAGGGGGGCTTCAGGTTCAAGCCGGTCCAGAGGACACCTGGTGCACTTCACACTCTCCTTCCGTACACCGCTCCCCTTTCCAGCCCGCTCTTGGTCCACACTTCACAGTAAGCAGGTCCGGAGACCTTCGTCCGCCGGAGCCTTGCGGTCTCTCACCCCGCTCTGCTCCCGGAGGCTCGCCAGGACCTCCTCCATGAACTCACACAGGCGCCGCCGTCAGGCCCCTCCCCTCACCCATATGTGCGTGTCACGCTGCATCTCGGATCACCCGGCAATCGCTGTTTTAATATCGAGCTTCCAGTGCCCTGTTTCTTACAGATAGATGAAAGAAAAATGGAGGCTGTTTTTACTTGCCTGGCTATCTCTGGCTTCCATACTTAAAGTACATTTTCACCCTTTCAAATAAGTATGCTCCCCTTCATCCAGTTTCCACTCTGCACCCTCCTTCACTACATAAATCTGTTGGCCCTTCTGGATTAAAGTGCAGGCTCCTGATATCACACTGGGTGGGCGAGTACCAAAAAAAAAAAAATGATGGGGGTGTGTGTGTTTCCCCTTTAAGGCACTGAGCTGGAACAAGCACACAGATAACAAAAGTCAAAGTTTCTAATCAAATGGGTGTCAGTGACTCCTTAACACACATGCACTCCCTATTAAGTCTCTCCTGTGCAGTCTCAAAAAACCTGCAGAGCTCTGGATAGCTTTTGTTATGTATTGAATGTTTTTTTGTTAATCCGAAGTTTGCACATATATACAAACCCACTTAAATATGCATTTGAAAACTTAAAAAAAAAACAATCTAAAGTTGACCTAGACCAATATAGATTCCCTTTGCAAAGCAAGGCCATATGTTTTTATCTGAATACAAAAGAGAGCAGTTTTGATTAATTTGGTCCAATAGCTGTTCTAGAAGTGTAAAGGCAGCAGTGTGCCATAGATTGGTATATTGCTTACTCTTCACTTACTTTGTTTTTTCCTTTTAACAGCCTGAGAATACTGCCACATCACCAGAATACTGGAGGTTTCTTTGTAGCAGTTTTGATAAAGAAAGCCCCTATGCCATGGAACAGGAGACAACCCAAGGTATATTTTTATAACTCGTTAATGTAATCAATGACTCTGTAGCACTTTGCCTGTGATAAATTCATCTGGATTGCTTTCATTACTAATCTTTGGAGTCCTACATGCTGCTTTCTATACCATATAGCCGGCTCGGAAGAGCATGGGGGGGCTGCAAGGGTCGGAAAGACTGCCATTTTCATCATGGGTATGTGCAATTGACAAAGCAAGTCCACACATACCTGTGATTGAACAATCATAGGAGGGTCCTTGCAACTGTCATATGTTATTAATACCGCTTAACTTTTGAACTAGACAAAGGGGTCAGTTTTATACATTATAATAATAGCGTTGCACTGAATATAAATTTTGGTGCCAAACTAAAATGCAGGATACACTTTGCCGAAGTCCGAAAATGACCATTTTTAAAAATATTTATATTTTGTGTATATATAATTATTTTCGACTTTTTAACTAATATCATGAATTTAAATGAATAGGAGTTTGTTGGCCATTATTTGCACCTTTTTAGTGCAAGAAAATATATCCTTTTAAATTCTATGTATGTCTTCACAGTGGTTCATTGCGGTGTTAATTCTGCTTGCTGCAGTTTTGGTCAGTTAAAAAAAAAACACACCTCCCCATTGAAATGCATTGAAAATGCAGCAAGAATGCATCAATAATGCGCCTGTGTTAAGTTTTTGTTTTGCCGTTTTTGAGTCATGATGATCTATGAAAAACAAACCATACGTGTGGCAAAATCGCATGCATTTTTGGTGCCATTATCGGCACCTTTTTCTCTAATCGGCAAAACACAGAACACCATTTTCGACCAATATGTTTTTGTGCATCTCTAATAACGTGTAGAAAGATGCAAGATAAAGTATACCTTTTGTGTTTAGGATAACAAAGTGAGAAGTTTGAGTTGCATTGTGAATTTTTGTGAGAAGATTTTGCACTCTTCAACTCAAAATATATGAAATATAGGCTCTCTTTAAACTTAATGAATACAAAGAAAAATGGTGACCGTTATACTGTATGTGATCTCAACATACAAAACTTCCCACAAATGTTTCTAGCCAAGTTGGGGTTATTGGCCTTAACGAGGTTAAAGCATATCTAAACCTAAAAATAAAATGTTAGAACTGGTAAGCTGTAATATATTTATATGTGGTGGCTGCATTATTTTTCAGGCTATGAACATTATCAGCAAGTACAGAAAATACCTTATGATCTTAGAAATACCATTTCCTAGTAAACTACTAGGCCCATAAATCCATTATTATTTAACCACTTCAGCCCAGAAGGTTTTACCCACTTCCTGACCAGGCCATTTTTTGTGATATGGCACTGCGTCGCTAACTGACAATTGCACGTGCGACTCTGTACAAAAAAAATTGATGTCCTTTTTTTCCTACAAATAGCTATCTGGTGGTATTTGATCACCTCCTGCAGTTTTTTATTTTTTTTTTGTGCTATAAACAAAAAAAGACCGACCATTTTGAAAAAAGACAATATTTTTTTACTTTCTGCTGTAATACATATCGAAATAAAATAAGCGTATATTAATTTGCGCAAAAGTTATGGAATCTTCAAACTACAGGATATATTTGTGGACATTTTATTTATTTTTTTTTACTGGTAATGGCGGTGATTTGTGTTTTAGCGGGACTGCGACAATGCGGCGGACAAATCTGACCCCAAGTGACACTTTTTGGGGACCAGTGACACCAATACAGTGATCAGTGCTAAAAATATGCACTAATCAATGTATACATGACACTGGCAGGGAAGGGGATAACACCAGGGGAGATCAAGGGGTAAAATGTGTTGACTGGGAGGAACTTTCTGTGGGGGCAATGGATTCACTGGAGCAAATGAGATCATGATTCTCTCACTCTCACTCTCTCTCTCCCCCTCTCTCCCTGACAGAGCAGCGGTGTGCTTTGGTTACATCGGCACAGCGCTGCTCCATGTCTCTCCTGATTGATCGGCGGGTCGCGGCGGCCGCCGGACCCGCTGACTGGCTCCAGCTGCGTCCAGTCACAGTGGGGGGGGGTTGGGGGCAGTGCGCACACGCCCCCTAAACCGCATGCACGAAATCGTGTACAGGTACATGATTTTGTGCACCCGGGCCGCCCTGCTGCAGTAAAGGTACGTGGGGTGGTCTAGAAGCGCTTAAAATCCATCCTGTATGACAACTGTGGCTGCCTCCATTGAAATTATTTTCCACATTTATATGTGTTTTTAGATATGTCCTCTAAATGCAGGTTTAATAGTGGCAGTTTGAATGAGGCCTAAATGCGGCTAAGGCTTAATGTACACAGGATGTTTTTACAACCTCTCCTGAATGATTTAACTTGACAGACTGTTACCCATGTTTAAAACGTCCGTTTTGCTGCGATTGGCGTCTGAAACGTCAAACTTCGGCGTCTGAACTTCTTTTTTTGCCTTCAAAGAAAAGCCTATAAACGCAACTGCCTGAAAACAACATTAAACTAACCTGTGTACACATAAGATAACATTGGATGAGGTCAGGGGCAGCTGAAAAAAAGCATCCAACTGTCTCTGAACGTCCGTTTACCAGCAGCAGTGTACATGAGGCCTAAATGGATCTAAGCTTTAACAGGGACATCTAAACACAGGAAAAGGTGCTCTGGGCGGCATAAAAAGTTTTTGTCCCTGATGACTTCTCCTGCATTTAACGCAAGAGTGCCAGTGTGAATGAGGCATATGGATTGATAATCTGGGATATATAGTACATTTTGCTTTTTCGTTTAGAGAGGCTTTAGGCATGATTGCCATATAGCATTATCCCTTTTGCATGTTACGGTGTCAGAGCATAAGTTGTAGTAGTCTCGTGTCACTTGTAGTGATGTTTTGAGGTACTGAGGTAATTCGCCTCTACTCAGATTTTAGCTGTTCTCATAGGAAAAAACGCTCATCCGTGTGCCTGTTTACAATACATCTCTTCCCAGAAGGAGAAGAGAAAAGATGTAGCCCCACTGTGAACAAATTAGATCTGAGGAGAAGGCTGCTTGTGATCTTGTGAGATATTGCAAGATTGTAGTGCAGTGCAGCCTAGTTTAAAAAGTGAAATTAAAAAGCACACATAATTTCACGGGTGTTTTAAAGTATAAAGACACCCCATGAATGTTACACATTCGTTTAATATATACATAAATGACTAGTCTCTAGCGTACGTGTGTGTATGTATACATATGAAGTCTACACACCCCTGTTAAAATGTCATAAGTGTAAAAGAAATGAGACCATGATAAATCATTTCAGAACTTTTTCCCCCTTTTTAATGTGACCTATAAACTGTACAACTCAATTGAAAAACAAATTTATATCTTTTAACCACTTGCCTCTCGCCATATAGCAAAATGATGGCGGCAAAGTGGTTTCAATATCCTGACTGGGCGTCATATGACGTCCTCAGGATATTAAGCCACTGCCCGCCCCCGGGGGATCGCATTGCGGCGATCGTTCTTGCGGTGTGTCAGTTTGACACCCCACAACACCGATCTAGGTAAAAAGTCTGACGGAGACTCTTTACCACATGATCAGCCGTGTCCAATCACGGCTGATCACGATGTAAATAGGAAGAGCCGGCGATCGGCTTTTCCTCACTCGCGTCTGACAGACGCGAGTAGAGGAGAGCCGATCGGCTGCTCTCCTGACGGGGGTCTGTGCTGATTGTTTATCAGCACAGCCCCCCCTCGTATCCCACCCAGGACCACCAGGGAAGCCTCCCAGGACCACCAGGATGGCCATCCACACTGGACCACCAGGTATGCCCCCTAGACCCCCAGGGAAATACTAATCTGTGCCCAGGCAGCTGCCAATCAATGCCCAGGCAGCTGCCAATCAGTGCCCACTCACAATATCTACCACTGCCAGTGCCACCAGGGATGCCTATCAGTGCCGCGTATCAGTGCCACCCATAAGAACCCATCTTTGCAGCCTTTCAGTGCCCATCAGTGTCGCTTATCAGTGCCCATGAGTGCCCACCAGTGCCACCCATGAGTGCCCATCAGTGCCGCCTATAAATGCCCATCAGTGCTGCATTTCAGTGCCTGCTCATTGGTGCCACTTCGGTGCCGCCTTATCAGTGCCCATCAGTGAAAGAGAAAACGTACAATATTTTTTTTAACAGAAACAAAAGCAAAACTTTTATTTTTTTCAAAATTGTCGGTCTTTAGCAGCACAGCCATTGGCCCCCAGGGGGCGTGGCAGAGTCCGGCATTCGTGTCTATGGACGCAAATGCTGGACTCGGGAGTGCACCCACAAGGTAACACCCCCGGGAGAGCGTTTCTCCTAGGGGGTTATCTGATGTGGGGAGGAGCTGGATTATCTGGGCCACTCTATGCAAAACGGGCTGCACAGTGGAAGCAAGTATGATATAATGTTTTTGTTATTTTAAAAGAATAAAAAACAAGCCTTTACAATCACTTTAACCTCCCTGGCGGTATGCTTATTTCGGATTTTAGGTGCTGAAAGCGGTACAATTATTTTGCATTTTTTGCATAATTTGGCGTTTTATATTGTAGGCCTGTAATTCTTAACAATAACGCACTTAAATCTGTCCAAACAAGAGTCTAGTAGATATCCCGGGTATGATAAAGTTTGAAACACAAAAACATAAATTATAACATAATAAATAAAAAAAAATAAATAAATAATTAAAAAAAATAATAATAATAATAAAATAAATTTCCCCACGATTCACTATCGCTCAATTCTGCAAGTGTTCTAATTTACCATCGCTGTTTTATAGCTGGTCTAAAGCCACTTTTGACGTAAAGGGACACTTTTTGGTTGCTATGAACAATCTCCAGTTTCCAGGCAGAAAGAACAGTATATATAATATAAAACTGCATGCAGGGCATAGGACAAAGCACTGGGGACAAAAGGGATGTGACATGATTTCATACAGTACTGTAAACTGTAAGATTACAGTACTGTATGTGTTATGATTTTTACAATTTTTTGAATTTGCCGCCAGGCTCCGCCCCCGTGCGTCGCGACGCTCGCAGGGAACGGAGCCTGGCACGGAGAGGCTTTGGAGGAGACACAGCCCACGGACACTGCGGGGGACATCGCACGATCCTGGGGACAAGGTAAGTAACGCTGCACCAGGATCCTGCAATGCGATCCCGAGTGTGGCTCGGGGTTACCGCTAATGGGACTGAATTTTAACCCCGAGACACACTCGGGAATACCGTCAGGGAGGCTACGCACTCACATTCAAATTCATGTTAAATAGGAGTCAGTACACATCTGCCATCATTTAGGCTGGGTTCACACTGGTACGACATGACAGTTGTACCACTTTGGATCTGACTTTGCCCTGTGACTTGAAGTCCGACATGCGTCCGACTTTGATCCCAACAATACCAGGCACTGTGTCTGGTATGAATCTTTAGGGGAATTCCATGCACAATGTAAAGAAAAAAATGGCATGGGTTCCCCCTCCAAGGGCATACCAGGCCCTTTGGTCCGGTATGGATTTTCAGGGGAACCCCCATGCCAAAAAAGCGTACCACCCTGCCCCCCCGAACCATACCAGGCCGTATGCCCTCAACATGGGGGGGGGGGGTGGATGCTTTGGGGCAGGGGGGGCCCTGCGCCTCCCACCCCGAAGCACCTTGTCCCCATTTTGATGAGGACAAGGGCCTCTTCCCGACAACCCTGGCCGTTGGTTGTTGGGGTCTGCGGGTGGGGGGCTTATCGGAATCTGGAAGCGCCCTTTAACAAGGGAGCCCCCAGATTCTGGCCCCCCACCCTATGTGAAGGAGTATGTTGTACCTCCTACCCATTCACCTAAAAAAAAAAAAGTTAAAAATAAAACAGTACAAAGGTTTTTAAAGTAATTCATTAAGGCAGCTCCGTTGTCGCTTCCAATTTCTTCTCCCCTCTCCGGCTCTTCTGCCTCCTCCACTGATGTCTTCTCCCTCTGTCTACTGTCTTCTCCACTGTCGGGGTCTTCTCCGCTATCTTCTCGCTCTTTTGCTGGGTCTTCTCTGCTGTCTTCTCCCTCTGTTCTTCTTCCGATGTTAACCCAGCGCTCTCTCCCGCTCTAATGCTAGGTGCGCGGTGTGCCACTACTTATATTGGCATAGGGCGGGGTCACCGGAGGCCTGCCACTTATGACGTCACCACCCCATCATGGCCTGGGCGGTGATGTCATAGGGGGTGTCGCTTCCAGATGACGTCACCCGATGACACCGCCCCATGCCAATATAAGTAGTGGCACACAGCGCACCCAGCATTAGAGCGGGAGAGAGCATTGCGTCAACATCAGAAGACGAACAGAGGGAGAAGACAGCGGAGAAGACCCATCAAAAGAGCTTCCAGATTTCGATAAGCCCGCAGACCCTGATGGCCAGGGTTGTCGGGAAGAGGCCCTTGTCCTCAGCAACATGGGGACAAGGTGCTTTGGGGTGGGGGGTACCCCTGAAAATCTATACCATACCGAAGGGCCTGGTATGCTCTTTTTATTTTTATTTTTTTTTTTTTTTTTTTTTTTCTGATTACTGCATGGTGTCAGTTTGTGACAGTGTGGTAGGGCAGTAAGTGTTAGCCCCCTTTAGGTCTAGGGTACCCCCCTAACCCCCCCTAATAAAGATTTAACCCCTTGATCACCCCCCGTCACCAGTGTCGCCAGGCGATCATTTTTCTGATCGCTGTATTAGTGTCGCTGGTGATGCTAGTTAGGGAGGTAAATATTTAGGTTCCCCGTCAGCGTTTTTATAGCGTCAGGGACCCCCATATACTATCTAATAAATGTTTTAACCCTTTGCCCCCTAGTTAACCCTTTCACCACTGATCACCGTATAACCATTATGGGTGACGCTGGTTAGTTCGTTTATTTTTTATAGTGTCAGGGCACCCGCCGTTTATTACCTAATAAAGGTTTAGCCCCCTGATCACCCGGCGGTGATATGCGTCACTCCAGGCAGTGTCAGATTAGCGCCAGTACAGCCAACACCCACGCACGCAGCATACGCCTCCCTTAGTGGTATAGTATCTGAACGGATCAATATCTGATCCGATCAGATCTATACTAGCGACCCCAGCAGTTTAGGGTTCCCAAAAACGCAGTGTTAGCGGGATCAGCCCAGATACCTGCTAGCACCTGCGTTTTGCCCCTCTGCCCGGCCCAGCCCACCCAAGTGCAGTATCAATCGATCACTGTCACTTACAAAACACTAAACGCATAACTGCAGCGTTCGCAGTCAGGCCTGATCCCTGCGATCGCTAACAGTTTTTTTGGTAGCGTTTTGGTGAACTGGCAAGCGCCAGCGGCCTAGTACACCCCGGTCGTAGTCAAACCAGCACTGCAGTAACACTTGGTGATGTGGCGAGTCCCATAAGTGCAGTTCAAGCTGGTGAGGTGGCAAGCACAAGTAGTGTCCCGCTGCCACCAAGAAGAAGACAAACAGGCCCGTCGTGCCCATAATGCCCTTCCTGCTACATTCGCCATTCCTAATTGGGAACCCACCACTTCTGCAGCGCCCGTACTTCCCCCATTCACATCCCCAACCAAATGCAGTCGGCTGCATGAGAGGCATTTTCTTTATGTCCTCCAGAGTACCCCTACCCAACGAACCCCCCCCAAAAAAGATGTCGTGTCTGCAGCAAGCGCGGATATAGGCGTGACACCCGCTATTATTGTCCCTCCTGTCCTGACAATCCTGGTCTTTGCATTGGTGAATGTTTTGAACGCTACAATACACTAGTTGAGTATTAGCGTAGGGTACAGCATTGCACAGACTAGGCACACTTTCACAGGGTCTCCCAAGATGCCATCGCATTTTGAGAGACCCTAACCTGGAACCGGTTACAGTTATAAAAGTTACAGTTACAAAAAAAGTGTAAAAAAAAAAAAAATTTGTCGTTTCATTGTTCTCTCTCTCTATTCTCTCTCTATTGTTCTGCTCTTTTTTTTACTGTATTCTATTCTGCAATGTTTTATTGTTATTATGTTTTTGTTTTATCATGTTTGCTTTCCAGTTATGCAATTTTTTATACTTTACCGTTTACTGTGCTTTATTGTTAACCATTTTTTTGTCTTCAGGTACGCCATTCACGACTTTGAGTGGTTATACCAGAATGATGCCTGCAGGTTTAGGTATCATCTTGGTATCATTCTTTTCAGCCAGCGGTCGGCTTTCATGTAAAAGCAATCCTAGCGGCTAATTAGCCTCTAGACTGCTTTTACAAGCAGTGGGAGGGAATGCCCCCCACCGTCATCCGTGTTTTTTTTCTCTGGCTCTCCTGTCTCAACAGGGAACCTGAGAATGCAGCCGGTGATTCAGCCAGCTGACCATAGAGCTGATCAGAGACCAGAGTGGCTCCAAACATCTCTATGGCCTAAGAAACTGGAAGCTACGAGCATTTCATGACTTAGATTTCGCCGGATGTAAATGGCGGCATTGAAAAATTGGGGAAGCATTTCATCACACCGATCTTGGTGTCGTCATATGCTTTGAGGGCAGGGGAGAGATCTAGGGTCTAATAGACCCCAATTTTTTCAAGAGTACCTGTCACTACCTATTGCTATCATAGGGGATATTTACATTCCCTGAGATAACAATAAAAATGATTTAAACAAAAAAAAAATGAAAGGGACAGTTTAAAAATAAGATAAAAAAGCAAAAAAATAATAAAGAAAAAAAAAAAAAGCACCCCTGTCCCTCCCTGCTCTCACGCTAAGGCGAACGCAAGCGTCGGTCTGGCGTCAAATGTAAACAGCAATTGCACCATGCATGTGAGGTATCACCGCGAAGGTCAGATCGAGGGCAGTAATTTTAGCAGTAGACCTCCTCTGTAAATCTAAAGTGGTAACCTGTAAAGGCTTTTAAAGGCTTTTAAAAATGTATTTATTTTGTTGCCACTGCACGTTTGTGCGCAATTTTAAAGCATGTCATTTTTGGTATCCATGTACTCGGCCTAAGATCATCTTTTTTATTTCATCAAACATTTGGGCAATATAGTGTGTTTTAACACACCATTTTAAACACCCACCATTTTAATCTGTAGGGCCTTTGCTTTAAAAAAATATATGTTTGGGGGTTCAAAGTAATTTTCTTGCAAAAAAAAAAATAATTTTTCATGTAAACAAAAAGTGTCAGAAAGGGCTTTGTCTTCAAGTGGTTAGGGTGGGTGGTGTGTGACATAAGCTTCTAAATGTTGTGCATAAAATGCCAGGACAGTTCAAAACCCCCGCAAATGACCCCATTTTGGAAAGTAGACACCCCAAGCTATTTGCTGAGATTCATGTCGAGTCCATGGAATATTTTATATTGTGACACAAGTTGCGGGGAAAAAAAAAAAATTGTTTTTTTTTTTTTTTTTTTTTGCACAAAGTTGTCACTAAATGATATATTGCTCAAACATGCCATGGGAATATGTGAAATTACACCCCAAAATACATTCTGTTGCTTCTCCTGAGTACGGGGATACCACATGTGTGAGACTTTTTGGGAGCCTAGCCTCCTACGGGACCCCGAAAACCAAGCACCGCCTTCAGGCTTTCTAAGGGCGTACATTTTTGATTTCACTCTTCACTGCCTATCACAGTTTCGGAGGCCATGGAATGCCCAGGTGGCACAAACCAACCCCCCCCCCCCAAATAACCCCATTTTGGAAAGTAGACACCCCAAGCTATTTGCTGAGAGGTATAGTGAGTATTTTGCAGACCTCACTTTTTGTCACAAAGTTTTAAAAATTTAAAAAAGAAAAAAAAAATGTTTTTCTTGTCTTTCTTCATTTTCAAAAACATATTAGAGCTGCAAAATACTCACCATGCCTCTCAGCAAATAGCTTGGGGTGTCTACTTTCCAAAATGGGGTCATTTGGGGGGGGGGGTTTGTGCCACCTGGGCATTCCATGGCCTCCGAAACTGTGATAGGCAGTGAAGAGTGAAATCAAAAATTTACACCTTTAGAAATCCTGAAGGCGGTGATTGGTTTTCGGGGCCCCGTACGCGGCTAGGCTCCCAAAAAGTCCCACACATGTGGTATCCCCATACTCAGGAGAAGCAGCTAAATGTATTTTGGGGTGCAATTCCACATATGTCCATGGCCTGTGTGAGCAATATATCATTTAGTGACAACTTTGTGCAAAAAAAGATTGTCACTTTCCCGCAACTTGTGTCAAAATATAAAATATTCCATGGACTCAACATGCCTCAAAGCAAATAGCTTGGGGTGTCTACTTTCCAAAATGGGGTCATTTGGGGGGGGGGGGGGGGGGGTTTATGCCATCTGGGCATTTTATGGCCTTCAAAACTGTGATAGGTAGTGAGGAGTAAAATCAAAAATGTACGCCCTTAGAAATCCTGAAGGCAGTGATTGGTTTTCGGGGCCCTGTACGCGGCTAGGCTCCCAAAAAGTCCCACACGTGGTATCCCCGTACTCAGGAGAAGCAGCTAAATGTATTTCGGGGTGCAATTCCACATAGGCCCATGGCCTGTGTGAGCAATATATCATTTAGTGACAACTTTTTGTAATTTTTTTTTTTTTTTTTTGTCATTATTCAATCACTTGGGACAAAAAAAATGTATATTCAATGGGCTCAACATGCCTCTCAGCAATTTCCTTGGGGTGTCTACTTTCCAAAATGGGGTCATTTGTGGGGGTTTTGTACTGCCCTGCCATTTTAGCACCTCAAGAAATGACATAGGCAGTCATAAATTAAAGGCTGTGTAAATTCCAGAAAATGTACTAGTTGTAGGTGCTATAACTTTTGCGCAAACCAATAAATATACACTTATTGACATTTTTTTTTTACCAAAGACATGTGGCCGAATACATTTTGGCCTAAATGTATGACTAAAATTGAGTTTATTGGATTTTTTTTATAACAAAAAGTGGAAAATATAATTTTTTTTCAAAATTTTCGGTCTTTTTCCGTTTATAGCGCAAAAAATAAAAACGGCAGAGGTGATCAAATACCATCAAAAGAAAGCTCTATTTGTGGGAGGAAAAGGATGCAAATTTCGTTTGGGTACAGCATTGCACGACCGCGCAATTAGCAGTTAAAGCGACGCAGTGCCAAATTGTAAAAAGTGCTCTGATCAGGAAGGGGGTAAATCCTTCCGAGGCTGAAGTGGTTAAAGCGACACAGTGCCGAATCGCAAAAAAACGCTCCGGTCAGGAAGGGGGTAAAATCTTCCGGGGCTGAAGCGGTTAAGGACCTTAGAAGCATTTGCCCCCTTAATGACCAGGCCATTTTTTGCGATACGGCACTGCCTCGCTTTAACTGACAATTGCGCAGACGTGCGGCGTTATACCAAACAAAATTATTGTCCTTTTTTCCCCACAACTAGAGCTTTCTTTTGGTGGCATTTGATCACTTCTGACGGTTTTTTATTTTTTGCGCTATAAACAAGCAAAGAGCGACAACTTTGAAAAAAAAAAACACTTTTTTTAACTTTTTGCTATAATACATATCCAAAAAATAAAAATAAAAAAACAAATGTATTCAACAGTTTAGGTTGATCTATATTCTATTGCATATTTTTGGTATAAAAAAAAACAAAAAAACGCAATAGGCGTATATTGATTGGTTTGCGCAAAAGTTATCGCATCTACAAACTTTGGGTTAGATTTATGGACTTTTTTTTTTTCTATTTTGTTTCTACTGACGGTGATGAGCGATTTTTAGCGGGACTGCGGCGGACAAATCTGACCCCAAATTACACTTTTTAGGGACCACTAACAGTAAATTGATTAGTGCTATACAAATGCACTGATCAATGTAAAAATGACACTGGCAGGTAAGGGGTTAACACTAGGGGCTGTCAAGGGGTTAACTGTGTTCCCTCATCGTGTTCTAACTGTAGGGGGGGTGGGCTACCTGGGACATGACACAGATCACTGTTCCCGATCACTGGGAACAGTAGATCTCTGATATGTCCCGTGTCAGAATGTTTATAAAGGCAGATCCCCCATTCTGTCTCTGTATTAGGCGATCGCTGGCCTCCAGTGGACATCGAGTCCTCCCGACCCGCAGGCACTCTCCCGTAGCAGGTGCGAGAGCCGACCCGCCGCAGTACAACTGCGGCGGGCGGTTGTTAAGTGGTTAAACTAATACTGTTGAAGCACTTTTTTTATTTTATTACAGCACTGTCTTTTTTGGTTATGAGTCTATCAGTATGGCACATCTTGACTTGGCAATATTTGCCCACTCTTTGCATAAATTTGTATAAAATTATGCATAAAATTATTCTTTGCATAAACACTCCAAATCTGTCAGTTTGCGAGGGCATCTACTTGCACAGCCCTCTTCAGATCACCCCACAGATTTTCAATCTGATTTAGGTCTGGGCTCTGGCTGGGCCATTCCAAAACTTTAATCTTTTTTTTTTAGGTAAAGCCATTTCTTGAATTGGATGTATGCTTTAGGTCGTTGTTTGAAAGATGAAGTTCCTCTTCGTGTTCATCTTTCTAGCAGAAGCCTGAAGGTTTTGTGCCAATATTCACTGACTGGTATTGGAACTGTTCATTATTCCCTCCACTTTGACTAAGGCCCCTATTCCAGCTGAAGAAAAAAACGCCCCAAAGCATGATGCTGCCACCACCATGCTTCACTGTGGGTATGATGTTCTTTTCGTGATGTGCAGTGTTTTTGAGCCAAACATATCCTTTGGATTTCTGGCCAAAAAGTTTAACCTTTGTTTCATCAGACCATACCACATTTTCCCATATGTTTTTGGGAGTCTTCAGATGTATTTTTGCTAAATTTAGCCAGGCTTAGATGTTTTTCTTCTTAAAAGGCTTCCGTCTTGCCACTCTACCCCATAGCCCAGACATATGCAGAATACGTGAGATTGTTGTCACATGTACTTGTCACATATTCCTGTAGCCCCTTTAATGTTGCTGTAGGCCTCTTGGCCTTGAACAGTTTTCTTCTCATCTTTTCATAAATTTTGGAGGGGTGTCCAGTTCTTGGTCATGTCACTGTTGTGCCATATTTTCTCCACTTGATTACTGTCTTCACTGTGTTCCATGCTATATCTAATGCCTTGGAAATGTTGTACCCTTCTCCTGACTGATACTTTTTAACAATGAGATCCCGCTGATGCTTTTGAAGCTCTCTGCGGACCATGGCTTTTGCTGTAGGATGCGACTAAGAAAATGTCAGGAAAGACCTACAGTATCTCACAAAAGTGAGTACAACCCTCACATTTTTGTAAATATTTTATTATATCTTTTCGTGTGACAACACTGAAGTAATGACACTTTGCTACAATGTAAAGTAGTGAGTGTACAGCTTGTATAACAGTGTAAATTTGCTGTTCCCTCAAAATAACTCAACACACAGGTATTAATGTCTAAAACGCTGGCAACAAAAGGGAGTACACCCCTAAGTGAAAATGTCCAAATTGGGACGAAAGTGTCAATATTTTGTGTGGCCAGCATTATTTTCCAGCACTGCCTTAACCGTCTTGGGCATGGAGTTCACCAGAGCTTCACAGGTTGTCACTGGAGTCCTCTTCCACTCCTCCATGACGACATCACGTAGCTAGTGGATGTTTGAGAACTTGCGCTCCTCCACCTTCCGTTTGAGGGTGCCCCACAGATGCTCAATAGGGTTTGTCTGGAGACATGCTTGGTCAGCCCATCACCTTTACCCTCAGTTTCTTTAGCAAGGCAGTGGTCATCTTGCAGGTGTGTTGGGGTCGTTATGTCTGAATACTGCCCTGCGCCCAGTCTCCGAAGGGAGGAGATCATGCGCTGCTTCAGTCTGTCACAGTACATTGGCATTCATGGTTCCCGCAATGAACTGTAGTTCCCCAGTGCCGACAGCACTCATGCAACCCCAGACCATGGCACTCCCACCACCATGCTTGATGGTAGGCAAGACATAGTTGTCTTTGTACTCCTCACCTGGTTGCCACCACACACGCTTGACACCATCTGAACCAAATAGGTTTATCTTGGTCTCCTCAGACCACAGGACATGGTTCCAGTAATCCATTTCCTTAATCTGCTTGTCTTCAGCAAACTGTTTGCGGGCTTTCTTGTGCATCTTTAGAAGAGGCTTCCTTCTGGGACGTCAGCCATGCAGACCAATTTGATGCAGTGTGCGGCGTATGGTCTGAGCACTGACAGGCTGACCCCCTCCAACCTCTGCAACAATGCTGGCAGCCCTCATATGTCCATTTCCCAAAGACAACCTCTGGAAATGACACCTGAGCCTGTATGGTCTTGGCCAACGTGCTGCAGCTCAGTTTTAGGGTCTTGGCAATCTTCTTATAGCCTAGGCCATCTTTATGTGGAGCAACAATTCTTTTTTTCAGATCCTCAGAGTTCTTTGCCATGAGGTGCCATGTTGAACTTCCAGTGACCATTATTAGAGAGTGAGAGCGATAACACCAAATTTAACACACTTGCTTCCTATTCACACCTCAGACCTTTGTAACGCTAACGAGTCACGTGACACCGGGGAGGGAAAATAGCTAATTGGGCCCAATTCGGACATTCTCATTTGGGGGTGTACTCACTTTTGTTGCCAGTGGTTTAGACATTGACTGTGTGTTGAGTTATCTTGAGGGGAAGGTGTACACTCACTACTTTATATTGTAGCAAAGTAAAATTTCTTCAGTGTTGTTACGTGAAAATATAATAAAATATTTACAAAAATGTGAGGGGTGTGCTCACTTTTGTGAGATACTGTACTAGAACAGCTGAACTTTATTTGGGGTTAATCAGAGGCACTTTAAATGACCAGTGTTTACTGACTTCTAGTTAGCTTGGGTTCACACTAAAGGCATTTCAGTCTGATTTTGGGAGTGCTTTCAGGCGGGTTCCTGCACAGATGTCTATTGAAATCGCCCCCGAAGTCGCCAAAACAGTAGTTCAGGAACTACTCATGGGATTCTGTGTGGCGCCCCGCAAAAGCTGATTTGGTACTGTTGCCGGAAATGGGCAGCTATTTGACACGTCAAATCAGCCGATGTGAATGGGGGCTTAAAATGAGTTTGAGGGTGAGTTCACACCTATGCGACTTGGATGCTGGTTTCCCCACATCCAGTTTGCATGGTAAGGCAGTGGTCATTAACCCTGTCTTCAGGGCCCACTAACAGGCCAGGTTTGCAAGATAGCTGAAATGCATCATAGGTGATATTATTTGCTGCTCAGTGATGGCAGTATTCTAGTCTGCATCTCCCCAAGGTAATACATAAAACCTGGTCTGTTAGTGGGCCCTGAGGACAGGGTTGATGACCACTGTGGTAAGAGATTGTGGCCGGCTCTCTATGAAGCTGGTTCACATATCTCCGGTGCAAATTTGCACAGGTGACCTGTGCGTCTTTTTTTTTTTTTTTTTTTTTTTGGTCCATTTTCAGGTCCAAATTCATCCCAAAAATTCAGGCTGAAATTGGACCTGAAATGATGAACAGGGAGGCACCGGACCCCTGCTGTGAGCCGGAAACCACATAAACCTGACATTTTAAAAGGATTGTGTAGACTTTTTATAAATTCACTGTATGTATAACTGGCCACTTTATTAGGTACACCTTGCTAATACCGGGTTGGACCCCCTTTTGCCTTCAGAACTGCCTTAATACTTTGGCATAGATTTAACAAGGCGTTGGAAACATTCCTCAGAGATATTGACATATTGACCTGATAGCATCACACTGGGGATGATTTACTAAAACTGAAGAGTGCAAAAATCTGGTGCAGCTGTATATGGTAGCCAATCTGCTTCTAACTTCAGCTTGTATAATTAAGCTTTGACAAAAAAACCTGGAAGCTGATTGGTTTCTATGCAGAGCTGCACCAGTTTTTGCACTCTCCAGTTTTAGTAAATCAACCCCACAGTTTCTGCAGATTTGTCGCTGCACATCCATAATGCAAATCTTCCATTCCATCACATCCCAAAGGTGCTCTGTTGGATTGAGATAACTGTGGAGGCTGTTGGAGTACAGTGTACTCATTGTCGTGTTCAAGAAACCAGTTTGAGATGATTCAAGCTTTGTGACATGGTGCATTATCCTGCTTGATGTAGCCATCAAAATATGGGTACACTGTAGTCTTAAAGGGATGGCCAAGGTCAGTAACAATACTCGGGCTGTGGCATTTAAACGATGCTGCTCAGTTGGTACTAAGGGGCCCACAGTGTGCCAAGAAAATATCTCCCCCGCCCCCCACACACAATTTACACCACCAGCCAGAACCATTGATACAAGGCAGGATGGATCCATGCTTTCATGTTGTTTACGCCAAATTCTGACCCTACCATCTAAATGTCACCGCTGAAATCGAGACTCCTCTAACCAGGTAATGTTTTTCCGATCTTCTATTGTCCAATTTTGGTGAGCCGTGCAAATTTTAACCTCAGTTTCCTGTTCTTAGCTGACAGGAGTGGCACTCGGTGTGGTCTTCTGCTTCTGTAGCCCATCCTCTTGAAGGGTTTGATGTGTTGTGCGTTCAGAGATGGTATTCTGCATACCTTGGTTGTAACAAGTGTTTTTTTCAGTTACTGTTGCCTTTCTATCATCTGAAACCAGTCTGCCCATTCTCCTCTGACATCGAGGCATTTTCTTCCACACAACTGCTGCTCACTGGATATTTTCTCTTTTTTGGATCATTCTCTGTAAAGCCTATCGATAGTTTGCGCGGAATCCCAGTAGATCAGCAGTTTTGAAATGCTCAAACCAGCTCATCTGCACCAACACTATGCCACGTTCAGTTCACTTAAATCCCCTATCTTCCCCATTCTGATGCTCGGTTGGAACTTCAGCAAGTCGTCTTCACCACATCTACTAAATGCCTTAATGCATTGAGTTGCTGCCATGTGATTGGCTGATTAGCAATTTGTGTTACCAAACCATTCAACAGGTGTATCTAAAAGTGGGCGGTGAGTGTGCGTATATATAATATACATTTCAGTGGGCTGCCAAACACACGAAAACGCAAAAAAATAGTGCATGTGCTATTTTTGAAATATGCCGCACAAACCCACATGGTACTGTGTATTGCTGGGTGCAAACGTGCTGCTTTTGCTAGACACATTTGGGGTGCCATGAACAAATTAAAGGAACCCATGCATGTCTCGCAAAGCAGCACATTTGTGTGCTGTGCAGGAAAAGTGCATGTAATGTGTATTTCCCGCACTGCATTCTGGTGTGAACCGGCCCTTATTAGCACCAGTCACTCTGTGTATGTATGTAGAGATAGATATTCATTCTCTCTCTCTCTCTCTCTCTCTCTCTCTCTCTCTCTCTTCTCTCTCTCTCTCTCTCTCTCTCTCTCTCTCTCTCTCTCTCTCTCTCTCTCTCTCTCTCTCTCTCTCTCTCTCTCTCTCTCTCTCTCTCTCTCTCTCTCTCTCTCTCTCTCTCTCTCTCTTATATTCAGTAATTTTTATATTTTTATTGGTATGCTTTTGTTTGTATTAAACCTAAGCTAGATGTGTAAAAGTCTGTTTATTTTCCGTAGCGTGAGTTTCGGTGTGTTTGGCAAACATTCTTCTCCTGTCTAAAGTCCTTTTCCCATACTGTTCTCTGAAAAATGACCTAAAACATGACCCCTTTTTCTTGCAGCTGCTTCGGAGGCCCCCCACTGTTGCGGCCAGTGTACCAGTTGTTAATATGCTGTTGAGGATGTGACAGAAACAGATGAACCAGCTGTGGGAACAGATAATGCAGCGAATAAGGATGGAAGCCTCAAATCTTGCAGCAATCCAACGACTGATTCTACTAATAAGGACAACGTGTGCGGGTAAAGAGGACTATAAACACTGGATTGCTTTGTTTAACAGATGCTTGTACACATTCCTCTTGTTTTCAACCATTTCTATAGTGTTAAGTGCTACTTAGCTTTAGTAAGGCTTAATGCTTGTTATGAAAAAGTGTTTACCCTGAAAGGATCCGTGTCATTGTCAGGATTATCAGGTGAATATGAAATTTATAAAGCCTAAAAGTAATGAAACGGCCACATCTGAAACCAGAATTAATTTGGACTATATTTGTTTTGGATAAATTTTTAAATGGTGAAACCGGTTTCACAGACCGTTGTTAGCCCCTCCTGTTCTGCAGTGTCCCATTGGTAATCTTTGTTGGCAAGATCTCACTGTTTAAACACTGGCCTCTAGGGACCTGCCAAGCATGACCATTAGGCCCACTGCTTTGCATTGTTTTTTGAATATGTTTTGTTAATGTCTCATTATGCACTGCCATACAGTGCATAGTGAGATGTGGTGATTTTAACATGCCTCCAATAACCCCTTGTGCTCTGAAAGGGGTCAGTGAGTAATCATTGTTGATGCAATTTCACTTCTGGACAGAATTAGCTCTTTATACATACTGTTGACTCTTTGTACAGCATTTTGCCGTGTGTGTCATCTTCAATCACATATATTGCGATCACTTTACCTCTCCCTATCCACCCGAGTCTAATTGTCAAAGTGTACCATATCCCTTCAGATGAGTTAGTATGCGAGCAAGATTTAGTCTTTGGCCAAAACTCCTAGCCTAGAGTCATGTTGCATTAGCTGTTCTAGGCCAATACAAGTCCTTAGATGTCTTCACCCTTACACTGAACCCAGAACTTTCAGAAATCGTGTCTCTGTCGCTTTTGGCTTGGCAAAACTTTTTACTTCTCTGACACAGCCTCTTTTCCCTGGGATCTTGGCCAGATGGTAATCTGATACATACCTCTCACTTCAGGTATATAAGTCCTGCATGGTAACAGACAGATCAGTAATTTCTTCCCCCATATTGAGGACCTTCCAGCCTATGTGGAACTCATGGAATGACTACTGCATGTCCCCGTTTTTCCTTTTTATTAAGGACAAAGTTTTTTTCTCCCTAAGGTGCTTGTCTTTATTCACTAGGAAAGTGTTATGACTTTTCTCTCAACTGCTCCCGTAGTTCCTTTGTAAGTTTTCCTTCCATTGTCTGGCTGTGGTACACACTGTTGAAGTTATTTCCCAGTAGCTAATCCTTCTCTGAGGCCAGTGTCGGATGTAAGGAGCTCTGGTTGCTCTGATTTTTGTTGCGCTCCTCCTTGACCAATTGACACATGGGCCTGTTAGAGTTTTGGTTGCTGCTTTGCCTGGCCCTCAGTTGGACTGCTTTTGGACATCCAATAGCTAAGACTTAGGCCTCATGTACATTGCTGCTGCTAAATGGATGTTTGTAAGGAGCAGTTGGGCATTTTTTCAACTGCTGCTGAACTCTCTTGTTATCTAATCAGTACATGTACACAGGGTCGTTTACAGTCGTTTCTAGGCAGTTGAGTTTAGAGCTTTTTTTGGAACGCAAAAAAAATGGGTTCAGGCATTTAAGCGCCAAACACAGTAACTCGCATTTAGCCACGATTCGTTTACAGGAGTTTTTTTTTTTTTTTTTTTTTTTTTTTTAAATAACTCTTCTAAATGCGGCATGTAAATATGGAAAAACGGACGTTTTAACCACTTGCCGACTGGCTCCTATACATATACGTTGGCACTTTAAGATGGATATTTCGGTAATGGCAGCAGCTGCTGCCACAACCAAGGTATCCATCTCTTCAGGAGGCAGCCATGTTTACGATAATGGTGGTCTCTGTGGCGGATTCACTACAAGATCACCCTTATCGGAGGCGGGAGAGGTGACACCCCTCCCGCCGCTCTCCTGCGCCCTCCACCGCTTACCGGAGCCGTCGGCAGAGGCGATCGGGACCTGTCCATGGCCGGGTATGGAAACAAGTGAGGGAAGATGGCCCCCTCCGTCTCCATACCATAGCAGGGCGGTAGCAACGTCATAACGTCACTTCCGCCCATACATCTTAAAGGGCCATTTTTTTCAGTCATTTTTTCAAATGACAACTTTTTTTTTTTTATTGTATTTAAGTCCAAATATGAGATCTGAGGACTTTTTGACCCCAGATCTCATATTTTAAGAGAACCTTTTTCTATTACAGGGGATGTTTACATTCCTTGTAATAGGAAAAAAGTGACCCAATTTTTTTTTTAAAAAAACAGTGAAAAAATAAATTAAAATCAAGTAAAATAAATAAGAAAAGTAGTAGAAAGAGTAGCGCCTGCATATGAAAACGGTGGTCAAACCACACATGTGGAGTATCGCCGCAATCATTTAGAGTGAGAGCAATAATTCTAGCCCTAGACCTCCTCTGTAACTCAAACATGCAACCTGTAGAATTTTTTTAAACGTCGCCTATAGAGATTTTTAAGGGTAAAGTTTGACCCATTCCACGAGCGGGCGCAATTTGACATGTTGGGTATCAATTTACTTGGCGTAACATTATCTTTCACAATATATAAAAAAAATTGGGCTAACTTTACTGTTGTCTTATTTTTTTTTTTTTATTCAAAAAAGTGATTTTTTTTTCCAAAAAAGTGCGCTTGTAAGACCGCTGCGCAAATACTGTGTGAAAAAAAGTATTGCAACGACTGCCCTTTTTTTCTCTAGGGTGTTAGAAAAAAAAAAACAATATATAATGTTTGGGGGTTCTAAGTAATTTTCTAACAAAAAAAACAGTTTTAAACTTATAAACACCAAAATCTCAAAACGAGGCCAGTCCTGAAGTGGTTAAACGTGGGTTACTACCTGTCAAGTTAAATCGTTCAGGATAGGTTCTAAAAATGTCCCGTGTTAAGAAATTCATAAAAAGTGGACTTTTTACTTACCAGCAAACTCTTACTTGGAGTACAGTACAGGGCATGTCACTTCGCTCTATTCTTATAGTTTTGCTTGATACTAAACTGAAGTTAGCTGGGAGTGGGAGGAGTTATGTGGGTAATGTCACTGTACCTTTTTTTTTATGCCAGTCAAATTGTCTAAAGGTGGCACCATATAACCTTGGTTCTTTGTTCTTCTGTACTGTACTCCAAGAAAAGGACTTGGTAAGTCAGAAATCTGAGTATTAGGAGTTAGGTCCTCAATAGGATTCTCCTTTTTCCCTTTTTTTTCCTTGTTGGGCTTTTTATTTTGAAGAATCCACTGATAACATGCAGAAATAAAATCAATCAACTGTCCACAAGCTGGTTGATAAAGATCCTTGTATTCCCCACAGACCAACCATCGAGCATATAAAAACCGCAGGTTCGACTGACGCTTCTGCCCTCAGAGCAGCCTGTGAAAACACTCTCTATGGTGGGCCAGTCTGTCCCCAGACAGGCAGGCAGCTCCCTCTCTTCAAAGAGGTGGCCCGCTGTTCCCTTAGCAGTCCCCGATTACTGCATGGGTAGAGCGAGACTTCTTTCTGAGGTCCAGATCCCCCTGTTCTCCTGGGCAGTATGTATGGCCCTGGGAGCATGGACAGCATAGGGCAATCACTACTTTTATAGAGTCTGCTTGTAAGTTAGGGGGTCTAGCAATCAGTCCTCAATATCCCTCTGTTGGTGAATCCTCTTGAGCTCCTTTACGCCAGTACACGTGTCCCATGATTGGCTGTATGATAATTGAAGCCTTGGCTTTGCAGCCTTTTGGAACTGGAAACAGTGACCATTATATTTCCTCTGTGTGTTCTGCCCCTCCCTGAGAGTCCATTCACACAGGGGCAACTTTGGATCCGACTTCAAGTCGCCCCTAGTCGCCTCAAGTGGCGCTACATGAAAAAAATCTATGTAAGTAAATGGATCCGTCTTAATGCACACTACTGCAGTCGCTCCGACTTCAGAAAAGGTTCCTGTACTACTTCAATCCGACTTCCAGGTGACTTGTACCCATTGATTTCAATGGAAGTTGCCTTCAAGTCTGATCACTGTTCATACTGAGGCAACTTTACAGGAAGCAGAAAGGAAACAAAGTAATTTACTCCTCTAAACAACCACCCCCCTCCTTCTCACACACAGCTGATAAGCTCTGATTGGCCACTTGTAAGTTCCCTGTTCTGGAGGCGACTTCAAGTTGTGTTGTAAGTTGCCCCAAGTCGTGCTGTGATTCATACTCAAGTCGTGTCCAAGTTGCCTCCCAAAGTCGCGCTGGAAGTCGTGTTGCCCCTGTGTGAATGGGCTCTGAAGTTACTTCTGTCCTCATTCTACTACATTTCTGGGCGTGTGGAAGAGATGGACTCTGCTACCTAAGAGCGCTCTCTACTGGCTGCTGTTAGTCCCAGTGGTTCTCACTGGGCATGTCACCCACTGGGCACCCACTACAGGAGTTGCAGTAACGTGGTAAGGAAATGGGTAATAAGCCCACCGAGTTCCCTGCTACTGTGGGAGCCAAGCGTCCTTGGAAATCCAAATCCTCGAAGTGCATGCCAAGCAAAGTCTGTGTTCAAAAAGGTTTGCCCCCCACCTAGAGGGGGTGCTTCTTACCACGCTGAATGCTCGTAAACCTTTATTGTATGGTGTAAATCCCTACAGATATCTCCAAGTTTTTTATGTAGCCAGGATTCTGCCTTTCCTTCAGCATAGTATGAATAAAGGCTTGACATTGTGTACCATCAAGGGTCATTTATCAACCCTGACCCTTCTTTTTTTATGTCCATTGAATCCTAATACCCTGGTTCCTACCCCATCTTTTCTCCTGTCAGGCCCCTATCTGACGCCATGAGACATGAGCTCAGTGCCTCCGTTTTTACAAAAACCTCTTGAAAATATTTAAGATCTTCTTCCCTTTTTCACACTTTCCCTAAAGTTAGCCTTTTTAGTAGCAGTTATTTTGGACTGCAGGGAGCTGCTGGCCTTGTTGTGCAAGTCTCATAGTCTAGTCTTGCACAGAGATGAGGATGTGCTCTGCCTTGTTCTCTTCCTGAGGTAGTTTCAGCTTTTCATTTGAATGAGAATATTCTTCCCTCTGTCATAAGGAGAGAGCCCTACATCTTTTGGTTTGGGCACAAAGGATTTCGGCTACTTTTACACTTGGGCGGTGGTGTGCCAGCAGTATAGCCCCGCTAGTTTTAGCGGTGCTTTGCCGCCACTAGCAGGGCGCTTTTAACCCCCCAGAAGGGGTTAAAAGGGTTAAGAGCGCCGCTGCTAAAGTGCTTTGCAGGGGCTTCAGCAGCGTTGCCCATCGATTCAATGGGCAGGGTGGTGCGGGAGAGGTGTGTACACCGCTCCCACACCTCCCCAAAGATGCTGCTTGCAGGACTTTTTTTTTTCCTGTCCTGCAAGCGCACCTCTCCAGTGTGAAAGCACTCAGGATTTCACACTGGGGTGGCTTGAGAGGCCCTATTTTTAGTGCTAAAACGCCTGAAAAGCGCCCCAGTGTAAAAGGGGTCTTGCTGCGGCATTGTTTCAGATTACAGATGTGGGGTTTTTTTGTTTGGAGTTGTAGACAGCTCTCAGGAAGAGTCAGGCTGCCTCTTCTGCTACAATCCTGGGGGTTCACATAGACTTTTGCCCTGGCCAATGCTCTTAGAAACCAGGACCCTCTTTTCCTGGTTCTCCAATAGAATGGTGAGTGCTTCCTGGGTTTTCTGTCTTCAGGCTTTAGTTTCTCAGATGTGTAAAGCAGCTACTTGGTCTTCTATTTATAGTTTTATGACATTGAATTGTTTGCATGTGCAGATGCCAGTTTTTGGCGCAAAGTTTTGGGGGGCAGTGTAAGTTCTGCCTTTTCTTTGTCTTGGAGAGTAGTTTGTATTCTTTGGCTCACACTTTTTTGTAGACACTGCTTTTGACATTCCAGATATAGCTTCTTTGCTGTGTGCTTTAGTGAATGGTAGACTAAATAGGATTTGTTTCTTTTGTACGCCTCACCATAAAATCCTTTATTCTGCCTTCATTGAAGGACACAGCAAGTTTCCTCTAGGTATATTTGCCTGTGTTCGAGTATTTTCTCCTTTTACTGTTTGTTACTAAGGTAAGTGGAAAAATAGTGCTGGTCCTTTAAGGTTACTTTATTTGTATTGCTGTCTTAAAGTGTTGATAATATAAATAATCAAATTCCTGGCCCACCGGCTTCTACGCCACACACCCCAGAGTATCTCCACGGTCTCCTTGCTTGTTGTGTGACAAAACAAAAATGGAAACTGAAGTGCCACACCACTGCTAAGACGTCCAGATACAACTTTAGTCCAATAAGTCAGGTGAACAAGCTGTCCAAATTTATTTGAAGTCTACAGCTTTCTTTCAACAGTCCAATTCCCTGTTCTGTTTAAATGTCCTTTCAAGGGTCAGGCTGATTCTTGATCGACTATTTCCAAGTGGTTTTGTCTGCTCATTTTTCAGGCCTATGCTATCTAGTGCAGAATTCTTCTCTTTTTGGTCACCAGGAATCTTGTTGGATTGTGAGCTATCTGGCAAACTGCTTCTTTACGAATTTGTAAGCCTGCTACTTGGTCTTTTTGCACATTTCTATGTTCTACCAGGTAGAAATTCACACCCCTGCGGATGCCAGTTTTGGACAGAACACCTTTGGATGGCTTTGCAGTGGGGTTTTGTTATTTTGGGTGTGTTGACCTTATTGCTGTGTTGCCCACCCCTTATGATCAGTATTTTGGGACATCAGAGTAGTCCTGAATATGAAGTACCTTGTATGGTGTGATGTACAATTTATGAAATTAGGATTTTTGGTTTACCTATAAAATCCATTCTTGGAGTATATGAGAGGACACAGATGTCCATCCCCTCTTGTCTTGTCTTCATTGCATACTCCAAATCCAAGGCTTAGCTGACCTGGGATGCGTGGGCAGGCATTCCTGCCTTTTTTTCCCACTGTCCATTAACCTGAAGGTGGCAGCATAAACCAAGTAGTTGATGTAGTCCAAGAAAGAATTTTACAGGTAAACCAAAAAGCCTATTTTATTTTGTTTATCTTTAATTTTAGAGAAGTAAACATTTTCAATGTGTAATCATTTTTTAAACTACTTTATTGGGCTCACAAGAGAACAGACAAGTATCCTTTGTAAGGCTACTTTCACACTGGGACCCCCAATGCATTAGCGCTTTTCAGCCGTTAGCGAGGCACTTTTAACCCCTGCTATCGGCCAAAGAAGGGGTTAAAAGAGCTTGTGTTGCGGCGCTTCCAAAATGCTTTTCAGACTCTTTGGAAACGCTGCCCATGCATTCCAATAGGCAGGGGCGGTTTGGGAGCGCAGTATATTGCGCTCCCAAACTGCCCCAAAGATGCTGCTCGCAGGACTTTTTTTCCCGTCCCGCAAGCACACCGCCCCAGTGTGAAAGCACTCAGGCTTTCACACTCGGGAGGCAGTTTTTAGGCGCTTTACAGACGCTATTTCTATCGCTAAGATGCCTGTAAACTGCCTTCAGTGTGAAAGGGGCCTAACAGTGCATAGGAAGAAATGGTCAAGATATCCAGAAATTAAATGGAATAGAAGTTCTATTGGGGTTCATTGACGCCACTTGTAGTTACACATGATGTATGCGTTGGTGTGTTACCTTGTCAATGTGTTACCTTGTCAATCATTGTGAATGGCTTCCATACACACTTTAGCAAGGTGCGTGTGCTGCTACGCAATGGTGTCCTTAAAGGTACACTCGACAAAAATGCAGTCTACAATCAGTTACCCAAAGCAGTGTGCCTCAGCATATACAAACGCATGCCTTGCAGGTCACCGCATTCTAGTGTGAATGGGCCCATGATATTTTGTGTGTGTGTGGTTTTCTAAAGGAGCCTTGGAGGAGTTTCATTTTAAGGCTATGCTTTCAGATTTGATAACTATTATTTTTCTTTTGTTCTGTTTGCCTGCACTGAAACTTACAAGCATTTGCTTTATTTACCTATTTAATTACAGTCCTCCACCCTCTAAGAAAATGAAGTTGTTTGGATTTAAAGAAGACCCATTTGTGTTTCTCTCTGATGCTGATCCAATATTTCCCCCAATAGTGTAAGTATTTTTTGTGGGGTTGTATCAAAAGAGCATTTCCCTCCTATTGGAAATATATCCCCTCACTTTTCATTGAGTGTACAGGTTAGGAAGTAAAGGGAAATCACGCAGTTTTTTTGTCATCCATGTCTAAACAGACAGTGGATTTAACCCTTCTTTACTTTAAGGTGAGCGTTTTTAGGCTTTAGATATAATTTAACCACTTAATTTCTGGAAGATTTACCCCCCCCCCCCCCCCCCCCCCTTCATGACCAGGCCATCTTTTGCAATGCGTTATTTTAACTGACAATTGCGGTTGTATGGGGCTGTACTCCAATTCGAATAAACTATATTTTTATTTTCTGCTATAAAACATATCCAATAAAACAATTTAAAAAACTTGAATTTCTTCATAAATTTAGGCTAATATGTATTCTTTATATGTATGTTTTTGGTAAAAAAAAATCCCAGTAAGCTTATATTTGGTTTGTGCAAAAGTTATAGCGTCTATGAACTGTGGGATATTTTTATTTATTTTTTACTAGTAATGGCAGCCATCAGCGACTTATAGTGGGACTGCGATATTGCAGCGGATGAATTGGACACTTTTGACACTTTAGGGCCGGTGACACTAATAGAGGGATCAGTGCTAAAAAAAATGCACCGTCACTGTACTAATGACACTGGCTGGGAAGGGGTCAACAGGGCAATCAAAGGGTTAATTGTGTGCCTAGCCTGTGTTTTTCTAAACTGTGGGAGGTGCTTTTACTATGTACCTGCTTGGCAGAAACACAGGATCCTTGCCTTCCCTACTGACAGAACTGAAATCTGCCTTGTTTACATAGGCAGACTGCCATTCTGTCTGTCTCTTCGATCATCGCCAGGCGCCTGAGGACATGGAGTTTACGGCACCCGCCGCTGGGCTCCAGCTGTGTGTGATCGTGTGCATGCCCTACCCGAAAGACGTGCATGATCCAGTGCACAGGTGCCACCCTGTAGCAGTAAAACTGCTATGGGGCAGACCTGAACTGGTTAATCCAAAATAATCCTCACCTAAAACTTGTTCAATAAAATATTATGACATCTGAAACTAGTTAGAGTAGATGTCTACCTCATGAAGCTGGTGATCACTGTGATATTGTTTGGAGAAACCTAATTACAGCAATGTTTGCAGGCAATTTTATGGATTAAGTTCATTGTTCCCGAAGACAAATCTCTTAACTCGCACTCAGGAGGGGAAGAAAAAACAATTGTATGTGGTTTCAAAGGAGCTGAGGAATGTACTACTTAATAATAGTGAGAAGATGAAGGTAATTTGTTTTATAAACATTTGCATGAACCGATTGGTTTGCATCTTCGATCACCATGCCATATTTCTGTTATATTCAACAAATGTAATGATTTTATCTCTCTGTATACAGTATGTAATCTGTATTATTGTAATGTTGAACTATACTTTTAAGTCTGTGTGAATCTTATATTGGTCAAGTAGAAAAGTAAATCCCTTGGAAAATATTTTCAGCATATTTTTAACAAGCAAAGGTTGTAATTTAAACAGTGCTTCCAGATCAAGGTGATATAATTAAACAAATGAGATATAAGTAATGAAAGTAAACCCCTACATTTACTAACATTTCAAATCCATGAAATTAGAATTGGTTGTATGCAGTTGAAACCTCAGATTTCAAAGGTCTTGTGTTTTTTGCTATTGCTATATGTGTTGTCAACATGCCACGATTAAAAGAGCTCTCTGAGGCCCTCAGAAAGCAGGTTGGAGATGCCAAAGAGTCTAGCAAGAGATTTCAAAAGGTTTGTCTGGGACTGACCAGCCCAGGAAATTTAGTCCATGCTCATCATTTGATCATTTTGGAATCAGCTGGTAACTCCTGCTGCAGTTGTCAAACAGCCAGATTGCACTCATGTAACCTTTATGGGAGGTGTGCCATTGAAAATCCTTTGCTGTAAAAAAGAACTTTAAAGCTAGACTACAGTTTGGCAAAGACCAGGCCTTCCTAGCCAATGTGCTTTGGATAGATGGTTCAAAAATAGTTCTTTGACCACAGTAACTTAGACATGTTTGGCCAGAAGAAGAACACCATACCAACTGTGAATCATGATGATGGAAATGTTATGGTTTAGTGTTTGCTGCTTTAGAACCTGAGCAGCTTGTAGTCATCGGGTAAATTATGAATTCTGCATCATATCAAGTGTGATTAAAGAGAATTTAATGTGTGTCCGAAAGTTGAAGTTAAACCAAAAATGGGTTCTTAAAAACAATATTGATCATAAAATTGATATGAAACCCACCAAGGAATGTTTTAAAAACATTCTAGTTTTATAAAGAAACTATTTTTTTTTTTTTAAACATTTCTTTGTGGGTTTCATATTACTCTTCTGATCAATCAGCAGGTCTCTCTTCAAGAGATATGAAAACAGCAGAGATGTGCTATAAATTGTTAGCAAGATGGTATGTGATGCTGGTTAGGGCACACAAAATGCAATCGGAGAGGTCGTCCTTATGTTGGAGGGGGTGTGGCTCTCAGAGGACATTTGCTCCTATATGGTGGTTCTGCCCGACGGTACAGCAGTTTTGGGAAAAAATTGCCCAGATGGTTCAATATATCACAGACACAGATTTATCTAAGGTCCTATGGGGATACCTGTTCCACAGCACAGAGAGGACCTTGGTACGATATAAGAGCTCTAATATATCTGCTTAATACGACTAAGGGGCTTTTCCCAAAACCTTGGTATACACAAAAAATTCAGACTATATACTTTTAAAGAATGGATTCAGAAGGTTTGCCAGGTGTTAGGCCTGAATAACTTATTTCACTTATGTTATATAAGTTTATGGATATATGGAAGGATTGGCTAACATTTAAAGATTCAGAGAAATCTGTAGAATTTATTACAGTGAAGGGGGTCAGAAAAGGAGGGATGGGGCTGGCTTAGAAACAGTGATTTGAAGGATATGATATATGGCGTTGCCCCAGAACGAGAGGGGATCCCACCCACCGTCATTTTTTTTACTATACAGTGGGCAGGAGGTAGTTAAAGTCATACTAAAGACTTGTTTGTTATTTTTAACTAAAAAAAAAGTTCTACTTACCTGCTCTGTGCAGTGGTTTTGCACAGAGCAGCCCACATCCTCCTCTTCTCGAGTCCCTCTTTGGCACTTCTGGCCCCTCCCTCAGGTTCCTCTTCAGTGCTCCTGGCCCCTCCCCCCGTTGAGTGCCTCCACAACAAGCAGCTTGCTATGGGGGCACCCGAGCCACACCACAGCTTCGTGTCCATTCAGCCGTGGCCCAGCCCTCTTTCTCTCCTTATTGACTGACTTTGACAGCAGAAGGAGCCAATGGTGCCACACTGCTGTCTCAGCCAATGAGGTGGGGGGGTCCCGGGCAGCCGAGACAGCCCTGCAACATCGCCGGATCTAGATGGGGCTCATGGAAGTATTATGGGGGCTGCTGCACACAGAAGATTTTTATCTTAATGCATAGAATGCATTAAGATAAAAAAACATTCTGCCTTTACAACCAGTTTAACCTTTAAATTTTAATCTAAACCCAAAAACAAAAATTAAATGGGTTGTAATTTACCAGTCCTAAAATGTGATTGAGGCAACAGTATTGTCTTTTATTATGCAGGCCAGGACAAAAATACCTGTTGATATTGCCAGAAATGCGGTGTCCTTGTCACTTCCTTTGAGTTTAAAAAAAAAAGTATCTTTATTTTGTGAACTACTAGTTCTCATTATTCCACCATGTAATGAAAATGAGCAAAGGCTCATTTACAGTTTGTAGTTCTACCTGGGTGAAAACTGGCTGCATTATAAAAAAAAAAAATCAGTGTATCCAAGAAGTGTTTGCAGGCTCACCAGGTAAAAATAAAGGAAAAAAAGCCTGAAAAAAGATGTGGTGGTTGCGTGCGAATTACATGTTTAATTGAAGGGTAAAGAGAAAATGAAAAAACTGCAACTTGTTTGCATATCTAGTTCAGTAGTTAAGATTTAAATGTCAAGTGCCTATGAGCTCCCATTATGGTATTAGAAAACAAATCCAAAAGCGAGAAAACTAATTTGAACACATTTATAGCCTGCTCAAGATTTACATTTGAGCTTTAAAAGTTGATTTCTACAAAGACTGTCTCCATTGAGCATTATTGTAATAAGCAATGTTATTGCGTTCATTCTTACAGGTAATAAATACTGGTGTAAAAGTTCTATGCCGGAACAATGATGGAGAACAATATGGCTGTGCTTACAGACTAGCTCAAGAGGTAATTTTATGTTTGTTTTTTGTTCATTTTTTTCTTGCTCATAGTCACAAATGTGTTATTAGTATGCCAAACCTAATGGTTTTGTTTAATTGAGCGTTAATGTAGGGCTGTAGAGTTAAAGGGAAAATAATCAGAGTAGGCCACAGTGCTGTGTAATAATAGTTCATCTTTGTGTTGTGTATAAATGGATCCATCTTCCTATATCTGCAGGGCATCTATACACTGTATCCATTCATCAGTTCAAGAATTGTGACTGTATGTGTAGAAGACATTAAGGTACTTCTTACCCAGGAAAATCCCTTCCTAAGTAAATTTAGTAGTCAAACTCAAAAACAAACTAAAGATTTAGGTAAGTACATTTTACAATGCTTTCATAATAATTGTTAAATCTAACGCTTGTGGTCTAAAATATATTGGTTGACCCTTCAGGTGATTGGACATTGGCAGAGCTTTTGAAGATAGGCTCCCTGGGTGCCTATTCAAAGGCGTCCTAAGGCAATAGAACTTTTCTCCCTTACAGAGAAATCACTTTTCGCTTAAAGTAAAAGTAAAATTCCATCGTACCTATATGTACTGTAAATATCTCCTAAATGTGCACTGCTTAGGAGATATTTGCTGCATATGCAGCCGATGACGTCATCACCTCATGCGGGCTGAAGGAACGGCCACCCGTGCCGTTTCTTCAAAGTCCTGTGCCTTGACCGGCGGCCCCCATGCGCAGGAGTGACGTCTCTCGACTCTGGCCAGTCACACAACCAAAGTCCGACCCGGATGAAAGACTGGTGAAGGTGGATGTGGCCACCAGCGGTGACAATGATGGCTGCGCTTACAGGTAAGTTTCACATAATGTGGGGAACAAACACTCGTGCCAGAAATTTTAAATGACTAATAATATGGCGTTGCAGCAGCTGTTTCAAATCTAGTGATTGATTGATAGTGATTCACAAAAACCTTATTCCCTGAACAAACAGCGCTTACTAATTAATATGTGGCATTAAATTCCTTGCATAATTTTGCATAAACCACAAGAAATATGAAAGAAAACACTAAAAATATGTGAAATGGTGTCCATGAGTCCCATGGCAATTAACATGAAGAAAAATGTATTTTCCAGATTACAGGCTCCCGCGGTGTATATCCTCAATAAGTGACTTGTTCAATGTGCTCCCAAACAAAACACCTTGTGGAAGTTAAGTGAAGGTCCCCACTCACCGAATGTAGTTGACCCTCAATATCATATAACAAGAGAAGTCAGAGGCTTAAGGGGGCCCCTTAACCGATCCACCAACTGGCTCCAATCGTTCCCTGCTTGCAGCATTCCGTAACTCCAAAGATGAATATCGTGGCAGTCAGAAAAAACAGGAAACGGGCTCCACATAGCGTAAAAACGTCTTGACTCTTTATTAAAAGCCTTCAGGCAGGTTCAGCATATAGCAAATAACCTATGCAAACCCCTCCTGTACTGGCACCTATATCGGCACATATTCCACCTTTACCCATGATGGGTAAAAGCAAAGATCTCTCTCGAGACCTTCAAAACCTTATTGTTACAAAACCTACTGATTGTATTGGTTACAGAAGGATTTCTAAACTTCTGAATGTTAGGGGCAGCACAGTGGTGTAGTGGTTAGCACTTTCACCTAGCAGCAATAGGGTCTCGCTGGTTCAAATCCCGACCACGACACCATCTGCCTGGAGTTTGCATGTTCTCCCTGTGCCTGCATGGGTTTCCTCCGGGTACTCCGGTTTCCTCCCACACTCCAAAAGACATGCTGGTAGGATAATTAGATCCTGTTGAAAAAATTGGCCAAATATGTGTATGTTGTATGTGTTTGTAAGCGCGTCGGGCCCCCATGGGGTAAAGGAAGGTGCTATACCGCAGATAGACACCGGTGGCAAAAAGCGCCCTGAGGCGATTCAGTTCGCATAGGTAGCGCTATACAAGTCACTTCATTCATTCATTCATTGAATGTTAGTGATCACTGTTGGGGCCATAATCTGAAGTGGAAAGAATCCTCTTCAAGGTTCGCTGTGTGCGTTCAGAGATGGTATTCTGCATACCTTGGTTGTAACAAGTGGTTATTTGAGTTAAGTGTATTCTAGGTGTGTTTATAGATGTGGTCGTATAGTTTAGTTCAATCAATGTCCATATCTTAGTAGCAAAGGCAGGGCCGTTTTTAAGGCAGGGCAAAAGGGGCAGCTGCCCAGGGCCCTGTCATTGTTGTGGGGCCCGAAGCAGCTGCCTCATACTATCCTGGTTTAAATTCCCTCATCCCTTGAGGTTTTAGTCCCGTGCTGTGTCCCAATATCTCAGTGTGAAGTGCTGCTACTACTGCTGCCCAGCTCTGCCCTTCTGTTGTGTACAGATGACTTACCTGCAGACCCTGTGTTTACATGTAAATTACCGGCATTCATATGTAAATAGCGGCGGCATTGATATGTATATCCTGCCCCCCTGAGGTCATATCCACAGTAATCTCTAGCAGACAATCAACAAGCAGAAATCATGTGCTGTAACCTCTAGCAACCAATCAGTGAGCCGTAATGTGTACTGTAACCTCTAGCAACCAGTCAGTGAGCCGTAATGTGTACTGTAACCTCTAGCAACCAGTCAGTGAGCCCTAATGTGTACTGTAACCTCTAGCAACCAGTCAGTGAGCGGCAATGATACACTGTAACCTCTGGCAACAATAGCTATCACAATAGCTGCCTCATCTGATTCAGTAGACTGCTTTTGAGTCCTGCTGCTATTTTTTGTATATCTCAGAGCAGGTGGAGAGCGAAACTGCATGGGGGGGGGGGGGGCAAGAAAAGTTTTGCCCAGTGTCCAATCAATATTAAAGGTGGCCCTGAGCAAAGGAACAGTTAAATGGGTGTATACATCATGTGACTGGCAAAAAAAAAAGATTTCAGCAGTATTTGGTCGTTTCAGACTGGTTTTGATAAGGAAGTCATTTTGAGCAGCTTTTTTGGGTTCTTATCAGTAGTTTGCGTTGTCACATATCCAGTAGTTTTGATTTCCCAGGAATTGAGTCAAAAGAAAAGGAGAACATCTACAGAAAGTAAAAAGTGCATTGCCAATTCTTAAAGATATATGGGGTTATTTACTGAAGGCAAATCTAATTTGCACTGCAAGTGCACTTGGAAGTAAAGTCACTGTAGATCCGAAGGGGATATGCAAGGAAAATAAAAAACAGCATTTTACCTTGCACATGATTGGATGATAAAATCAGCGGAGCTTCCACTCATTTCAGATCTACCCCTTGGATTTAGAGCGACTGTACTTCCAAGTGCAAAGTGGATTTACCTTTCATAAATAACCCCCATAGTGTATGTGTGTGTATATATGTATATATATATATATATATATGTATGTGTGTATATATATATATATATATATATATATATATATATATATATATATATATATATATATATATATATATATATATATATAATTAATTATATTATACTTATTACAGTAATGGCCGAAATTGTTGGCACCCCAGACATTTTTCCAGGAAATCAAGTATTTCTCACAAAAGTATTGCAGTAACACATGTTTTACTATACACCTGTTTATTCCCTGTGTGTGTATTGGAACGAAACAAAAAAAGCAAATTGGACATGTCACACAACTCCAAAAATGGGCTGGTCAAAATTCTTGGCACCCTTTCAAAATTGTGGATAAATAAGATTGTTTCAAGCATGTGATGCCCCTTTAAACTCACCTGGGGCAAGTAACAGGCAGATAAAAAGGAGAGAGGTTCACTTAGTCTTTGCATTGTGTGTCTGTGTGTGCCACACTAAGCATGGACAACCGAAAGAGGAGAAAAGAACTGTCTGAGGACTTGAGAACCAAAATTGTGGAAAAATATCAACAATCTCAAGGTTACAAGTCCATCTCTAGAGATCTAGATTTGCCTTTGTCCACAGTGCGCAACATTATCAAGCAGTTTGCAACCCATGGCACTGTAGCTAAACATCTCTGGCCGTGGACTGAAGAGAAAAATTGATGAAAGGTTGCAACGCAGGATGGTGGATAAAGCTGTCCTGCAGGCTCAGGGAGCATTTATTTATATATATATATATATATATATATATATATATATATATATATATATATATATATATATATATATATATATATATATACGCACACCAGAAAGTATTCAGACCCCCTTACATTTTTCACTCTGTTATATTGCAGCCATTTGCTAAAATCATTTAAGTTCATTTTTTTCCTCATTAATGTACACCAAGCACCCCATGTTGACAGAAAAACACAGAATTGTTGACATTTTTGCTGATTTATTAAAAAAGAAAAACTGAAATATCACATGGTCCTAAGTATTCAGACCCTTTGCTGTGACACTCATATATTTAACTCAGGTGCTGGCCATTTCTTCTGATCATCCTTGAGATGGTTCTACACCTTCGAGTCCAGCTGTGTTTGATTATACTGATTGGACTTGATTAGGAAAGCCACACACCTGTCTATATAAGACCTTACAGCTCACAGTGCATGTCAGAGCAAATGAGAATCATGAGGTCAAAGGAACTGCCTGAAGAGCTCAGAGACATAATTGTGGCAAGCACAGATCTGGCCACGGTTACGAAAAAATTTCTGCTGCACTTAAGGTTCCTAAGAGCACAGTGGCCTCCATAATCCTTAAATGGAAGACGTTTGGGATGACCAGGACCCTTTCTAGAGCTGGCCGTCCACCCAAACTGAGCTATCGGGGGAGAAGAGCCTTGGTGAGAGAGGTAAAGAAGAACCCAAAGATCACTGTGGCTGAGCTCCAGAGATGCAGTCAGGAGAAAGTCGACCATCACTGCAGCCCTCCACCAGTTGGGGCTTCATGGCAGAGTGGCCTGACGGAAGCCTCTCCTCAGTGCAAGACACATGAAAGCCCGCATGGAGTTTGCTAAAAAAAAAACACCTGAAGGACTCCAAGATGGTGAGAAATAAGATTCTCTGGTCCGAGACCAAGATAGAACTTTTTGGCCTTAATTCTAAGCAGTATGTGTGGAGAAAACAAGGCACTGCTTATCACCTGTCCAATACAGTCCCAACAGTGAAGCATGGTGGTGGTAGCATCATGCTGTGGGGGTGTTTTCAGCTGCAGGGACAGTACGACTGGTTGCAATCGAGGGAAAGATAAATGCGGCCAAGTACAGGGATATCCTGGAACGGAAATCTTCTCCAGAGTGCTCAGGACCTCAGACTGGGCCGAAGGTTTACCTTCCAACATGACAATGACCCTAAGCACACAGCTAAAATAACAAAGGAGTGGCTTCACAACAACTCCGTGACTGTTCTTGAATGGCCCAGCCAGAGCCCTGACTTAAACCCAATTTAGCATCTCTGGAGAGACGTAAAAATGGCTGTCCACCAACATTTACCATCCAACCTGACAGAACTGGAGAGGATCTGCAAGGAGGAATGGCAGAGGATCCCCAAATCCAGGTGTGAAAAACTTGTTTGTTTCTGTATTAGATCAAAAGGGTGCTTCTACTAAATACTGAGCAAAGGGTCTGAATACTTTTCTGTGTAAATACACTTCTGTGTTTTTCTGTCAATATGGGGTGCTGTGTGTACATTAATGAGGGAAAAAAATGAACTTAAATGATTTTAGCAAATGGCTGCAATATAACAGAGTGAAAAATTTAAGGGGGTCTGAATACTTTCCGTCCCCACTGCATGTGTGTATATATATATATATATATATATATATATATATAATCACAGGTGTAACTAATAAAGTGGCAGGTGAGTGTTTATTATACAAAGTCTATGCACTAAAAATACATTCCTACTGAGCAAGAAATTTTGGCGTGCAGTGAGTCTTGGATATTATAATGCAGCTACATCAGGTGACTGGACACTGCTAAATAAAGCTGTAAAGACAGACCTGTCGTAGCCCCTCCCATTCCCAGCAAATCAGGTATTCCCTCCTCCCCCCCTTCTTGCTGATCACCGACTCGGGTGGTGTGGGGGGGGGGGCTGACGTTTCTTGCTCCTACTGATCACCGCCTCTGGAGCGTTTTTTTTTTTTTTCCCTCTTCTTCTCATGACCACCAACGTAGAGACTTTTTTTTTTTTTCTTTTAACACTTACCTCCGTTCAGCCCACATTTTACCTGGCCTTTTGTGTAAAAATGTGTTGACTCCTGATTTATGTTTTTAAATCTACAGCTATCATAGAGTAAAATAAGTTTAGTATTTGGAACTTTAAAATGTTTTTCTAAACTCTAACTTGTCTTTGTGTTTTCATACTCTTGAGTTTCTGTAGGGTTTAGCATATTCAGTAAATTATCACCACTGTCCATACTTGATGCTTGCATAACACATTAAATTTGAAGGCTTAAAAATACAGCAACAGAAGGCCGGGGGATTAAAAAGACGGACCAAATCTATGTTTAATTTTCTTGAACATGCCACATACTGCATTGCAATTCCAGCACTGGCATACTACCAGACTCTCTCTATCACAATGTACTCTAATTGCAGTTAAACTCCTCTATTCATGTAATATAATCTGCTCTCACAACGGTGCACATGTATTTGTTTAGAACATTTTAATCCTCACACTGTGAATAGTTTGTGTTGGCTAGGATAGAGCTGTGCTATAAATACTTGTGGGTTATGCAAAACATATATATATATTTTTTTTAATCCTTAGATATGGGAAGCATTGTCCTAAAATTTGAGCCTGATCCACAGTAAGTAATCAATTAATATGTTTATTGAAGTATTCAATTTTATTGGCAGATAAAATGTTTAGAAGTGCATGTGATCCCTTTCCGTTAGCAGAAAATGAATAACAGATTAATTTGTTATATGGTACTTGAAGTTTAAAAAGCACTACGTTAACATTTTTTTCATCCTAACTGGCCTTCCAATATAACCCCTAAATAATTTACCCCATTTCCGCTTGCAGTCTTTATAATAACAATTGTCACACACTGCCCTGCACTGAGAAAACGTTTTATAATCCTCAAAAAAATAATGCTGCGCTGGTGTTAATAAATGTATTTGATCACGAAGACCCCTTTCACGCTAAAAAAAGCATCTGAAAAGCTCACGAAAACCTATTTTCCTTAAAATCAATTAATGTTTTTACACTGGGGCAGTGCGCTGGCAGGGTGGTGAAAAAAAAATACACCTCTCCATTGAAATGAATAGAAAGCGCTTCAAAAGCGCCTGAAAAGCTCTTCAAAAGTGCTCAGTGTTTTACTGGCAGTTTACAAGAGCCTCAGTGTGAAAGGGGCCTTAGTGTCTCAAGTCTCCTGTGCCAATATGAGTGCCATCATAATAACATGTGAATAAATATAATACAATAATATACATTCCTGTATATTTCTTCTTATAATAATATAAATCCTTTGCTTAAGTGCAATTATTTCTAGTTAATGAATAATGGCACAAAAAAGTTATAACTTGTTGAGTCTTCGCAAATACTCAAATCAGTGCCTTTTATCAATTCCTCAGTTCTCCCCCATTAGAAATGTGCTCGCCTCAGAGTGTGACCTCACACTTAAATTTGGTCAAAGCTTTTTAGTCACCCTAACAGATCATGCTTTCCTCCTCGTTGCTTCATTGATGTACCTCTATTATATATTTGAGAGAGAGAGCTCCAAATAGTGCTTATATCGTTTTAAACAATAGTCCATTTATTAAAAAATGTGCATAGAACTCGCATTTACAAGGTGCTTCAATGCACTAACTGTACAGCGTATGTCATATAAAACCACGATGCTGCAGCGACTTCGTGCCTCTCTGTGAAAGATGCAAAAAATGTCCTGCCAAACAAATCTGCCCCTCCCCTACGCGTTACATCAGAGGGTCTTGTGACTCATCGGGGGAAAGGTTATTCTTAAGTTGATCAAAGCATGATGGTGTTGCTAAATTTGGCCTGGGTATCTCGACATAAATTTCCACCGGTCACAAAAGGGGTTAAAAACCACCACCATTATTTGGATACTGTTAAAGGTATAAACAGTTGTAGCTGAGCAAGTCTGACCTACAAAGAACCTCCTATGATTGATTTTGTTGAATAAGCTGTGTGAGTCAACCTTTGTTGTATTGGTAGGGAACAGGCATAAAGTGTTTAACCACTAAGCCACCGCCCACCGTCATATGACGGCTGGACGAGGCTTCTGTTGTTCTGGGCGGGCGTCATATGACGTCCTCGCCCTCCCGAGCCACTAGGGGGCGCGCGAGCGCCGCCGGCGGTGCTCTTGCGTGCCCGCTGCGTCGCTCGGGACCCGGTGCGCGTGCCCGGCGGCCGCGATGTCCGCCGGGCACCCGCGCTTGCCAGGTAACAGAGCAGGACTGTGGATCTGTGCATGTAAACACAGATCCACGTCCTGTCAAGAGAGGAGACCGATGGTGTGTCCCTTGTACATAGGGACACCGATCGGTCACCTCCCCCAGTCAGTCCCCTCCCCCCACAGTTAGAATCACCTCCTTAGGTCATACATTAACCCCTCGATCGCCCCCTAGTGTTAACCCCTTCCCTGCCAGTCACATTTACACAGTAATCAATGCAATTTTATAGCATTGATCGCTGTATAAATGTGAATGGTCCCAAAAATGTGTCAAAAGTGTCCGATGTGTCCGCCGCAATATCGCAGTCACAGTAAAAATCGCAGATCGCCGCCATTACTAGTAAAAAATAAATAAATAATAAAAATGCTATAAATCTATCCCCTATTTTGTAGACGCTATAACTTTTGCGCAAACCAATTAATATACGCTTATCGCAATTTTTTTTTACCAAAAATATGTAGAAGAATACGTATCGACCTAAACTGAGTAAAAAATTTGTTAAAAAAAAAAAAAAAATTGGATATTTATTATAGCAAAAAGTAAAAAATATTGTGTTTTTTCAAAATTGTCCCTCTTCTTTTGTTTATAGCGCAAAAAGTAAAAACCGCAGAGGTGATCAAATACCACCAAAAGAAAGCTCTATTTGTGGGGAAAAAATGATAAAAATTTCATTAGGGTGCAGTGTAACATGACCGCGCAATTGTCATTCAAAGTGCGGCAGCGCTGAAAACTGAAAAATGGCTTGGGCAGGAAGGGGGTGAAAGTGCCCTGTATTGAGGTGGTTAAAGATGCACTACATTTTAGAAAAATGTCAATATGTTTGTTTTTTTTCATTTCATAAAGGGGTGTATAATCCAAATTCTTACTATATATAAATATAGCACTATTGGCATTTTTGAAATTCACTCCAGATTTGTGAAGCCACCAATTAAAACATTAGATTCATCTAAGTTTGGTGCCAGTGCACTGCTCTTTTGTGGGGTACAGAAGCTCCTAAAAACACTGTGCTAATACCTGGAATTCCAGTCCATGTTAACTGGTGGTTAAGTGTTTTTGATAAAATAAATGTACTGTGCTTACTTAGTCTTTGGCTCCAAAAGCCTGAGACAGTACAATACTGATTCTGATTGGTTAGTTAATGTTTTATGTGAGAGTGCATAGGAAACTTCCTTTTAAGTGTTAAAAGTCGTCTTTTTTTTTTTATTTTTTATAGGAAACCTGACACACTTCAATGTCCTATTGTTCTGGTAGGTTGGCGAGGTAAAACCTCAATCCGTTCCTTTGTTCCAAAGAATGAGAGATTGCATTACTTGAGAATGATGGGGGTGGAGGTTTTTAAGGAAAAGAAAGAAAACTCAAGAAATACTAATCCTGAATCGGAGGCCATCCTTGACCAGACAGAAGTTGAGGATCTGGAATGCGTAAAAAAAGATAAAAACATGCCAGAGAACAAGGACTGTGATGCAAATGATACAGATGAGGAGGGTAGTTGCATGTCTGCAGAGGCTTCAGATTGCCTTGAAGAGCTTATAACTGATAAGGAAGGTGGTTCATTCGCTGGTGTGAAGCAAGAGAAGGTCCCAGCAATCCTTGAAGAGTCCAACATGGATTGCCCAGAGAGTGATTCTAAAGAATAACGTTAGCGGTTACCAGACTGGAACTAATAGCCATGTTTGGTTGTAACTTTTAACGGAAATTTTTACTGAATTACAGAAACAGCAATTGCCGATCTTTTGAAATGCTTGTAATTTAAGTCACTGACCTAAAACACACATGCAGCTCGTTATTTTAAAATACTCTGCATACTGCAGAGATCTGCATACTTGTTTTAAATCAACAGCTTGTCAGTAACAAGGGTTTGCAAAGGAAGGCTTCAACAGCAGCTTATGTATTTTCTCATTATACAATATGTTTCTGTCGAGTTTCCTGTATCAACTTGCAGAATTGGGGATAATCATGTGTTTTTTTTTTTTTTTTTTCATGTGTATTTCAGTGTGGGCTATATTTCCTTTTTAAAAAATAAAGTTCCTTAAATAGATTTTTTTATACATGGTAGTTTTGCATAAATGTTTGCATATTGTAATTCAGTTTACTTTGCACATCAACATGTCTTAAATATCTTGAGGCATTTCTTTCGTTGCACACGTTAAAATGCATTGGTAACTCAAAACCCCCAAAACTTGATATTTTCTGAAAGCAGTGACCCTGTAGAATAAAACGTTGGAAGTTGTATTTTGTATGTTGCACTATATTTGTGCTGCTGTTTATCAAACCTGTAATAAATGCATTTAATTTATTTTGGTGCATACAATAAAAACCATAGAATATTGTGGTAAAATAGAAGATTAACAAATACACAAGACGGTTGGCAGAAAAAAAACAAAACCTGTTAAAAAGTAGTGTCCTTCATAGACAACTGTTAACCACTTCAGCCCCGCAAGGATTTACCCCCTCCCTGACCAGAGCATTTTTTGCGATTCGGCACTGAATGGCTTTAACTGACAATTGCGCAATCGTGCGATGTTTTACCCAAACAAAATTGACATCCTTTTTTTTTTTTCCCCACAAAAATAGCTTTCTTTTAGTGGTATTTGATCACCTGTGCGGGTTTTATTTTTTGCACTATAAACAAAAAAAAAAACAGTTTTGAAAAAAAGCAGTATTTTTTACTTTTTGCTATAATAAATATCCCCAAAAAATATATAAAAAACACATTTCTTCCTCAGTTTAGGCCGATATGTGCAGTTGTGCTCATAAGTTTACATACCCTGGCAGAATTGGATTTCTTGGCCATTTTTCAGAGAATATGAATGATAGCGCAAAAACTTTTCTTTCACTCATGGTTAGTGTTTGGCTGAAGCCGTTTATTAACATTCAACAGTGTTTACTCTTTTTAAATCATAATGACAACAAACTATGCAAATGACCCAAATCAAAAGTTTCCATACACTGGTGATTTTGGCCTTATAACATGCACACAAGTTGACACACGGGTTTCAATGATTATTAAAGGTAACCATCCTCACCTGTGATCTGTTTGCTTGTAATTAGTGTGTTTGTATAAAAGGTCAATGAGTTTCTGGACTCCTGACAGACCCTTGCATCTTTCATCCTGTGCTGCACTGATGTTTCTGGATTCTGAGTCATGTGGAAAGCAAAAGAATTATCAAAGGATCTGCAGGAAAAGTTAGTTGAATTCTATAAAACAGGAAAGGGCTATAAAAAGATATTCAAGGAATTGAGAATGCTAATCAGCAGTGTTCAAACTCTAATCAAGAAGTGGAAAATTAGGGGTTCTGTTGAAACCAAACCACGGTCAGGTAGACCAACTAAGATTTCAGCCACAACTGCCAGGAAAATTGTTCGGGATGCAAAGAAAAACCCACAAATAATTTTAGGTGAAATACACGACTCTCTGAAAACGTGGTGTGGCTGTTTCAAGATGCACAATAAGGAGGCACTTGAAGAAAAATAGGCTGCATGGTCGAGTCGCCAGTAGAAAGCCATTACTACGCAAAGGTCACAAGGTATCCCGTTTACAATACGCCAAACAGCACGGCGACCAGCCTCAAACCTTCTGGCACAAAGTCATTTGGCGTGATAAGACCAAAATTTTGCTTTTTGGCCACAACCATAAACGCTACATTTTGGAAAGGAGTCAATAAGGCCTATGATGAAAGTTACACCATTCCTACTGTGAAACAGGGGTGGATTGCTCATGTTTTGGGGATGTGAGCTACATAGGCAAAGGAAATTTGGTCAAAATTGATGGCAAGATGAATGCAAATGTTCCTCCAATATTTTTTGATAACATACTGCATTCATCAGCCAGGAAGCTGCGCATGGGATGTACTTGGACATTCCAACATGACGATCCGAAACAAGTCGACTGGTCATTGGCTACAGCAGACTTAAGTGAAGGTTCTGGAGTGAAAGTCTCCTGACCTCTATCACTGAGCCACTCTTGGGAGATCTCAAACGTGCAGGTCATGCAAGACATCTCAAGAATTTACAGGAACTGGAGGCTTTTTGCCAAGAGGAATGGGCAGCTTTGCCATCTGAGAAGAAAAAGCCTCATCCACAAATACCACAAAAGACTTCAAGCTGTCATTGATGTTAAAGGAGGCAATACACAGTATTAAAAACTGGGATATGTAAAATTTGATCAGGGTCATTTGGGTAGTTTCTGTTGTCATGATTTAAAGAGTTAACACAGTTGATTGATAATAAATGGCTTCAGCCAAACACTAACCATGAGTGAAAGAAACGTTTTTGTGTTATCATTCATATTCTCTGAAAAATGGCCAAAAAATCATAAATTCTGCCAGGGTATGTACACTTATGAGCACAACTGTAATCTACATATTTTTGGTAAAAATTGCAAAAAGTGTATATTGATTTGTTTGCGCAAAAGTTATAGGGTCTACAAAATAGGGGATCGATTTATGGCATTTTATTATTATATTTTTTTTTTTTTACTAGTAATGGTGACTATCTGCGACATTATGGCGGACAGATCGGACACTTGACACTCTTTTGGGACCATTGACATTTATACAGCGATCAGAGCTACATATAGCCACTGATTACTGTATAAATTACACTGGCAGGGAAGGGGTTAAACACTAGGGGCGATCAAGGGGTTAAGTGTGTTCCCTGGATGTATTCTAACTGTAGGGGGACGGGCTCACTACAACATGACAGAGATCACTGCTCCCGATGACAGGGAGCAGTAGATCCCTGTCATGTTGCTAGACAGAACAGGGAAATGCCTTGTTTACATAGGCATCTCCCCATTCTGCCTCTCTTCGCCGCAATCGCAGCCTGCTGGCAAACATAGAGTTCGTGGGACCCTGCGGGCACGCTCCTGCGGTGCGCGGGTCCGGCTAGGTGGCAAATTTAAAGGGATGTACGGGTACGCCCTTTTGCCTGCCCATACCATTCTGCCGACGTAAATCAGCGTGCGACGGTACGCAAGTGGTTAAAGTCTGCATAGGTTCAGAGTGCACAAGTTCCTGCTGCTCAAAAAAATGGAGGGCAGCCAAAAACAAGATAGCATACAGACCAGGAACAATGCATGGATCTTGTGCAACAAAATAGTTACATTTATTAAGTGAAAAACAAAGTGTTCCAACTTCAACAGCATACATCAACCCAGAGGGATACGGTCAGATGCATCCCGCATGCTGTGGCCAGTAGCGGGGCTGGGTTGGTCCACATACAGCTGTCGGTACCTCAGAGGACCTGCTCCAAGGATATAAAGCAGGGGTCTTCAAACTACGGCCCTCCAGTTGTTCAGGAACTACAATTCCCATCATGCCTACTCATGTCTGTGAATGTCATAGTTTTACAATGCCTCATGGGCCGTGTAGTTCTGCAACAGCTGGAGGGCCGTAGTTTGAGGATCCCTGATATAAAGGGTCGTGGCGATGGCTGTCTTTTGCCTGTACTCTTTATCAAGCCCCAGGGATAATAAAGAGTAAATCCATCAAAACACTTTGGTTCCACTCTGTGTTGTCTCTTGCACTCTGCACCACTGGCGCTGATCTTTACTCCTAGCTAAACTTCTCCATTACACTTTATAAGTTGCCCTTCTCTATACCCTTTCCAGTTTCACAACATCTTTTTTTGTGAGCTGGTGACCAAAACTGAACTGAACACATTCTAGATAAGGTCCTACTCATGCTTTGTACAGGAGCAAGATTACATCTGTCTTGAGTCATATATCTGTTACTATACAAGTAAGTATCCTGCAGTCTGAACAAGAGAAATCTAGTAGAAATCTCTCCTCCGCTATTTTCCAATAGCCTGTACCTGCGACTGCTAGAATACTCAGTGACTACATCTGATTGGATGCAGTCACTATTTGGCCAACAATTTTACATCCAGGTCCATCAACAAAAGCTGATTGAAAAATCGCCATAAATGGCAGGCTCAGGTCTATGATCTACCAGATATATTCTCTGTATTTCAGGCACCTGAATTCTATGATCTACCAGAAATATTCTCTAATTCAGGCACCCAATTGTACCACAAACAAAAATAGAAAACACATTGGTGTAACTCATGATGATAAACACAGCTGCTGGCAATCAATAGTAAGACCAACTAAATAAAAGTATGTATCCTATACGTTGCCCCACTAACATAATGAAAATTAAATTGCTAAAAACGTCCATATCAAAATGGAATCTAGCAATTAAATAGAGTGTATGAAATTCAATGCATGTCTTGAGGAAAACACCACTGATATTGTGCAGAGATCGTGCTACTCCATTAATGTAGTCACCATATGAGCCATCGTCATTGTAAGAAATGCACTCTTAGCAGAGTGAAATGACCCCACTAAAGAGTCTGATTCTCCTGTTATAAATTCACAGACAGCATTCAGTTCACCCCCATTGGTTCCAATAAGTTAGGCTGGCTTTCACTCCAAGAATAATAAGGATAATGGTGACCATATGTATAATCTCATATCTACATGGAGTCAAATTTAACCACTTGCCGCCCACCATATAGCAATATGACGTTGGCAAAGTGGTTGCGATATCCTGACCAGATGTCATATGACATCACCAGAATATCAAGCCGCTGCGCGCATCGCGGCGATCGTTGTTCTGGTGTGTCAGGCTGATGCACTGCAACTCCGATCTAGGTAAATAGTCTCTGATAGAGACTCTTTGGTCACGGCTGATCACGTAGTAATCCCCGCTGATCACGATGTAAACGGGAAGAGCCGTTGATCGTATCAGCGCAGCCCCCCCCCCCCCCGAGGATGCCCAGACTGGATCACCAGGGATGCCAATCAGTGCCCGCAATGGGCATCACTGATTGGCAGGCATTGTTTGGCACTGATTGGCATCCATCAGTACCATCCATTAGTGTACATCAGTGCCCATCTGTGCCACCTTTCAGTGCCACCTATGTGTACCCATCAGTGAAGGAGAAAACTTACTTTTTTTTCAAAAATGTTTTTTTTAAATTGGTTTAGCAGAAAAGAAAAATCCCAGAGGTGATCAAATACCTCCAAAAGAAAGCTATTTGTGGGAACAAAATTACAAAAATTTAGTTTGGGGACAGTGTAGCATGACAGCGCAATTGTCATTCAAAATGCAACAGCGCTGAAAGCTGAAAATTGGTCTAAGCAGGAAGGTGTATAAGTGCCCTGTATTGAAGTGGCTAAGGAAAGCCACATAGTGTAAATTGACAAAAAACTTTAGTGCAAACACACGATACACGTTATACTTGCATGATAAAAAAGGTTAAGCGCATAAAGTCACAATTTCAAGCTGTACAGCAAAGGTTTCAACTCCAAAGAAGCATGGCAGTGTCGTGTGCATAGGTTCCGCCCAATGCACGTTTCATCCCATAGGACATAATCTGGGGCACCCGGTTGTACCCCTCCCAGATTGCACAGTGCATGTTTTTAGCCCCTAAGTGCAAAACTTTACATTTATCAGCATTAAAGTGGAAATAAGGCTTGCTTTCAATTAACTCCATGCAATAAGTTACACCACACTAGTACACTGATATATGTACACTGTGTAAAAAATGGGGGTTTTTTTGGCATTAGAGGCACTTTTAGGCCGGGTACACATGGGCTGAAAATCGGCCGAAATCAGCCGGTACAGTAGAAACAGATGACTGGCTTCTTTCAAACGAGCATGCTGGAAAATCAGCATCCAATGGCTGCAAGTGCTGACCAGTGTGTTCCTGTTACCATCTGGCATATTTCCGAAGTCTTGGTCTTGCGATGTATCTGTGATAATCCATCTTGGACCCCCCTCGTTTGTTGTTATCAGCGATTGGTTCATCTTTGCAAATATAATTTCCTGAGCTGTTGCACTGATATTAAGCATGATCAGAGGTGTATGTCCTCTGGACTATAAAGCATTCTCTTTTCGTGTTAAAATTATCATAGATTTAATTATCATATTTAGCTTTTACTATACCAATGTATCGTATTTATATTTTAGAATACCTATGATTCTTTATAGAAAAATTACATAAGCCTCCAATGGACTACAAGGTCCGAAGCAACATTATTATACGAGATTTATATAGCGCCAACAGTTTACTCAGCGCTTTACAATGTATAAGGGGGACAACACAATTACAGTACAATACAAAAGGTACAGGAGGGCCCTGCTCGTAGAGCTTACATTCTAAAAGGGAGGGGGTGGTGGTACAAAAGGTAATAGCTGCAAAGAATGATTTGATGGGGGTGGCTCAGGGACAGTTATGTGGGTGTGGGATAGGCTTCCCTGAATAAATGAGTTTTCAAGGATCTCCTAAAGGTGGACAGGGTAGGGGCTGATCGGACATACTGGGGCAGGGAATTCCAGAGGATGGGAGAGGCTCTGGAGAAGTCCTGAAGGCGAGCATGGGAGGAGGTAACAAGGGAGCTAGAGAGCAGGAGGTCCTGGGAGGAGCGGAGGGGGCGATTTGGGTGATATCTGCAGATGAGGTTGGTGATGTAGATGGGGGCGATGTTGTGAATGGCCTTGTATGTTATGGTTAGCATTTTGAATTTTACACGGTGGGGTAGGGGAAGCCAGTGAAGGGATTGGCAGAGAGGAGCAGCAGTCACGGATCGATTAGTGAGGTGTATTAGTCTAGCAGCAGCATTCATAATAGACTGAAGGGGGGATAGCCTGCTTAAGGGTAGGCCATTAAGGAGAGAGTTGCAATAGTCGAGGCGGGAAATAATCAAAGAGTGAATAAGTTGTTTTGTAGTGTCATTAGTCAGAAAGGGTCGAATTTTGGAGATGTTGCGGAGGTTAAGGCGGCAGGATTTAGCCAGTGATTGGATATGGGGGCTGAAGGAGAGGTCAGAGTCAAGGATTACACCCAGGACTCTGGCATGTGTGGAGGGACCAATGGTTGTGTTGTTGATATTAATGGTGAAGTCACAGGAGGGGGACCGTGAAGGAGGAAATATAACAAGCTCAGTTTTAGAAAGATTAAGTTTGAGGAAGTGGTGTGACATCCATACCGATATGTCATTCAGCAAGTTTGAGATCCGTGAGGAGATAGTGGGGGTGAGTTGGGGAGTGGAGAGATAGATCTGTGTGTCATCGGCATAGAGATGGTATTGGAAGCCATGGGAGGTGATCAACTGGCCAACATGTCAGGCTTCACTTTGAATATGTGCTCTTGCTAGCCCAACAGTGTCTATTTGGCAGCTGAGTTTCATACATATGTTTATCAAAGTACATTTTTCTACAAATCATTTTATATAAATGTAAACATTTTATTTTTTGTTATTTTGTGTATGTATAATAAAATACTTTTTTACTACATTACCTGGTCTGCCTTTAAAATCCAAGAGGGGTACTACCGTGCCCAACCAGCACTAGGTTCTTTCTTTTTTCCTGTACACAATAGCACAGTGGGGGAGATTGCTGCACTAACATTGTTTGTGTTTGTACTGCAATCTGTCAGTTTTTTTTTCGTTTAGACCACTGGGTTGAACGGAAAAATAGTGTGTACCAGGCAATACAGCTCTCCGTTGCTCCTGCAAGCCAATGCAAATATAGGAGGAACTGAAGCACATTGCTGTTGGAACTCTCGTGAATGAGGACGGCATCAAAGATGGTGCTGGGCTGAATGGGACATAGGTGGAGCTGTGTGGGATGGTCAGAGCTGTGCTGTAATTCACACACAGACATTGTCTATAAAGCATAGGAGGATTGCTCATTGTCTAGATTAGACTATTGTTTGTAAGCAGATTACAATAATGAATAATTTAAAAGTTTTAGTTATACATACTAACCAAGGGCAGTTTTAGTTGGACATACTAACCAAGGGCAGGCTGTCAGGAGTTGTGAACGGGTCTCTATGGAGCTGGCTCACACATGTCCGGAGCGGCTCCGGTGTGAATTGCACAAGAGTCCTGTGCGTCTTCTGGTCCGTTTCAGGTCCGAATTCAGACAAAAATGCAGACTGAAACCGTGAACATGGACGCACCAGACCCCTGCTGTGAGCTGCTCCATGTTGCGCTATGAACCCAGCCTCAAAAGTTCATTAGTCATATATGTGCCCAAAGAAACCATGCATTCCAATCAGCTTGTAAGCCAGACAAATCTTGTAGGAACTTCATTCGGCCCCTTTCACAGGGTCGGATCGTTCAGGTCCGCCTGTCGGTTTTAACGGCGGACCTGAACGGGAGCTCCATGCTAGTCTATGGAGCGACGGATGTCAGCGGTGACATGTCCGCTGACATCCGACCCCGTCCGATCCGCTAAAAGCAGACGGATGCCTCTACGTTCAGATCCGTCGCTGGCGGATCGGGTGAGATCTGATGAAAACGGACATGCTGTCCGTTTTCGTCCAATCTCACCATAGAAACCAGCGGCGCTCGACAAGCCCCTCCCCGCTTAGTGAGCAGAGAGGGACCTGTCATCCGCCGGCTCAGCGGAGATCAACGGAGAGATCTCCCGCTGAGCCGGCGGACCGGGGCGAACTCCGTGGAAGCGGATCCGCCTCGTGAGAATGAGGCCTTCCACTAGGTTATATCTTTGTGTCATCTGCAAACAGGAAATTTACTTTTAAAATGGGTTGAAAAAAAAAACACTACCAATCTGAAATGACACATCTTTTCAGTGTCTGATATCGTCTTGGAAATGCATTTAATGTAAAAAAAAAATACTAAAAATATTGAACAAGAAAAAAAGTTCCAACACTAACCCCTGGAGTACGCCACTAACAACCTTAGCCCCTTCCTGCCTGCTGTGCTAGAGCCGAAAGACTATAGCAACAGTGCGTCTCTCGAGTTCTGGGAGGGCGTCCATGGATGTCCTTTTCGAACCACACATTGGGTGCGCTCTGTGACCGCTGTGTCCTTTGGACACAGCTGATCACATATCTCCGCGGCCAATCACAGCGGCCATTTACCATGTGATCAGCTGCGTCCAGTCACAGCTGGTCACATGTAAACAGACTTGCCATTTGTTAATGTTATTGGCATTTCTTTCCTCACATGCTGTCTGTGTAAGGAAAGGAGAGCCGATAACCAGCAAGGCTGACAGGGCACAATGAGTACATTGTTTACACTTATAATCGGGGCACTGATCATCAGTTTTAGCCCCATCAGTGCAGCCTGATTTTTATTTTTTTCAAAATTTTTGATCTTTTTTTCATTTGTTTAGCAAAAAATTTACCCAGTGGTGATTACATTTGTGTACAGTGCTGCATTACGGTGCAATTGTCATTCAAAGTGTGTAAGTGCTGAAATCTGAAAATTGGTCTGGGCAGGAAGGGGGTGAAAGTGGCTGTTATTGTGGTTAACCTTATACTATTCGGAATATGAATCTTCATCACTACTCTTTATCCGTTTACAGACTATTTTCTAAGCCTATAGCCCTCAACCTAAACAGTCCTCTCTGAAAACAGTTTAAAATGCATACTCAAACTCCAGGTATGCTATTTTTTTTTTGGGGGGGGGGGGGTTCCTTAAAGACACTACATTGACTTTCCCTCATTCACTGCTACTAAGCAAGTCCTTCAAGAGTCTCTAAAATTAGAAACCATGAAGATATACTCAGTTTTTCAACCACTTCAATACTGGGCACTTTTATCCCGTTTCTTCTGCCCATGCCAATTTTCAACTTTCAATGCTCTCACACTTTGAATGCAATATTATACCCAAATAATTTTTATAATTTGAGACCAAGCTTCTTTTTGGTGGTATTTAAACACCATAAATGAAAAGAAACTGACATTTTTTTTAAAAAAGTGTGTTTCTTTGTTTTAATTATAAAATTTTGCAAAAAAGTTTTTAATTGATTTTATATTTCTTTTTTATTTCTTTTTTTATTCAAAGTTGCCAATTTAAAAGATATTATTCATACATTTAGGCTGCTACATTTCTTTGGTAAAAATAACCAATATCAGTGTATACAGTATCTCGCAAAAGTGAGTACACCCTCACATTTTTGTAAATATTTTATTATATCTTTTTATGTGACAACACTGAAGAAATGACAATTTGCTACAATGTAAAGTAGTGAGTGTACAGCTTGTATAATGGTGTAAATATGTTGTCCCCTCAAAATAACTCCACACACAGCCATTAATCACTTGCCAACCGCCCGCCGTTGTTATACATCAGCTGTTTGAAGTGGAATATCGATGTTATGGCATCCACTTCTTCAGCGGGCGGTCGGGTTTCAGACAAAATTGGTCTCAGTTGCGGATTCGCCGCGCTCTGATGCCCTCCGCCACTTACCAGAGCCTCCGGCAGTGGCGGAGGCGATCGGGTCCTGTCCTCTCTGTGGTATGGAGCTGAGTGAGGGGAAGATGGCCCCCACCCGGCTCCATACCATTGCATGGCTGAAGCGACATCAAAACGTTACTGCCGTCCATAGCTCCTAAAGGGACTTTTTTTTTTTGTTTGTTTGTTTTTTTTTATTTATTTTTTTTTTTTTTTTATTGCATTTTAGTATATGGGAATTTTTTTTTTTCACCTCAGATCTCATATTTAAGAGGTCCTGTCATGCTTTTTTTTTTCTATTACAAGGGATGTTTACATTCCTTGTAATGGGAAAAAAGTGGCACAATGTTCTTTTTGTTTTTTTTTTTTAAAGAACAGTGTAAAAATAAAGAATAAAGTAAAATAAATAAGAGAAAAAATTTTTTTTTTTTAAATCGCCGTCCCACCGAGCTTGCACGCAGAAACGAATGCATACATATATGAAAATGTTGTTCAAACCACACATGTGCAACCATTCAAGGGTATACCCTTTATCGCAGGGATGGAGAGGGTAAAAAAAAAGGGGGAGGGGTATACCTGTATATCAAGAATGGTAGAAAGAAATCCTGGATAGCCACACTCTGGGATAAGGACATCTTTATTTAAGTAAAATCCAACAATACAGTCAATTGCAGAGATGTACAGGGTGGTAGACTGCTAACGCGTTTCACATCATTTGGATGCTTATTCGTAGCTAGAGAGGGATAGTAGTAGTGTGGTATAAATAGAAAAGTGAAAAAGTAAAAGAGGGGGGGCGGGGTATGCATGCCGGTAAAACAACCAATCACCGAGCAGGATAGCAAACCCACCCTCTCAGTGTGATTAAAACAATACTGATCTCATTAAAAAAACTACACCTGCTAAAAGAGGAGAGAAAACATCCATTGTTAACCTAACCAAAATGCATAATGAAAAATATAAGTAGACAAAACTGTCATGCCAATAAAAATCAGCACGAACTCATAAAAATAACTGAAAAAAAGAGAAAAGAAAAGGTAGGTATTGGATGCTAAAACCCTCCATAGCAGGTGAAGCCGCAACAATGAAACAAACTTGGGTAGTTGGGAGTGCTAAAAAGGTGTCAAAGTACTCTCACAACCCTAAAACAGCAAATGTGCATAAGCATTTTAAATGAAATATACACACATTTTCATGAGATCAAAGTACAAGCATATTAGACATGAGATCAGCGTGTATGTACATTAAACATTAAATTAGATATTTATGCACATTACTCCTCCAACTCCTACAATCATTCTTAACCACTTGTATTTTATAGACGAGAGAGTTGACAAAAAAATATGTAGTGAAAAAATATACATAAATCTGAAAAAGGGGTCGGTCCAACTACCCGAAAGAGTGGTTACAAATGTGTCAAAAGTATCAAACATGTAGCATCGCATCCAAAGCACTGGTGTCAGATAAGTCTTTACTTTCTGAAAAGAAAAAAACGTAAAAAACAAACAGAAGCATGAAAATGGATAAGACACCAGATGAACCACAAAAAAGTATAGATAAATATCCATTGTTGTTGATATTAAACTCCCATGACAATATCATGTTAGCTATGCGGTCAATAATGAAAAAGTGTGTATGATCAACCACATAGGAAACATAGAAAAACCCAACAAAGGAACCAAAACAAAGAACCGAATGAACGATTAAATGAATGCAGTTTCCACATAGATCAACGTGCTGGCAGACTATGCTACAACAGCAAATGTATAGAGACCATAAGTCTCACTCCATGTGCTGAAATAGGTTGAGTTGAATAATAACATGAATGAGAGTAACCTCAAATGCACACAGATATAGTAGGGTAGCTATAGAATCTGCATCAAACAAAGCCCAGACCTGCATCCAAAAGAAAAATTAAGAATTATTAAGGCGGCCTTGCTACATAGTACCATGCGATTAGAAATTCCCAAAGTCTCACTTCTCATGCTGCAAAACACCATGGCTCACTATAAGAATACCATAAATCTACAGTGGAATTGGCAAAAATAATAAAGCCAAAAGGCAAATAGAACAAAATGGTCTATAACAAACCTAACAGCATTGAGTCATGTATTCGGAGACTCGAGAGAGTCTCACTTGAAGTGCTGCAGCATCTCACAGTTGACTGTCAAAAAATTATGTCAATGGGACTATAGCTTAGTGTATCTGACTAGATAAAACTAGTTTTTTATATTGTATATTATTAAGGCGGCCTTACTACATAATACCATGCAATTAGAGATTCCCAAAGTCTCACTTCTCGTGCTGCAGGACGCCACGGCTTACTATTAAAACGCTACAAATCTAGAGTGGGACTGACAAAAATAAAACCAAAAGGCAGAAAGGACAAAAAAGTCCATAACAAGCCTTGCTGTATTGCCCCATGCATTCGGAGACTCAAAAAGAGTCTCACTTGGGCTCCTTTCACACTTATACGACTTCAAAGTCGCACGATTTTACCGCGATTTCGCGGCCGCGATTTTACCGCGATTTGCCGCGATTTGGGAGCAGTACTACTTTGCCACGTTTTTGGCATTAACAAATGAAAACATACAGTAGTTGGTATGAATCATAAGGGGGAACTCCACGCCAAGTTTTAAATAAAAAAAACTGGCGTGGGTTCCCCCCCAGGGGCATACCAGGCCCTTAGGTCTGGTATGGATCTAAGGGGAACCCCCTACGCCGAAAAATCGGCGTGGGGTCCCCCCCAAAATCCATACCAGACCCTTATCCGAGCATGCAGCCCGGCCGGTCAGGAATGGGGGTGGGGACGAGCTAGCGCCCCCCCCTCCTGGACCGTACCAGGCCGCATACCCTCAACATGGGGGGTGGGTGCTTTGGGGCATGGGTGGGCGCCCTGTGGCAACCCCCACCCCAAAGTACCTTGTCCCCATGTTGATGAGGACAAGGGCCTCTTCCAGACAACCCTGGCCGTTGGTTGTCGGGGTCTGCGGGCGGGGGGCTTATCGGAATCTGGGAGCCCCCTTTAATAAGGGGGCCCCCAGATCCCGGCCCCCCACCCTATGTGAATAAGTATGGGGTACATGGTACCCCTACCCATTCACCTAGGGAAAAAAGCGTCAATAAAAAATACAGTACACAGGTATTTAAAATAATTTAATAGGCAGCTCCGGGGTCTTCTTCCGACTTCGGGGGTCCTCTTCCGACTTCGGGGGTCTCTCCGGCGTCTTCTCCCGGTGTCCGCATCTTCTGCCGGCTCCACCGCTATCTTCTGGCGCTCTTTTGCCAGCGGTGGTCCGGACCTCTGGATCGTCTTCTTCCCTCTTCTCTTCCAGAGATGTTGACACGACGCTCTCTCCAGCCAGAATGGTCTCTGTGCGCTCCGCAACAGACTTATATAGGCGGTGACCCCGCCCCGTTATGAGATCACTGTCCCGGGGCATGCTGGGACTGTGCCGTCATAGGGGGGCGTGGTCATCACCCGGTGACCACGCCTCCTAAAACGTCACAGTCCCAGCATGCCCGGGGACTGTGACGGCATAAAGGGGCGGGGTCACCGCCTATATAAGTCTGTTGCGGAGCGCACAGAGACCATTCTGGCTGGAGAGAGCGTCGTGTCAACATCTCTGGAAGAGAAGAGGGAAGAAGACGATCCAGAGGTCCGGACCACCGCTGGCAAAAGAGCGCCAGAAGATAGCGGTGGAGCCGGCAGAAGATGCGGACACCGGGAGAAGACGCCGGAGAGACCCCCGAAGTCGGAAGAGGACCCCCGAAGTCGGAAGAAGACCCCGGAGCTGCCTAATAAATTATTTTAAATACCTGTGTACTGTATTTTTTATTGACGCTTTTTTCCCTAGGTGAATGGGCAGGGGTACCATGTACCCCAGACTTATTCACATAGGGTGGGGGGCCGGGATCTGGGGGCCCCCTTATTAAAGGGGGCTCCCAGATTCCGATAAGCCCCCCGCCTGCAGACCCCGACAACCAACGGCCAGGGTTGTCGGGAAGAGGCCCTTGTCCTCATCAACATGGGGACAAGGTACTTTGGGGTGGGGGTGGCCGCAGGGCGCCCACCCATGCCCCAAAGCACCCACCCCCCATGTTGAGGGTATGCGGCCTGGTACGGTCCAGGAGGGGGGGGCGCTAGCTCGTCCCCACCCCCATTCCTGACCGGCCGGGCTGCATGCTCGGATAAGGGTCTGGTATGGATTTTGGGGGGGACCCCACGCCGATTTTTCGGCGTAGGGGGTTCCCCTTAGATCCATACCAGACCTAAGGGCCTGGTATGCCCCTGGGGGGGAACCCACGCCAGTTTTTTTTATTTAAAACTTGGCGTGGAGTTCCCCCTCTGGATTCATACCAGACAGCTGTCAGCACTGCCTGTCGCTCATCGGGAAAGGAAAAAAAAGTTTTCCTTTCCCGATCAGCGAGCCAGGCTTGTGCTTACGAAGTCGTGCTGAAGTCGTGTCTATATTATTCAGGCACGACTTGCATGCTACTTGTAATGGAAATTTGTAAGTTCTGTATATAATTGTATTGTATTTTGTATGTATTGCACTCTGCCCTCACTGTGCACACGGCACTAATAATGTTTTCAGTAAATGTTTACATTCTTTCGAGTCCTGATTAGAATTAGCCTGCCTATGTAACGCCCCTTGTTACCATAAACCTACAATTGTAATATTAATGTGATACCTACGTAATCATGTGCATAAAAACCTTCAATTGCGTCATAATAAAGCAGAACAGTAATTTGGAAAGATGCTGAGCGTATCTTTTGTGTCTGTTCCCTACTGCAGTAGATATTATTAATTTGGAACCACTAATCAATATGAGGATAGGAGTTGCCTATCATCAATTTAACCGAGTCAAGCATGGCGAGCCAGCCAGGAGGGGATTCCAGGTGACCCTGAGTATCCGAAACGAGGAGCTTGAGACGATCCGGGAATTTCTGATAATCAGCCGGCTGAGGTAAGCCTTTTGCTTACATTTGAGTTATCAGACTTCCTTGATCGGTAAGGCATTTTCGGGACAAAGGGTACCTATTTTACTCCCCTTAATCGAACTGTATTGATTGGTGGTTATATGTTATGTTGTCCCTGTCTATTGTCCATCGGAGTGTTATAGATAAGAAAGGGAAGAATAGTGCTGTTCACAGGTATATGTAGTACATCTGCTAGATAAAGTAGTTTAGAGGCAAGAGGGTATAGGCACAAGTAGAGAAGAGAGAAGACTGGCCAGTCATTATGGGCATTGAATTAAGTAAGGGAATGAAGGGTAAGAGACCCTCAAAAATGCCCAGCGCAAGAGGAGCGCTATATATGAACCAAAGGTGCGGTTCCGCCTATACTGAGCCCCTAGATTAATGGTTAGAGTGGACAGGGATCCACATTGGGTAACTGGGTTACCAAGGTCCACAGGGACTAAGAATCGTGCAGAGTAAATAGCTAAAGAAACAGTTATCAATGTGAGCAGGATGGATCAAGGGTGACATTAACACTAGACAGAAAGGGACATTTTCATGTTAAGTTGTGGGATGAATTTGGAGTCAGGCACTATAACTATTAGAGTCAGAAACAGAGAAATGAGAATTAAAACAGAATACTTTATATGTTGTCAGAGAGGGAAGATGGGATGAGCACTGTGGCTCCCCATCTGATCATAGAATCATAGAAGCTAGATATAAAAGTTATTTAAACAAAATAAGGAAAGCAGAATTTAGGCAGGGAAATATTAAAGAGTTAAAAGAAAGTGAGAGAATGATATGCATGTGTTGTGTACAAATGGGAAAAATGTAAGCGATTTTAGAGAGATATTGGTGTACGTGTGTGCGAATGCTGGGACCTTTAGTTCTATACCTTGTGTGTGTCATGTACGCAGATGTGACCCCCTCCTTTGTGCTCTCATGAAAGAAATGTGGCTGGGATGAGAGGTTAGTGATAAGCTGGAAGGACACCATTGCCAATTTCTGTTTTTTAGACAAAACATTTATAACAAAATGTGCCGGGTTAACGAATCTAATGGTAAACAATGTGATCACAATTATTTTGAATCTGTTTTCCAAACATGGTAAAATGAAGGTTACATTTAACTGTGTATTACACAAATTGAATATCCTTTGATAGTGGAAACAGTGCATTTAAAAAAAAGGGAAATTAAGTAAAATTAAGTAGTAATGAGTATTAATTTCTAATATGAGTTTAACAATTTTATTAATAATATAGATATATTGAAACTGGTTTAGACAACCTTTGGTTGGAAATGAAGTCCAGGTTAATGGGGAAATTTGTAATAAATGGGATTAGTTTAGATTAAGATAACAATTTTGTAATTTTACATTTATACAATAAGCCCTTATTGAGAGAAAAAAAAGATTAAGATGAGGTTGTTATTTTGAATAAAGCTGCCATAATATTTAACAAAGCCAAGATGGATGGAATACATAAGAAGTTCTTCTATAAAAATGAAATTTTAAGGTTTTTGATAATAACTTGATGTGCGGTCCATGATGTAAGAGTAATATTAAATAAAATTTAAATATAACAGACCCATCACATCAAGTCCACACACCCTGTTAGAATAGATGCCTCCTGCAGCCAGTTGTTTTATAGTTTTTGATGCTTTCTGGTCCATCATACAGATTGTTGGTCCTTTTGTTTTTATTTATTTTTATTTTTGAAATCCAAAGCAGAATGTGTGGATTGTGAAATGATGTGCCCCTTTTTCTTGTAAGTACAGTGGTATAAGCAGAAGAATAGTTTTGGATTTATGGACATCTCTGCATGACCGCAGGGTATTGTTATCATTTATTATAATATTGCCAGGAAAAAGTTGTCTTTTGAAACATGAAACTGGAGTTCTTACACAAACAGTGTGATAGAACACAAGCCATTGTAATATATTTATGCAAGCTGGACCCAGTAATGAAGGGTTCACCCCGATATATCAGAGCTGCAGTTTTTATGCAAAGGTGCTATTAGACAAAGTTAGATATTGTTTTGGTCAAACATTTAATTTTTAATGGTCCGACATTCTGTGCAGCAAATATACAGATAACTAAATGTTTGTCTAATGAAAGGTTTAAAATATGAGTTTGTTTATGTACAAATCTAACAATGAAAAATGCGTACATTTATTCAAAAGAAAGGAAAAGACACAGGTGTTAAATTGATGGTGTAGGAATCAGCTGCTGTGAGCCCAGTGCAGGACACACTCCCTGAAGACCCAGATATTACATTTTTTGTAGATTTGAGTATGCAGTTTATCACCCAGAAGGATACTCTGTATTCAAAGTCATTGGATCCTTTTTCCCCAGCTCAAGAAGCAGAGCTCCATGTTTTAGCAAAGCCTGTGAGCTATAAAAAGAGTGTATATTTATATAGATAGTCGAGATATAGAGAGCTTTTGGTTCCATTTAAAGGGCCAGAAGTTTGTTTTTACTTCGGCAGGTAAACCAATCAAGCATGCCAAGTTAATTTGATCGGCTGTTTTCAGCCTTCCAGGTTCTTGCTGAGGTAGCCATATTAACTTTCACACATGGAAGCAGACCAGGTGACTCTAAGGATGCTGCATTTACAGCCAGGGACACTTGATGGGTCTGTGCAACTCACAGATTCCACCCTAGTTCTGGCCCAGTATAGTTGGGATTAATAATTCAACTTTAAGGACCCCAGAACGAGAAGAACAAGTGGTCCACAGGGGGCAACTTCTTATGAAACAGGACTTTGGAAAAGGTGATCATTTATGTCTGCCAGCCACTCTTTTCCCTTCAGCTTGACACATGGACCGTGTCATGAGTCACAAGCAGTTATGGCTGCCTTAGTAAATGAGCAAGGGATAGAGCCAGGGTTCACCACAGTTGTTTTTATAACACACCACTTCTTGTTTTACCTGTTACCAAAGGTGTTACCAAAAGCTGAACATCCCTCCCAGAGATTACATAAAAGATATATCCAGATGCCCAAGTTAGGATCTTACGAGTATGCATTTTGTCTGTATGGACATGTTTTTTGGATGTCCAGTGGCAAATGCTACTGCAAAGGCCACAGTAAAAAGCGTTATCAGAAGTAGTTTGTAAGTACAGAGTGCCAGAAAGTACAGAGAGTAACAGAGGAAATCATTTTTTATAGGAGAGTCCTTAATAGAAGTTTTGAGGTTTTAATTTTACACCCCTTACTGTCTACAATGTAGCGGACAAAGTAGAGTAAGAAACTAGAAGACTTTTGCCTGAACGTTTTCTTCTATTTTATGAAGCCCCTAAGGGGGATGTTGGACTCTCTCCCTATGGGATTTGGTTTGGGAGTGTGTTACTCACTTGCTTATATTTTGTCTCAGCAGCTGAAGTCCTCCATTTGGATCTCACAGAGAATGTTGCTGATCTTTTAAGGTTTTTGACAAACTCATTTATGTGTTTTCTCCCTAATCCCAGATCCTAAAAGTTTGGAAGGATCTAAAACTAAAGCCAGGTGACTTTTGGATTGTTAAGAGACATTTATATATAAGGAAATGTTTGGAGACTCAATACAGCATCTATTTCATGTACAGTTTTTGCAAAACTTGAAGGAAAAGTCACCTGGATCCACACCAGACACTGCAAAAATGACTAAATTAAAGAAATCTCTGTGTTTGATTTGTTTCCCTCTTGTGATCACAGTCTAGGGTACTTTTTGATTCAATTACTTTAATTGTAAGGGATATATATATATTTGAAAAGTAGTTTAGCCATGTTGAAGTCATATTTGTCTTTTGTACGTCTTCCATTTTATGTAGAATTGTCTGTGTTTACATATGCTGATAAGTCAGCATGCCAACAATTAAGCTAGAAGGCCATTCTGGCCACAGGAGTGTACAGCCAGTACTCTGTAAATATGTCTTATCAATCATTTGTTTTTCACAATGAAAAGTCATTTTGTAATGAAAAAGTTGCTCAGCTATTATTTTCTCCACAATGGAGTTTTTTTGCCTCTTTGGCCAGGACTACCTCCACCTAAGCATGTGGAGGTTCCAGGTTAAAGGTGATAGCAGGTATGGTTAGTGATCAAAATATTGATCAAAAGAGGGGAGACTGTAATGGAAATTTGTAAGTTCTGTATATAATTGTATTGTATTTTGTATGTATTGCACTCTGCCCTCACTGTGCACACGGCACTAATAATGTTTTCAGTAAATGTTTACATTCTTTCGAGTCCTGATTAGAATTAGCCTGCCTATGTAACGCCCCTTGTTACCATAAACCTACAATTGTAATATTAATGTGATACCTACGTAATCATGTGCATAAAAACCTTCAATTGCGTCATAATAAAGCAGAACAGTAATTTGGAAAGATGCTGAGCGTATCTTTTGTGTCTGTTCCCTACTGCAGTAGATATTATTAATTTGGAACCACTAATCAATATGAGGATAGGAGTTGCCTATCATCAATTTAACCGAGTCACTACTTCAGGGTTTAACATTGAGGTCTATGGAGTACAACTCGCATAGAAGTTGGACCAAAGTAGTGCAGGGACTACTTTCAAGTCGGCACGACTTAAAGTCGTGCCAATATGAATGGTAGTCATTGAAAATCATGGAGAATGACTTGTCATACGATTTTGCAGTACAAAATCGTGGGACAAGTCGTGTAAGTGTGAAAAGGGCCTTAGGCTCCATTCACACTAGCGCGTTTTTTGATGCATTTTGCATTTTGCAGAAATGCATGGGAATTTTTTAACATGGGTTCCTATGGAACATGTTCACATCAATGCCTTTTTGTTTCTCTGCATTTTTGGAAAGGGTCAGGGACTTTTTTTCATCCAAAATGCAGCGTTTTGCATGTAATAGAATTCAATGGACAAGCATCAAAAACGCAAGTGGACCGTTTTTACAGCGTTTTTGATGCGTTTTTGGTGCGTTTTTGTTGCGTTTTTGCCTTTTTTTGTTTTTTGTTTTTTTTTAAACTTTTTTAAGACTGTAAAAAAAACTGTAAAAAAAAAACGCAAAACACGGCAAAAACGCCGCAAAAACGCTGCTCAAAAACGTGACAAGCATGAAAAAAATAACTCCAAAAACGCTCAAAAGCAACATGCATAGGTGAGAATCGAGCCTAAAAGAGTCTCACTCAAACTGCTGAGAAAATATATATAGTGCTACTTGCTATGGCATAAGACTGAAGCCTAAAAAAACCTTAGGCCTAGGGAATTGTGTTTCCCCATCTACCAAAAATGCAAAATGTATGAGTATTTGGAAACCTTGCTACATAGTGCCGTGCGATTAGAAATTCCCAAAGTCTCACTTCTCATGCTGCAGAAACAGCATGGCCCGCTATAGGAATACCATAAATCTAGAGTGGGATTGACAAAAATAATAATAAAGCCAAGAGGCGAGAAAAACAAAATGGTCTATAACAAACCTAACTGCATTATGCCATGTATTCGGAGACTCGAAAGGGTCTCACTTGAAGTGCTGCAGCACATCACAGTTAACTATCAAAAAAATTTATGTCAATGGGACTACAGTTTAGTTTAGAGCTGCATCTCCTTTTTTCCTGTATATCAAGAATAATGTACTTATTAATATAAGTGAAGGTAAGAGGTGACATCACTAAGGAAGTTGGGTAGGAGGTGAAATCCTTATGGGTAGAGCTCCAAAGGGATGAAGCTAAGGGGAAAATAATACTGGGAGTATGCTATAGACCCCTAAACCTAAGGGGGAGATGGACCTCCTATCACAATTTGCATTAGCAGCAAGGATGGGAAGTGTTATCATAATGGGGGATTTTAATTATCCAGACATAGACTGGGCGGAGGGAACTATGCAGGGCCGTCTTTTTGCATAGGCACGCTGGGCAGCGACCCCAGCCAAGCATCATTCACAGCCCTCAAAAAAGAGTGTGGGCAGCCTGGGTTTGTCAGAGCGATCGTAGGGGAAGGGAGAGGAGAGCCGCCGCTGCCTGGTTGATCAGAGTGTGGGGAACATAACAGCTTATCCTATACAATCCTGGGATGGGAGATCTGTCTATCAAAGTGCCCGGACAAGGGGGAGGGGCTGTATATGACGGCACACGGCGGGGAACACACAGCTATTGAAATGAAAGCTGTTATGTTCCCCCGTGCTCTGATCAATTAGGCGGCGGAGGCGGCTCTCCTCTCCCTTCCCCTACACAGGTAGGCTGCATTGGGGACACAGGCTGCTATGGGACACATAGCTGCACTGGGTGGCACAGGTTGCATTGGTGACACAGGCTGCACTGGCAGACACATGGGGACACATAGCTGCATTGTGGACACATAAAGTTGTTATCTATTTTTATAACGTAATTGTGCATAAAACATTTAAGTGTCATTTCATTAGATAATTTACGAGGGCGTGTTTAGGGGCGGGGCATGGTAGGGGTTGGGCGGGGAAACCGGTGGCGAGTAACCCTTGAGGCCTGGCTAGTAGCTCAGGACTTGAAATTTTTAGCCCTGATTATTCAGATGTCACAAAGTTCGCTGCCGCATATTGCCAGTGCTCAATGGCGTCACCAGAGTGGGGCCTGAGGGGGCCACGTCTCCCTCAATTTTACTGTGTGCCCCCCAAGTTAAGCACTGTACTGTCTGTTTATATAACCAAAACAATGGCCGGTGGCGCGGCTGTCCGAGTTTGCTGCCCGCTGAATCATGACTCACTATTGACTGACTGTTAGTGTGTCAGGTGACGATGCATGAGACGGCCACCGTTGTTGCTTATGAGAGTTGTAGTTCACGGCGGTGGCTGCGTGCTCAAGCTCCCTGCTCCCAGGGGGGGTGGAGTCGGCCTACCGCGTGCTACAACTCCCATCGCCACCACGCCACGGTCGGATAGTTTTCCTGCCTCTGCCACAGGAAACAGTAGGTGAATCAAGAAATGAAGGAGTTGTTTTACTGGGCAAATAGTGTGGCAGTGGCAAGAGTGGGTAAATTACATTAAAAAAAAAACCCTGATACTTGACATTTCTGTTCTTCTGTCCATTAATCCAGCCTCCAGGATCACTGAATATTAGTGCGCTTTTCTCCTGCAAACAACTTCCTGGTCACAGCAGCCACCTTCTCCATCCCAATCCCCACTATTGGTTTATTACTTTGATAGGACGCTCCATACATTTTTGCAATCCGACTGTACTGTTTTTATACAGTTTTAGATTGATCAAAAACTATGTAATTATGAGGGCCTCCGTAAATGAACCAATCAATCTGTATCAAACATGCCCTATATAGATCTATAGTTATTAGTAGGTCTAAAGTAGATTGTGCTCAGTTTATAATTTGTATGGTTATTCTGGTCCTGGGGCACTGTTATTTTCTTTTATATTTCACTGGTCCTAGGGTACTGTTTTTTCTTTTTATTACCTTTGCCAGCTCCTTGTTTAAACACTGATTTTGTTTGAAGCACCAGTAAATATAGCCTTAATGATCATTTGCATTTTTATTCTCATGCGTGATTGTGTAGACAGGGCCCCAGGGCATTGTAATGCCCTGGGGCCTATAATGCTCTTAAGATGGCACTGGAACCACGCATTCGTCTAAGGCTCGGCAGTTCCTAAATGTCTTGCAGCACAATTTCATGGGTCAGATGGTCGACGCACCAACTAGAAATAAAGCATTACTAGAGCTACTGATTACCAACAATAAACACCTGTTCACGGATGTGGAAATTTAGGAAACAGCGATCACAGATCAATTGGCTTCAGTATAAATCACACACTGAATTTCAAAAGAGCCAACTTCCCTAAACTACGAACCTTGCTAGAAGATATAAATTGGGATAAAATCTTGGGAACAAAGAACTCGTAGGAGATATGGGTTCGCTTTAAGAGTATATTAAATATGGGCATTAGCCAGTGTATCCCATTGGGTAATAAATTTAAAAGAGCGAACAAAAGTCCTAGATGGCTTAACGGCAATGTAAAAATGCATATTAACCCCTTGCCGCCGAGCGTACGCAGATGTGCGTACTCGGCTTTGGGGGGTTATACCGGGATGATGCCCGCTGCTGCAGGCATCAACATGGTACTGTGTTTTAGAGCCGGCGATCGACTTTCCATCGATAATAACCGATGCGGCTAAAAGCCGCTCGGCTGTTATACCAGAGGAGCGTTTTACCGGGCCTCCCGTTCCACCGGGAGGCCTGATGAACAATCCACCGCCTCTGGCAGCTAGTGACAGTCTGGAACGAAGCCGTAAGCAGCTTCGTTCCAGCCTCCTAATTGTAAACATGGAAGCGACGTCATGACGTCACTTCCCGTTTACTCGGCTGCCAATGGCACTGGTTTTAAAAAATTATACAGTATTCAGAATTGCCGAAAACGGCGATCTGAATACTTTGAAGTGCCTGTCACCACCTATTACATTGTTGATGTTTACATTCCTTGTGACAGCAATAAAGGTGATCAAATTTTTTTTTTTATTAATATTAAAATAAATAAGAAAAAAAACATTTTTAAAGCACCCCCGTCGCCGCGAGCTCGCGCAGCAAGGAAAACGCAAGCGGAAGTTGCGCCCGTATATGTAAACAGTGTTCAAATCACACATGTGAGGTATCACCGCGATCGTCAGAGCGAGAGCAATAATTATAGCACTAGACCTCCTCTGTAACTCTAACCTGGTAACCGTAAAAAAAAATTTAAAGCGTCGCCTATGGAGGTTTTTAGGTACTGTAGTTTGTCGCCAGTCCACGAGTGCGTGCAATTATAAAGCATGACATGTTTGGTATCTATTTACTCAGTGTAACATCATCTTTCACATTATACAAAAAAATTGGGCTAACTTTACTGTTTCGTTTTTTTAAAATTCGTGAAAGTGTCCCTTTTCCCAAAAAGTTGCGTTTAAAACACTGCTGCACAAATACTGTGTGACATAAAATATTGCAAGAATCGCCATTTTATTCTCTAGATTTTCTGCTAAAAAAATATTGAGGGTAATTTTCTAGCAAAAAATACGGATTTTAACTTGTAAACACCAAATGTCAAAAGTAGGTTTAGTCATGAAAGGGTTAAATCAAAAGAGCAAAGTGTACTCGAGAATAGATTATTTCCTTATCCCACACAGTCAGTTAGAGACGGTCCACAACTCGGATAGGCAATAAATCTGTCACCTACCTTGACCACCAGATCTAAATTCTGGAGATTAAATGAAAGTCTATTGCAGACTCCGGCAGTTATAACTGACGAATGTGATCCAGGTATTTTATGGGAGGCTCATAAGACTGTAATAAGAGGGGTGCTAATTAAACATGGCGCATGCATCAAAAGAGAAAGAGAACAATTACTGCTCCAACTCCTCCATAAGATACATGAAGTAGAATCAAAACACAAACACCGGTTGCCTCATTAGAAGCTGAACTGATGTTCCTTAGGAAGCAAACAGTGGATCTGCTGCACTATAGAGCCAAAGCGGCGCTACAAGTCTGCCGAAAACTCTCCTATGAATCTGGAAATAAATGTGAGAAACTGCTAGCTAAAGCAGTTAGAAATCATAGACTTAGCACGTATATTCCCCAAATCATTGCTCCCTCTGGACAAAAGAGGTCCACGCCAACCCAGATAGCCCAAAAATTCAGGGACCACTACTCTTCTCTGAATAACCTCTCAGTAAGGCCCCCTAATGAAAAGACAATAAAAGACTACATTGCATCAACCCAAATTCCCCAACTAACGGCAGAAATAGGTGCAGAATTGGATGACCCCATCACCTTGGAGGAGCTGCAACGAGCGGCAGGAGGGATGAAACCTGGCAAAGCACCGAGCCCTGACATGTTTACCCTACAGTACTACCAATCCTCCCTCCTACCACTTCTAGGCCCCCATATGGTGAGAATGTTTAATGGCCTTGGGGAGGGGGTTCTTTTCCCGAGAGATACCCTGAGGGCACACATCTCCCTCATCACGAAAGAAGGTAAAGACCCAGCGGCATGCAGCAGCTATAGACCTATATCCCTTCTGAATACAGACCTTAAGCTTTTCACGAAGATCCTGACCAATAGATTAACCCAATTTATGCCAGACCTAGTCCACTTGGATCAGGTGGGTTTTATCCCCGCCTGAGAGGCAAGGGATAACACCACCAAAGTGCTTAATCTTATACATATAGCTACCGCAACTACAATCCCATGCGTCCCCCTTAGCACAGATACGGAGAAGGCGTTTGATCACGTCAATTGGGTATTTATGTCCTCCATTCTTAAACAGATTGGCCTGGGGCATAAAATGCTCCAATGGATTTTCAGTATCTACTCCACACCAACAGCTCGTGTCAAAGCCAATGGAATCCTCTCAGATTCATTCCCTATAACAAATCGCACCAGACAGGGATGCCCGCTCTCACCCCTCCTCTTTGCCTTGGCCCTAGAACCCTTTTTATGCACCATACGCTTCCCAGATATCTCGGGAGTGACCATAGGTGATGCCCAATACGAGATTTGGCCTTATGTGGATGATCTTATGTTTTCTCTAACTAATCCGGTGGTGTCATTGACAAATATCCTCAGAGAATTTGATAGGTACGGCAATCTCTCCAACCTTAATATTAATTTTGATAAATCAGCGGCAATGGGGATTAATATAACACCAAATAGACGAGTTCTCTAAAATCTCAGTTCAGATTTAAATGGTCAGATGGCTCTTTCAAATATTTGGGAACCTTGATCCCCAGTGACTTGAAATGCACTTTCGACCTAAACTTCCCACCACTATTGACCAAGACCCGATCGCTACTGGAGGAATGGAATAGAGGACTCCACTCCTGGTTCGGCAGGTGTAACCTCCTTAAAATGTCCATACTCCCTAAATTATTATATTTATTTCAAGCTCTATCGGTCAAGATCACGCCCCAATATTTCAAACAAGTACATTCCCTCTGTTAAATTCATTTGGGCAAACTCAAAACCTAGGTTACGTAGGCGTTATTTAACACTACCCAAACATTACGAGGACTGACCCTCCCAGATATAAGGAATTATTATTTGGCAGTTCACCTTGGTAGAATCATAGACAGGAATCGACACGGCAAGACCAAACTGTGGACCCACATAGAACCTAGTCAATGGTACCACTGAGAGGTGCGGCTTAGTGCTTTGACCAGTTGCCGTCAGCATTGACATCACACCCTGTAATAGGCACGACCCTCCATGTAGGCGTGTCTACCATACTTACAACCTCCCTTTCCACTAGAAACTCTCCTCTCTACCCGATATTGGGTAATCCTGCTTTCCCCCCTGGACTGGAACCCTTTGAGTATGAGACATTTACATCAACTGGTAGGGACCGTGCCTCACATTTCTTAGAAGTCAATCATTGGCTTTCCATTTAATCCCTAACTAATGAAAATGGCCATTTCCGACTGCCGTTCTGGAAAGCAATGCGACTACACCACTGCTTACATTTGATCGCCAACCCGGCACAATTTAATCGTGACTTGACTTTTGAGGTCTACTGCAGGGACGAGGGAGTGTTACCCCAAGTACTATCTAAAACCTATGATATGCTCAACTCCCCTTCAGAATAACCCGACCTGACCTTCATACAGAAATCGGACACTGACCTACAGCGCTCGTTTACCGACATCCAAAAACAAAACTATAATCAGATTCTCCTTAAAAACATCCATTTGCACAAAAATAGAGGAAGTTAACTATAAGATCTTGACCAGATGGTATTACACACCACAGATACTGCGCAAGTACTTCCCAGCCACCACAGACAAATGCTGGAGATGCCAGACAGACAAAAGGACACTCCTCCATATTTTCTGGTCTTGCCCTCTGCTGCAACAGTTCTGGACGACCACTCAAAAATTCACATACTACACGATAAATGATGATCCAGCTTTTATCCTGCTCCATGCCACTACAATTCCGGCACGGAGCTAAAAAAACTGCAGTGTCTATCCTTGTCACACATCACAGGAAGCACCCTCATGGCTAATAGAGGACAGAATTAGAATTAGACTTGGGAAACTTACCACTAATAAATCACCAGGACCGAATGGCTTGCACCCGAGGGTACTTACGGAAGTCAGTCAAGTAATTGCCAGACCATTGTTGCTAATTTTTAGTGACTGGAACGGTACCAGCGGATTGGAGAAAAGCCAATGTAGCACCAATATTTAAAAAGGGCTCAAAATACATCCCTGAGAATTACAGACCAGTTAGCCTAACATCAATAGTATGCAGGCTCTTGGAGGGGATGATAAGGGACTACAGTGCCTTGCAAAAGTATTCGGCCCCCTTGAACTTTTCAACCTTTTGCCACATTTCAGGCTTCAAACATAAAGATATAAAATTTTAATTTTTTGTGAAGAATCACCAACAAGTGGGACACAATTGTGAAGTGGAACGAAATCTATTGGATATTTTAAACTTTTTTAGCAAATAAAAAACTGAAAAGTGGTGCGTGCAAAATTATTCGGCCCCTTTACTTTCAGTGCCTCAAACTCACTCCAGAAGTTCAGCGAGGATCTCTGAATGAACCAATGTTGTCCTAAATGACTGATGGTGATAAATAGAATCCACCTGTGTGTAATCAAGTCTCTGTATAAATGCACCTGCTCTGTGATAGTCTCAGGGTTCTGTTGAAAGCGCAGAGAGCATCATGAAGACCAAGGAACACACCAGGCAGGTCCGTAATACTGTTGTGGAGAAGTTTAAAGCCGGATTTGGATACAAAAAGATTTCCCAAGCTTTAAACATCCCAAGGAGCACTGTGCAAGCAATCATTTTGAAATGGAAGGAGTATCAGACCACTGCAAATCTACCAAGACCTGGCTGTCCCTCTAAACTTTCAGCTCAGACAAGGAGAAGACTGATCAGAGATGCAGCCAAGAGGCCCATGATCACTCTGGATGAACTGCAGAGAACTACAGCTGAGGTGGGAGAGTCTGTCCATAGGACAACAATCAGTCGTACACTGCACAAATCTGGCCTTTATGGAAGAGTGGCAAGAAGAAAGCCATTTCTTAAAGATATCCATAAAAAGTCTCGTCTAAAATTTGCCACAAGCCACCTGGGAGACACACCAAACATGTGGAAGAAGGTGCTCTGGTCCGATGAAACCAAAATCGAACTTTTTGGCCACAATGCAAAACGATATGTTTGGCGTAAAAGCAACACAGCTCATCACCCTCAACACACCATCTCCATTGTCAAACATGGTGGTGGCAGCATCATGGTTTGGGCCTGCTTTTCTTCAGCAGGGACAGGGAAGATGGTTAAAATTGAGGGGAAGATGGATGCAGCCAAATACAGGACCATTCTGGATGAAAACCTGTTGGAGTCTGCAAAAGACCTGAAACTGGGACGGAGATTTATCTTCCAACAAGACAATGATCCAAAACATACAGCAAAATCTACAAAGGAATGGTTCACAAATAAACGTATCCAGGTGTTAGAATGGCCAAGTCAAAGTCCAGACCTGAATCCAATCGAGAATCTGTGGAAAGAGCTGAAAACTGCTGTTCACAAACGCTCTCCATCCAACCTCACTGAGCTCGAGCTGTTTTGCAAGGAAGAATGGGCAAGAATTTCAGTCTCTCGATGTGCAAAACTGATAGAGACATACCCCAAGCGACTTGCAGCTGTAATTGCAGCAAAAGGTGGCTCTACAAAGTATTAACGCAAGGGGGCCGAATAATTTTGCACGCCCCACTTTTCATTTTTTTATTAGTTAAAAAAGTTTCAACAATCCAATAGATTTCGTTCCACTTCACAATTGTGTCCCACTTGTTGGTGATTCTTCACAAAAAATAAAAATTTTATATCTTTATGTTTGAAGCCTGAAATGTGGCAAAAGGTTGAAAAGTTCAAGGGGGCCGAATACTTTCGCAAGGCACTGTATATACAAGATTTTAGTAATGAAAACAGTACCATTAGCAGTAATCAGAATGGATTCATTAAGAAGAGTTCTTGCCAAACCAATCTATTAACCTTCTATGAGGAGGTGAGCTGCCATCTATATAAAGGAAGGCCTGTAGACGTGGTGTATCTGGATTTTGCAAAAGCATTTGACACAGTTCCCCATAAACGTTTACTGTACAAAGTAAGGTCCGTTGGCATGGACCATGATAAATGGGGAGTACTCTGAATGGTCAGGGGTAGAAAGTGGGGTCCCCCATGGGTCTGAGCTGGGACCAATCCTATTTAATTTGTTCATAAACGACCTGGAGGAAGGGGTAAACAGTTCAATCTCTGTATTTGCGGACGATACTAAGCTAAGCAGGGCAATAACTTCTCCGCAGGATGTGGAAACCTTGCAAGAAGATCTGAACAAATTAATGAGGTGGGCAACTACATGGCAAATGAGGTTTAATGTAGAAAAAATGTAAGATAATGCTTTTGGGTGGCAAAAATATGAATGCAATCTATACACTAGGGGCAGAACTTCTGGGGGAATCTAGGATGGAAAAGGACCTGGGGGTCCTAGTAGATGATGGGCTCAGTATCAGGGCTGGACTTGCCCCTTCCTTCTCTGAGCTGGCCGCTCAGCTGTTGGCTAATTGCCAGCTCCTATCTCTCCACAGGTACCCAGCTGTTGATGATAGGAAAAATTAAAAGGAGGTTGACGCTCTGACGTAATCGCACTCAACTCTGATCGGGCGCTCGCTTGCCGGCTTGGCGAATGCTCTTTTAAGCTACAATTTTGTAAGTGTTTTAACCTATTTTAAATAAAGCATCTTAACGGATTCACGCTATGGCTGCCTCTCTTTTATCCTTATGTGGCTAATTCGTCTTGTGGTTTGGTTGGAGTCACGCTTACGGAGGGATATCGTATATTGGTCACCAGGACCCATGTTAACATGCTTACCATCCCTAACAGCCTGACCTGGATATAATCCTGAGACATGCCTTATTGTGCTTTCCTTCTGGTAAGCGCATATGTTTGGTGGTGGAGGATCACTGTGCAGGGTGTGTTTGTCATTCCATTTCTCACCTGACTTTCACAGAGAATTACCAGGGGATTCCTCTTACCTCCTTTACTTCTATGGACTTTACTATTATTATTTGTTATAATTATGATTTGATGTCATTGGATGGTTATATGTAGGTTCATTGTTTACACTAATTTTACTTGCACATGTTGATTCTCTGCATTTCACTTTATAGCGCAGTTTTTTTTTTTACCTGTTGGTTGTGTTTTTTCACAGTTAAACTGCTGCTCCCCTGGGGTTTTTTTTATGATAGTGCGGGGATTTTTTTTGTCTTTTTTGTTTTCAGCTGTTGATGATATCCTGCTCGTCAGTCCTGCCCACTTAAGCCGTCCAGCCTAGAGGATCTCTGCCTTCGCCTTAGTCAACATCACAGAGACACTCTCCTGCATTCCTGTTTAAAGACTTGCTTGGCTGACATCCCTTCTGGCTCCAGATTCTGCTCGCTGTTTTACTACACTCATCTCCGGCTCCCTTACGTTTGGCTTGTCTGACTATCCGTTCCGGTTCCTGAACTTTGGTAATATTTTTTCCAGATTGGATGAGCAAGATCACCGCATGGATCAGTTTGCCATTGTGTTACAAACACTCCTGAGTTGCACGGCTCACCTGGAATCTCCCACTGTGGCTACTCCGGTTCAACCTGAGTTGCAGGCCATCCCTGCTACTGCGCCAGTCTCTGTGCAGGCACCCGCCTCGAGTATTACCTCTATAAGAGGTATGTCTGGTTCCGCTCCGCTTCCCCAGCGATTTGGGGGCAATCCAGTTCAATGCAGAGGGTTTCTCAACCAAGTTGAGATATATTTTGAGATGCTGCCCCAGGTGTTTCCCACGGACAGAAGCAAAGTAGGTTTTGTGATATCTTTTCTTTCTGAGAGAGCCTTGGCCTGGGCAAACCCTCTATGGAAGACGCAAAAACCTGTTGTCTTGAGTTACCCTGAGTTTGTGGCCTCCTTTAAAAGGGTATTTGATGTTCCCGCATGCTCCGCTTCTGCTGCCAAGTGCCTCATGTCCATCAGAGTACGGAAACTGTTGCCAACAACGCCATTGAATTCCGTACTCTGGCAGCAGAGGTTGATTGGAACAACAAGGCCCTCGTGGCTGCTTTTTCTCATGGTCTCTCGGATTCCATCAAGGATGACATAGCAGCCCGAGATATACCCACTGAGCTGGACAAGTTGATCATGTTTGCCATCCTCCTTGACTCCAGACTTAGAGAAAGACTCTCTTTTAAGGAGCGCTTGCAGAAGCCTCCTGTATGTTTGCCTCCGAGCTTTGCAGTCCCACCCGTGCCTCCCTCACCTCCCAAGCCTCCTGGTACAGAGTCGGTCGGTGCAGATGAACCCATACACTTGGGCTTCACGCGTCTCTCTGCGGATGAGAGAACCTTTAGGAGGAGGGAGAGATTGTGCCTTTATTGTGGCCAGCCAGGTCACTTTTTGAAGTCTTGTCCAACCTGTCCAGGGAACGCCCGAACCTTGGGGACGGTCATGGACAGATCATAGGTGGCGTTATTTCATCCCCAGTTATCCAGAAGGTTAAGTCCCTGATTTCGGTCACCCTTTCTTGGACTAAGTTGTCCGATGAGATACAGGTTCTAATCGACTCTGGGGCTGCAGGCCTGTTCATTGATGTTGCCTTCGTATCGAAGCACTCTATTCCGCTGCAGCTGCCATTGAGGCTCTTGATGGGAGACCTCTACAGCCTGTCCATGTGACTCATGAGACGGTTCCATTGTCCAATGCTGTAGGGGCTCTTCACCATGATATAATCCAATTACAAGTTATTTCCTCACCTAAGTTTTCATTGGTTATTGGTTATCCTTGGTTACAGAGGCACAACACCTCTTTTGATTGGCTCCATGCTGTGGTTCTCTCCTGGTTGCCACAATGCAGTAAGAAATGCTTCCAGTAGGTAGCCAAGGTCCTGTGCACCTCTTCACGCTCCTCCCTGCCAGAGGAGTACCATGATTTTAGCGATGTCTTTGACAAAGGTCAAGCCGGTAGTTTGCCTCCACACCGGCCGTATGATTGTGCAATTGACTTTCAACCTGGTGCCATACCTCCTCGTGGCCGGGTTTACCCTTTGTCGGTCTTGGAGGATAAGGCCATGGAAGAGTATGTTGCAGACGCACTTTCTCGAGGTTTCATCCGCAGATTCTCGTCCCCTGCTGGTGCTGGTTTTTTCTTCGTGAAGAAGAAGAGGTGTGAACTGAGACCCTATATTGATTAAAGGGGTCTCAATTGTTTCACGATTAAGAATGCCTATCCGATTCCGTTGATTATGGAGTTATCTGACCGCCTCAAAGCAGCAACGGTTTTCACGAAGCTTGATTTGAGAGGGGCATACAATCTCGTGAGGATTAAGGAGGGCGACGAGTGGAAAACTGTGTTTAATACCAGAACAGGCCATTATGAGTACCTCGCAATGTCTTTTGGCCTTTGTAACGCCCCAGCAGTTTTCCAGGAATTCATTATTGATGTCCTCCGAGATTTGTTGCAGTTATGTGTGGTGGTTTATTTCGATGATATCCTCATATTTTCCAAGTCCTTGGAGAGCCACCACACAGATGTCTGTCCTGTGCTTCAGAAACTAAAAGGGAACAATCTCTATTGTAAATTGGAGAAGTGCAAGTTCCATCGCAAACATATTAAATTCCTGGGCTATGTAATTTCCACTGCTGGCTTTTCGATGGACCCAGAGAAACTTTCTGCAGTCCTACAGTGACCCCCACCTGTGGGTTTACGCCCTCTGCAGTGTTTCCTGGGCTTTGCCAACTATTATCCGAAGTTTATTCGTAACTTCTAATCTCTGCCTCTGACTGATATGACCAGAAAGGAAGGTAACCTACAGAGTTGGTCTCCGGAGTCCGTTAAGGCCTTTGAGAGTCTCAAGGCTGCCTTTGTTTCTGCTCCTGTGTTGGCACATCCTGATCCTACGTTACCTTTTACCCTTGAGGTTGATGCTTCTGAGACTGGAGTTGGCGCCGTTCTGTCTCAACGTCCTATCTCTGAGAGAGCTTTGCATCCTTGTGGCTACTTTTCCAAGAAATTGTCACCTGCGGAGTGCAATTACGAGATTAGTGACAGAGAGCTGTTGGCAATCACTTTAGCCCTGAAAGAATGGAGACATCTCCTCCACTGTGCCAGTTCTCATTCTTACATTACCATAAGAATCTCACATTCTTGTCTGAGGCTAAACGCCTCTCTCCCAGACGGGCACGATGGGCTCTTTTCTTGTCAAGTTTCAATTATATTGTCTTATTCTTACCAGGTACTAAGAATGTAAGGGCTGGCGCCTTGTCACAACAATTTTCCTCCACTTCCAAGTTGGAGTCGGTTCCGGTTCCTGTGATTCCTCCTGACCATATTCTGGCTACAGTTCGCAGCAGTCTCACTTCTCCTTTGGGTAACAAAATTCTTGCTGCTCAAGTCCATGCTCCTCTTGATAAACCTTGTGACCGCTGCTTTGTCCCAGAGAGCCTCCATACTGCCATGCTCCAGACTTACCATTCTCCCAAGGCTGGCCACCCCGGGAAGAATCAACTCTTTTGGGCCATTTCCCAACAATTCTGGTGGCCTAGTCTATGTACTGATGTAGCCGCCTTTGTAGCTGCCTGTTCCGTGTGTGCTCAGAGTAAGACTCCACGACATCTTCCAGTGGGCTTCCTACAACCCATACCCAACGGAGAGAGGCCCTGGACCCACCTGTCTATGGACTTCATTGTGGAGTTACCCAACTCCCAGGGCAACACAGTTATCTTTATGGCAGTTGACCGTTTCTCAAAAATGTCTCATTGTATTCCACTTGAGAAGTTGCCCACTTGTAAGGAACTGGCTTCTGTTGTTGCTTGGGAGATCTTTCGCTTGCATGGGCTACCCAAGGTGATTGTCTCGGACAGGGGTAGTCAATTTGTGTCCCGATTCTGGTCGAGCCTTTTGTGCACAGTTGGGAATTCAGCTTGCTTTTTCCTCTGCATATCACCCGCAGTCTAATGGGGCAGCAAAACGAGCCAATCAGTCCTCTGAGCAATTCCTATGTTGCTATATTTCTGACCATCATAACAACTGGTCAGACCTATTACCGTGGGCAGAGTTTGCTCCCAATAGTGCCTTGAATTCTGCTTCCTGATTGTCCCCATTTATGGCAAATTATGGTTTCCAACCTTCCATGTTGCCTGACTCATTTGTTCCACAGAGTATTCCTGCATTAGAGGAGCATCTCCATGGTATTCGTTCCACTTGGGCACAAGTCCAGGAGGCTTTGTGACATGCTAATGACAGGTACAGACTCCATGCTAACCGCAGACGCCTGTACGCGCCTTCCTCACCCGTTCTATGGTTGCCTGTGGGTACGCATGGCCCCAAGTGATTCCCCCTGCGGCGAACACAGGGGATGACTAAACGGGTGAGCCCATCCTTTCTCTATCTATATTGTATATTGTATATTATATAATGTATTATTTAATGTTCTTGCTGCTTTCTTATATTTTTGTATAATTGTTGTACGATTGTATTTACTACAATTACTGTATGTTGCACCACAGATATTGCTCTCCTGATGAAGCGGTGAAACCGCGAAACCGGTCGAGAATCCAAGCTCTATTTGTGTCTACCTCACTACAAGTTGTAATTTAATTGGTTGTATGCATTGCTCCCGTTTTTAATTGCAACTGTATGTTTTATTGTTACAATCTTTTAATTATGCTTTCTATTAAAATGGAATTTTTATATTTTATTATAGTTTTTGTCACTATTACCGTTTATTATTAATATTGATTATACCTGGTACCGGAATAGTCCCCCCGTTTTCTCCCCCCCCCCCCCTCTTTAGGGGTTTTTGCCTTAGTGCATGCGGTATTGAGATACTGGTCGACAGTGGCAGCTACCTGCGACCTCTCTCTACCTCATGCCTCTTGCCCTTGTATAAGATATTTGGGATGATGGTACATGTACTTGTTTATATGTCTCTTTGATGTAAAACGCTCCCCTTTCCCTGGGTATCAATTTACTCAGCATAACAACATCTTTCATTATATTAAAAAAAATTCGGGCTAACTGTACTGTTCTATTTTTTGATTCAAAAAAGTGTATTTTTTCACAAAAAGGTGCGCTTGTAAGACCGCTGAGCAAATACGGTGTGACAGAAAGTATTGCAATGACCACCATTTTATTCTCTAGGGTGTTAGAACTCCCAAACATTATATATATATTTTTCTAAGTAATTTCCTAGCAAAAAAAAACTGTTTTTAACCAGTAAACACCAAATCTCAAAACAAGGCTCTGTCCTTAAGTGGTTAATGTCTAAACTGTTGGTAACAAAAGTAAGTACACCCCTAAGTGAAAATTGGGCCCAATTAGCCATTTTCCCTCCCCAGTGTTATATGCCTTGTTAGTGTTACAAGGTCTCAGGTGCGAATGGGGAGCAGGTGTGTTATATTTGGTGTTCTCGCTCTCACTCTCTCATACTGGTCACTGGAAGTTCAACATGGTTCCTCATGGCAAAGAACACCCTGAGGATCTGAAAAAAAGAATTGTTGCTCTACATAAAGATGGCCTAGGCTATAAGATTGCCAAGACCCTGAAACTGAGACTGAAACTGGTGGCCAAGACCGTACAGCGGTTTAACAGGACAGGTTCCACTCAGAACAGGCCTCATCATGGTCGACCAAAGAAGTTGAGTGCACGTGCTCAGCGTCATATCCAGAGGTTGTCTTTTGGAAATAGACGTATGAGTGCTGCCAGCATTACTGCAGAGGTTAAAGGGGTGGGGGGTCAGCCTGTCAGTGCTCAGACCATATGCCGCACACTGCATCTAATTGGTCTGCATGACCGTCGTCCCAGAAGGAAGCCTCTTCTAAAGATTATGCACAAGAAAACCCGCAGTTTGCTGAAGACAAGCAGACTAAGGACATGGATTACTGAAACCATGTCCTGTGGTCTGATGAGACCAAGATAAACATATTTGGTACAGATGGTGATAAGCGTGTGTGGCAGCAATCAGGTGAGGAGTGTGTCTTGCCTACAGTCAAGGATGGTAATGGGAGTGTCATGGTCTGGGGCTGCATGAGTGCTGCCGGCACTGGGGAGCTACAGTTCATTGAGGGAACTATGAATGCCAACATGTACTGTGACATACTGAAGCAGAGCGTGATCCCCTCACTTCGGAGACTGGGCCTCAGGGCAGTATTCCAACATAACGACCCCAAACACACCACCAAGACAACCACTGCCTTGCTAAAGGAAGCTAAGGGTAAAGGTGATGGACTGGCCAAGCATGTCTCCAGACCTAAACCCTATTGAGCATCTGTGGGGCATCCTCAAATGGAAGGTGGAGATGTGCAAGATCTCTAACATCCACCAGCTCTGTGATGTCGTCATGGAGGAGTGGAAGAGAACTCCAGTGGCAACCTGTGAAGCTCTGGTGAACTCCATGCCCAAGAGGGTTAAGGCAGTAAAATAGTGGTGGCCACACAAAATATTAACACTTTGGGCCAAATTTGGACATTTTCACTTAAGGCCTGTACACACGATACGAAAATCGAAAGTAAAATTTGGTCCGGCGAGCGATCTGCCATTTTTCGGATTGTTAGTATGGTGCTTTCGACAGCCGATTCTGATTTTTCATCTGACAAAATCTGGATGTGCAGACTATAAAGCTTTTGTCGTACGTGACCTCAAGGTTCGATTTTTGTTTCATTAGTACGGTTTTCGTCCGAAAAAAATCATAAGAGCAAGACTACTCATGCTCACAAACAAAAGAATACCTACAAAACTATTCAACACATTACGGTCACCTCTGAAGTTGTATTCTGCAGTACCAGAATTTTCGTATCATGAGTAACCTCTTCACTTTGGACACGAGACTAGCATGCAACAAAAAATGGACGAACGGTCGTCCGAAAATCTGATCATGTGTGCGAGGCTTTAGGGGTGTACTCGCTTTTATTGCCAGCGGTTTAGACAATAATGGCTGCGTGTTGAATTGTTTTGAGGGGACAGCAACACATACTACTTTACATTGTAGCAATGTAGTAATTTCTTCAGTGTTGTCACATGAAAAGATATAATAAAATATTTACAAAAATGTGAGGGGTGTACTCACTTTTGTGAGATACCCTATTTAGTCTGTGTGGAAGTTGGTCTACAGGTATGGTTTTCATAATTGAAAATTGATCAATCCTGATGTACTGACTGCCTATCTCAATTCTCGAGGCCCTAAAATGCCAGGACAGTGCAATATTCCCCCCAAATAACCCCTTTTTGGAAAGGTCTAAGGTATTTAGTAAGAGAGTACAATTATTTGGAAAATGAAAATTTTCTTCATAAAATTGTCATATTAACAAGTTATTTCTCACACATGGCATAGGCATAATTGCAATTACACCCCAGAATACATTTTTCTACTCCTGAGTAGGGCGATGCCATATATATGAGAGTTTTTCACAGCTTAGCCACATAGAGAGGCCCAATATCCAAGCAGCACCTTCAGGTGTTCTAGGGGCATAAATTACACATCTAATTTCCTGACTACCTATTACACACTTGAAGGCCCTGGAGCACCCACAAAATGACCATATTTTGGAAAGCAAACACCCAAATTTTTTTTCTATGAGGCATAATGGGTCTTTTTTTTTGTCCCTACAAGTTTTTGGAAAATGTGAAAAGAAAATGAAAGAGTTTTTTGTTATTTGTTAAGTTGTTAATTTATAAAGACATATCTAGCATACAACATGGACATACCAAAAATTACCCCACAAACTATGTTCTGCTATTCCTGAATATGGCGATACCACAAGTGTGAGACTTTTTCTCGGCCTAACTGAACAAAGGGTAAACAAAAGATTGCCTGTGGTTTTAGTAGACCAGTTGTCCGCAGAGTAGAGCATTGGCCCAGGAAGCAGGCAGAGAGGTGGTCAGCACAGCCAAAGTATTGGTCCAGGCAGCAGGCAGGAACATAGTCCATAAAAAGTCCTGGATCATTACAGGCAGTAGGCAGAGATATGGTCACCACAACCAACCAAAGTATGGGTCCAACTAGCAGGCAGAAACATCAGGGTTTAAAGTGTTTGTTATCCCAAAACTTCATATTCCTGATATGTGATTGCTGTACCATGTACTTGTATGAGAAAGTATCATGTTCTCTTAGTATTGCTTCCTTTATTTGAAATCACTGGTGATCCTGCTAGTCCCATTGCTTTCCTATTAAAAACTGACCACACAAAGCAGGAGAGCACAATGTGGCCAGGTCTCTAGCTATGCTGGGAACTCCGCCTGCTCTCCTCCAATGATCACACTTGACATGTGCCTGCTGGACAACAATTCACTGGCAAGCTCTGGGTTCTGCTGCTTCTCCTCCCCCCAGCTCTTATGCAGCTGAGAACAGAGGAATGTGATCGCTTATCAAAAAAAAGGGAAAAAGATATTTATAATTTTTTTTTATATCTATACGCAAATGTTTTGCCTTTCATTTCTATTTTAAACTGAATGGGTTGTTTTACAAGGTGATCATTTACAATCACGTTAAGGCCTTGGGGCGGTAAGATGGGGTAAAGGTTTCTTTTCACCCAAATCTCTTCAAAGCCTCTGGAATCCAGACTCTGATCCAGGAATTACAAAACCCAGGGAGAAAACCAAAAACAGCTTTTCTATGCTCAGAACACTGCTCTGAAGCCCCTCACATATGTGAGACCCCCCTATCTTGAATCCTAATACTACAGTAACAGAGCAAAAGATCATTCCAAGTGGCAGCTAAAAAACATGGTCAAATAACAGTCCGGGGTCAGTTCGGGTGGAAGGCAGAAATATGGTTGATAATCCAGATGGCAGGCAGAGGTATAGTTGATCAACAGGCCAGGGTCAGTTAGGTGGAAGGCAGAGGCATGGTCAGCTGAGTCAGCAGGCAAATGATCAATACATGCTGTTAGGAATATGGGAACTATTCCTTCACTAATATTTTAGCGATGTGTGATAAAGTCAGAAACAGTCTCCGAAGCATAGGCCCGATTGGGAGGGACATTGGGAACAATGAAAACTGGTGTCTCTCTTAACTCCCCCTCTGCTGCATACCTGACAAAAGTGAGTTTAAAAAAAAGGTGAGTAAAGCTCAAAATGCTTGTAAAATGTTTTATTTCCATATATGCAAATACACTGGGAACACTGCACAGTCTATTCCAAATCAAAACCGGAAGAAAAATGTTTCAATTGTGTTATTACTTTACAGAACGTGAAGAAAAAGTAATATTGAGCATTTCGAAAAAATAAGTGTGCATTTTTTTTTACAAACTCAAACATTTACTGTATCAACTGAAAAATGCTTGAAGATTTAGCTTTCTTGTGAATTGTTGAACTAATATTTAGTTGTATAACCACTGTTTCTGAGAACTGCTTCACATCTGTGTTGCATGGAGTCAACCAACTTGTGGCACCTGTGAACAAGTATTCCAGCCCAGGACAACTGCACTACAATCCACAATGCCTCTGCGTTTCTTGGTTTTACCTCAGAAACAGCATTTTTAAAGTCACCCCACAAGTTTTTTATTGGATTAAGGTCCGGGGGTTTGGCTGACAACTCAGTAACGTTAATCCTGTTGGTCTGAAACCAAGATGCTGCTCGCTTACTTTTGTGTGATGAGGTCATTGGGATTGATTTACTAAAACTAGAGAGTGCAAAATCTGGTGCAGCTCTGCAAAGAAACCAATCAGCTTCCAGTTTTTTTGTCAAAGCTTAATTGAACAAGCTGAAGTTAGAAGCTGATTGGCTACCATGCACAGCTGCCCCATATTTTGCTCTCTCCAGTTTTAGTAAATCAACCCTATTGTCTTGTTGAAACCCATTTCAAGGGCATTTCCTCTTTGGTATAAGGCAGAATAACCTCTTCAAGTATTTTGATGTATTCAAACTGATACATGATCCCTAGTATGAAATTGGTCCAACACCATAGTATGAGAAACCTCCCCATATCATGATGCTTGCCCCACCATGCTTTACTGTCTTCACAGTGTAATGTGGCTTGAATTCAGTGTTTGTGGGTCATCTGACAAACTGCAGCTCCTAGACTCAAAAAGAACAATCTTGCTTTCAATGTTGCACCATTTCTCTTTAGGCCAGTGAATGTGCTCTTTTTAAATTATTACCTCTTCGGCACACGTCATTTTTACAATAATGGGACTTTGTAAGGGCTTCTTCCTGATAGCTTGGCTTCACATAGGCATCTTCTAATTGTTACAGTACTCGCAGGTAACTTTAGACCTTCTTTGATGAACCTGGAGCTGATCATTGGCGGAGTCTTTGCCATTTTGGCTATTCTTCGATCCATTTGAATGATAGTTTTCAGTTTTCTTCCACTTTCTGGTTTTGGTTGCCATATTAAAGCATTTGAGATCATTTTAGCTCAGCAGCCTACCAGTTTCTGCACTACTTTATATGTTTCCCTTCTCCAATCAACTTTTTAATCAAAGTACGTTGTTCTTTGGAACAATGTCTGGAATGACCCATTTTACCCATGCACTATACCCAGCATGTACAACATTTGCTGCATTTGTCCTTAAATAAGGACCACCTGTTTGACACTAGGGATGAGCTTCGTGTTCGAATCAAACCCATGTTCGACTCGAACATCCTGTGTTTGGTCGTTCGCCGAATTACAAACGATATGGGCCGTCGCGCCAAATTCGAGTGGCGCGTCACGGCCCATAATTCACTGCGGCATCGCAGTGCATTGCTGGCTGATGTTTGGCCAAGCATGCACTATGACCCACATGCTTGGCCAATCACAGCGCTGTGTGTACAGAGAGCCGTAATTGGCCAAAGCCAAGGAGGCTTTGGCCAATTATGGCTCAGGGGGTTTAGTACACACCCCACACTATATAAGGCCGCCTGCATGTCGGCCCTGTGTAGTGTGTTCCGGCTTGAGAGAGAGATAGACAGAGAGAGAGACAGTGTCATTTGATTTAAGTTAGATAGAGTAGGCAGGTCGAATCAGTTAGCTGCACTTACAGTGTATTGTGTATATATATGCATCCCAGGTGTTGTATTCAGTTTAGCTAGATCCTGTTCTTCTCTTCTTAATATACTGACAGGCAGGCAGGTGTTTTTACAGTATTTCCAGTTACTGTACTGTGTACCATGCACAGTTGCACCTACAGTATAGCTACCTGCAGCCAGATGTTTGTGTAGGCTCTTTGAAGTATTTCCAGTTACTGTACTGTGCACCCTGCACAGTTGCACCTACAGTATAGCTACCTGCAGCCAGGTGCTTATGTAGGCTCTTTGAAGTATTTCCAGTTACTGTACTGTGTACCCCACACAGTTGCACCTACAGTATAGCTACCTGCAGCCAGGTGCTTGTGTAGGCTCTTTGAAGTATTTCCAGTTACTGTACTGTGTACCCCGCACAGTTGCACCTACAGTATAGCTACCTGAAGACAAGTGCAGGTGTTGTCATACTAATAATACTACAGGCAGGCAGTTGATTCTGCTAGCTGCAGTATAATCGGTATATATATGGCATATATGGCTCAATGGCATCAGTCACTCCTTCCCTAGCCCCACCATGTCCTCCTGAGGAGTCCCTCGAACTGTTTGACCACAGTGTTGGGTACATGCTCCAGGAGAATGCCCAGCGTTTTGAAGGCTCTGATGATGGTACTCAGGTAGAGGAAGGCAGTAACGTGAGCCCAGACAGAGGGGGTGCCCAAGAAAGACAGCAATCTGGCAGTCATGTTCCCCCTGCTGCAGCATACTGCCAGGTTTGCTCCAGTGATGAGGAGGGAGGGGATGATGAGGTCACTGACTCCACGTGGGTGCCTGATAGGAGAGAGGAGGAGGAGGCACATCACCAATGAGGCAGGATGCCCTCTAGGGGCCAGCCTAAGGGCAGCACACTGACTGCATCACACTGCAGAGCTCCGCATGTGCAGGGCGCTGCTGTCTTTGCACGTTATTCCAAAAGTTCTTTGGTGTGGGCCTTTTTTTGAGACGAGTGCATCAGATCCCACCGCTGCTATTTGCAACATATGTCTCAAGCGTATCTCGCATGGCCAAAACATCTCCTGCTTGGGCACCACATGCTTGACCAGACATATGTTGACTTGCCATGCAGTTCGTTGGCAAGCGTACCTAAAAGACTCACACCAAAGAACAAAGAGGACCTCTCCTTGCTCCTCATCAGCTGGGTTCTCCAACCCCACTATACCTTCAGTCCTCTCTGAGACCTGCACTGAGAGGAATGAAGGTGTAGAATTAGGTGTGTCACAGCTAAGTACTTGCGAGCAATCTACTATCGGTACACCGACGTCAGATTGTACCAGGCAAATTTCCCTGCCCCAGCTGCTGCACAGCAGAAAGAAGTTTGCTCCCAGCCATCCACATGCCCAGCGGTTGAATGCTAGCTTGGCAAAACTGATAGCACTTCAACTGCTACCTTTTCAGTTGGTAGACTCTGCCCCCCCTCCGTGAGTTTGTGGAATGTGCGGTTCCTCAGTGGCAGGTTCCCAAACGCCACTTTTTCTTACGGAAGGCGATTCCGGCTCTATACCGGCATGTGGAAGGCAATGTCTTGGCCTCCCTGGGCATATTACCGCTGACTCATGGTCCAGCAAGCATGGACAGGGACGTTACCTAAGTTTCATGGCGCATTGGGTGACTCTGCTGGCAGCTGGGAAGGATGCAGGACAAGGTGCAGTAGTGTTGGAGGTTGTTCCACCAACACGCCTCCAAAATGCCACTACTTGTGATTCTAACACACCTCTCTCCTCCACCCCCTCCTCTTTTTCTTCCTCCATGGCCTCTTCCTGTGCTTAGTCCTCGGAACCAGCGGTACTCCGTAGGCGTTCAAGGGGCTACGCAAGTACGCAGGCCAAAAGATGCCATGCGGTGCTTGAGCTGGTGTGCTTGGGGGACAGGAGCTACACTGGGGCAGTGATTCTGTCAGCTCTGCAAGGGCAGGTTCAGAGGTGGTTGACGCTACGCCAACTTAAGGCAGGAATGGTGGTTTGCGACAATGGTATCAACCTCCTCTCCGCCCTCCGACAGAGACAACTGACCCATATGCCCTGCTTGGCTCATGTCCTTAACTTGGTGGTGCAGTGGTTCTTGGCCAAGTACCCGGGCTTACAGGATGTCCTGAGGAAGGCCAGGAAAGTCTGTGTGCATTTCCGCCGGTCATATAATGCCAGTGCTCGGCTAGCACACCTCCAAAAGGAATTTAACTTGCCCAAGAACCGCCTAATCTGTGACATGCCCACTAGGTGGAACTCAATGTTGGCCATGCTGCAGCGGCTGCACACACACACAGCAGAGGGCCATCAATAAGTACATGTGCGACTATGGCACCAGGACAGGGTCAGGGGAGCTTGTTCTTTTTTCCCCACGCCAGTGGGCCATGATGGCATGCACTGTCCTGTCACCATTTGAGGTGGCCACGAGGATGATGAGCAGTGACAGTGCATGCATCAGTGATACTGTCCCCCTTGTCCACCTGTTGGAGCACACGCTGCGTGGAATAATGGACAGGGCACTTGAGGCAGAACAGAGGCAGGACGAGGAGGACTTCCTTAGCTTTCAAGGCCCCCCTTATCTAGACAGTGTTCCTGCATGCCCGCCGATCACACAGGAAAAGGACGAGGAGGAGGAGGATTGTGTCAGCATGGAGGTGGAGCCTGGCACTCAGCATCAGCAGCAGTCTTTAAGGGATCATTTATAGTCCCAAGAAACCCACTGACTTGTACGTGGCTGGGAGGAGGTGGCTGCGGATCATGTCGTCCTTAGTGACCCAGAGGACTCCAGACCGAATGCCTCAGCAAGCCTATGCTGCATGGCCTCCCTGATCCTGCAAAGCCTGCGGAAGGATCTTTGTATTCGTGGTATCAAAGAGAGGGATTAATACTGGCTGGCAACCCTCCTTGATCCATGTTACAAGGATAAGGTTGCGGACCTTATCTTGCCGTCGCAGAGGGAGCAGAGGATGAAACATCTTAGAAAGATCTTGCAGAAAGGTCTGTGCAACGCGTTCCCAGAGACCGGGAGGTTACAAACTCCTGTTCCTAGACAACGTGTTGCTGAGGCTTCGGTCAGTCAAAGAAGGAGCAGCAGAGAAGGTGGCTGTCTGACTGATGCGTTCAGACAATTTTTTTGTCCACAGCCCCAAGGTATGATCGGTTCCAGCAACCATCGCCAGCGTCTGTTTTACATGGTGCAGGAATACCTAGGGGCAAGATTTGACTTGGACACCTTTCCCACCGAAAATCCTCTGAGTTACTGGGTCTTGAGGATGGATCACTGGCCAGAGATTGCACAGTATGCAATTGAGCTACTGGCCTGTCCTGCATCCAGCGTTCTTTCGGAACGCACATTCAGTGCTGCTGGATGCTTTGTAACCGATCACAGGGTGCGTCTGTCCACCGACTCGGTCGATCGATTGACCTTCATAAAAATGAATCAGTCTTGGATCACCACCAGCTACCAAGCACCTGATGCTGATGTAACCGAATAATTTTTTTTGAAATGTCAGATCCCTTCAAGACTGCCTATGCTGATGCTGAGTGACTATCCTGTTATGCTGAGTGATTATCCTCTTTCTCCTCAATGATCAAGCTGATAGCTTGTAAGAACATTTTTGGTTCTGGGCCCCGCCACCAGTGGCTAAAGCCTAATTTTTCAGCCCCTGTTTAACAGGGGCGTGTAATTACAATTTTTGATGCAATATTTTGCAGGAGGGTTCGTTGCTGCGCTCAACTAGAGTATCTGTGAGGGGTTGCAGTGTTGTGGCACCAGTGCCTAAGGCCCAATTTTTTAGCCCCTGTTTAACAGGGGCGTGTAATTACAATTTTTGATGCAATACTTTGCAGCAGGGCTCGTTCCTGCGCTCCAACTAGAGTATCTGTGAGGGGTTGCAGTGTTGTGGCACCAGCACCAGTGCCTAAGGCCCAATTTTTCTGCCCCTGTTCAACAGGGACATGTAATTACAATTCTTGATCTAATATTTCACAGCAGGGCCCGTTCCAGCGCCCACCAAGAGTAACTGTGAGGACTTACAGTGTTGTGGCACCAGCACCACCACCATCACCAATGGCCCAATTTTTCTGCCCCTGTTCAACAGGGGCATGTAATTACAATTCTTGATCTAATATTTCACAGCAGGGCCCTGTGAGGGCTTACAGTGTTGTGGCAATACCAACACCTAAGGCCCCAATTTCTGCAGAGTATATAGGGCAGGCCCCTACTTTCAAACATCCAACTTACAAACGACTCCTACTTGCAAACGGAAGGAGACAACAGGAAGTGAGATGAAATCTACCCCTAGGAAGGGAAATTCTCTCCTGTAAGAGTTAATATGGGAAAAACGTTTCTCCTTTCCACTGATGCTTTATCGCCAATCCTTGTTTCAATAAAAAACCCAAATTTTCTAAAAACAATTTGTCATTGGGACAAAAAGTGAGGTGAAATCTTCTGAAGAGGAGCACAGACAGCAAAACAAATGTCACAGGGGTGATAACCCTTCCCTATGTTTTCCAAAAAGCTTAAAATTGATTTTTTGGCTGGAGCTAAACACGTTAAAAATGTACCAGTTCAAAATTACAAACAGATTATACTTAACAACAAACCTACAGTCCCTGCCTTGTTTGCACCGCCTGTATACTGCTGTTCAGAGTATACAGGACCTGGTGGCCCCACGCCTTTCCTTTTTTTAATTTAGGTGCGGGGTTCCCCTTAATATCCATACAAGACCCAAAGGGCCTGGTAATGGACTGGGGGGTACCCATGCCGTTTGTCTCACTCATTTTTATCCATATTGCCAGGACCCGACATTACATTAAAGCCGCAAGCAGTTTTAAATGACTTTTATTCCTTTAAAAATGTAATTTTGTGCAGGGACTGTTCTAAGCACAGGAAACACGCGACACTTTACAGGCATACTATAGACACCCCCCAGGTACGATATTTAAAGGAATATTTCACTTTTTTTTTTTTTACTTTAAGGATCATTAAAATCACTGCTCCCGAAAAAACTGACGTTTTTAAAACTTTTTTTGCATTGATACATGTCCCCTGGGGCAGGACCTGGGTCCCCAAACCCGTTTTAGGACAATACCATGCAAATTAGCCTTTAAAATTAGCACTTTTGATTTTGAACGTTCGAGTCCCATAGACATCAATGGGGTTCTAACGTTCGTGCAAATTTTCGGTCCGTTTGCAGGTTCTGGTGCGAACAGAACCGGGGGGGTGTTTGGCTCATCCCTATTTGACACCTCTTTTTTTCACAGACTGAATGGCCTCACTAATTGGACTCCATGCTGCTATTATTTTAAATAAACCCCTTTCAATCAATGATTCAATTACACAGAAACAGCAGCATGCATGTCGTGACTGTTGGGTCTGTTGTTTTCCTATTACTTTACTACACCTACTAGTAAATTATTTGCCATGTAGAAATATAATTCATACCAAAAACAGTGATTGATCCAGTTAGTGATGTTGAGCTGCTATTTGTCAGGAAAGGGCTCACCTGCTGGTGGCACTGTGGCTCCCAGGTCCATAGGCTGCAGTTCCATCGTCCACCAGCAGATGTCTCTCAGCAGCCAGAAGCTCATATCATTAGTCATCACCTGATGCTCGTCGCAGGAAGTATATTTAAGTCCTGTCTGTCCTTCTCTTGTTGCCTTGGTGTTTTGTCTCCATGTGCTACTGACCTGCATCCCAGTGATCCTGTATCCTATTTCCTGTTCCTGGACCCTGACCCCAACCCTGCAGCCTGATCCCTTTCCACCTGCTCGCTCCACCTCCTGTTACCCTTTCCCTGTCCTGTCTTGCTCCCAGCTCCCTCTGCTTGATCTCCCGTGTATGACCCAGGTCCTGTTACGACTACGCTTTGTATTCCCTGCTTGCTGTATATACTTATTTTGGGCATTTGTTCATCGTGTGTCACTATTTGTTTGGTTACCTGGTTTGTTTTACACAGTTTGGTATGTTGGAGGTGCGTTTACATTTATGGTATTCACTTATCTTTTTAAATAAATGATATTCTTTTACATGATATTTGAGCCCGATATTCTCTGCGGCAGTCCACAAATTTCTGGTCACACTTGTTCCTGAGATAACACCAAGGCCAGTCCTGACCAGAAGTGGCTGCATAGGGAAGCCATCTTGGCTCTGCTGTTGTTTGTGGCAAGATGCACCCTGAGGAGGTTATCTACTTTGTTAGTGACAGAGGAAAAAGAATACTGCCACCAGATATTGAAGGAGTGGGCCAGAGATCAGCTGTTAGAATGTATTTGTCTTGCTCATTCCCTAGCTGATCAGGGCAGGATGGTGTTTGTAGATGTTCAGCCATTGATTCAAGTCTGTGTTCAAGTTGGCTTTGTCCAGTATTCCTAAAGGCAGTGATGACTCCCCCCCTCTTCAGTATGGCTCAGGTAGAATCACTGGTATGGTACTTATTGGAGGATGACTCGGCTTATTTCTTTGAGCACTATTCAACATGTTGCCAACAGGTGCAAGTGGAGACTTACCAATGCAGTCTCTTGTCAGACATGCAGAGTGTAAACTGAATCTTGATAAACTATAACTATAAGCATGGTCAGATATATTGCACTCAGCCTCAGTCAGCTTGCACCAACTCATTCTTGCTGCTAGACACCTGCCTGCTCAAGTATCTCTCTCTCCATCACCCACAGCAACCACAGAAGGCAGCCCAGTATACCCTACTACCAACCATATGTCAGTACCCTGTTTCCACTTGCTGCCCCTACCCTGCCTTTAACCCCTTGAAGATTACCTCTTCTCCACTGCCTGCAGCAATCCCACAGAAATCCTCCTTAACAACTGCTTCCTATTTTTTACCATCCCTCAACTCTTCTCTTCCATCAGCTGCACCCCCTGCTCACAGCCCTGCATTCACATACAGAACCTCAGTTGCTAAACCAGAAAGAAATGGGAAAAACTTGCATAATCCTGCCACTATCCAATTCTGCCTCCACACCAGCCGACCTGCTCCAGTCTGCCTCCTCACCAGCTGATCTGCTCCAGTCTGCTTCCACACTAGCCGATCTGCTCCAGTCTGCTTTCATGCCAGCTGACCTGCTCCAGTCTACTTCCACACCAGCTGACCTGCTGCAGTTTACTTCCACGCCAGCCGACTTGCTCCAGTCTGCTTCCACGCCAGCTGATTTTCTCCAGTCTTCTTCCACGCCAGCTGATCTGCCCAAGCCTGCCTCTATGATTGGCAATGGGGTTAGGCCGATCTCTGATGATCCTGAACCTGATGACCCGACTGACCTTGGTGGTCTGCCCACTTCTCAGCCTGATGTGCCTTTGCCCGTTGCCCAGCCTAATTCGCCGCTGCCCAGCCTGATGTGCCTCTGCCCGCTGCCCAGCCTGATGTGCCTATGCCTGCTGCCCAGCCTGATGTGCCTATGCCCGCTGCCCAGTCTGATGTGCCTCTGCCTGCTGTCCAGCCAGATGTGCCTCTGCCCGTTGCCCAGCCTGATGTGCCGCTGCCCAGCCTGATGTACCTCTGCCTGCTGCCCAACCCGATGTGCCGCTGCTCAGCATGGTGTGCCTATGCCTGCTGCCCAACCTGATGTGCCTCTGCCTGCTGTCCAGCCTGATGATCCTGTGCCCGCCATCCAGCCTGATGATCCGTTCCCTGCCGCCAAGCCTGATGACCCGGTCCCTCATGCCTAGCCTGATGATACAGTCCCTGATGCCCAGCCCGATGATCCGGTGCCCGATTCCCAGCCTGCCCCTGGACGTCCTGTGCCCAACAACCTGCCTGCCTCTGATGGTCGGTTGCCCAGTGGCGAGTCTACCTTTGATGATCTTAATTATCTTCTCTGCACCACCCAGCCAGGTTCTACTGACTCTATGCCAGCTGCTCAGTTGTGTAGTGATTTAAAAATATTGTTATGGTATAGTGGTATCGTAGGTATGATAATGAATTAGTAAGTACTCTTCTGCACCAACCCAAAGCTATAGACTGAATGCCGTGTTATATTCACTAAATATAGACTGAATGCCGTGTTATATTCATTAAATATTGAATGGCTGAGCAATTTGATTGGCCGTTTCAATTTAGGACTTTGATAAGCTTTAGTCTATCAAACAGACAACAACCCCCAGCCGTGAACAGCCGTGAACCACCCCAATTTGCACTCCCGCATATCAACATCAACAAGTCCCCTTTAGATATGTGTAATTATATTAACAGATACCACCTGAACACCCTTTTGAGCCCTTGGAATACCTACATTCCTGCATATCAACAAGCCCCCCTGATATATTAGCCCCACAGGAGGGAGCCTCCGCTAGGCCAACCCAAAACACTCCCTGATCCCATTGTTACCCCCTCAAGCCTAATTACCATCAATAAATATTTCATCTATGGTCCTTTAAATGTACCATTTGAAATGTTCAATTAGGTTAACAGCCCATACCTCACACCCCTAGGTAGACTTGCATGAGACTAACACATCAAAGGGTTTTCAGCTGTCCCCTTGCTATGTTAAAATTCAGTTGGACAATGCAACTGAATTTCTGGTCAGCATGGCACTCCAATACAATATTATACATAAATTGGCCAACATATTACAACATATACCCCCACTTGGATCGGTTCGAATCAGAATCGATTCACAACCAAACTGCTCAGACATCCCTGGCTCTTAAGATTGAAGCCATCTCTATGCTTTCCTTCTTCCTCTGGATTGTTCTTAGTTGTCTTCTACCACAACAATATAAACCAAACAAAAAACATATTAATATAAATTTAATACACAAAAATTATGGACAGAGTTCTCAATAGCAGGTGAGTAAAAGTGTTATTGGGTATGCTCCACCAAGGCTCCTGAAATTCTTTAGCAATTTTATTAGAACTAATGAGGTTTTCCTTTACCAGTTCTTGTAATTCTATAATTTTCCTACTATTCCTCTTAAATAATGTATCCAATTCAACTGTAAGTGGTGGTATTTTCTTAAATAAAGGAGAAATCATAGAGTCCCAATTGCCAAGATCAGTTTGCTCAATGTCCATAGATACTTGATTCATCTGGATATTGGCTCGAATGTCTTCCTCTCCAATTGTTAGCAGTCCATCAGTGAGATTCACACACCATCCTGTGATAGGGGTCCGGCACTGAACTTGTTTCTGCCAAGTGAATGATGGAACCCCCAATGCACAGACCCTTGGGCCTTCTCCATGAATTATTCTCTTCCAGGCTGGTTCAAATTTCTGCAATCGAACCAGGCAGTTTCCAGAGTGTGCAGCAGCACAGCCCTCTATGTGCTCCAATCGCTCAAAAGAACAGGAACAAAGCCAAGTCTGGGCACGCCTGGTACAGCAGTTGGGGTCCATGGTTTTCCACACTTGGTTGTCCTTGACGACGAGTTTGCTTTCTGGTAGCAGTTGTTTCAGTATATTAGTGCCATTTCTCACCTCCACCTCACCAAGAACGATCATCTTGTATACGGGTAAGGGTATTGTTGACCATGTAGGGATGTCGACAGTCAGAGGTATTTCCTGCTTTCCGATGCGATCTCTATTACAAAGAGTATCCAGGCTCCTTACATTAGCAAGGGCAAAGTTCCTACAAGTAACACCACTGTCTTTGATAAGATTGAATAATAAAGTTGAGTTCATTATCCTTGGCCATTCTCCTTGTTTGATTTCTTGAAGCCCTAGGCTCAGGTGTTCACTCAGCAAGTTTCCTATAATACCACAGACTATAGACTTGGATACATTATTGGTTTGAAGGGTTTTATTCAGTGCACTCACCGACATTTGAATGTTCTGCAAATCTGCAGCAATGGTGTGCATGTTCTGAATATCTATTTTCATTTCAGCTAGAGTGTTTAAATCCACTCTTCCCCCTTTAAGCAGTATCTGCTGTAATCCACCCACAAAATTCTGTTTTCTTATATTTACACTCTCTATATCAACCCTATTCCAAATCGAACTACCCAAACTGAGGCCTGATATGATATCAGTACCCAGATCCCTCTTTGAAACTTTCTTAAAATTAAGCCCTTGTGTAGCATCCCAAAATAAGTTTACATGTGTTTGAAAAACCGTTTTAAACCATAATCCCATTGATTTTGGGCAACTCTCTGGAATGTTAAATGATGTAAAATTCAACAATAATGGTAATGATAAATGTGAAACATCGCTATATACTAAATTTTGAGTCCATTCAAGGAAAAGTCCATGTTCTGGCCACTGTAAAATTGTAGGACAGTCTCTAGAATTTGTGACCATTATATGTAAGATTTTTGTATAGACTCCATTCTCCACGTCATGAGGACTACAGGATATAATACCCTCCTTAAATACTGTAAAATTCCTTTCTAAAGTCATTTGCATTTGTGGTCCATTCTTTGTCTCCACTAATATTATATCTGTACTCCTGTGACGATCGCTTCCTTCTGGGTAAGTCCAAACAGCAGATTCCACAAAGTAATCAGATTTTGGCATCATGATCTCACATCTAACGACTATCCACCCCCTGACTATGCCCTTTACAGTATCCCCATGTATCTGGATGCCTTCTGATTCCCATAAAACAGTAAGTTCTGTAGTATGATCCACTACACTTCTTTTACTTCGATCAGATTTCTCCACTTTAACTTGACACGTTTCCACTCTGATGTTTGTGATGCAAAGTAGTAGAGTGACTGACGCTGTTATCAACACACATGCTAATAGAGAAGGCTTGTATTTGTCCAGGGGGGATGTCTTCATGTTGATGTAGTCCTCTGGTATTCACATTACTCCTGGGACCTGAAAGACAATCTCAGGAAGAGAGTTAGACAATGCTTTCATCCATCAAATCCATTTTTCCTTTAAATGCTTTGATCTGACATGCATGACTCCATCTTGACCTATCCTCTCCCAAGTCTAATAAGTAAACAGAGGGTCCAATTTTGTCTATGATTCGGGTCACGGCACCAGTGTAGTGATTTAAAAATATTGTTATGGTATAGTGGTATCGTAGGTATGATAATGAATTAGTAAGTACTCTTCCGCAGCAACCCAATTCTTCCAGAGAGATGCACTTTATTGACTTCCAACACAGAACAAAGTCCAAAGTCCACAGATGACAGAAAAACCCAACAGAGTAGATATAATTCAGAAGCCCATGTCTTAGGTCTGAGTGTGCATACACAGACAAGCCTCCCTACTACAAAGACAAGCCTCACTCCCCAAACCTATAGACTGAATGCCGTGTTATATTCACTAAATATAGACTGAATGCCGTGTTATATTCACTAAATATTGAATGGCTGAGCAATTTGATTGGCCGTTTCAATTTAGGACTTTGATAAGCTTTAGTCTATCAAACAGACAACAACCCCCAGCCGTGAACAGCCGTGAACCACCCCAATTTGCACTCCCGCATATCAACATCAACAAGTCCCCTTTAGATATGTGTAATTATATTAACAGATACCACCTGAACACCCTTTTGAGCCCTTGGAATACCTACATTCCTGCATATCAACAAGCCCCCCTGATATATTAGCCCCACAGGAGGGAGCCTCCGCTAGGCCAACCCAAAACACTCCCTGATCCCATTGTTACCCCCTCAAGCCTAATTACCATCAATAAATATTTCTTCTATGGTCCTTTAAACAATGTACCCTTTGAAATGTTCAATTAGGTTAACAGCCCATACCTCACACCCCTAGGTAGACTTGCATGAGACTTACACATCAAAGGGTTTTCAGCTGTCCCCTTGCTATGTTAAAATTCAGTTGGACAATGCAACTGAATTTCTGGTCAGCATGGCACTCCAATACAATATTATACATAAATTGGCCAACATATTACAACAAGTTGGATTGTCTTGCAAAGGCTAAGTGTCCACCTGCTAATGGGTCTGAAAGTCCTCATGTGCTTTATATGGATTACCTGCTTGGCCTAAGATTTGTTTGACCTTTGCCTCAGTTGAGTCCCTCTGGTGTTGCTCCTATGGCGTCAAAGCCTGGTGGTCCAGACACACCCTTCGTAACTGGTAGCTGTTTTTTCCTTCATGGCCCTGGTAAGCTCCTGTGGAATGGCAGAGTACGATCTGTGCCTTGCCATGATCCGGATGCAATTGCCACAGCTCCGGGTGTACTAGGGGTCCCGGGTCAGGTAACCAGTGCCTCGGAGAGACCTAGGTGGCTTTTGATGTGCGGAGGAAGTACTGGAAACCAGGCAAGCTACATGGTTATGACGAGACATTTTGGTGTCTGGGTTTCCGATGTTTCCCATTTAGAAGAGTGTAATGCTCTCATGGTTCAGAGATGCAGGATCTCCCACTCCATGGATAGTGTAGGACCCACTGATTATGGGGTACTTTGTCGCAGTAAGTGGGCTTAGCACCATATAGCAATATGGTGTGACCAAATCCCCATATTTTTTGATAATGTTTTTTTGAAAATGTTTAGGTGTTTTAAACTAGCCTTGCTTGAGGTAAATGTCTTTTTTGCATGTGTGCACTGTAATATTTTCTTCTACTGTATGGTCTTATGGCTGCACCATCTTTAATGCATCTTTTAGAGAGTGCCCCCCAAATATCTTGTTTGTATATTGTATGGATTTTGACCAAATCCCTTTGGGTACGGAGCACCTCACTCCTTCACATAAGTACCTCTCATTAGTGTCCACTTGTGTCATGGATGGAGACCTTATGATTCTCCCATTTAGAAGAGTGCAATGCTCTCATGGTTCAGAGATGCAGGATCTCCCACTCCATGGATAGTGTAGGACCCACTGATTATGGGGTACTTTGTTGCAGTAAGTGGGCTTAGCAACATATAGCAATATGGTGTGACCAAATCCCCTTATTTTTTGATAATGTTTTTTTGAAAATGTTTAGGTGTTTTAAATTAGCCTTGCTTGAGGTAAATGTCTTTTTTGCATGTGTGCACTGTAATATTTTCTTCTACTGTATGGTCTCATGGCTGCACCATCTTTAATGCATCTTTTAGAGTGTGCCCCCCAAATATCTTGTTTGTATATTGTATGGATTCTGACCAAATCCCTTTGGGTGCGGAGCACCTCACTCCTTCACATAAGTACCTCTCATTAGTGTCCACTTGTGTCATGGGTGGAGACCTTATGATTCTCTGATTCTCCCATTTAGAAGAGTGTAATGCTCTCATGGTTCAGAGATGCAGGATCTCCCACTCCATGGATAGTGTAGGACCCACTGATTATGGGGTACTTTGTCGCAGTAAGTGGGCTTAGCACCATATAGCAATATGGTGTGACCAAATCCCCATATTTTTTGATAATGTTTTTTTGAAAATGTTTAGGTGTTTTAAACTAGCCTTGCTTGAGGTAAATGTCTTTTTTGCATGTGTGCGCTGTAATATTTTCTTCTACTGTATGGTCTTATGGCTGCACCATCTTTGATGCATCTTTTAGAGTGTGCCCCCCAAATATCTTGTTTGTTTGGGTTTCCGATGTTGTCACATGACCCCAGGGCTATGTTTGCAGATAACCCGGGGGACCCCAGCATTGGGGTGCGTGCTGTTTTGAGGGGCTTGGAGTGTTGAATGCTGTACATCTCAGAGAATCTGGCCAGCAGGACACCCAGCCAGTCATCTGACCTGGGTGGTGGGACACTGCCTATTGATGGATCTTGGCACTAGGGCATTTAGCTTGGAACCTGGTACTTCTTCAGTGTACAAAGAACTTTTGCTCTGGACTTGTGTAACAGAAGACTGTCTTTTATGGACTGGTTCACCTATGGCTGTTTGGAGTGTCCTGAGGCCGCTCCTTAGAGGGGGGGTACTGTCTGGAAAGGGCTCACCTTCTGGTGGCACTGTGGCTTCCAGATCCATAGGCTGCAGTTCAAGCATCCACCAGCGGCGGGTGTCTCTCATATCATCTCATGTAATCAGTCATCACCTGATGCTCGTTGCAGGAATAGGGTTGCCACCTGTCGGGGATTCACCCGGACAGTCCGGGTTTTGAATCATCTGTCCGGGTTTCAGTCCACCTGAAACCCGAACACATTATTTAGATTGGGCTATGGATCCCCAAGTAGCCAAGATAGTCACACACAAATCTGTTGCTGTCGGGGAGCTGCGGGCGGCTGTCTGGGAGCAGGTTCGGCATCACTGGGGGGCAGGGTGATGATGTCAGCAAAAGCAATTTGGCTACACCCACATTTTGCTGCAGCACGCTATGTGTACTGCATTACTAAGGGTTTGGCTTAAAGAAAAGGTGGCAACCCTAGCTGGGACAATAAAAGGGCAGAAATGTATAAAACAATTACAAGACAATTTTATGGTACATAGTTCATAGAGGCCCACGACTAGGAATGATGCTCTGCTGGACCTGGTAACCTCAAACCTTGCAGAGCTTATTACTAATGTTCATATAAAAGAACATCTGGGTAGCAGTGACCATAACACAATTTAATTTAACCACTTGCCGACCAGCCGCCGTCGTTATCGGCTCTCCTGCGCAAATCGCTGTAGCAGTACGGCGGCTCGTGCCAGTCGAGATAGTGGGCAGACGTGCGCTCTCGCACGGTGTGGGATCGTGCCTGTGGGTCAGGTGGACTCGAAGTCCGTTGATGACCCGTGATCGCCCAGTACAGAGGCAGAACGGGGATCTGTCAGTGTAAATAAGCGGATCCCCGTTCTTACAGAAGACGTGACAGAGATCTACATTTCCCAGTAATCAAGAACAGTGATCTCTGTCATGTCCCTGCCAGCCCATCCCCCCTACAGTTAGAACACACCCAGGGAACACAGTTAAGCCCTTGATCACCCCCTACTGTTAACCCCTTCCCTGCCAGTGTCATTTTTCCATTGATCAGTGCATTTTTATAGCATTGATCAATGTAATAATGTCACTGGTCCTCAAAAAATGTCATTTGGGGTCAGATTTGTCCGCCGCAATGTCACATTCCCGCTAAAAAGTGCAGATCGCTGCCATTAATAGTAAAAACAATTAAAAAAAGTATAAGTCCCTAAATCTAACCCATAGTTTGTAGACTGTTTGTAAGTTTTGCGCAAACCAATCAATATACGCCTATTACGATTTTTTTTACCAAAAATAAGTGTAACAATATATATCAGCCTAAACTGATGAATAAATTTGTTTTTTTTATATATTTCTTTGGATATGTATTATAGCAAAAAGTAAAAAAAAAAATTTTTATTTTTCATTGTTTATAGCGCAAAAAATAAAAACCGCAGAGGAGATCAAATACCACCAAAAGAAAGCTCTATTTGTGGGGAAAAAAGGACGTCAACTTTGTTTGTATACAGCGTCGCATGACCACGCAATTTGTCAGTTAAAGTGACGCAGTGCCGTATTGCAAAAAATGGCCTGATCATTAAGGGGGAAATCCTTCCGGGGCTGAAGTGATTAATGTAAACTGTAAACAACAAACATATACTGGAAATATAGAAAAACCTAATTTGAACTGCATTAGGGTTGCCACATGTAGCTTGCCACCTGTCCAGGATTCACCTGTACAGTTCGGGTTTTGAATCATGTGTCCGATTTTTCAGTCCACCTGAAACCCGGACACAATATTCAGACCAGGCTGTGGCTCCCCAAGTAAGCAAATAATCATACACAAATCTGTTGCCGTCCGGGAGCTGCGGGCAGCTGTTTGGGGGCAGGTTTGACTGAAGGGTGGGGTGATAATGTCAGCAAGAGCAGTTTGGCCACACCCACTGTTTGCTAAGGCACTCTCTGTGTGCTACATTACTGCTCTCCTTGGGGCACCTTGGGTCTTTTATAATCCTATAGTGTTTACTGCAAAAAATTACATATTGTCCTGTGCTGCAAAAGTGTTTGGGTTTGGCTTAAGGAAAAGGTGGCAACCCTAATGTAATTGCCAGTAACCGCAGTACAAGGATTACTTCACCAGTGCCCGAAAATCATCATAGTCCCGCGGAGTAATCCTTGTACTACGGCTCCCGGCAATTACATGCCCTGGCGGATTTATATAGACAAGTCTTCTTTAACTGGAGGGGAAAGGAAGGGTTAATTCTTGTATTCCTGGATAGGGGTCCCCTCTTATCACCCCCTTGCAGTGCTCCTAGCTGGGGGTCTTCTTTATCTGGAGGGGGAGGAAGGGAAGGGAGTGCCTAAAGAGGTTCTCCTCTTATCACCCCTGCAGTCCTCCTAGCTGGGTGTCTTCTTTATCTGGAGGGGGAGGAGGGGGGCTCCTGAATGGGGTCCCCTCTTATCACTCCCTGCAGTCCTCCTAGCTGGGGGTCTTCTTTAACTGGAGGGGGGGAGAGGGGAGTTACTGGAGGGGAGAGGGATGGGAGGTCCTGTATTCCTGGATGGGGGTCCCCTCATCACCCCCCCTGCAGTCTTCCTAGCTCGGTGTCTTCCTTATCTGGAATGGGGAAGGTGGGAAATTCCTGTATTCCTGAATGAGGGTCCCCTCGTATCACTCCCCTGCAGTCCTCCTATCCAGGGGTCTCCTTTAACTGGAGGGAGGTCCTGTATTCCTGAATGGGGTCCCCCTGTGTCTGTCTGCATTCCTGGATGGATGAGAGGGGGTCATTTATATTCACCTCCATGTACTCCTATTGATGGACCCTTTGGGGGGGGGGGGGCAGTATTCCTGGATGGGACGGAGGGTCCCTTAGTTCACCCCCTGCACTCCTTCATGGTAGGGGATCTCTAAATATTTCCCCTGTATGCCTGGAAGTGTGTGTATGTGTGTGGAGGGGTTTCCCTGATTCCATTTGGGGGGTCTCAGATTACTCCTTGCAATTCTGGATGGGGGTCTCTGATTACTCCTTCATTATGGGAGCCCCTAAATACTTCTAGATTCTCATTAGTAATTGAACTTTGTAGAGAGGGTTCAAAGTTACTCCATGTATATCCAATGAGGAGGCAAATTCCATTACTCCATTTTAGGGGTCTCTATTTAATGTGCCTTCTCATTTGTGGGGGTCTCTAATTCCTCCATTGTGGCACTTTGTTCTCCAGTGTAGACATCTCTTGTTACTCTGTGTTCTCCAGTACTTAAACCCCCTCTTTAATCTGTCCTCCAATACAGGATACCCACTGTAGTCTGTGCCTTCCAGTGTATATGTCTCCTGGTTTGGAAGGGATCTCTACATAGTAAACTGTGTTTACTTTGCTTCAGTTTGTGAATGAACAGGCAGCTGCTCAGCACAGAGCACTTCTCAATCATTTACTGTCAGGTGCAGCTGAGGCTGCAGAGAGAGGAACTGGGGAATCTGTCAAAAGTGAGACATCAGGGGTCTGTTTAGACCCCTGATATTTCACCAAACCCCACCTCAGGGCCCACTAACAGGCCAGGTTTGCAAGATAACTGAAATACATCACAGGTGATATCATTTGCAGCTCAGTGATTGCAGTATTCTAGTCTGCATCTCTCTAAGGTAATACATAAAACCTGGCCTGTTAGTGGGCCCTAAGGACAGGGTTGATGACCATTGCCCTAACAGGTCTCCTAAAAAAAAAATGTGTAGCACCCTCTCGTGGGTTAGGTAAATATTGCAGTTTTTTTTCCTAGTGCAGGTAAATTTCCAGGCTTGGCTGGTAGCCAAACAAAAAAAGCGCCACTGCCCCTACCCATAACTGCCAATCACAGTAAGCAGCTTTGGAGGGCGACATAAGGTATAAACAGGGCCAGGGATAAATCCAAGAGAAAAAAAAACAAGCTTACTTAACGACCAGCTTGCTGGTAGCCAAGTCTGGGGGTGTTTTGTGATCTGGGATGGGAGTGACTCAGAGTAAGTGCTTTGTGACTCACAGGTGGCATCACTAGGACCTCCTACTTCTTTCTAGAATCTTCTAGTGTTTTCTAGAAAGAGAGGCTGGAGAAAAGGTGGAGCCAACTAAATACCTGTTTTCAGAGCGCTGATAAGCGCTCACGTGACCCGCCGCCTCTCTCCTCCTGACTGATGTCAGCGGGGGATCCTCTGCCCCACCCGCTGCAGCTGTCAGACCAAGAGAGGAGAGAGGCAGCGGGTCATGTGAGCGCCGATTGACGCTCTGAAAACAGTTATATAGCTGCATTTTTTTTAAAAAACACAGGCACAGGAGCACTTCACATTAACAAACAGAGAGGATGGAGTGCATTCTGCATAGTGGAATAAAGAGGTTGTAAACCTCTCTGTGTCAGTTGTACCTATAGGTAAGCCTAGAAAAAGACTTATAGGTACTGTAAATATCTCCTAAATGTGCGCCGTTTATATTTACTGTATACTGCACCGATGATGTCATTGGCACATGCGCTATGAAGAGACAGCCACCCATTTCTTTAGGAGCATGTGCCATGACCGGCGGCTCTGGCAAGCATGCGCGGGAGTGACATCATTCGGCTCCGGCAAGTCACAGAGCTGGAGACCGCAGCCCCGGAAGGAAGGGGGGGGGAGATGGATGCGGCCTGCAGCGGGGACGGCATGGGCTTCATTTGCAGGTGTGTCACATAATATGCGATACATACTAGCACATTATGCCTTTACTTTACAGAAGAAAAGAAAGAAAGAAAAACCCATCAGGGTTTACTTGCTCTTTAACAACCACTTTACGTTCACTTATGAACAACTCTGAAATGATAATTAAATCTGCAGGCGACAAGGGAGGTGGCATAGTTATATAGGATAAGACGGACTATATATAGTGCAGCAGTTCTCAACCTGGGTGTCGATTACTGATTCGCCAGGGTCGCGAATGCTGGTCCAATCTGGAAAGCTGGCCGAGACAGACCCGAAGTTACTGTGTGTACGCCAGAGTCTGTCCGTCTAGGCCAGCGAGACGTCACTTCTGGGAGAGGTGAGACCGCGTGGAAGTGACATTCCGTCGCTGCCATCTTGGTACTCTCATCCGCAGTAAGGCTACAGTTAGAAGTTGGCAAGCGGACATCTTTTTACACCCACTGAAGTCTTGCAATTCACACATATTTTTACCAGGCTTATATAGTACTGTATATAAGCTCAGTTTACTGGTAAAAATGCAAGACTTCGGTGGGTGTAAAAAGATGCCCGCTTGCTGACTTCTAACTGTAGCCTTGCTGCGGATGAGTGTACCAAGATGGCAGCGACAAAACGTCACTTCCGGTTAACACATTAAACAGGTTGCTGATTCTGACGGAACACCTGACTGACGTATGGTAAGTCAGAGACACTAAGGCCCCTTTCACACTGGGGCGGTTTGCAGGCGTTATTGCGCTAAAAATAGCGCCTGCAAACTGACCTAAAACTGCCGCTACTGTTTCCCCAGTGTGAAAGCCAGAGGGCTTTCACACTGAAGTGGTGCGCTGGCAGGAGAGAAAAAAAAACTCCTGCAAACAGCATCTTTAGAGCGGTGAAGGAGCGGTGTATTCACCGCTCCTAAACCGCTCTTGCCCATTGAAATCAATAGGGCAGCGCAGCTATAACGCGGCTATACCGCCGCTGCAGCAGCACTATACAAGCGGTTTTAACCCTTTTTCGGCCAAAACCCGCACCGCTAGCGGCCGAATACCGCCGCTAAAACGACGGTAAAGCGGTGCTAAAAATAGCGCCGTTTTACCGCCGACGCCCCCACCGCCCCAGTGTGAAAGGAGCCTAATTAATAAAAGCATTTTTGTACATCAATTGCCGCCACGGTGCCATCAAACGCAGCCACTGTGCCCATCAGTTGCCTCCACTGTGCCATCAAACGCAGCCACTGTGCCACCAAACGCTGCCACCGTGCCATCAAACGCCACCACCGTGCCCATCAAATGCAGCCACTGTGCCATATCAAATGCTCCCACTGTGCCATCAAATGCTCCCGCTGTGCCATTAAATGCTGCCACTGTGCCATATCAAATGCTTCCACTGTGCCTCCCGCCCGCCGACTGCCCGGCATTTTATTAATTTGTAACTTATATGTTAATTTTAAATAAGTATTTACCACTTAATATTACAGATTGTTTTTGTGATTAATCACTACGCTAAGATGTTAAATTTGTACGAATGAAAATACATCCTGCATATCAGATAATTATATTTCGATTCATAACAGTCGCAAAATTACAGCAATGAAGGACCAACAAAAATAATTTTACTGTTAGGGGTCCCCACAACTTGGGAAATTTTATCAAGGGGTCACGGCACTAGGAAGGTTGAAAACCACTGATATAGTTGAAGCTTATCGACTCTTATCCGATCAATCTACCTACAAAAAACTGTGTAGGCACCCCCTAAGGCTCGATTCACATCTATGCATGTTGCTTTTGAGCATTTCTGCAGTGCTTTTTGCGGTGCTTCCCGCGTTTTTTAACATGTGTTTTTGAACATGCGTTTTTGCCGCGTTTTGCGGGTTTTTTTTTACAGTGTTTTTTTTAATACTGTATACAGTGTAAAAAAAAAGAAAGAAAAGAAAACGCAAAACGAGGCAAAAACGCGGCAAAAACACGGTACTTGCGTTTTGGATGCGGGTCCATTGAATTCTATTACATGCAAAACGCTGCATTTTGCATGAAAAAAAGTTCCCGACCCTTTCCAAAAACGCAGAGGCACAAAAATGCATTGATGTGAACATGTTCCATAGGAACCCATGTTAAAAAATTCTCATGCATTTCTGCAAAATGCATCAAAAAACGCGCTAGTGTGAATGGAGCCTTACAGAGTACACAAAAGAAGCAGAATCTCTCCTATAGCCAAAACAGGAAATGGGAGAATATCCCTTCAAAGTAAAGGACTCCCTGGTTGTCACCAGAACTGCTGTCTTCATTGGAAGATTTCCCCTCTATTCCTGTTCTGAGGACAACCCAAAATTTGGGATTTTCTTTTACTTTCACGTTTGGTGATAACGGTAAACAGGACAAACAAAGGGTGAATCTGGCTAACTGGGACATCAATGAAAAACAGACAGATGTTCTAATCCTTCTCCTCTCTTTCCAAAACTATAAAAAAAGTTTTGTCTTTCGTTATACTTTAAGTATAGGCGAGGATTTTGTACAATTGTGCAAGACTGAATGTAAGACTTTAGTTCAGCTTTAAGAGATTTGTGTAATTAAGGAAAATAGTAACTAGATTCCCCTTCTGTTTTAACTGGGTTAAAAGATTGTGTCTGTGTAAGGCAGCCCATAGATGAGTCAGTTTTTCCATTCAACCATGGGTTCAATGGGGAGAAAAAAAACTGACTTCATTCCTCCTTCCACACACTCGAGCAGTTCACTCTGTTCTGAGCTATTGTATTCTGATGACAGGGAGACTTCTCCACCATCATAGTACACTGATCAGTGTTGTAGACTATAACCTGCAGAGCTGATCGAGCGGGGACAATCTGCCAGGGCGGATGTACAGAAGCCGATTGGTAGATAGACCAAAGTGTCCATACCAGTGGCGGCCCGTCCATAGGGGGCGCCTGGGCGCCGCCCCCCCCCCCCCCACCCTCCAGGCAGCAAAAAAGAAAAAAAAATTTTTTTAATACTGGCCCTTTAAAAAAAAAAAAGGAAAAAAAAGGTCCTTAAGTGCACTGTGTTCGGACGCCGGATACAGTGCGACGCCGGACACAGTGCACTTATAGGAAGCGCCACGTCTATGCAATCACGAGATTGCAGACGTGGCACTGCATTTGCGGGCGTTTAGCCCGCCTTGTGGCGTTTTCTGATGCGCCGAGTAGCTTCCGCTCGGCCATAGCAATACATACTACAGGCGCCGGGCGGAAGCTACTTCAGATTTGATTGACATCTGCCCTGAGTCAGATGTCACTTCCTGGTTCTCTCTCTCATTGCGCCCGAGAGAGGAAGCAGGAAGAATGCTGGTGCCAGTGTGAGGAGGAGGACACCGCAGGAGACCCAAGGTAAGTACCGCTGTGTGGAGAATGGGGGGACACCCGCTGTTGGGGGGCTCTGATGGGGACAACTGCTGCGGGGGGGCTCTGATGGGGGACACCTGCTGTGGGGGGGCTCTGATGGGGACACCTGCTGTGGGGGGACTCTGATGGGGACACCTGCTGTGGGGGGCTCTGATGGGGACAACTGCTGTGGGGGGGCTCTGATGGGGGACACCTGCTGTGGGGGGGCTCTGATGGGGACACCTGCTGTGGGGGGGCTCTGATCGGGGACACCTGCTGTGGGGGGCTCTGATGGGGACAACTGCTGCGGGGGGGCTCTGATGGGGGACACCTGCTGTGGGGGGGCTCTGATGGGGACACCTGCTGTGGGGGGACTCTGATGGGGACACCTGCTGTGGGGGGCTCTGATGGGGACAACTGCTGTGGGGGGGCTCTGATGGGGGACACCTGCTGTGGGGGGGCTCTGATGGGGACACCTGCTGTGGGGGGGCTCTGATCGGGGACACCTGCTGTGGGGGGCTCTGATGGGGACACCTGCTCACCTGCTGTGGGGGGGCTCTGATGGGGACACCTGCTCACCTGCTGTGGGGGGGCTCTGATGGGGACACCTGCTGTGGGGGGGCTCTGATGGGGACACCTGCTGTGGGGGGGCTCTGATGGGGACACCTGCTGTGGGGGGGCTCTGATGGGGACACCTGCTGTGGGGGGTTCTGATGGGGACACCTGCTGTGGGGGGTTCTGATGGGGACACCTGCTGTGGGGGGACTCTGATGGGGGACACCTGCTGTGGGGGGGCTCTGATGGGGGACACCTGCTGTGGGGGGGCTCTGATGGGGGACACCTGCTGTGGGGGGGCTCTGATGGGGGACACCTGCTGTGGGGGGGCTCTGATGGGGACACCTGCTGTGGGGGGGGCTCTGATGGGGGACACCTGCTGTGGGGGGCTCTGATGGGGACACCTGCTGTGGGGGCTCTGATGGGGACACCTGCTGTGGGGGGGCTCTGATGGGGTACACCTGCTGTTGGGGGGCTCTGATGGGGACAACTGCTGTGGGGGGGCTCTGATGGAGACAACTGCTGTGGGGGGGCTCTGATGGGGGACACCTGCTGTGGGGGGCTTTAATAGGGGACACCTGCTGCGGGGGGGCTCTGATGGGGACACCTGCTCACCTGCTGTGGGGGGGCTCTGATGGGGACACCTGCTCACTTGCTGTGGGGGGGCTCTGATGGGGACACCTGCTCACCTGCTGTGGGGGGGCTCTGATGGGGACACCTGCTCACCTGCTGTGGGGGGGCTCTGATGGGGACACCTGCTCACCTGCTGTGGGGGGGCTCTGATGGGGACACCTGCTGTGGGGGGGCTCTGATGGGGACACCTGCTGTGGGGGGTTCTGATGGGGACACCTGCTGTGGGGGGTTCTGATGGGGACACCTGCTGTGGGGGGACTCTGATGGGGGACACCTGCTGTGGGGGGTTCTGATGGGGACACCTGCTGTGGGGGGTTCTGATGGGGACACCTGCTGTGGGGGGACTCTGATGGGGACACCTGCTGTTGGGGGTTCTGATGGGGGACTCTGATGGGGGACACCTGCTGTGGGGGGACTCTGATGGGGACACCTGCTGTGGGGGGACTCTGATGGGGACACCTGCTGTGGGGGGCTCTAAAGGGGACACCTGCTGTGGGGGGCTTTAAAGGGAACACCTGCTGTGGGGGGCTCTAAAGGGGACACCTGCTGTTGGGGGGCTCTGATGGGGACACCTGCTGTGGGGGGCTCTGATGGGGACACCTGCTGTGGGGGGCTCTAATGGGGGACACCTGCTGTGGGGGGGCTCTGATGGGGGACACCTGCTGTGGGGTGGCTCTGATGGGGACACCTGCTGTGGGGGGTTCTGATGGGGACACCTGCTGTGGGGGGTTCTGATGGGGACACCTGCTGTGGGGGGACTCTGATGGGGGACACCTGCTGTGGGGGGGCTCTGATGGGGGACACCTGCTGTGGGGGGGCTCTGATGGGGGACACCTGCTGTGGGGGGGCTCTGATGGGGGACACCTGCTGTGGGGGGGCTCTGATGGGGACACCTGCTGTGGGGGGGGCTCTGATGGGGGACACCTGCTGTGGGGGGCTCTGATGGGGACACCTGCTGTGGGGGCTCTGATGGGGACACCTGCTGTGGGGGGGCTCTGATGGGGTACACCTGCTGTTGGGGGGCTCTGATGGGGACAACTGCTGTGGGGGGGCTCTGATGGAGACAACTGCTGTGGGGGGCTCTGATGGGGACACCTGCTGTGGGGGGCTCTAATGGGGGACACCTGCTGTGGGGGGGCTCTGATGGGGGACACCTGCTGTGGGGGGGCTCTGATGGGGGACACCTGCTGTGGGGTGGCTCTGATGGGGACACCTGCTGTGGGGGGGGCTCTGATGGGGGACACCTGCTGTGGGGGGGGGCTCTGATGGGGACACCTGCTCACCTGCTGTAGGGGGGCTCTGATGGGGGACACCTGCTGTGGGGGGGCTCTGATGGGGACACCTGCTGTGGGGGGGCTCTGATGGGGGACACCTGCTGTGGGGGGGGCTCTGATGGGGACACCTGCTCACCTGCTGTGGGGGGGCTCTGATGGGGGACACCTGCTGTGGGGGGGCTCTGATGGGGGACACCTGCTGTGGGGGGGCTCTGATGGGGGACACCTGCTGTGGGGGAACTCTGATGGGGACACCTGCTGTGGGGGGCTTTGATGGGGGACACCTGCTGTGGGGGGACTCTGATGGGGGACACCTGCTGTGGGGGGCTTTGATAGGGGACACCTGCTGTGGGGGGCTCTGATGGGGGACACCTGCTGTGAGGGGACTCTGATGGAGACACCCTGCTGTGGGGGGCTCTGATGGGGGACACCTGCTGTGGGGGGGCTCTGATGGGGGACACCTGCTGTGGGGGAACTCTGATGGGGACACCTGCTGTGGGGGGCTTTGATGGGGGACACCTGCTGTGGGGGGACTCTGATGGGGGACACCTGCTGTGGGGGGCTTTGATAGGGGACACCTGCTGTGGGGGGCTCTGATGGGGGACACCTGCTGTGAGGGGACTCTGATGGAGACACCCTGCTGTGGGGGGCTCTGATGGGGGACACCTGCTGTTGGGGGCTCTGATGGGGGACACCTGCTGTGGGGGGGCTCTGATGGGGACACCTGCTGTGGGGGGGCTCTGATGGGGACACCTGCTGTGGGGGGCTCTGATGGGCGACTCCTGTTTTGGGGGGACTCTGATGGGGACACCTGCTTTGGGGGGACTCTGATTGAGACACCTGCTGTGGGGGACACCTGCTGTGGGGGGCTCTGATGGGGGACACCTGCTGTGAGTGGACTCTGATGGGGGACACCTGCTGTGGGGGGCTCTGATGGGGGACACCTGCTGTGGGGGGCTCTGATGGGGGACACCTGCTGTGGGGGGCTTTCATGGGGGACACCTGCTGTGGGGGGCTTTGATGGGGGACACCTGCTGTGGGGGGCTTTCATGGGGGACACCTGCTGTGGGGGGCTTTGATAGGGGACACCTGCTGTGGGGGGCTTTGATAGGGGACACCTGCTGTGGGGGGCTCTGGTGGGGGGCTCTGATGGGGGACTCTGATGGGGGACACCTGCTGTGGGGGGACTTTGATGGGGACACCTGCTGTGGGGGGACTCTGATGGGGACACCTGCTGTGGGGGGATTCTGATGGGGACACCTGCTGTGGGGGGACTCTGATGGGGACACCTGCTGTGGGGGGACTCTGATGGAGACACCTGCTGTGGGGGGACTCTGATGGAGACACCTGCTATGGGGGGACTCTGATGGGGACACCTGCTGTGGGGGGATCTGATGGGGACACCTGCTGTGGGGGGACTCTGATGGGGACACCTGCTGTGGGGGGACTCTGATGGGGACACCTGCTATGGGGGGACTCTGATGGGGACACCTGCTGTGGGGGGACTCTGATGGGGACACCTGCTGTGGGGGGACTCTGATGGGGACACCTGCTGTGGGGGGACTCTGATGGAGACACCTGCTGTGGGGGGACTCTGATGGAGACACCTGCTGTGGGGGGACTCTGATGGAGACACCTGCTGTGGGGGGACTCTGATGGAGACACCCTGCTGTGGGGGACACCTGCTGTGGGGGGCTCTGATGGGGACACATGCTGTGGGGGGACACTGATGGCAACTCTGATGTAAGGGGACAGAGGCTGCATTTTGGGGGGGACAGAGGCTGCATTTGGGGGGGGGGGACAGAGGCTGCATTTGGATTTGGGGGGGAGACAGAGGCTGCATTTTATGTGACAGAGGCTGCATTTGATGTGACACAGGCTGCATGTAAGAAGGGACTGCTGGGGACACCTGATGGCATCTGGTTGTAGGCGACGTGGCTAGTGACACGCTCAAGGATCCCACTGATTCTGCATTATGGTGAGTTGAACGATTTAATTTTATATTACAATGTAATAATAGTAATAATGCGCTTCAATCATCCTGACACCATAACAACCATGGTACCGGGATGATTGAAGCGCTAACACCAGGTGTTTGGAGTATCTTTATCTGCTGATTGTTAAACTTTGTAGAATACACATTTCTTTTGTTGTGTAGGATCTAGGCCTGCTGTCCCTCTCTCCCTCTCCCTCCATCCCTCGTTCATCTCAGATGCTAACCACACCACCTTAGAGCCACGCCCACTATTTCACTGAAACCACGCCCATTTTCACCAAGTGGGAGGGGTCAAAAAGGAAGGGCGGGGTCTGGCGCCCCCCCATCCTAAAACTTCACCAGCCGCCACTGGTCCATCGAAAATCAGCCGGTCCCCGCCAAAGCAGACAAATTTTGATCTATGTTTGGCTGACTTAAGTAACTCCCTTAGAGCCCATTCACACAGGGACGACTTGTCAGGCGACCTAGTCGCCTGACAAGTCGCCTCCCGTTCTGTACAATGGAACCGTTCTAATCGGAGCGACGCATGTCACTCCGACTTAGAAAAAGGTTCCTGTACGACTTTGGGGACGACTTGGGGCGACTTGCATAGACTTCTATACAGAAGTCGTTTTGCAAGTCGCCGCGGAAGTCGTTTGCAGGTCGCCTCGCTGAGGCGACCTGCAAGTCGTGTTGCCCCTGTGTGAATGGGCTCTAAGTAACAGGCAAACTGCTAAATACACAACTAATTTACATAGAAGTTAGCTGCTTTATCTACTAATAGAGCAATTTACACTACAAATTAAATTACACTAGCAATTTAATTTAGCTAGTGTTTGTAACACAGTAACATAGTTACAAAGTAGGCGAGGTAAAAAAAGACAAGTCCATCAAGTCCAACCTATGTGTGTGATTATATGTCAGTATTACATTGTATATCCCTGTATGTTGTGGTCAATCGGGTGCTTATCTAATAGTTGAAACTATCAATGCTCCCCGCTGAGACCACCGCCTGTGGAAGGGAATTCCACATCCATACCGCTCTTATGCCCCGTACACACGATAGGATTTTCTGATGGAAAATTTTCGATGGGAGCTTGTTGTTGGAAATTCCGACCGTGTGTAGGCTCCATCAGACATTTTCCATCGGAATTTCCAACACACAAAATTTGAGATCTGGATCTCAAATTTTCCGACAACAAAATCCGTTGTCGTAAATTCCGATCGTGCGTACACAATTCCGACACACAAAGTTCCACGCATGCTCGGAATCAAGCAGAAGAGTCGCACTGGCTATTGAACTTCATTTTTCTCGGCTCGTCGTACGTGTTGTACGTCACCGCGTTCTTGACGTTCTGAATTTCCGACAAGATTTGTGTGACCGTGTGTATGCAAGACAAGTTTAAGCCAACATCCATTGGAAAAAAAACATGGATTTTGTTGTCGGAAAATCCTATCGTGTGTACAGGGCATTACAGTAAAGAACCCTCTACGCAGTTTAAGGTTAAACCTCTTTTCTTCTAATTTTAGTAAATGGTCACGTGTCTTATAAAATTCCCTTACGCACAAAAGTTTTATCCCTATTGCGGGGTCACCAGTACGGTATTTGTACATTGAAATCATATCCCCTCTCAAGCGTCTCTTCTCCAGAGAGAACAAGTTCTGTGCTTGTAACCTTTCCTCATAACTAATATCCTCCAGACCCTTTATTAGTTTTGTTGCCCTTCTCTGTGATTCACACACCCCTGCCACATTGCACAGGCCGTGCAGGTGACACCACAGATTCATATTTCAGCTTTGTGTGTCACTTGCCTGCCCATTGGACCATAATGGTTCAATGTAGGATGAGCTGGCGGGTGGCATAGGAGGCTGGAATGCTCTTGGCTTCAGAGACATGGTTAGTTCCCTAAAGTGGCCCTCATACCAGGTTACACTTTGTAGCCTGAACGCAGCATTAGAATGTTTGAAAGAAGCACTTATTTATGTTCCTGTTATCCTGGAAGTTTGTTTTCCCTCTTGTCAATAAAGGACTCCAAAGTTCTCTTCATCCTGCGGAATATCCGGGAGTGTTAGTGGCTATCTTAGCCTGACAGTAGCAGATGCTCCAAACCCCTCCACTGCTCCACACTGCCCTTTAAAAGTTAGAGCTCTGTATAGCTGTCTGGTTAGGAACTTAAGATACTATCACCTGTAGCTCCTGTTAAAGGCGAATTCCACCTTCCTGACTATGCATAACAGTAATTCCACGCTTAGGAATATAGGAAAAAAGGACTGCTGCCCCCCCTAAAAATGAAAATCACTGAGGTGAGATCCAAAACGTAAAGAGTTATTCTAAGCAGGGGAATTGGCGCTGTTCAACTGTATGTGTATAGGTGATGGTTCTTACAAAATTAAAAAGTATTTTATAAACAAGTGTGTCACAAATATTTATATCAAGAAAATGTTATTGTGCATGTAAAAACGCTGAAATTACGCGAATGTGAATGGGCCACCTATTGAGTGTAATAGGAAAAAAGTGCAGAGTGCTCCTAAAATATATGCAAAAATCCCATATTCAATAAATTAAATATGTGTAGAGAGTAATACCTATATCTTAAAAATGGCAGAGAAACAGAATCCAATATGTAAACAATAATGATGGTCAACATAAACAGTTATTTTGGGGAGAAAAAATGTGGAAAAATAAAAATAAAACGTGGAAACTGACAAATAAGAATAAATATAAAAATATATAATAAATGTAAAAAACTGTAAGAAAACCCCAGCCTGTGTGCATAAAAAAAATCACAATTAAGGCAATCAAAACAAGACAATTCATATGTGCATAAAAATCCACACCAGAAAATTTTTTTTGATTATTAATGTGTAAAAAATTGAAAATGTCCGCAAAAAAGTCCTAAAAAGTGTGTCCTGCTGGTGGAGGGGAAGCGCAGTCACAGCCTTCAACAGTTAATGTCCCGTCCTTCCCTACACCCCCACTTGTGTTTGCACTCACCGGACTGCCTAACCCCTGCAGGGGTAAAAGGTATATGCAGACAATCCTGCGATGGCGATGGCAACCATAATACCATAGGTATTACTCTCTACACATATTTATTTTATTGAATATGGGATTTTTGCATATATTTTAGGAGCACTCTGCACTTTTTTCCTATTACACTCAATAGGTGGCCCATTCACATTCGCGTAATTTCAGCGTTTTTACATGCACAATAATATTTTCTTGATATAAATATTTGTGACACACTTGTTTATAAAATACTTTTTAATTTTGTAAGAACCATCACCTATACACATACAGTTGGACAGCGCCAATTCCCCTGCTTAGAATAACACCTTCCTGACTATGCCAATGTTAAACCGATATTTGGAGTATAACATGACTAATAGATTTGTCAATCTGGTTCTAAAACCTGCCCTAAAATAAAGGCACCGACTGCACGACATGTGTTTTAAATACGGCCACAGCAACCAATTTATTAACACTGAATAAATAACATAACAATGAAAATGCCATTCAACAATGTAATTCTAACAATGTAAACAAGGGGTCCACCTCGGCGCTCCTTACTCCACCTCTTCAGCCAGTGCCCCTATAGAAAACTGCTTTTTATGGGGGCACTCATGTGGGCTCGCTCCCCAGCCACCCTGTCTGCATCTATTGACAGGGAGGCTCGGCCCCACCCCGCCCCATGCTCCCCCATCACAGAATTTGATTGACAGCAGCAGGAGCCAATGGATGCCACTGCTATCAATCTACCCAGTGAGATGGGAGAGAGCTGCTGCTCTTGTGCACATTGCTGGATCGAAAATGGGCTCAGGTAAGTATAAGGGGGCTGGGGGGATCCTCTCCACAAAAGGTTTTTTTACCTTAATGCATAGAATGCATTAAGGTAAAAAAAAACTTCAGCTTTTATAAACAATTTTAAAGTCTTGTTAAAGGGAGACGTCAGGCAAAAACACAAACAAACTTTTCTACTGTGGTCTACATTGCCCTATATCAGTGCCTACAAACTGTCTTTATTCATTACCGTTAACCAGTGTGCAATATACAATATAAATGATAACATCAAGAATTGTGTGTGTGGTCTGTCCCGTATTGAAATAAAATGTATTCCTTTTTCTCCACAAATAGAGGTTTCTTTTGGTGGTATTGGATCACCTCTGTGGTTTTTACTTTTTGCACTATAAACAAAAAAAGATCGACAATTTTGAAAAAAAAAAACAATATTTTTTACTTTTTGCTATAAAACATATCCAATAAATAAATTTAAGAGATCAAATGTCTTCATAAATTTAGGCCAATGTGTATTCTGCTACATATTTTTGGTAAAAAAAAAATCCCAATAAGTGTATATTAATTGTTTTGCGCAAAAGTTAAAGCGTCTACAAACTATAGGATATTTTTATTTTTGTTTATTTATTTTCTACTAGTAATGGCGGCGATCAGCAACTTATTGTGGGACAATATTGTGGCACACAATTTGGACACTTTCTAACACTTTTTGGGGACCAGTGACATTATTACAGTGATCAGTGCTAAACAAAATATGCACTGTCACTGTACAAATGACACTGGCTAGGAAGGTGTTAACTTCAGGGCTAATAAAAAGGTTAAATGTGTGCCCAGCCAGTGTTTGTGCACTGTGGGACTAGAGGAAGGCATGGATCCATGTCCATGCTTTGCAGGAACACCGGATCCATGCTTTCCCTACTGACAGAACAGTGATCTGCCTTGTTTACATAGGTAGACCGCCGTTCTGCAACGAATGATCGGTGGGTATCACGTCTGCGGTACCCGCAACTGGGCTCCCCTGTGTAATCACAGCAGGAGCGAGCCAGCGATGCTGCTTATGCTCACGCCCTACCCTGAAGGGCCGGATCAGGTATATATACATGGTCCAGCGCACGGGTAACGCCCTGTAGTAAAACTGCAATGGGGCGGACCTGAAGTGGTTAATAACAGATCTGTGGAGTTTAAGGCCTCCTGAACATGGCTGGTTAACTGTATTCCGTGGATTCCATTGGCAGATTCTTGCCAGTACAATGACCTGATAATGCGAATAGCAGCGGCTGGTCAGCCTCTAAACTAATGACAGGCTGACAGTGGTCACCACTATTCGCATATAGCCGCACACCGCTTGTTTACCTGCGGATGTCCAAGCTTTGATGCAGTCAGCTTTGGCCAACTCCGACATCCACAGGTAAACGATCAGTGTGCGGCTACATGTGGAAAGCGGCATGGTAATTCACAGACTTGCTCTGTGATTGGAGAAGAGCTGGTCATGTGTGTTTAACAAGTGAAATAACCAGGACTCCCGTTTTTTTCCTCATAACTCCATTTTAATAAATGGTCAAGAATATTTATCAGAATAATATACATTCTCTGTAGAACAGGATACATAAGTTTGGTGGTTTCTAACAATCTAACTTCTCTGTAGAACAGAAATAGAAATAGGTCTTTGTTCAAATCCAAATAGCTTTACACATACTGCATGCATACCCATCATATGCATCAATCCTCTGCACACTGCTATACATTTTTCTATATTTCTTGAGAAAATTAAAATTGAGTACTGTCCGTGATACTTTTTTTATTTTTATTTTTTTAATACGGCTACAACAAATCATATATATTTCTTGCAAACTGTGCATGCAAACAGGGATTTTTGGTTCACATGCATTGCAATACATGTTTAAGCTGGCGAACTGCGTCAAAGTAATCCCTCTCTGGCCAGTCCACACAACACACACACACAACACACACACACACAACACACCACACCACACAACACACCACACAACACACCACACACCTATATATTTGTACAGGGTACAATATGTTTTGTCAGCTTCCATGAAAATTCTCTGCAGAACAGTGTAACAGGCTTGGTGGTTTCCATCAAACGTCTTGACTTGAATGCTCCTATGAGCTAAGGAATGAAAGCATCTTCTGGAACGTCCTGGTGGGCCTGCAAAATATAAAAAGAAAGTGTGTAAGTTATCTTTGTTACCGTGCATGCTGGCATATGTTTTTAAGTTGCACTGTAATGCATTTTTTGCAGGTGTTCTAGTGCATTTTATTATCCCTTTCTCTTGTTTGTAATGTATACTATTACTATGTCCTATTTTTTTTTTTTTAGTGCAAACCAACGGATGGGCATTAGTGTGATCTCAAACAATAGGAAATATGCTATTTTCCTTGTGCTTGCATTTAAACTGGGTTGGGCAATACTGCTTGTGTGAACAGACCCTTAGCCTAGGTTCACACTTATGCGGTGCAATTTACCTGAGGTTTTTAGTGTGATTGCAAGGATAATGTCCAATATGACTTCATTCGGATTCAGGTACGATTTGGATACAGTTACAATTCTCTCTTTATCTCTCTTTCTCTGAAAATCACCTCAGAAATACACTATAGCCTGCTAGAGATCACACTGGAATCGCTTAGTCTTTGAACACCTATGCGTTTTCCATGCAGTTTCCATTACACTCTATGGAGATGAAAATCGCACCCCCCCCCCCCCCCCCCACACACACACACAGGACCCTTTTTAAAAATGTATTGCATATGGAGTGCCTATACATGAACGGCCACCATATAAAGTCATGTTATTTCAATTGTCATGCAATTCTCTGCATTCTGGAATGCATATGAAATCGCATCAGTGTGAACCAGGGCTTATTGGGTGATAAAGTATTGTGGAAAAATCAAATCTAGTTCTAGTTGAATGATCTTACCTTCATATATGCAAAGTCACGTCTTGCCTGATTGTAGTTCCACTGGGCATCCTTCAAGATTCTGAGAGATAAAGAAGTAAAACATATAAACATAATGAACAGATAACTAAAACTGGCAATAGACTTTATAGGATGTTCAGAACAGGCAGCACCATCAATTTACAACTGATGTGATTCTGAACCCCATAGAAAAGAGACAATAGAAAGAGAAGTAATAATGGAAACGTACTTTCTGGCCCAATCCTCTGTAAGTCCAGATCCAATTGAGAACTTTTTAATAAAGTCGGCAGCTGCTTTTGGGCCGTCCAAGTCATAATTACCGTTGGTGCTGTAAAAGTCCTCCCGGAATCTGATTTTCTATCTGCAAAACATCAAAGTGAAATATGATTAAAAAACTGGAAAATAAGCTATTGTGGAAAGAAGTAAATTTAGGGGCCTATTTATACCAGAGGGCAGATGTCGCCATCTGCTCTCCATTATACTCCATAGGGCTATGTACTCTGTGGTCCACATTTTACAGCTAACTTACAATGTGGGGGTCACAGTATGCACTCTGTGGTAGTTTGCAGAGCTGCTCTGTGATTGAAGGAGAGCTGGTCATGTGTGTTTGATTGTTCAAATAACCAAGCTGTCCTCCAGTTTTTATCACAACCCCATGGCTTTATAAATACCCCCCTTAGTTATATACTGATAGACTTACCTTCATCTTTTTTAAAGATGGCTTCTGCGTCCTGCCAACTCCACTTCATGTCAGAAAGGCACCTGAAAAGGAAAGTGTCGGTGAGATTAGTAATAGACAATAGAATGACATATATATATAAGGTTTATACACAAAACTCAACATTGAATTTCCAAGCAGCATGTATATATGTAGTTTTGTACCACCAGGAAAAAGTAGGCCGTTAGAAAAGGAAAAACTGTTGTCAAAGGGCTTGTGTAGACGGATTTTGGGCTTGTGCCTATGACATCAGTTTGATATTAGTGTAGCGCTGGTAGATTTGCGATCTACCATCTGACAGGTAAATTTAGTAAATTGCTCGTTAGGGGAAGTTAGATTTGCCTCTGTTCCAGCTTGGCTGACGTTGCATGTGTTTCCATACTGGGCCAGTGGGTGTCATTGTTACTATCTGTTAGTGTTGGAAAGGCAACGTGTCAAAGCGTATGGATGCTCTTCTGTCCCGGAGACAACTCGCTGGAGGTGGTCCTCCGAGTGGGATTCTGGGAGAGGGTATTTATGGGACAGACGCCATGTTTTAGGGTTGTTTTACAGCCACCTGCTGGCCCTCCTGGGCGACAGGTATGCGTTAGAGTGCTACCTCATGGTCCTCCGTTCCAGAGGCCCGCGTCGCTGCGGCGCATGGGTGGGTCCAGAAGCTTGTCTGGGGCCTACCACAGCAGCCGGGGAATGGTCCTGAGCTGTCTATCCAGAGTGAAGAAGCTGGACAACCGAGGAGATCCCAGGGGAGTTCCCGTCATGGAAGGATCATGCAGAGTGCTGGTCTGGAGAGGGGCCTGGTGACTCGGTTGGAGGACGTATCCTAAAGTAACTTTACAGCATAGTGTTGCCGGGTTTGGCTTAAAGGTTCAAGCACTGTGACTGACATTTACCGCAAAACCAATACATCCTGTGGCAGAGGATCGTACGGGTTCATCCCAAGCAAGTCTGTGGCAGAGACTTTTGTTTGTGCTACGTACTGGCTGCTAGGCAAGTGAGAGAGGCCTATCCAGGCGAGCAAAGAGTGTGTCCCACAAGGGGAGCGCATTCTACTGTAATATTCAACTCTAAAGGACATTTGTCAAGAATCCTACAGAAAGGTATTTGAGCTTTCCCTGCAGTTTCCCTTCTGCCTTTTTCCTGCTACTTCCTTCGTTAATTGTTCAATAAAGCATTGAAAACGCACTCAAGTGTTGGTGCTTGTATCGTCCTGAGGTAAACTCAATGGAACCCTAGACCCGTTGCCGGTGAAACAGAGGGAAGGAGAGCGAAGGTAACAAGCCCGCTTAAACCAGCAGCTCCGCAGAGAGTTATTGCTACATTAGTTTAAGAGATTTCTGACCTGCATTTGATCTGCTTCATACGGCTTTTAAATTCCTATAGACTTGTTTGTGAATGCAAAACCCACCTGACATGAACAAAAGTCCTTTAACAAAAAAAGCAAACTTGGAGATGACTAGAGTAATTCTGAGGCATAATAATAATAAAATTGAATAAGTATCCCCATCCATCCTACTACTCCTAGTGTATTCTTACAGCCACTGGGGTGGCCTTTAGAATACCCAAACAGCAGCCTCATCTAGTTCTTGTTGGTCCAAACATTTTCAATCAAAGATTGTCAGGCAGCAGGGTGGAGACAGGGCCACACATGGAGCAAATTTCAGCTGGCTCCTGATGAAAATCTCCTAGTGTATGGCCAGCTTTAATTACATAAAAAACAATAGAATAGAAATGGAAACCCAGACTTTTTCCGCCCACTGAGGGCGCATGTTGGTCATACTGGCAAATTCAAAGACCATCATGTTTTTGTTTGATGGGAAGATGGTCTGTCCCTCATGTCGGTAAAAACATTGTGGAGGAGTTTGGCCTTCTAAATTCAGGAAGTTGAAATCGTTCAAAGACTGTAGCCAGTCCCAGTTGTTTTCCCGAAGACACCTGTAAAGAAATATGGAGGTTAGGACAGGTTGCAGAAGACATAATAGAGCATTTTTTTGTTTTGATGAAAGTAAAAAATAAATAACATATGGACCCATTTAAATAAGTAAAATGGGGTAAACCATTTGCTAGGTTTCCACATGTTCATATTGCTAAAGCTAAATGGGACTGACAATCTCATATGAGAATTTGTCAGACCTAGATGTTAAAGAATGTAAAACAAAACGTGTGTAAAAACCATTCCCCGGAAACAGGGAGTCCCAATGGATTTAACAGAAACTTACTTGTCGGTGTATTCTTCAAACATTCCAGTGACTTCAATGAACTTGTCACGGAGCTCATCATGGATAGACTCCAATTTTCTCCTTTTGAGGAAGAAATGGCGTGGGATTTTATCTTCAGCCTTCATCTTCTGGAAGGTGTTCATGGCTTGATTGTAGTCACCATTGTTTTGTCTGAGACACCTGGAGAAGAAAATATTGGTAAGAAAAGGTACAGAGAATATAACAATAGGACGTAAAGAAGAAAGTCATTTATATCATTTTAAAAACCCAACACGTTCATTATATTTGTAATAGAATGTGTAATTACTCCCATTTGACGGGTCCCCTTTCATTGTCAGAAGCCCAGTTAAATCCACAAAGAATTTACATTTTCATTTCATGAAAGGTTACATCTAAACCACAAAAGACCAAAAGAGAAATGCAGTTCTGGGTGGATTCAGCTCTAAAGAAATGTCCATCCTACAACAGAGATTATAGTGATGGACTTTGCCTAAAGTGATCAGAACAAATTCTTTAGCCAGGCTACATCTTCTCAATTCTGCTCTAGTAAGGTAAGTAAAAGACACAGGACAGAATATGTGTAGGACAAACTGGAAAATGGTGGTTATGTTGATGTGGATGACAGAGGGAATCCAGAAAACAAATCCGGACACTGCAGGCTAAGAGTAGACTATAGGACACCTCTGAACTTTGGAGACATTGTACATTTTTAGGGTGAACATTAATGAAAACATTGTCTTCATATTATGTTTCCTGCATAATGCAGGCTGGCTTCAGAAACATAATTAAATAAATATACAGTGGGGACGGAAAGTATTTAGACCCCCTTCAATTTTTCACTGTTTGTTATATTGCAGCCATTTGCAAAAATCATTTAAAGCGGGATTCCGGCCAGGATAATTTTTTTTTTAAAAGTCAGCAGCTACAAACACTGTAGCTGCTGACTTTAAATAAGTAGACTTACCTGTCCTGGGTGCCCGCGATGTCGGCCGCCCGAGGCCGACCCGTCCCTCCGCTCTCGGGTCCCGGCACCGCCATCCTAAGTAAGGGAAACAGGCAGTGGAGCCTTGCGGCTTCACTGCCAGTTTCCTACTGCGCACACACGAGCGGCGAGGCACTATGTGAATGGGACGCGATGTGTTGTGGGACACACACAGTTCCCATAACACACCGCGCCCCATTCCCTAGAAGACAACGCGGGGAGCAGAAGACTGAAGATCACCGCGGTGTAGGAAGAGGCAGATTAGGAAGACTGCCTAGCAACAGTCATTTCACGTAAGTTAAGTTTCCTCCATTTTTTTAGGTATTTTTTTATGCAATTTTTTTTTAAGGGTGGACCTCCACTTTAAGTTAATTTTTCCCCCATTAATGTACACACAGCACCCCATATTGACAGAAAAACACAGAATTGTTGACATTTTTGCAGATTTATTAAAAAAGAAAAACTGAAATATCACATGGTCGTAAGTATTCAGACCCTTTGCTCAGTATTTAGTAGAAGCACCCTTTTGATCTAATACAGCCATGAGTCTTTTTGGGAAAGATGCAACAAGTTTTTCACACCTGGATTTGGGGATCCTCTGCCATTCTTCCTTGCAGATCCTCTCCAGTTCTGTCAGGTTGGATGGTAAACTTTGGTGGACAGACATTTTTAGGTCTCTCCAGAGATGCTCAATTGGGTTTAAGTCAGGGCTCTGGCTGGGCCATTCAAGAACAGTCACGGAGTTGTTGTGAAGCCACTCCTTTGTTATTTTAGCTGTGTGCTTAGGGTCATTTTCTTGTTGGAAGGTAAACCTTCGGCCCAATCTGAGGTCCTGAGCACTCTGGAGAAGGTTTTCATCCAGGATATCCCTGTACTTGGCCGCATTCATCTTTCCCTCGATTGCAACCAGTCATCCTGTCCCTGCAGCTGAAAAACACCCCCACAGCATGATGCTGCCACCACCATGCTTCACTGTTGGGACTGTATTGGACAGGTGATGAGCAGTGTCTGGGTTTTCTCCACACATACCGCTTAGAATTAAGGCCAAAAAGTTCTATCTTGGTCTCATCAGACCAGAGAATCTTATTTCTCACCATCTTGGAGTCCTTCAGGTGTTTTTTTTAGCAAACTCCATGCAGGCTTTCATGTGTCTTGCACTGAGGAGAGGCTTCCGTCGGGCCACTCTGCTATAAAGCCCCGACTGATGGAGGGCTGCAGTAATGGTTGACTTTCTACAACTTTCTCCCATCTCCCGACTGCATCTTTGGAGCTTAGCCACAGTGATCTTTGGGTTCTTCTTTACCTCTCTCACCAAGGCTCTTCCCCCCGATAGCTCAGTTTGACCGGACGGCCAGCTCTAGGAAGGGTTCTGGTCATCCCAAACGTCTTCCATTTAAGGATTATGGAGGCCACTGTGCTCTTAGGAACCTTAAGTGCAGCATAAATTTTTTTTGGCCAGATCTGTGCTTTGCCACAATTCTGTCTCTGAGCTCTTCAGGCAGTTCCTTTGACCTCATGATTCTCATTTGCTCTGACATGCACTGCGAGCTGTAAGGTTTTATATAGACAGGTGTGTGGCTTTCCTAATCAAGTCCAATCAGTATAATCAAACACAGCTGGACTAAATGAAGGTGTAGAACCATCTCAAGGATGATCAGAAGAAATGGACAGCGCCTGAGTTAAATATATGAGTGTCACAGCAAAGGGTCTGAATACTTAGGACCATGTGATATTTCAGTTTTTCTTTTTTAATAAATCTGCAAAAATGTCAACAATTCTGTGTTTTTCTGTCAATATGGGGTGCTGTGTGCATATTAATGAGGAAAAAAAATGAACTTAAATGATTTTAGCAAATGGCTGCAATATAACAAAGAGTGAAAAATGTAAGGGGGACTTAATACTTTCCGTCCCCACTGTATATGTTCTAACTAAAATCCAGCCATCCTTATTTTCTATAACTGCCTTGTGGCTATGTATTGTGGGATGAAGCTGAAAGGAAAACTTCATTCAGTGATAAGGAACTGTGTAAATTTTGCACTTTTTTTTAAAGGTTGCAAATCTTTTATATACTGCTTTTTTACATGTTGCTTCTGGCAATGGCTTAACTTTATCTTTACATTTTTATTGACAAAGCTTTAAACGTCCGAACAAGGGACTTTTTGTCAGCCAGATGACTGTATTGTTCAAACCACATTTGCCTTAGCTGAAAATAACTTACATTTTGAAAAGACGTATAAAGCTTTATGAATCGTGATAAAGCTTTATGAACCGAGCCTTGTTTTATTTAGTGACCCAGTCACAAGGTTATCTGCGTCCGAGGACTTTTTAGTTTTTACAACTATGCTTTGCTTTGTAAATACGAAAGAACCCCAAAAAAATGTTAACAAAAAACTTACAGTTTGGCCCATCTTGGGTACATTCCCGTAGCTTCAGAAAAATGGGAAACCAGCTCTTCACTCAGCTGCTGTTGTGGCTGGCTGGTCTGTGGCTTTGGTGTAGTGGCCGGCTTATCGGCCTTGGCAGGCTCACTTCTGATACTGAAAACAAAGAAAATATTTGTTAGTAGGACTATTTAAATATTTAAGTCATGTATTATTTTCTTTCAATGATGTTTATTCAGTTTCAAGAGATACAAATCAAACTATGGATCACATTTAGTAGGAAGATCACATCACTTATCTTAAAATCCCCCCCCCCCCCCCCCACATGATACCTTGGTCAGGAGATTGGTCCCATGTTTGTAAGGAAAAGTCAAAGTTATTTTGTTCTTTTAGTAACCATGATGATTCTCACCCCCCTGAGAACCAGCCTGAGACAAAGTAAGGACCTGTGTTGAAGGGCCCTGGGCTTGTTTCAGTGATATTGGATTGACATCAGTTTAAAATGCTTCTGTGATCATTCAGAATTCATTAACAGGTGCATTGAATCTGCAGATGACCTGCTTCAAGGTGGTTCTACATTCCCACAGACATGTATGAGAATCATAGGAGTGCACACAGGGTGTGGCAGATGTGCCTGGGAACACCCCATGCGCATTATCATTATTGCTCTGTGTGGCAGCGTGGAGATGGGAAAGATCTCCCACTGAGCAACTCTGCTTATAAGAGAAGTGTGGAAGGCAGCACTTCTTTTTTACTCTGAATCTGCAGGCAGGGACATAATATGCTGGCAGGGATATTGGAAATATCTAATTTCTGAACGGCAGAGTGCCGCAAGGGAGATTGGTACTGGTTTTACAACCGATCAGGACACCTGGTGGGAGCTCATATGACCATACGCCAAGCTACCTGATTGGTTGGAAAGTGAGTATCACGGGACTTCTGCAAGGAGTGGTAAGAAAATAATGATGAGGTGTGAATCCCAGATCCTTTACCCCCAGTTTCCCTTCCAAGTTGTTCCAACCTGTATTCAAATTCATACAGATACAGTGCAGGTATTATCACTGCAACATCTGACCTTTTTTTTACCTGCCTAGGCTGTAGATCATGGGTCTCCAAACTTTCTAAACAAAGGGCCAGTTTATTATCCTTCAGACTTTAGTGGGGACTGTGGCCAACAGGATTGGAATATTTCCTGGCATCAGTGAGAGGAAACATTGCCATGTTTGGTAGTAGGGGGAGGAATAGTGCCCCATTGTTGGTGCCAGTGGGAGAAATGGTTTCTAGACATGTGCACTGCCAAAATATTTATTTGTTTTCGTTTCATTCTTTTTTTTTTTTTTTAGTTTTTCGGCTCCTTCGTTATGATCGAAATTCGTTATTTTGAATAAATTCTTAAATTAGAAAATTTGGAAATTGGAAAATCCGAAAATTTGAAATTCGAAAATTTGGAAATTCAAACAGTTGGAAATCCGAAAATTGAAGATACAAAAATAAGAATGAAAATCCAAAAATTCGAAAGAACGAATATCCGAAAATAAAAACGAAAATCCGAAAATGAGAAAATCTGAATAATAACTAACTATTAAATTATAGGTATTGGAATTTCCTTTCAAATTTGGCTGTTAGTGAACGTAACAACTTAATAATAATATATAATAATAAATATTTTTTATTATTATTTATTATTATTAATTTGTTACATTCTATTCGTTTAGATGTGGCATTCGTTATTTCGGATAATTCGAAAATTCGGAAAATTTTGTATTCATTACGTTCACTAAGCCAAATTTGAACGGAAATTCCAATACCTATAATTTAATAGTTAGTAAAAGTTAGTTATTATTTCAGAATTTAGAATTTTCGGGTTTTCTAATTTTCGATTTTTTTGTTCGTATTTTCAGGTTTTTCATTCTTTTGAATTTTTCGGATATTCGTTCTTATGTTTTGGGTTTTGTAATTTTTGGATTTTCAAATTTTTCCAATTTCCGAATGTTCGAATTTCTAACTTTTGGATTTTCGAATTTTTCAACTTTTGGCTATTTCACATTTTTCAATTTCTGAATTTCCGAACATTGGAATTTCCGAATTTTTGGATTTTCAAATTTCCGAACGGGTTTTCATGAATTTGAATATTTCCAAATTAACAAATTTGTTTAATTTAGTCAAAAAATGAATTTGGGATGAAACGAATTGCACATGTCTAATGGTTTTCCATTGTTGTCAGTTGGCAGAATAGTCTTCCTTCAATCAGCGGGAGAAGTGCCCCGAGTGCCGGATAAAGGCAAGCAAAGAGCCACATCTGGCCCCCAGGCCACAGTTTGAAGACCAGTGCTTTAGATTGTCACATATGGGGTATAAACTAAACAGGTGATTATGGACAATTGTCAAGGAATTTGTCAAATATATATATATCAACTGTGAAAAAATGCCCCAGTTCATTTATTTTTCCTGCTGAGCTGTCTGGGCTGAAAGCAAATCTCTGATTTGTGTTCATAATTTCCTATTTAGTGACTAAATTCATCCTATAATCATAAGCTGCAAATTGGCTTGCATAAAAAAAAAGAACAATAAAAACATGCTCAGCAATCATTATTATAAGTGTGTATATACAATATCTATCTATCTATCTATCTGTCTGTCTGTCTGTCTGTCTGTCTGTCTGTCTATCTATCCACGGATGTGTGTTTGAGCTTTGGGCTGCACATGATAATACAATAGACTGCACACACCTATGATGAGAATACAAAATGTCCCCTAAAGTGTATAAAAGTCCCAGGTGACGCAAGTCCTAAAATCTAGGGAAACTAGAACTGTCATTATTATGCTGCGTACACACGGTCGGAATTTCGGCCCGCAAAAGACAGATGAAATTTTTTTGTCGGAAAATGCGACCGTGTGTATGCTCCATCGGTCTTTTGCTGGCGGAATTCCAGCCAGCAAAAAATAGAGACTATGCTCTCAATTTTTCGGAAAAGTTCCTATCCGAAAATGCGATCGTCTGTGGCAATTCCGACGCTCAAAATCCCTATGCATGCTCGGAAACAATACGACGCATGCTCGGAAGCATTGAACATAATTTTCTCGGCTCGTCGTAGTGTTGTACGTCACCATGTTCTTGACAGTCGTAATTTCAGCAAACTTTTGCGTGACCGTGTGTATGCAAGGCAAACTTGAGCAGAATTCCGTCGGAAAAGCCGTCATATCTTTTTCCGACGAGAAAACTGAGTGTGTATATGCGGCATTAGTCTGCACAATTATTAAAGCCAACTCATTGATCAGATTGTGTCAGTTAGGTAGACAGTTAATCTGTGATCACACCTTTGAGAGGCAGCACATGATTAGCTGGAAAAATTTCAAATTTCAAATCCACGGTCTATTTTTAGCTACAGACAGCAGACTGGTCGGGTCGGTTATATAGCAGACAATAGTATAGATCTGTATTTCACATTACTGACACATTCAAAATCTCATGATTAGCTGATCACCAAGTACCCTTTTACACTGGGGCGGCGTCAGCGGTAAAGCACCGCTATTTTTAGCAGCGCTTTACCGTCGTATTTGCGGAGGTATTTGTCCACTAGCGGGGCACTTTTAACCCCTGCTAGCGGGCAAAAAAAGGTTAAAACCACCCGCAAAGCGCTGCTGCTGCAGCGCTTTGCCGGCGGTATAGTGTACACACCGCTCCTTCACCGCTTCAAAGATGCTGCTAGCAGGACTTTTTTTACTGTCCTGCCAGCGCACCGCTCCAGTGTGAAAGTCCTTGGGCTTTCACACTAAGAGACAGGAGCAACTCTTTCAGGGGCGCTTTGCAGGCGTTATTTTTAGCGCTGTAGCCCCTTGCAAAGCGCCCCAGTGTGAAAGGTGTCTTTTAAATAAATTATTTTTTATATCCTGTCAGTTTGTATTGATCCCCTACTGGTTATTGATGGGAAATATCAGATACTTACTTCTTAGAAGGCTGAGCCTGGCATTCTGATGTTTTTTCTTGATGTTTTTTGTTATTGCAAGGTTGATATGGACCACTTTCTCCTACACGCAAGTAGGCGGTGCAATCTAATTTCACCATTTTGCCTGGAAAGAGATGTATATATTCCTGGCAAGCGAGATTCCATATCCTGTAATTCTAGAGAAAATCACCAGACCACAGAAATCTAGTAAATCTCTGAATCACACTATAGACAATACGAATAATCACAGAGAAGAAACAGAGATGTTTACTCCTCAAAATTCAACTCCTAACTCCCACACTGAGCCTAGGGTCCTCCCCCTTTTCTGGACTAGCTGCCACTATGACACGTACACAGTTAGTTAACCCCTTAGTGACCGAGGGCAAGCAACGGTTAGGCTCAGTTCACATCTATGCAGTTTGCTCTTGATCCGGTCCTGCGGTGCTTTTTGTGGTGTGTTTTGTACTTTTGCACATTTTGCATTCTTTGTGCTTTTTTTTTGGCCAGTTTGTTGTTGGGCAGATTCAAAATTGCAAATCGTGGTAAAATCACATGTGCAAAAACGCTCTACATGTTTTTCTACAGCTTCTCTATTGAAGTCTATTGAACCAAAAAAAGCACCATTTTGCATTTAAAAAAGACCCTGACCCTTTCCAAAAACGTAGTGGCTGAAAAAAGCATAGATGTGAACGTGTCCCATAGGAAACCATGTTAAATGAACTGTAGTGCATTATTGCAAAAAGCACCAAAAATGCATAGGTGTGAACCCACAGGCCTTAAGGCTTGGGTTCACACCTATGCAGTTTGTTTTTGATCTGTTTCTGCAGTGCTTTTTGTTGTACGTTTTACCGCGATTTGCGTTTTGCATTTTTGTTATGATTTTTTTTTTTGGCCAATTTGTTGTTGGGCAGATTAAAAAACGCAAATCGCACCAAAATCATGGCAAGAACGGACCACATGCTTTTCTGCAGCTTCTCCATTAAATTCTATTGAACTAAAAAAAAAGCATCGTTTTGCATTTTAAAAAGTCTCTGACCCTCTCCAAAAAAACGCAGCGCCTGAAATAGATGTGAAGGCATGCCATAGGAAATCATGTTAAATGAATAAGCCTCAGGTGTGTTGGAGGTTATGGAGGAGAGATAAGGGAGAGGAAAGGCGTTCAAGAGTTCAATGTTTTATTACAGTTTTTCTCCATTGTTTTGGCTCATTTCTTGAAACAGAAATGACATTTTCAAAACTCTAAGTTCATTTGGCAAAACAGTCTTACAGTTCAGCACAACTCTATAACTCACGTGCAAAAGCTCATATCTCTCCCAAAACTGTTCACTCATGCTTCAAAACCATATTCCTTTCCCATATAAAGAGTCAGTGCTACCAAAATGGCAAAGATTCTTCTCAATTGCTTTGGCTCATTTCTTGAAACAGACCAGACGTTCTCAACTCTCTTGGTGCTTTTGCCAAAATAACCTGGATGGTTCAGCACAACACCATGGTTCACCTTCAAAAGCTCATATCTTTCCCAAAACAGTTCACTCATGTGTCAAAAATAAATTTCTTTCTCATTCAAATAGTCAGTGCCCCCAAAATGCTTTGTCCCTTTGGCATTGTGTAAGCACTGCAAGTCAAAATGTTTAGATGTTTTGTCTCTAAGGCAGAGGACCATTGAAATATCCCTCATGTCCACCTTTCAGTCTTAGCCCAGTCCTTCATTGACAATGGTTACTGTACAGTGTTTGTCTAGCTAACTGAATACAATTGTGTATACAACTGAAAAAAAAGAAAAGATTTTAGGGTAAGAGTAACCTCCAAGGTTTGACATCACACATTGCACTCATACTGCCAAGGAAAAATTACTTTACAGTATTGTAACCATTATCATTCACACACAAAGTAACTTCCATACATCAGAGTAAAAAGAAAATGTATACAGCATAATATACGGAAATATAAACACACAAACAAAAAACAAGGAAAATTACATTTAGCCTACAATGCTGTAAATATAGCTGGAGATTCACAACTACTGTAACATCTCTTCACTGGCCACCGTCCTCACCGTCCTGCCCATCCACACGCTGCTGTCTGTCTGGCCACAGATTCTCATCAACATTGCAGCGTATATCCTCCCTTGCGATGCAACGAGGGAAGAAGCTGCGTGCATGTCGCAACCATCCCCTACAAAAAACAAAGGGAAAGGTAATTCATCAAGGAGGAACATGCAATGGTCAAAACGTATATGAAATGCTTTTTATTGAAAGTACACTATAAGCACCAATCCAATAATATACTGTAAAAACAGGTACCATCACCAATATAAAAATGACAACGTTGTCATTGACAGACACAGATGGCCACCACTCACATATACCACACACACCTCATGTGAATTCATTCAAGATAGATATACAAGAATGAATACAGATTAGATACTAAATTTTCATCTGCTGGATAACTGAAAGTCCTGGTAAATCAAATGATAACAGCAGATGGTAAGTGAAAGGAGAGATATGTGGGGTTGTGGATGGTAATGCAGTAGCCCTAGATATCAGGTCCTCATAGATGTAGGAACAAGAAGAACCGGGGGGATAGGAGGGGAAGATGGGGGGAACGGAAATGGGAAGACCCTGTACTAACTCAACAGTAGCGTGGTCACTGGATACTGCAGTCCTGGTCAGTTACTGTAAGATCACCCTGGGCCATCAATATTTCGCAGCACTGATGACAGGGAATGGGAGTTCCTGTTTGCAGGATATGGTGAGCCGTAGCGGATTGAATCAGGCTGAGCAGTGTAACTCATTTAGTGAATCATACATACTGGGTGGATGCACTGATTGAGACAACTGTCCCCTGTCCAGGACACAAACAGATTAGATCTCACCCAGTGTTGACTCTGTGGTGCATCAGGACACATCACCGGACCGAGTTCAGGCTCATGCCGTCTCCAGCTGGCTAGTTGAGTTGTCTCCCGTCCTCCGCCGGGTCCTCAGCTTTGCATATCCTTTGATGGCGTACTGAGGGTAAGTAGAAGGTGTACGCCCTGGGAGATGCGGTGAATAAAGCAGGGTTTTCTAAAGCGTTCAGTCCTCCGCTCGTTCCGTTTCCCGGGAAGTTTCAAATGGCCATGTCACTTTAATTACAGGCCAGTGATGCCTGGGCTGGTGGGTGGATCTGGAGGTCTGTGGGAACGCTATGGGTAGCGTGATGGCATCATGCTGACGCGTTTCATCCGCCAATCGGCTTTCATCAGAGCATCCCCTACACTGATCTCCTGTAATATCCTCACAGGCAGCATCCATTGCATGGAGCAGGGACCTCTGATCTTGAGCTCGATGCTCATACACTCTCCACCTCCAAGCGGAGAACAACTCCTCAATAGGGTTGAGGAAAGGAGAGTAAGGTGGTAGGAACACCATATCCATCCTTGGATGAGCAGTGAACCAGGCCCTCATAAGCAGGCCACGGTGGAAATTCACATTGTCCCACACAATTTTATATTGTGGTAGGTGAGGCCCTATGAGACCTCTCTTATTTTCAGGGATCAAATCCAAATGAAGGCGGTCCAAGAAGATAAGGAGCTTCTGTGTATTCTATGGGCCAAGACTGGGGATGTGAGTGGCCACACCATTCTCAGAAATGGCAGCACACATAGTTATATTGCCCCCTCGCTGGCCTGGGACATCCACCGTGGCCCGGTGGCCAATAAAATTTCGGCCACGTCTTCGGCCCTTGGCCAGGTTGAAGCCAGCCTCATCCACATACACGAGTATGTGAGAGGTCTCATTTCCTTCCAATGCCATTATTCTCTACAATAGAGTAAAAAAAGAAAACATCAAATCAGTCATACAGAAGATTCATACACTACAGTTACATACAGTTACATAGGAATGTTCTAAACAAGTTCAATATATTACTGGCCAGTATTCCAGTGGTTCCAAACCTGGGGTACATGTACCCTATGCAGAGGTACTACAGGGGGGATTTGACAGAAAGGGGAGGGGAAAAATTATCAATGAGTAGACTTACTGAAATGTTACAGTAAAACCCACAGCATTAGATAGATTTACATGGGAGGCACTACTGTAAATGCAGCTCTTTGACCCTTTTTCTTACTGTATTGTATGTTATATTCTTCAAAATAAGGATTATAATGATTATAATGATAATTGCATGAGTACAGTAAGCTGCAGTTTTTAGACAAATGTTTATAAATCAGATACGTAAATCAAATACTTTCATACCTGGATTACCTAGATTCAGAAATCAGGTAAAGTGGGTACTGAAACCAATACATTTCGGGAACCACTGCTTATGGTAGTTGTAAAAAGGTTATCTTGATGGACAACCAGTGACTGACTTACATGTACATACTGGTACCGCAGCTCTTTCACTCTGTCAGATTTCCTCTCAAATGGTACCCTGTAAATTTGCTTCATTGTCATCTGATGCTTCTTCAATATGCGGGCAATTGTGGAGATGCTTATAGAGTGACATTTTGGAATATGGCTTTGTCTTGTAGGATTGCAGTGCAGATCTGTCTCAATGTGATGGCATTATTTGCCAACACCATGTTACAGATCTCTTGTTCTTGTTGTTCACTGAGAAGTTTTCCTCAGCCACACGTGCCAGGTTGTCGCCCAATCCTAAACATAGAATTCAAAGGACAACACTCCATTCGTAATTTATACCTTATGTATTCCGTACAGAATGAGTTACCAATGTAATCGTATTGTTGTTTTACTTACAGTAACTTTACCACAATTCCAATGCATCACTGCACAGTGACTGGAATACTACTGTAAACTGTATCATCAACATTGTAGAAAATAAACTATTCCATACTATTCCATAGTTTATTTTCTACAATATTTTTCTTGTCATTGTTAGTATCATACGTAACATCCCACTGAGGTAAGATACTGTAATACTGTAGGCCTATCACACACACATACACACTAAATGAATACGTAAATGAGTAAATAAACATATTTGTTGCTCTATGCACAGTGTCCTGTCCTATACATTATATAATTCCATCATTGACTGACTACATACCTGTTTTCCCTGCGAAAGGTTTGGATGATAGAGAAGACTGTAGAGCGAGGCACATTAGGTTGCACTCGGCGACCTTCCTCCGCCATTGTGAGGCCATGGTTGATGACATGATCTATAATTGTGGCCCGAATTTCATCAGGGACAGCATAGTGTCTTCGTGCTCCTCGGCCTCTTCCCCCTATTCCACCACCACTCACCCTTACTCCTCTTCCTCTTCTTCTTCCTCTTCCTCGAGCAGGCAGTTTCCCTTGTTCATTTACTTGGCCAGGTGCCTCCATGTTCAGAAATTGTACTGGTCCTGCATGGTCAAGCTCTATATATACATGTTTGGCAGCATTTACAATCATGGACAGCACCTGTCAGGTAACTAAACATACTGTTTGATTGGTCATCTGAGACCAACTCCGACTCCTCCTTTGTTAGGCTTTTCACACTGGGGCGGGGGCGTTGTCGGCGGTAAAGCGCCGCTATTGTAAGCGGCGATTTACCATCGGTATGCGGCCGCTAGTGGGGGCGGTTTTACCCCCCTGCTAGCGGCCGAGAAAGGGTTAAAACCACCGCAAAGCGCCTCTGATTTCAATGGGCAGGAGCGGTAAAGGAGCGGTATACACACACCGCTCCTTCACCGCTCTGAAGATGCTGCTGGCAGGACTTTTTTTACCGTTCTGCCAGCGCATCGCTCCAGTGTGAAAGCCCTCGGGGCTTTCACACTGGAATGAAAGCAGCGGCACTTTTGGGTCGGTTTGCAGGCGCTATTACTAGCGCAATAGCGCCTGCAAACCGCCCCAGTGTGAAAGGACCCTTAGTCAAGTTCTAGTTGCACCTGACTGTCAATTGCTGTAATCATTTTATCAAATGTTCCAAGAGATTCATATATGGTATTCATGGTATTATGTTCCTGAATAATTTTGACAATTGAACAGACTATTGTGCATGTGATGACTTAAACAATGAAATGACGCCGACACGTTTTGGAGAGAACAACCATTAGACTGAGAATTGACAATCAGTTTAGATCAACAAGATCTATTCACTTGGAAATTGTGCTAAATGTAGGCTACTTGTACTTAATCATTTGAAAAATGTACTGAGACATTGAGACATGTACTGAGACATTTGCAATTTTGATGAAATGAGTGAGAAATTCAATTCAGTTGTGAACAATTGCCAAGTGGTTTGGAGATTTGTCCATGTTGTTTTGAGAATGTCATTTCTGTTTCAAGAAATGAGCCAAAACAATGGAGAAAAACTGTAAAAGGCTGTGTGGCCTTATGGAGAAGGCATCTGACTTCAGAACAGAAGATTGAGGGTTTACAGTTTTTCTCCAGTACCAGTATGTACATGTAAGTCAGTCACTGGTTGTCCATCAAGATAACCTTTTTACAACTACCATAAGCAGTGGTTCCCAAAATGTATTGGTTTCAGTACCCACTTTACCTGATTTCTGAATCTAGGTAATCCAGGTATGAAAGTATTTGATTTACGTATCTGATTTATAAACATTTTGTCTAAAAACTGCAGCTTACTGTATGATGCAATTATCATTATAATCCTTATTTTGAAGAATATAACATACAATACAGTAAGAAAAAGGGTCAAAGAGCTGCAATTACAGTAGTGCCTCCCATGTAAATCTATCTAATACTGTGGGTTTTACTGTAACATTTCAGTAAGTCTACTCATTGATAATTTTTCCCCTCCCCTTTCTGTCAAATACCCCCTGTAGTACCTCTGCATAGGGTACATGTACCCCAGGTTTGGAACCACTGGAATACTGGCCAGTAATATATTGAACTTGTTTAGAACATTCCTATGTAACTGTAGTGTATGACTCTTCTGTATGACTGATTTGATGTTTTCTTTTTTTACTCTATTGTAGAGAATAATGGCATTGGAAGGAAATGAGACCTCTCACATACTCGTGTATGTGGATGAGGCTGGCTTCAACCTGGCCAAGGGCCGAAGACGTGGCCGAAATTTTATTCGCTGTATTTCTGAGAATGGTGTGGCCACTCACATCCCCAGTCTTGGCCCATAGAATACACAGAAGCTCCTTATCTTCTTGGACCGCCTTCATTTGGATTTGATCCCTGAAAATAAGAGAGGTCTCACAGGGCCTCACCTACCACAATATAAAATTGTATGGGACAATGTGAATTTCCACCGTGGCCTGCTTATGAGGGCCTGGTTCACTGCTCATCCAAGGATGGATATGGTGTTCCTACCACCTTACTCTCCTTTCCTCAACCCTATTGAGGAGTTTTTCTCAGCTTGGAGGTGGAGAGTGTATGAGCATCGAGCTCAAGATCAGAGGTCCCTGCTCCATGCAATGGATGCTGCCTGTGAGGATATTACAGGAGATTAGTGTAGGGGATGCTCTGATGAAATCCGATTGGCGGATGAAACGTGTCAGCATGATGCCATCACGCTACCCATAGCGTTCCCACAGACCTCCAGATCCACCCACCAGCCCAGGCATCACTGGCCTGTAATTACAGTAACATGGCCGTTTGAAACTTCCCGGGAAACGGAACGAGCGGAGGACTGAACGCTTTAGAAAACCCTGCTTTATTCACCGCATCTCCCTGGGCGTACACCTTCTACTTACCCTCAGTACGCCATCAAAGGATATGCACAGCTGAGGACCCGGCGGAGGACGGGAGACAACTCAACTAGCCAGCTGGAGATGGCATGAGCCTGAACTCGGTCCGGTGATGTGTCCTGATGCACCACAGTCAACACTGGGTGAGATCTAATCTGTTTGTGTCCTGGACAGGGGACAGTTGTCTCAATCAGTGCATCCACCCAGTATGTATGATTCACTAAATGAGTTACACTGCTCAGCCTGATTCAATCCCCTATGGCTCACCATATCCTGCAAACAGGAACTCCCATTCCCTGTCATCAGCGCTGAGAAATATTGATGGCCCAGGGTGATCTTACAGTAACTGACCAGGACTGCAGTATCCAGTGACCACGCTACTGTTGAGTGAGTACAGGGTCTTCCCATTTCCGTTCCCCCCCATCTTCCCCTCCTATCCCCCCGGTTCTTCTTGTTCCTACATCTATGAGGATCTGATATCTAGGTCTACTGCATTACCATCCACAACCCCACATATCTCTCCTTTCACTTACCATCTGCTGTTATCATTTGATTTACCAGGACTTTCAGTTATCCAGCAGATGAAAATTTAGTATCTAATCTGAATTCATTCTTGTATATCTATCTTGAATGAATTCACATGAGGTGTGTGTGGTATATGTGAGTGGTGGCCATCTGTGTCTGTCAATGACAACGTTGTCATTTTTATATTGGTGATGGTACCTGTTTTTACAGTATATTATTGGATTGGTGTTTATAGTGTACTTTCAATAAAAAGCATTTCATATACGTTTTGACCATTGCAAGAGAGTCCCGGAGCTAAGGAAAGGAGAGAAATGGGCGCAGGGACGGCATGACATTTGCTGGACTGCACAGTTGCCATTTTAAGATTAGTGTTTCCCCTTTTAGAAAGGGGGAGGGGCTGGGTGAGGGCGGTGCTCAGAGCTGAGGAGAGGAAGAGAGAGGGGGAAGTGACATCAATTGTAGAGCGAAGGAGGAAGCGATTCCCACCCACCCGCCCTGAGTTGGTTAAAAAAGGGGGGAAAGGACAGGTCAGGTTGACCGGCAGTGTTGGGTCGCTGGAGAAGGAGAAGATAGAGGTTACTTGTATGAACATGTTGTACCCATCCATGGGATGGGGGTTGTTTTTATGGTACCCATCCATGGGGATGGGGGTTGTTTTTATGGTACCCATCCATGAAAGGATGGGGGTTGTTTCTGGTACCCATCCATGGGATGGGGGTTGTTTCTTGTACCCATCCATGAAAGGTTGGGAGTTGTTTCTGGTACCCATCCATGAAAGGATGGGGGTTGTTTCTGGTACCCATCCATGAAAGGATGGGGGGTTGTTTCTGGTACCCATCCATGGGATGGGGGTTGGTTATGGTACTTTCCGGTTACGAGGGGTTAACCGGGAAGGGTTAAAAGGGGTAGGTCACTGCGAAGGTTGGGCACCGTCTCTGAGTCAGGGGTTTCCGACTGGAGGCCTAAAGTTTAAAAGAAGTTGTTCGCAGTGACCTATTTGTTTCCCTTTATGACACTAAAAGTATATATATATTAAAGTTGAATGGTTATTTATGAAGATGTTATTTAATTAATGTTATAATTCATTAATAAAAGGCCGTCAAGGCCATTTACTCCAAAAACCTGGTCAAGTCATTTGTGAAGGGTTTGGAGGGGGAGAAGTTTGGTGATAAAAGGTATATCAGGAGACTGGGATTAAGTCCTACATATGTCATGTTCCTCCTTGATGAATTACCTTTCCCTTTGTTTTTTATAGGGGATGGTTGCGACATGCACGCAGCTTCTTCCCTTGTTGCATCGCAAGGGAGGATATACGCTACAATGTTGATGAGAATCTGTGGCCAGACAGACAGCAGCGTGTGGATGGGCAGGAGGGTGAGGACGGTGAGGACGGTGAGGACGGTGGCCAGTGAAGAGATGTTACAGTAGTTGTGAAACTCCAGCTTTATTTACAGCATTGTAGGCTAAATGTAATTTTCCTTGTTTTATGTTTGTGTGTTTATATTTCTGTATATTATGCTGTATACATTTTCTTTTTACTCTGATGTATGGAAGTTACTTTGTGTGGGAATGATAATGGTTACAATACTGTAAAGTAATTTTTCCTTGGCAGTATGAGTGCAATGTGTGATGTAAAACCTTGGAGGTTACTCTTACCCTAAAATCTTTTCTTTTTTTTCAGTTTTATACACAATTGTATTCAGTTAGCTAAACATAAACTGTACAGTAACCATTGTCAATGAAGGACTGGGCTAAGACTGAAAGGTGGACATGAGGGATATTTCAATGGTCCTCTGCCTTAGAGACAAAACATCTAAACATTTTGACTTGCAGTGCTTACACAATGCCAAAGGGATGAAGCATTTTGGGAGCACTGACTATTTGAATGAGAAAGAAATTTATTTTTGACACATGAGTGAACTGTTTTGGGAAAGATATGAGCTTTTGAAGGTGAACCATGGTGTTGTGCTGAACCATCCAGGTTATTTTGGCAAAAGCACCAAGAGAGTTGAGAACGTCTGGTCTGTTTCAAGAAATGAGCCAAAGCAATTGAGAAGAATCTTTGCCATTTTGGTAGCACTGACTCTTTATATGGGAAAGGAATATGGTTTTGAAGCATAAGTGAACAGTTTTGGGAGAGATATGAGCTTTTGCACGTGAGTTATAGAGTTGTGCTGAACTGTAAGACTGTTTTGCCAAATGAACTTAGAGTTTTGAGAATGTCATTTCTGTTTCAAGAAATGAGCCAAAACAATGGAGAAAAACTGTAATGCCGCGTACACACGGTCGTACTTTTCGTCTACAAAAGTCCAACAGACGCTGATGGACTAAAGCTGGCTGGTAATCCGATCGTGTGTGGGCTTCTCCGGACTTTCAACCGACTTTTTTAGCCTCAAATACGACGTACTTTAGATTTGAAACATGCTTCAAAACTTTTACTTCGTACCTACGACGGACCCCGAAATCCGCTCGTCTGTGTGCTAGTCCGACGGACAAAAAGCCACGCTAGGGCACCTATTGGCTACTGGCTATGAACTTCCTTATTTTAGTCCGGTGTACGTCATCACGTACGAATCCGACCGACTTTTGTGTGGTCGTGTGTAGGCAAGTCCGGTCGTTAGAAAGTAGGCCGCAAGTCCGCGGCAAGTCCACCGAAAGTCTGCCGGAAGTCTGTCCGACAGGCTGTCCGACTTTTGTAGACGAAAAGTACGACCGTGTGTACGCGGCATAAGTCATCACATGCACAATAGTCTGTTCAATTGTCAAAATTATTCAGGAACATAATACCATGAATACCATATATGAATCTCTTGGAACATTTGATAAAATGATTACAGCAATTGACAGTCAGGTGCAACTAGAACTTGACTAAGGGTCCTTTCACACTGGGGCAGTTTGCAGGCGCTATTGCGCTAATAATAGCGCCTGCAAACCGACCTGAAAGTGCCGCTGCTTTCATTCCAGTGTGAAAGCCCCCAGGACTTTCACACTGGAGCGATGCGCTGGCAGGACGGTAAAAAAAGTCCTGCCAGCAGCATCTTCGGAGCGGTGAAGGAGCGGTGTGTATACCGCTCCTTTACCGCTCCTGCCCATTGAAATCAATGGGATGGCGCGGCTATACCGCCGGCAAAGCGCCTCTGCAGAGGCGCTTTGCGGTGGTTTTAACCCTTTCTCGGCCACTAGCAGGGGGGTAAAACCGCCCCGCTAGCGGCCGCATACCGACGGTAAATCGCCGCTTACAATAGCGGTGCTTTACCGCTGACAACGCCCCCGCCCCAGTGTGAAGGGAGCCTAACAAAGGAGGAGTCGGAGTTGGTCTCAGATGACCAATCAAACAGTATGTTTAGTTACCTGACAGGTGCTGTCCATGATTGTAAATGCTACCAAACATGTATATATAGAGCTTAACCATGCAAGACCAGTACAATTTCTGAACATGGAGGCACCTGGCCAAGTAAATGAACAAGGGAAACTGCCTGCTCAAGGAAGAGGAAGAAGAAGAGGAAGAGGAGTAAGGGTGAGTGGTGGTGGAATAGGGGGAAGAGGCAGAGGAGCACGAAGACACCATGCTGTCCCTGATGAAATTCGGGCCACAATTATAGATCATGTCATCAACCATGGCCTCACAATGGCGGAGGAAGGTCGCCGAGTGCAACCTAATGTGCCTCGCTCTACAGTCTTCTCTATCATCCAAACCTTTCGCAGGGAAAACAGGTATGTAGTCAGTCAATGATGGAATTATATAATGTATAGGACAGGACACTGTGCATAGAGCAACAAATATGTTTATTTACTCATTTACGTATTCATTTACGTAGTGTGTATGTGTGTGTGATAGGCCTACAGTATTACAGTATCTTACCTCAGTGGGATGTTACGTATGATACTAACAATGACAAGAAAAATATTGTAGAAAATAAACTATGGAATAGTATGGAATAGTTTATTTTCTACAATATTGATGATACAGTTTACAGTAGTATTCCAGTCACTGTGCAGTGATGCATTGGAATTGTGGTAAAGTTACTGTAAGTAAAACAACAATACGATTACATTGGTAACTCATTCTGTACGGAATACATAAGGTATAAATTACGAATGGAGTGTTGTCCTTTGAATTCTATGTTTAGGATTGGGCGACAGCCAGGCACGGGTGGCTGAGGAAAACTTCTCAATGAACAACAAGAACAAGAGATCTGTAACATGGTGTTTGCAAATAATGCCATCACATTGAGACAGATCTGCACTGCAATCCTACAAGACAAAGCCATATTCCAAAATGTCAACTCTATAAGCATCTCCACAATAGCCCGCATATTGAAGAAGCATCAGATGACAATGAAGCAAATTTACAGGGTACCATTTGAGAGGAAATCTGACAGAGTGAAAGAGCTGCGGTACCAGTATGTACATGTAAGTCAGTCACTGGTTGTCCATCAAGATAACCTTTTTACAATTACCATAAGCAGTGGTTCCCAAAATGTATTGGTTTCAGTACCCACTTTACCTGATTTCTGAATCTAGGTAATCCAGGTATGAAAGTATTTGATTTACGTATCTGATTTATAAACATTTTGTCTAAAAACTGCAGCTTACTGTACTCATGCAATTATCATTATAATCATTATAATCCTTATTTTGAAGAATATAACATACAATACAGTAAGAAAAAGGGTCAAAGAGCTGCAATTACAGCAGTGCCTCCCATGTAAATCTATCTAATGCTGTGGGTTTTACTGTAACATTTCAGTAAGTCTACTCATTGATAATTTTTCCCCTCCCCTTTCTGTCAAATCCCCCCTGTAGTACCTCTGCATAGGGTACATGTACCCCAGGTTTGGAACCACTGGAATACTGGCCAGTAATATATTGAACTTGTTTAGAACATTCCTATGTAACTGTCTGTAACTGTAGTGTATGACTCTTCTGTATGACTGATTTGATGTTTTCTTTTTTTACTCTATTGTAGAGAATAATGGCATTGGAAGGAAATGAGACCTCTCACATACTCGTGTATGTGGATGAGGCTGGCTTCAACCTGGCCAAGGGCCGAAGACGTGGCCGAAATTTTATTGGCCACCGGGCCATGGTGGATGTCCCAGGCCAGCGAGGGGGCAATATAACTATGTGTGCTGCCATTTCTGAGAATGGTGTGGCCACTCACATCCCCAGTCTTGGCCCATAGAATACACAGAAGCTCCTTATCTTCTTGGACCGCCTTCATTTGGATTTGATCCCTGAAAATAAGAGAGGTCTCATAGGGCCTCACCTACCACAATATAAAATTGTGTGGGACAATGTGAATTTCCACCGTGGCCTGCTTATGAGGGCCTGGTTCACTGCTCATCCAAGGATGGATATGGTGTTCCTACCACCTTACTCTCCTTTCCTCAACCCTATTGAGGAGTTTTTCTCCGCTTGGAGGTGGAGAGTGTATGAGCATTGAGCTCAAGATCAGAGGTCCCTGCTCCATGCAATGGATGCTGCCTGTGAGGATATTACAGGAGATCAGTGTAGGGGATGCTCTGATGAAATCCGATTGGTGGATGAAACGCGTCAGCATGATGCCATCACGCTACCCATAGCGTTCCCACAGACCTCCAGATCCACCCACCAGCCCAGGCATCACTGGCCTGTAATTAAAGTGACATGGCTGTTTGAAACTTCCCGGGAAACGGAACGAGCGGAGGACTGAACGCTTTAGAAAACCCTGCTTTATTCACCGCATCTCCCAGGGCGTACACCTTCTACTTACCCTCAGTACGCCATCAAAGGATATGCACAGCTGAGGACCCGGCGGAGGACGGGAGACAACTCAACTAGCCAGCTGGAGACGGCGTGAGCCTGAACTCGGTCCGGTGATGTGTCCTGATGCACCACAGAGTGAACACTGGGTGAGATCTAATCTGTTTGTGTCCTGGACAGGGGACAGTTGTCTCAATCAGTGCATCCACCCAGTATGTATGATTCACTAAATGAGTTACACTGCTCAGCCTGATTCAATCCGCTACGGCTCACCATATCCTGCAAACAGGAACTCCCATTCCCTGTCATCAGCGCTGCGAAATATTGATGACCCAGGGTGATCTTACAGTAACTGACCAGGACTGCAGTATCCAGTGACCACGCTACTGTTAAGTTAGTACAGGGTCTTCCCATTTCCGTTCCCCCCATCTTCCCCTCCTATCCCCCCGGTTCTTCTTGTTCCTACATCTATGAGGACCTGATATCTAGGGCTACTGCATTACCATCCACAACCCCACATATCTCTCCTTTCACTTACCATCTGCTGTTATCATTTGATTTACCAGGACTTTCAGTTATCCAGCAGATGAAAATTTAGTATCTAATCTGTATTCATTCTTGTATATCTATCTTGAATGAATTCACATGAGGTGTGTGTGGTATATGTGAGTGGTGGCCATCTGTGTCTGTCAATGACAACGTTGTCATTTTTATATTGGTGATGGTACCTGTTTTTACAGTATATTATTGGATTGGTGCTTATAGTGTACTTTCAATAAAAAGCATTTCATATACGTTTTGACCATTGCATGTTCCTCCTTGATGAATTACCTTTCCCTTTGTTTTTTGTAGGGGATGGTTGCGACATGCACGCAGCTTCTTCCCTCGTTGCATCGCAAGGGAGGATATACGCTGCAATGTTGATGAGAATCTGTGGCCAGACAGACAGCAGCGTGTGGATGGGCAGGACGGTGAGGACGGTGGCCAGTGAAGAGATGTTACAGTAGTTGTGAATCTCCAGCTATATTTACAGCATTGTAGGCTAAATGTAATTTTCCTTGTTTTTTGTTTGTGTGTTTATATTTCCGTATATTATGCTGTATACATTTTCTTTTTACTCTGATGTATGGAAGTTACTTTGTGTGTGAATGATAATGGTTACAATACTGTAAAGTAATTTTTCCCTGGCAGTATGAGTGCAATGTGTGATGTCAAACCTTGGAGGTTACTCTTACCCTAAAATCTTTTCTTTTTTTTCAGTTGTATACACAATTGTATTCAGTTAGCTAGACAAAAACTGTACAGTAACCATTGTCAATGAAGGACTGGGCTAAGACTGAAAGGTGGACATGAGGGATATTTCAATGGTCCTCTGCCTTAGAGACAAAACATCTAAACATTTTGACTTGCAGTGCTTACACAATGCCAAAGGGACAAAGCATTTTGGGAGCACTGACTATTTGAATGAGAAAGAAATTTATTTTTGACACATGAGTGAACTGTTTTGGGAAAGATATGAGCTTTTGAAGGTGAACCATGGTGTTGTGCTGAACCATCCAGGTTATTTTGGCAAAAGCACCAAGAGAGTTGAGAACGTCTGGTCTGTTTCAAGAAATGAGCCAAAGCAATTGAGAAGAATCTTTGCCATTTTGGTAGCACTGACTCTTTATATGGGAAAGGAATATGGTTTTGAAACATGAGTGAACAGTTTTGGGAGAGATATGAGCTTTTGCACGTGAGTTATAGAGTTGTGCTGAACTGTAAGACTGTTTTGCCAAATGAACTTAGAGTTTTGAAAATGTCATTTCTGTTTCAAGAAATGAGCCAAAACAATGGAGAAAAACTGTAAGTCCCTTTGTGGTCTTTGTCCATCTTCTGTGGCCTCTGTTAATAGGCAATGAGATTGCCAAAGAAAGGGCATGAGGTGTTAGGCAGTGCCATGGGGGACATGTACCAGTGTAAAAAAACTATTTGTCCATAAGGGAGTGGGGTCACTCTTTTGTGACTTTGAGGGCAACACGGGAAAAACACCAGTCCTTTCAATGACATGTTTTTCGGAGATGCCTCTTTGCAATTGATGCAATTTGGCCACACCCACATTTTGCTGCAGCACGCTATGTGCACTGCATTACTAAGTGTTCGGGCTGGAACAGTAAAAGGGCGGAAGTGTATAAAACAATTACAAGACAATTTTATGGTACATAGTTCATACAGGCCCTGACTAGGAATGATGCTCTGCTGGACCTGGTAACCTCAAACCTTGCAGAGCTTATTACTAATGTTCATATAAAAGAACATCTGGGTAGCAGTGACCATAACACAATTTAATTTAACCACTTGCTGACCAGCCGCCGTCGTTATATGCAGGTCGGCTCTCCTGCGCAAATCTCCATAGCTGTATGGTGGCTCGTGTCAGCTGAGATAGCAGGCATGCGCTCGCACACGCTGTGGGAGGGTGCCGTGGGTCGGGCGGACTCAATGTCCGCCGGCAACCCGCGATCGCCTAGTACAGAGGCAGAACGGAGATCTGTCAGTGTAAACAAGTGGATCCCTGTTCTGACAGGAGACATCACAGAGATCTTCTGTTCCCAGTGATCAAGAACAGTGATCTCTGTCATGTCCCTGCCAGCCCATCCCCCCTACAGTTAGAACACAACCAGGGAACACAGTTAAGCCCTTGATCGCCCCCCACTGTTAACCCCTTCCCTGCCAGTGTCATTTTTACATTGATCAGTGCATTTTTATAGCACTGATCAATGTAATAATGTCACTGGTCCCCAAAAAGTGTCATTTGGGGTCAGATTTGTCCGCTGCAATGTCGCAGTCCCGGTAAAAATTGCAGATCGCCGCCATTATTAGTAAAAACAATAAAAAAATAATAAAAGTCCCTAAATCTATCCCATAGTTTGTAGACTGTTTGTAAGCTTTGTGCAAACCAATCAATATACGCCTATTGCGATTTTTTTTTTACCAAAAATATGTAGAAGAATATATTTTGGCCTAAACTGATGAATAAATTAGTTTTTTTTATATATTTTTTTGGATATGTATTGTAGCAAAAAGTAAAAAAAAAATTTTTTTTCTTCAAAATTGTCGCTTATTGTTTGTTTATATCGCAAAAAATAAAAAACGCAGAGGTGATCAAATACCATCAAAAGAAAGCTCTATTTGTGGGAAAAAAAGGATGCCAATTTTGTTTGTATACAGCGTCGCACGACCATGCAATTGTCAGTTAAATCGACGCAGTGCCGCATTGCAAAAAATGGCCTGGTCATTAAGGGGGCAAATCCTTCCAGGGCTGAAGTGGTTAATATAAGCTGTAAACAACAAACATATACTGGAAATATAGAAAAATCTAATTTGAACTGCTTTAGTGTCGCCCGCATGTAGGGTTGCCACCTGTCCAGGATTCACCTGGACAGTTCAGGTTTTGAATAATGTGTCCGAGTTTCAATCCACCTGAAACCCGGACACAATATTCAGACCAGGCTGTGGCTCTCCAAGTAACCGAGATAGTCATACACAAATCTGTTGCCGCCCGAGAGCTGCGGGCAGCTGTTTGGGGGCAGGTTTGACTGAAGGGTGGGGTGATAATGTCAGCAAGAGCAGTTTGGCCACACCCACTGTTTGCCAAGGCGCTCTCTGTGTGCTACATTACTGCTCTCCTTGGGGCACCCAAATGTATCCAAGGTCTTTTATAATCCTATAGTGTTCACTGCAAAAAAAAGGCAATTGGGTTTGAAGGAAGCTAAGAGCAACAAAATATACTTTTTTGAGTTAAGAAAGCATTAATTGAGTTTTCTTCTTTTAACCAGCACCTTTAACCAAAGTAAACCCTTTATCCTATGTTTTTTCAGGTTTTGGACATGTGATATATTTTCTTACAATTACTGCTTTGTTTTGGAGTCAACCTAGCCAATCTTGATATTATTTAGTTTTATTTTATTTTTTAAGGGTCAGCTATTACTTTCTTTCTTTTAGATTTTATTTACTATGCTTTTTTTCTCACACTATGACATGGTAACAAAGGCCCTATCTTTGAAAATATATTGAAAGTCCCCAAAAATTGTACCATTTTGAACAGAAAACATTCTGCGTCCAGTTCCGAATATACTGACCTGACCTGCTTACATCCAGCCAGCCATAGAGATTACAATGGGCTGTGTTTCCACTCCACTGGAGAAAAAAAAATGGACATTGATGCCACTTATGTGGGGCTCAGTCTAGATTTCCCTGCTGAGACAGAACAGAAGGCACCTGTGTGGTATTTTTGGCGCTCCTGTGCAAGAGCCCTTAGGGTCCTTGCACACAATACTGATGTATGAGTGCTGGATCTTCCTGGCAGAAAGTTCCTGCCCAAAAAAATGCAAACCCCTTATATATCTAACATGGATATATTTACAAAACCTCCCATAATGATCTCCAGATTTTATTATCCGCTCCTCCAATATCCCAGCAGAGGTAGAGAGCCAGTGAACAGAAAGTGAATTTAAACATGCTTGGGACAAGCATGGATCCACACGTAGACAAAAGTATTTAAAAAAACACTTGGTCTTATTTTTGCTGTCACTCTTCTGTTTCTGTGACTGAATTGCAAGCACCCATCTGTAAATTCTTGAATCCCCTTTAAGCTCAGGAACCTATGGGTTCCCAAAGTCCTCCTTGCTTCTCTGGCACCAGCAGTTTCTGATCGGCCCCAGCAGCAGTCTTTGGATCTCCTTGGCTGTCTTCTGCCAGGCTGTGACGTCACTCGGACACAGTCCGAGGGGCCGTTGGACACCGGCCCCTACATTTCCTGTGGCTACAGTTGCGGTTCCCCCTCCATTGGACCCCTGGCCCGACGATTCTGGTTGGGCTCCTTGCTAGTGGCGCTCCTGTACCTGCTGCTCCACGGCTCTGCGTTGGTTTTCCCTGAGCCCTTGTGACATCTATGTGGCTCCAGCCTCCAGGTATTGCCAGCTCCTTTTCAAAGTCTCTGTTTGACCAGTTACAGAATGCTGCATGCTTTGGTGATTACATTCACCCTCAACATAATAAAGAATCTTTGCTTTGTACCTGAGGATTTTGTCTATGTCTGTTGTTCAGCACTGTTCTTTCCCCTGATTGTTGTACCTGTTTATCTGCAGCCCTTTCTCCTGTTCAACCTTTACAGCTGCGTGCAGGAGGGTAGGCAGGGCCATAACCTGAGATTGCTTGATGTCGACTTATGTAGAGAGAAGTGACTCCTGCAGATAGCAAAGGATGGAGAAAGCAGAGAGAAATGGCACTTGGAGCTTTGTATTGAGAGAAATACACACTATAGAAGGTTATGCTTTGTTAAAGGATAAGTTTACCTTTGTTTACCCTTTTTTTTCTTCTAAATTCCAGCTCCCCTATGTACCAATATAGCAATAATGTTAGGGTTGCACCGATACCACTTTTTTAAGACTGAGTACAGATTTTTTCAAGTACTCGCCGATACCAATTACCGATACTTTATTTTTAATGTCGAGTGACAGTTTTCAAAGCACAATACAGATACACAATACAATACAGGCAGTGATGGCTGGCACTGATAGGTGGCACTTACTGATGGGCACTGATTTGCAGCACTGATAGGTGGCATTGACTGATGGGCACTGATATGCGGCACTGATAGGTGGCACCGATATGTGGCACTTACTGATGGGCACTGATTTGGAGTAGGGATGAGCTTCGAGTTCGAGTCGAACACATGTTCGACTCGAACATTGGCTGTTCGCAAGTTCGCCAAACAGCGAACAATTTGGGGTGTTCGCGGCAAATTCGAATGCCGCGGAACACCCTTTAAAAGTCTATGGGAGAAATCAAAAGTGCTAATTTTAAAGGCTTATATGCAAGTTATTGTCATAAAAAGTGTTTGGGGACCTGGGTCCTGCCCCAGGGCACATGGATCAATGCAAAAAAAAGTTTTAAAAACGTCCGTTTTTTCAGGAGCAGTGATTTTAATAATGCTTAAAGTCAAACAATAAAAGTGTAATATCCCTTTAAATTTCGTAGCTGGGGGGTGTCTATAGTATGCCTGTATAGGGGCGCATGTTTCCTGTGTTTAGAACAGTCTGACAGCAAAATGACATTTCAAAGGAAAAAAGCCATTTAAAACTACTCGCAGCTATTGCATTGCCGGTCAGAAAATACACATAGAAGTTCATTGATAAAAACGGCATGGGAATTCCCCACAGGGGAACCCCGAACCAAAATTTTTTAAAAAATGAGGTGGGGGTCCCCCTAAATTCCATACCAGGCCCTTTAGGTCTGGTATGGATATTAAGGGGAACCCCGGCCAAAATTAAAAAAAAAAAAAGACGTGGGGGTCCCCCTAAATTCCATACCAGACCCTTCAGGTCTGGTATGGATTTTAATGGGAACCCCGCGCCAAAAAAAAAAAAAAAAAAACGACGTGGGGTCCCCCCAAAAATTCATACCAGACCCTTATCCGAGCACGCAACCTGGCAGGCCGCAGGAAAAGAGGGAGGGGGACGAGAGATCGCCCCCCCTCCTGAACCGTACCAGGCCACATGCCCTCAACATTGGGAGGGTGCTTTGGGGTAGCCCCCCAAAACACCTTGTCCCCATGTTGATGAGGAAAAGGGCCTCATCCCCACAACCCTGGCCGGTGGTTGTGGGGGTCTGCGGCCGTGGGGCTTATCGGAATCTGGAAGCCCCCTTTAACAAGGGGACCCCCAGATCCCGCCCCCCCTGTGTGAAATGGTAAGGGGGTACAAAAGTACCCCTACCATTTCACTAAAAACTGTCAAAAATGTTAAAAATGACAAGAGACAGTTTTTGACAATTCCTTTATTTAAATGCTTCTTCTTTCTTCTATCTTCCTTCATCTTCTTCTTCTTCTGGTTCTTCTGGTTCTTCCTCCGGCGTTCTCGTCCAGCATCTCCTCCGCCTCTTCTTCTCGTTCTCGTCCAGCATCTCCTCCTCCTCTTCTTCTCCTCGGGCCGCTCCGCACCCATGGCATGGGGGGAGGCTCCCGCTCTTCTCTTCATCTTCTTCATTTCTTCTTTTCTTTTCTTCTTCTCTTCTTCTCCGGGCCGCTCCACATCCATGCTGGCATGGAGGGAGGCTCCCGCTGTGTGACGGTGTCTCCTCTTCTGACGGTTCTTAAATAACGGGGGGCAGGGCCACCCGGTGACCCCGCCCCCTCTGACGCACGGGACATGACGGGACTTCCCTGTGGCATTCCCTGTGACGTCACAGGGAAGTCCCGTCAAGTCACCGTGCGTCAGAGGGGGGCGGGGTCACCAGGTGGCCCCGTCCCCCGTTATTTAAGAACCGTCAGACGAGGAGACGCCGTCACACAGCGGGAGCCTCCCTCCATGCCAGCATGGATACGGAGCGGCCCGGAGAAGAAAATGAAGAAGAGAAGAAGAGAAGAAGATGAAGCAGAGAAGAAGATGAAGAAGAAGATGAAGAAGAGAAGAAGATGAAGAGAAGAGCGGGAGCCTCCCCCAATGCCATGGGTGCGGAGCGGCCTGAGGAGAAGAAGATAGAAGACGCCGCGGAGGAGATGCTGGACGAGAACGCCGGAGGAAGAACCAGAAGAGCCAGAAGAACCAGAAGAAGAAGAAGATGAAGGAAGATAGAAGAAAGAAGAAGCATTTAAATAAAGGAATTGTCAAAAACTGTCTCTTGTCATTTTTAACATTTTTGACAGTTTTTTAGTGAAATGGTAGGGTCTTACCATTTCACACAGGGGGGGGCGGGATCTGGGGGTCCCCTTGTTAAAGGGGGCTTCCAGATTCCGATAACCCCCCCGCCCGCAGACCCCCACAACCACCGGCCAGGGTTGTGGGGATGAGGCCCTTGTCCTCATCAACATGGGGACAAGGTGTTTTGGGGGCTACCCCAAAGCACCCTCCCAATGTTGAGGGCATGTGGCCTGGTACGGTTCAGGAGGGGGGGGCGCTCTCTCGTCCCCTCCTCTTTTCCTGCGGCCTGCCAGGTTGCGTGCTCGGATAAGGGTCTGGTATGGATTTTTGGGGGGACCCCACGCCGTTTTTTTTTTTTTGGCGCAGGGTTCCCCTTAAAATCCATACCAGACCTGAAGGGCCTGTTATGGAATTTAGGGGGACCCCCCCACGTCATTTTTTTTTTAAATTTTGGTTCGGGGTTCCCCTGTGGTGAATTCCCATGCCGTTTTTATCAATGAACTTCTATGTGTATTGTCGGACCGGCAATGCAATAGCCGCGAGTAGTTTTAAATGGCTTTTTTCCTTTGAAATGTCATTTTGCTGTTAGACTGTTCTAAACACGGGAAACATGCACCCCTTTACAGGCATACTATAGACACCCCCCAGCTACGAAATTTAAAGGGATATTACACTTTTATTGTTTGACTTTAAGCATTATTAAAATCACTGCTCCTGAAAAAACGGCCGTTTTTAAAACTTTTTTTTGCATTGATCCATGTCCCCTGGGGCAGGACCCAGGTCCCCAAACACTTTTTATGACAATAACTTGCATATAAGCCTTTAAAATTAGCACTTTTGATTATTCATGTTCGTGTCCCATAGACTTTAACGGTGTTCGCGCGTTTGAACAAACTTTTTTCCTGTTCGCATGTTCTGGTGCGAACCGAACAGGGGGGTGTTCGGCTCATCCCTAATTTGGAGTACTGATAGGTGCACTGACTGATGGGCACTGATGGCTGGCACTTATGGGCACTTATAGGTGGCACTGGTATGTGGCACTGACTGATGGGCACTGATGGCTGGCACTGATAGGTGCCAATTATGGGCAATGATAGGTGGAATTGATTGGTAGGCAGTGGCACTGGTAATTGCTGGCAGCCTGGCATTAAAAAATGTAATCGCTGCTATAAAGAGAGTAACTATACAAGAGCCCATCTTGATACACCCTGCACTCGGCCTCAGTAAGCCTAGTCAGAATGCAGCAGCGGCCATCTTGTTACACCCAGCCCATATAATTAGTGAACTATATGGGCTGGGTGTAACAAGATGTCCGCTGCCGCCTTGTGACTGCAGGCTACTGAGGCCACGTTCAGGGTGTACCAAGATGGGCGTCGCCATGTACAGCCTCTGACAGAGACTCAGGCTGTCACTCCCGTTAAGGATTTTGACAGCTCGGTCACCGATGTACACGGCTGCGAGTGACCCACACCCCTGCCCACAGGCTTACCTTCGATGCTCCGCTGCACTGCAAGGACTCTGACTGTGCCGCGCTCTGCTCCGCCTTCTCCCACCCACTCTGCCTGCCCAATGACTAGCGGTATTGGGTGAAGCATCGGGAGCATTTGCCCGAGTACAAGTACTCGGGCAAATACTCGGTATTGGCACCAATACCGATACTAGCATTGGTGCAACCATAATTAATGTACTTTTTTTGCAAAAATATCAAAGCTTTCCACTAAATCTACAGACACTTACTTCACTTGTCCTCATCAATGTTTTCAAACCTATTAATTAGTTTTGCCTTACTTCCTAAACAGACTTTAGGTCATGACACAGGAAGGAGTTGACCAGCTGACTTTATTAGCACACCCCCTGCATCATCCACCCTCCTACCTGCCAACCATTTCCAGCTGCACATTTTTTAAATGGAATGCAATCAATCAGTCATTGCACTTACTTCACTATCCTCTTGGATGTTTGTACAATCAGATTGTATAGTGTATGACCATCTTTATACACTTAAAATTACTAGTTGCACTTTCAGTGCCATAAATTGTTAACAGCACTCCAAACACAGAAGCAAGCACACATTTTGCCATGTGAAAAACTGAGTGGCAAAATGCACAGTAAAAAACACGCAACACAAAACGCAAAACTGTCCCATAAGCCACATGTAGTACAGCCAATTGAAGTCAACAGGGTGCCCTATGTCAAAGGAAAAATGAGCCCCAAAATGTGCGCTCCCACTATGCTAGATGTGAATGGGGCCTGAAAGTGAAATTGGTGCGCTAACACAAGAACAATGAGGCTCCATTCATATCTGTGCGTTTCCTTGCATCTCAGAAATGCAATGCACCAATAATCACATTTAAAAATGCACCAAGCTCCGCTCTAAAAAAAAAAAAAAAAAAAAAAAAAAAGTCCTGAAGCTTCTTTGGGGCAATTGTTGCTTGTAGGGCAACCCATTCAGGTGGATGGGCTGCCCTATGTGTGATGAATGAAAATGGTCCAAAATGCCCCCCCCCACTAAAAAAAACGCATGTGGGAATGCGAGTTCCCGCTATGCAGAGATGTGAATGGTATTTGACAGCTGAGTGATTCTGTCCACTCGCTCCTATGTACTTGTATAAAGATGGCCATACACTATGCAATCTGATTGTATATTGTGTATTTAGCGAGAAGGGTGATCACTGATTGATTGCCTTTAATTAAAAAACATACACCTGGGAGTGGGTGGGTAGGTAGGAGGGTGGATGATGCAGGGTGTGTGCTAATGAGGTCAGCTGGTCAACTCCTTCCTGTGTCATGACCTATAGTCTGACCAGGCAGTAAGGCAAAACTAATGGATACATTTGGAAACATGGATGAGGACAAGTGAAGTAAGTGTCTGTAGATTTAATGGAAAGCTTTGATATTTTTGCAAAAAAAAGTACATTAATGCTATATTGGTACATAGGGGAGCTGGAATTTAGAAGAAAAAAAAAAGGTGAACTTATCCTTTAATTTGTCATATCTGTGGTTTACAACCATTTTAAAAAAGACTCATAAGCTCAAGGAGCAGCCTGCAGCACCTTACACTCCTGGTAAAACTTAACAAATATATAAACAGAAGCCCAGATGACAGAGATCCTTGCATGAGCCCTCAGGCAGTACAATGAGGAAATTCAATTTCCGAAAAGAAGCTGTAATAAAGAGGTAAACTCTCACACCCCACGCTACATCTATCTGCAGGGCAATCTCCTTAGAATGCCTTGGAGTAAGACATAGGAAAGGAAGGACAACATCCTGGTTAAGGTAGAAGGCAGAGACCTCCTTTTTTTGGAAAATTATTTTAATTGCAATTTGAAAGGTATAGTACAAAACAAAGCCTATTAGGCATACTCAGGCTCATACCTTATACAATAGATCAGCAAAAAACACTTGGACTAAAACAACATCCAGCAGGGCGTACACACGGACCATGGGAGCTGGCATCGCTCAGGAATTATCTTACTTCACTTCAATCAGAGCTTGGGATCTTATAGGAATCATAAGGCATACATTCTCCTGAAATTTAGGCACTAGGGTAGGCATCTGTGCAATATATCAAATACAGTACCACAGAGATAAACAGAGCAACTTTTTATTTATAGCTGGCTAATCTGCATTTGTGGATGTGGAATCGACCCAAATGTCCCAAACTTTATGAAATTTCCAAGCACAACTCCAAGATAGATATGTGGCTTTATATAGCGGCAAGGCTAAATTCACTAAACGCTTCCAGAAGTTGATAGATGGTGCTGGTGAGGACTTCCACCTAAGTACAATGGCCTTGCGTGCATCGTAAAGTAAAAGCTCCAGAAGGGTTCTGACTGCCCTACTAGGAACTAAAGGATCAACTATTCATAGAATACACACTTCCACGGGACAAGATAAATGAAACGACTTTGCTCCAGAAAATCTGGATCAGAGAGCAGTGCCAAAAAATGTGAATGAAATCAGCTGAAGGTGAAGAACACCTCCAGCAGGAGGCCGAATAGGATGGATAAATCCTGTGCAAATGTGCTGGGGTAAAATAGATTCTGTGCAAAATTTTAAACTGGATCAATCTATCTTTAGCAGAAACCAGTTGCAAAAAGGGGCATTCCCACAACTGCTTCGAATCCTCTGCATCTAGTACCGGGAAGTTTTCTAGTCACTTGGCCCTAAGGGGTTCAAGCCCCATGTGTAGGTTAGGAAGCAGCCCTTTATAAATATTCAACAAAGATTTGACCATGGACTCGTCTCTGAGCAGATCCTCGAGAGCCGGCGTATAGAAGGCCACTTGTTGATACTCAAACTGAGAGTTGAAAGCGTGTCTAAGTTGTAAAAAGCTAAACAGATATGAGTTAGGCAATCCATAATGCTGCTTCAACCCATCAGAAGTTTGCAACTGACCCCAGTACAAATCTGGTTGAGGTATTGAATACCCTTGGTAGCCCACACATTAGGGTTGGGTATCAACATAAAACTCCGACAGCTCGGGATTAAACCCCAGAGGGGTGTGTGGCTACATATGTCCAAGAGGGTTGGGTCATAAAGCTTTAGTTGTGGACCATGCTTTCAAAGCTGTTTTCATGGCCCTCCTTAAAGGTAAAGGTGCATTGGGCCCTTGATAAAGAAGGTTCCTCAGTGCTTCATAAGATCCAAGACAAGCTGCTTCCAAAACCATCGCGGAATTGGAGTCATCAGCGATCAGCTAATTATGCGCATGGGATAATTGGGCGGCAAAGAACTACTTGTGTGGGTCCAAACAAGCCAAACCTCCCTCGTGCCAGGACCTTTGCAACACCGTTAATTTAAAACTTGGTTGGCCCGAACCCCAAAAGGAAGGAGGTCAAAACAGTATTGATTATGGAAAAAACTTTCTTGGGTATCCACTCAGGGGATTGTCTAAGTACACAAAGGAAAGAGGGCAAAAGTTTCATCCTAAATAAATTAATTCGGCCAATCAGTAAAAGGGGGAGATTCGTCCAGGCCTTCAATCTAGCTTTCATGGTTTGTAATAGCGGGGCTCGATTTAATGTATAGTAATCAGTCGTGGAGGATGAAATACAAATACCAAGGTATTTAAATTTATTGGTCCACAATAAAGGAAGATTGGGGTCTGCTAAGGATCTAGCTGTCGTGTCGATTGGTAAAATTTGGGATTTATCCCAGTTAACTTTGAGGCTGGAACATTCAGTAAAACCAGAAAGGATATGAAGGGCCTCAGTAAGTGAAGGACCCGGGTCATTTAAAAAGAGTATAAGATCGTCCGCATACATAGCCAGCTTCTCATCTATGGATGCAACTCGGATTCCCTTAACTATCGGAGCCTGTTTGAGGGCAGAGACAAGCGGTTCCATTACTAGAGCAAAAAGAGCTGGTGACAATGGACAACCTTGTCTCTTACCCCTCTCAACTGTGAAAGGGGATGAGAGGGCACCTCCTGGTTTCACCTGGGCTGTCGGATGACTGTACAAGATCTCTATCCATCTGCGGAAACCAACCCCAAAACCCATTACTTCCAAAACCGAAGACATATAGGGCCAGGCCACCAAGTCGAATGCTTTCGATATCTAATGTGACCAGACTAGTGGAGGTCGCAGATGGGGGCAGTTGTAAATTAGTAAAAACTCTGCGTAAGTTAATATTGGTTGCCTTTCCTGGCATAAATCCGGTTTGGTCAATATTGACTAGAGATGGAAGCATCATCAGCAGCCTAGTTGCTAGGATTTTTGTCAAAATCTTGAGATCACAATTTAGCAAAGAGATCGGCCTACAGAAAGCACAGTGAGATCTATATTTGCCAGATTTAGGGATAAGTACAAAATGGGCCTGATACATATAAGGGGGTAAGGACATTTGCTCTTTACACTCGGTATACACCTGCAGAAGTCTAGGTGCAATTAAGTTTGCATACATTCTATACCATTCACCAGGTAGACCTTTAGGGCCCGGGGTTTTACCGCTGGGAAACAAGCGAATCGCCGCTTCTATTTCTTCAACAGCAAAATCCCTGTCTAAGAATTCAAGGTCCTCCTGCAAGAGCATGGGCAACTTTAAGGATTTCAAATATTCGCTAAGGCCCCCTTCACACTGAGGCGATTTGCAGGCGCTAAAGTGCTAAAAATAGCACCTGCAAAGCGCCCTGAAAGAGCCGCTCAATGCACTCCAATGTGAAAGCTCCGAGGGTTTTCACACTGGAGAGGTGCGCTTGCAGGGCGGTCTAAAAAGTCCTGCAAGCCGCATCTTTGGAGCGCTGTAGGAGAGGTGTATTTATTTTGAAAACAATGGGGCAGTGCTCCAAACCCGCCTGCAAAGCTTTGCGGGCGGTTTTAACCCTTTTTCGACCCCTAGCAGGGGTTAAAACTGCCCCATTAGCGACCGAATAGCGCCACTAAAATGACGGTAAAGCGCCGCTAAATATAGCGCCGCTTTACCGCCAGTGCCAACGCTTCAGTGTGAAAGTAGCCTTAATCTTTCAGTTAGTCAGCCAGGTAGCGCTTTGTAAAGTGTTTCATAGAAAGTCCTAAATTAATTTAAAATATGATCAGGGTCGGAGAACCGCCATCTGGACAGCAAATTTCAGACACCACTGTTTGTGTTCTAAAATCTGCCACAAGATTAGCTAGCAGTTTGCTGTTCTTATCCCCAGACTCAAAGATCCTTCCAGCCAAGGATTTGAGATCCAGGTGCGTAGCTAAGGTGAGATGCAGAGACAAAGCTCTTCTGGCATCTGCTGCCTTGGATTCACTTTCTTCTAGTTTTTGTACTTGGGAGGACAACTCAGAGCATACAGCTTTGATAGCTGAGATGTATTCTCCCCTCGTATTAGGCTGACCATATGATTCATGGCAGTGCCATCATTAAGCTCCCAATAATGTTGCAGTTTAGGGGAAATCATCTCTTCAACCTTTGGGTCCTGCAGCCACTTGGACGCCAAGCGCCAGCAATACAGACCCCGATTCTCCAACAGCACCAATTTAACCTCTAGGGGAGCATGATCGGAGAGGCCAGCATATAAATATGATATATCCTGGATGGCCGCTAGCGCATTGGTATTGCCGAAGACCAAGTCAATCCTGGAGCCAGATTTATGGGTAGTTGAATGGAGGGAATAAGCCATAGCTCTCTGGTGTTTCCAACGCCAGATTTCAGTGTAGTCAAAGGCTTGTGCCCAATGGAGTAGTTCAGGGGTATAGGCTCTATTTGGATTAGAAGAGTCTAGAGATGGGTCTAAAATAGAATTAAAATCACCAGCTATATATAGTCTGGAGAATTACAAAGTGGCTAGTTTCTCATGTATAGTGTACAAGACCCAGTGGCTGAAGGGAGGGGGAACATATATATCAACCAAAGCATACACAATTGCATTGATCTTCAGCAAAAGAATAATAAATCTTATGTCAGGATTGGTGATGAGATGAATGACCTTGTATGCAAGTGATTTACTTAGTAAAATAGCTACCCCCCTTGTGTAACAGGAGTACGTTGCATGAAACGATTGCTGCACCCAGGGTCTGCGGAGAGATAGGATCTTAGTACCCATTAGGTGAGTTTCCTGCAGGAATAAAATGTGAGGTTTATGTCGATTCAGAAATTTAAATATCAATGCTCTCTTAATTTTGTCATTAATACGTGTACTTTCCACAAGATAAGTTTCAGCTCCGTCGCCATCTAGTACCTGTAAGAAAAAAAACAGCCACAGATATATGTGGGACCTTGGCCCACAGGTTAGCCAAAGAAGAATGTTCCATATGCAGGACCTGAGCAAAAAGGAAATTGATGTGGCATAGTAAGATAACCAGTCTTTCAGTGGACATAAAGGGTACAAAACAAAAGTAAAACAGTACGTTGAAAACTCCCCATTGACAATGAAAGACCCCAACAGTAACTAGGTCAGTTTAATACCCAAAACTCCTTTCCTAAATCTTCTCTGGATGCGACCAGAAAAGTATTTTACTGGAGAAACACCTCCAGGAGGCGATGAACTCTTTCCTCAGTCAGTATAGTGTCACTGAGTGATCCCCCCAAGTGTACAAGGTAACTTGTGAGTAAAGTTTAAGGAGATTAAGCAGACTGACTATTGGGATAATTGCAAAATGGGAACATAACGAATAATGTCAGTCTGCTGGCAGTAAAACGGTTTCCCCGTAAGGATGAGTGAAACAGCTCCCTCTGCACTGAGGCGCCACTCATCAACAACAAGGCCTGTGATCAGATGAAAGAAAGGCAGAGAGCTTACCGTAGTCCAGAAAGCCACAAATTCGCTTTGTCAGGGGTATTAAAGAATTTTGTTGTACCTTCATGTTGCACACGCAGGTGGCTTGGATAAAGCATGCTATACTTTATGTTTCGTTCATGAAGACGGTGGCGGACATCATTGAAGGTCTTGCGCTTCTTCTGCAGCTCTTGCGAGAAGTCCAGGAATAGAATGATCTTAGCATTTCCATACGGCAGAGTAGGATGCTTTCTGGCTTCAGAGAGGATGCAATCTCAGTCGCCATAGTTGAGAAACCGGAAGAGAAATGGGCGAGGGGGGGACCCAGGAGTATAGCACCCCACAGGTACACGGTGAGCCCATTCAGAAGCAAACGTAGCAGGGACATCAGGAAGTTGTAGGAGATCTTTGAAAAAGATCCAGGAGACCAAGCACTCTTACATTATTGTGACGCCTGCGATTCTCAGCATCGTTAGCCTTTGTCATCAGGTATTTAACCATTTGTTGTAATTCAGTAATCATACCTGCCTGTTGCCCTGTGTGATCTTCCACAGCAGAAACACATGTTTCAAGCGGCCTCTGATTTTATCGATCATTCCTGATTAAATTGCATTCCTCCGCCAGATAATCGATGCGGATCAGCAGGGATGTTTTGCTGTGTTCAATTGCCGACAGGATTAAGTATGTGTTTTTTGTCTGTGGGGTACTTGCTGGTGAGGCAGTGGAGCTTGCTGCTGCGTCCCCCTCCATCTCAGTGAGCAGAGCCTGCTGTCTATGAATCAAGATGGTGTCGGCACTCGTGGATAGAGGCGGAGCTGTCACCTGTCTGCGGCCAGCTTGCACTGTAGAGGAGCGCCGCTTTGATGGCATGGAGACCTGCACCGCCGTGCCGGGAGCCTCCGGAGTTGGTATAGTGAGAAAGGAAGCCGAAGAGACTGTGCAAATCCACAGAATAATAGGAAAAGGAGATCATTTGATTCATGTTTTTATCCTTTTTTATACTACTTTTTATGAATTATTGTATGTATTTTTTTCAATAAATATTTTTTGATTCAATAATAATTGTTTTACCTTGTCCATTGTTTCCATGCCTATAAAGTCCGAATTTTTGGTTACTATCTAGTATCCCCTTTTTTCTTGTGTAAATCCACAGGATAAGTTCAGGATGGCAAGAGCTCACTGCAGGCATGTCTGCTCAGGTCCTCATCTGGCCACGCCTCTGGCAGAGGCCTCCTTGAGAAGAAAGGAAGCCCTAGGCTTCAAGACCACTTTAACTCTGCGAGAAGTGTTTCTAGACTGTTGTCCTTATCTTGTTATGAGTCTTTCTTGGTGTTGCAGAGATGTAATATCAAGCAGAAAGGCCACCTTGCGTGAGAGGTCTAGCAACAGAATGTCCCTGTTACGATCACAAACAGTTTCTGCAGAGCTAAAAGGCAGGTTGAAGTCCCAAGGGGAAGCAATGGCCAGACTGAAGGGGAGATATGAGTTACAATCTGAGCAAAAGCCTTTATGTGAGAGTGAGAGGCCCAATGTCTCCGAAATAGAAAAGCCAAGGCTGATATTTGTCCCTTGATAGTTCTTAGGCCAGCTTATGAGTACTTCCTGGGATGACATTTCCTTGCCTTACACTAAGCAAATAGGATTTCCAAGTTGTTACCTTCTCTCCTTCCACATATTTACAACCCAATGCTGGAGTTAAAGTAGAACTGTAGGCAAAACGTTTCTCTCATTTTGGATAGAGCAAGGCATGGTTATAAGCCCTGTCAGATATTTTGCCATCTGTGTCCCATTGCGGAGATTTCCCTTCACTTCCTGTCCCATAGCCAAACAGGAAGTGGGAGGAAATCCCTGCAAATTAGGGGAATTCCTTGGGGACCTCCCAGATCACCAGAACTTTCTCCTCTATTTCTTTTCTGGGGATAACTTTGGGATTTTTTTTTTTTTTTACTTTAACTTTTTATCATTAAAAGTGAAACAGGGCAAAAAGAGAGAATGAATCTCCCTAATGGGGGCACAGACAGGAAGAAAAACTGACAAGCGTTCTAATCCCTCTCCACTCTATCCAAAACTAAAAAAAAGTTTTGCCTTTAAGTTAAAGTTATACTTTAAGTTCTCCTCTGCAATCATGGAAGGGTCTTATGACAGATGCCAGGCTAACGGGCTGAGAAGCAGTGCTTGACACCCTGGTGGTGCAGGGGACATGGTCACCATAGGGAATTTTAGAGATTCCATATTGGATACCCTGGAGCACACAGAATAAGGTTTCTGCAATGCCATGCAAGTGCATACTCCATCTATGAGTATGGAAATAATTACCTTCAACTTAGGGGAGACTCTCGATCTGAGGCCTCTGAGACTAAGGGATCCTTCTCCTCTCCATCCTCCTCTAAAGCCTCATCAGGTTCAATAATAAAGTCAAAGACTGAATCTGGAGAATAGGCAGTAGTGGCACAAGTATGACTTATGTTGCCCAAGGCCTCAATAGGGCCCGAAATGCTGCCCATGAACTCAAACTTTTTGGCAGAAAACGTTTTCCCTGAAAATAAAGGGCAGGGAATAAAAAAATAAAAATCAGAAGATAAGGCATATGACCCATGTACAGTAGTACTGGCGACCTCCATGGCAGAGCTTGAGCTACTGAGACCTTCCGGACCCTAGTCCCTCTGTTTGTGAACTGCCATGCCACAAAACGGTGTCCCAGAATGGCTACTCTTAATCCTGACTGTAATGATGTAGGGTAGGGAATGCCTTGGAACGTTACCTATAGGCCTCCATCGATCCTGTACAAGTGTATGCCTTTTCCAAAGAGAAGCGCAGTGTACTCCACAAACCAGGCATGTGCTGTTACCACAAAGCAAGTGCCCTAGAGCTCCATAGAGTCAATACTAAAAAACAACAGCCATCACTGCAGGCCCCCTCCAGAATTGCAACAACCGGAGCCAAAATGTGTGCCAATGCAGTGTTAACCCCTAATCTTCCAAACCCACCACCTGTAAATATAGCCAGGAAAAATAACCCCGGAAGGGTAAATAACAAACAGGGCACTGACTAACTAGTCATATGCAGGAATATAGTAAGGTTAACCCCTTCCTGGCTTCACCCTCCTGGATTGGGATACCCCTGAAAGGGTTTTCAGAGTCAGGGCACTGCTCCTGGCAGACCATGGCTCAGGACCTGTAGAGCATCCTGTGACTAACTTCAAGCATTCCACTATGTGGCAAGGGGAACACCCATAGCAGCATTCCCCACATAGAGCAACATTACAAGCTGGCCCCTCATCTTCATTGCAGCAGGGTCCTGGTATGGTCACCCAAAGTGCTGCCACCAGCTGCAGCCTTAGTGGGTATGGTGCAGCCAATTTGATAGTAGATCCATCAGAAAAAAAACAGAAGAACCGTAAGATCAACCAGGTTTTTTGCAGAATACAGAAAATGAATCTCATAGTGATATTTGTCGTGTTTATCATTATCACTAAAAGTGAAAGTAAAGGAAAATCCCAAATTTTGGTTTTTCCCCAGAAAAGCAATAGCATGGACATCTTCCAATGGTGACACAGATAGCAAAAAAAAAAAAATTACAGGGGTTATAACTCTCCCTTACTCTATAGTTCTACTTTAAGGCAAATAGACTGTGCAATTTGCAAGTTGCTCCAGAGCTTAGTAAATGATGTAAAGCTTCACTTTACAAAGAATACCCAATCACATGCAAGGAAAAAAAACAGCACTTTTGCCTGCACATGATTGGATGAGGAAGTCAGCAGAGCTCCCCCTCATTTGCTAAGCTCTGAATCAATGTCAACTGTAAAGTGCTCAGTCTATGCCTTTAGTAAATCCACCCATTACATTTAGTAAATCTATTCATTATATGTAGTAAAATACACTTATTTTCTTCTGTCATTTCGCCAGATTTTTGGAGACTTGTTTTGTGAAAATACAAGCAGATACACAAATCTCCCAATCGCTCAAAACATAATACAATGTACATGCATATCACAATGGTCTAATCCCTTGTTAGAACATGTGTCATATTTAGTGGGGATACTTTACTTTTTCACAATTATTTTTAGAGATATCTTCCAACAGACAAGTTCCCACTGATGTTGATCTCTGATATTTAGGTTTCTATGCATTACTGTTGAGAGAACTGATCCAAAAGAGCAGAGACTGCTCAGAATTGGCTATTATATGTTTTCATTCCTTAACAGCTTGCAGACCGACCCACGTATATGTATTGCGAGGCGGCAGCTCCTCTGTGCGAAATCATGTACAGGTACATGATATTGCACATATTGATTAGACATATCAGGAGCCAATCAGCGGTCCAGCAGACCCGATCTCTACTGGGACTCGTCGATCGTTCCAGACAGAGGCAGAACATTGGGCTGCCTATGTAAACAAAGCAGATCACCGTTCTGTTAGCAGGGAAGACAGAAATCCTGTGTTTCTGTTAAGCGGGAACACAAATCTCTGTCTTTCCACAGTTAAAGCACCCCCCACACAGTTACAACGCACTCCCTAGGAACACATTTCACCCTTTGATCGCCCCTGATGTTAACCCCTTCCCTGCCGTTGTCATTAGTACAGTGACAGTGCATATTTTTTAGCACTGATCACTGTATTGATGTCACTGGTCCCCAAAAAAGTATCAAAAGTGTCACTTAGTGTCCGCAATATCGCAGCCCCGCTATAAGTTGCTGATCGCCGCCATTACTAGTAAAAAAATAAATAAATAACAATTCCATAAAAATATCCCATTGTCTGTAGACGTTATAACTTTTGGGCAAACCAATCAATGTACGCCTATTGGGATTTTTTTTTTACCAAAAATATGTAGGAGAATACATATTGGCCTAAATTGATGACGAAATTAGATTTTTTTTACATTTTTTTTATTGGATATGTTTTATAGCAGAAAGTAAAAAATATTGTTTTTTTTTTCAAAATTGTTAATCTTTTTTGTTTATAGCACAACAAATAAAAACCACAGAGGTGATCAAATACCATCAAAAGAAAGCTCTATTTGTGGAGCTGAAGTAGTTAAATACCACATGCCTGGACCACTACTTAACCACTTCACGCAAAACGACGTACCCGTACGTCAGCACTTTGATGCTAAATACGGTGGTTATGGCAGCAGCTAGTATTTTCGGGAACGCTGTGCGTTTCTCCTTAGGATAAAAGAGGTCTCCACGGTGGATTCGCTGCAAGATCACTTTTATCTGGTGGCGGGAGAGGTGCCCACCCCCCTCCCGCCGTGCTCTGGTCATCTCCGCCGCTTACCGGACCCGCCGGTAGTGGTGGAGACGATCGCGTCCTCTCCTGTGGATGCCTGGCTGTCGACAGAGGGGAAGATGGCCCCCACTCAGGTCCATAGCTTGGGAGGGCGGAAGCGACGTCAAACGTCACTTCCGCCTATAGCTTTTACAGGATAATTTTTTTTTTTTTTTACATTGCATTTTAGTGTAAATATGAGATCTCAGGTCTTTTTGACCCCAGATCTCATATTTAAGAGGTCCTGTCATGCTTTTTTTCTATTACAAGGGATGTTTACATTCCTTGTAATAGGAATAAAAGTGACCCAAATTTTTTTTTTTAAAAGACAGTGTCAAAATAAAACATTTAAAGTAAAAATAAGAAATGTATTTTTTAAAACGCCCCGTGCCGACGAGTTCGCGCCCAGAAGCGAACACATGCGAGAGTATCCCCCGCATATGAAAACGGCGTTCAAACCACACATGTGAGGTACCGTCGCGATTGTTAGAGTGAGAGCAATAATTTTGGTCCTAGACCTCCCCTGTAACTCAAAACTGGTAACCTGTAAACATTTTTAAACATCGCCTATGGAGATTTTTAAGGGTAAAAGTTTGTTGCCATTCCACGAGTGGGCGCAATTTTGAAGCGTGACATGTTGGGTATCAATTTACTTGGCGTAACATTATATTTCACAATATAAAAGAAAATGGGCTAACTTTACTGCTGTCTTATTTTTTAATTCTAAAAAGTTTATTTTTCCCAAAAAAAGTGCGCTTGTAAGACCGCTGCGCAAATATGGTGTGACAGAAAGTATTGCAACGACTGCCATTTTATTCTATAGGGTGTTAGAAAAAAATATATAATGTTTGGGGGTTCTAAGTAATTTTCTAGCAAAAAAAACCCACTGATTTTAACTTGTAAACAACAAGTGTAAAAAAGAGGCTCGGTCCTTAAGTGGTTAATTACCACATGCATTTAATTATTTATTTTTCTTCTGTGAATTGACTTTAACCCCTTTTCATTATTATTAATATTATTTCAGGTACTTATATAGCGCCGTCAATTTATGCAGCGCTTTACACATACATTGTACGTTCACATCAGTCCCTACCCTCCAGGAGCTTACAACCTAAGGTCCCTAACTCACATTCATACATATACTAGGGCCAATTTAGACAGGATCCGATTAACCTACCAGCATGTCTTTAGAGTGTGGGAGGAAACCGGAGTACCCGGAGGAAACCCACGCAGAACATGCAAACTCCACAGTTAGAACATGCAAACTTTTCATGCGTTTTTATAGTTTTGAGGTAAATACTGCAAAATCGCATAGTGAATTGACAGTTTCGGGATTGCATGTGATATTTAGGGAAAATGTGTCCAGACACCTAAATACCACATGTGATCTGCTTTAGTGAGTGGAGCTCACTATTTCTTATTACAATCCATATGATACAGTTCTTTATTATTACATTTTATATGATACCTTTGCTTATCATTGCATTCTATATGATACATTTTTATTACAATCATAGTTGCCAACATTGCAAAAAAAATATGTGGGACAATTTTTTGGCTGTAGGCGGAGCCGTAAATTAATTAGGGGCGGGGCATGCGTTTGTAGGCGTGACATAGCAAAAAAATAAATAAAACTGCGGCGCGCGCAGGTGGTGTGGTTAGAGTCGGAGATGAATGAGGGATGGAGAGGGATGGAGAGGGAAAGGGGGAGAGAGGAATGAAGGGACAGCAGCCCCAGATCCTACACAACAATGGAAATATGTGTATTCTAGAAAGTTTAACAATCAGCAGATAAAGATACTCCAAACACCTGGTGTTAGCACTTCAATCATCCCGGTACCATGATTGTTATGGTTTCAAGATGATTGAAGCGCATTATTTCTATTATTACATTGTAATATAAAATTAAATCATTCAACTCACCATAATGCCGAATTAGTGGGATCCCTGAGCGTGTCACCTGCCACGTCGCCTGCCACCAGCAGAGTCCATCCTTGCATCAGGGGTCCCCAGCAGAGTCTGTCCTTGCATCAGGTGCCCCCAGCAGAGTCCGTCCTCATATCAGGTGTCCCCAGCAGAGTCTGTCCTCGTATCAGGTGCCCCCGGCAGAGTCCCTCCTTGCATCAGGTGCCCCCAGCAGAGTCTGTCTTCGCATCAGGAGCCCCCTGCAGAGTCTGTCCTTGCATCAGGTGCCCCCAGCAGAGTCCGTCCTCGTATCGGGTGTCCCCAGCAGAGTCTGTCCTCGTATCAGGTGCCCCAAGCAGAGTCCGTCCTGGCATCAGGTGCCCCCAGCAGAGTCCGTCCTTGCATCAGGTGCCCCCAGCAGAGTCAGTATAGACCCCCTCAGTGCAGACCCCCCTCAGTGCAGGCCCCCTCAGTGCAGACCCCCTCCATCAGTGCAGAGCTCCTCAGTGCAGACCCCCCCATCAGTGCAGACCCCCTCAGTGCAGACCCCCCTCCATCAGTGCAGACCCCCTCAATCAATGCAGACGCCCTCAGTCAATGCAGACGCCCTCAGTCAATGCAGACGCCCCTCCATCAATGCAGACCTCCTCAGTGCAGACGCCCTCAGCAGACCATCCTCAGTGCAGACCCTCCTTAGTGAAGACCCTCCCCTCCCATAATGCCCCCAAGGCCCCAGCAGCACATATCCATTACAGCATGAGCGGCACCTGTTGTATAAATTCCTGCGACCTATGCAGTCTCTCGACCCACGTCACTTCCTGTGCGGCTACGTCAGAACACAGCTGACGGTGGGGCTTTCCCCACAGCGACTTCACCGTGGCTTTACCACGTGTGCGCAGCCTTTACTTTCAGTCAAGGAAAATTTTAGACTCGAGCGGGCGGGCGGAGGCGGTGCGAGTACAGCCCTGCCTCCGCCCCTAATATGCCCCTAGCCTGCTCTGGAGAAGGGGGGCGGGCATGGGACAAGGTCGAGATAAAATATAGAGCTGCCCCACACCTAGCCTGCTCTGCTGAAGGGGGGTGTGCCCATTTCCTGCATAGCACAGTCTATATGAATGGGGCAAAGTCGAGATAAAATATAAAGCTGCACCGCCTCCAGCCCCGCCCCCGCCCCGAGCCTGCTCTGGTGAAGCGTGTTCAGTGGAGAGGGGAGGGGGCGATCCGTGCGAGAGGAGAAGCCGATTCACTGGCTGCACGGATCGAGCCCCTTCCTCTCTCCACTGAACACAAGGGGGAGCGATCTAGCGGCAGCGGCGGCTCCGGCGGCCATTTTGCTGAAGCCAGCTGCAAAAAAAAGGTAAAATACAAACATTCCTGATTTCCCTGGGCAAATCCCGATATATATATATATATATATATATATATATATATATATATATATATATATATATATATATATATATACACACATATACACTAGTATACAAGGCATGATTCTCTGAGGAAGAACGTGATCCACAATAGCCCAAGACGTTATATATATCATGTTTGCCTAAATACAAGGATGCCGTGTTGATGTCTTTTTGATGACTTTTTTCTAATAAAGATATTTTGTGCAGCAATCCCATCTGAATTTTCTCTATATCAAAGCCTGTGGGAAGGCTTGATTGCTAAGCACAATCCACTGTGACTGACGTGCACCTCACTCCTTGGACTTTCTTTATATATATCTATATATATAGATATATATATAGATATATATATATACACACACACAGTATCTCACAAAAGTGAGAACACCCCTCACATTTTTGGCAATATTTTATTCTATCTTTTCATGTGATAACACTGAAGAAATTACACTTTGCTACAATGTAAAGTAGTGAGTGTACAGCTTGTATAACAGTGTAAATTTGCTGTCCCCTCAAAATAACTCAACACACAGCCATTAATGTCTAAACCGCTGGCAACAAAAGTGAATAAACCCCTAAGATGAAAATGTCCAAATTGGGCCGAATTAGCCATATTCCCTTCCCGGTGTCATGTGACTCGTTAGTGTCTCGGGTGTGAATGGGGAACTCTCTGAGGATCTGAAAAAAAGAATTGTTGCTCCAGATAAAGATGGCCTAGGCTATAAGAAGATTGCCAAGACCCTGAAACTGAGCTGCAGCACAATGGCCAAGACCATACAGCAGTTTAACAGGACAGGTTCCACTCAGAACAGGCCTCCCCATGGTCGACCAAGGAAGTTGAGTGCATGTGCTCAGCGTCATATCCAGAGGTTGTCTTTGGGAAATAGACGTATGAGTGCTGCCAACATTGCTGCACATACACCGCACACTGCATCAAATTGGTTTGCATGGCTGTTGTCCCAGAAGGAAGCCTCTTTTAAAGATGATGAACAAGAGAGCTCGAAAACAGTTTGCTGAAGACAAGCAGACTAAGGACATGTATTACTGGAACCATGTCCTGTGGTCTGATGAGACCAAGATAAACTTATTTGGTTCCGATGGTGTCAAGCGTGTGTGGCGGCAACCAGGTGAGGAGTACAAAGACAAGTGTGTCCTGCCTACAGTCAAGCATGCTGGTGGGAGTGTCATGGTCTGGGGCTGCATGAGTGCTGCCGGCACTGAGGAGCTACAGTTCTTTGAGGGAACCATGAATGCCAACATGTACTGTGACATACTGAAGCAGAGCATGATCCCCTCCCTTCAGAGACTGGGCCGCAGGGCAATATTCCAACATGATAACACACCTCCAAGATGACCACGGTCTTGCTAAAGAAGCTGATGGTAAAGGTGATGGACTGGTCAAGCATGTCTCCAGACCTAAACCCTATTGAGCATCAAATGGAAGGTGGAGGAGCGCAAGGTCTCTGACATCCACCAACTCTGTGATGTCGTCATGGAGGAGTGGAAGAGGACTCCAGTGGCAACCTATGAAGCTCTGGTGAACTCCATGCTCGAGAGGGTTAAGGCCAGGGGCGTAACTAGAAATCACAGGGCCCCATAGCAAAATGTTGTATGGGCCCTCCCCTGCAAACAGCCGCCCCCCCCCCCCCCCCACAAATAAAATTAACTAATGCCATTGAAACACAGATAACCACACCCATGTGGCACAGTACTCAGGCAACAGCTTATATTAATTTTGAACAACAAAGTATGCAGTATACTGTATGCAGCGCCTGAAGGACACACATTGCTGACCTCCATGTCTTCTAACCAATTTCTGTTCTGTTATATAAAATTAAATAGTTCAACTCACCATAATGCAGAATCAGTGAGAGCCCTGAGCTTGTCACTTGCCACCGTCACCTGCCACCAGATGCAACTTGTCACAGAATGTCACTTGCCACATAACCCGCCACACGTTGCGTATTGTCCACTTGCCACAAATGAGTAAAAAACCAAGCGCTGATGTGGATAGGTATAAGTGATATAAATGATATAAATAAATAAATAATGTTTTGAAAAAAATATAATTATTAATAAAATTGGTGCTGCGATTAAAGCTGCTATCAATGTAAGTGGTCAGATACCAAAAATAAAGTAATTCTAAGTGAAAAATTGATGCGCTTTAAATAAATAGTGCACAATATACTGCTGCGAATAGACTGAAATGCATAAATAAACAATGCATATAAATAAATAAATAATTAAATAATTAAGGTGCTCATACATGGAAAAATACCAGAATAAATCTAAAAACTCGTGATGTGACGGTGGATAAACAATATATATATAATAACACTCTGTGTGTAAAAATGTCCAAATAAAGATAAATAGTGGAAATAAAATGATAATTCCTTCCCTTAATCCAAATTGATTGTTTCCACTAGATTAAACCATTTGTTTCAGGATATTTGGTTTTTCTTGCATCCCACTTCAGCCATAATACTGCTGGTGATTCGGCTCTCAGGGTAAAGGTTTATGCAAGGCAAGCAAAAAAATAATAGATCATTGTGCAGTATATTTCTTAAATAGTACACAAGCAAAACAGGGACAAGAGATACACTCACAAACTCCCGATCTATTAAGAGCATTCAGATATGCAGATTGCAGTCAGCTGCTGTGGACGAGGCTTCCCATAGAGAAACCGCTGCTGTTAAACTCCAGGTGTATTGCAGCACTGAACGTCCTAGGCTCCACTTGCCACGTCGCCTGCCACCAGATGCAGATTGTCACTTGTCACACGTTGTAGAATGTCACCTGCCACATGTTGCCGATTGTCCACTTGCCACGTCCCAGATTGTCACTTGCCACGTCACCTGCCACACATTACGGATTGTCACTCTCCACGTCATGGATTGTCACTTGCCACACATTACGGATTGTCACTTGCCACATCCCAGATTGTCACTTGCCACGTCACCTGCCACACATTACGGATTGTCACTTGCCACATCCAAGATTGTCACTTGCCACGTCACCTGCGGCAATTACGGATTGTCACTTTCCATGTCACAGATTGTCACTTGCCACACATTACGGATTGTCACTTGCCACGTCCCAGATTGTCACTTGCCACGTCACCTGCCAGACATTACGGATTGTCACTTTCCACGTCACAGATTGTCACTTGCCACACATTACGGATTGTCACTTGCCACGTCGCCTGCCACATGTTACGGATTGTCACTTGCCACATCACAGATTGTCACTTGCCACTTCACCTGTCACACATTACGGATTGTCACTTGCTGTGTCACTTTTCTGCTGTGTCAGGCAGCAGAGAGATAATGTCATCTCTCTGCTTCCCGAGGCTGCCTGCACAGTGAAGGGGGAACTACACTGCAGGGATGCAGGGATGGCGCCGGGCGGTGAGAGATGATGTCATCTCTATGCACCCCCGCCTGCCAGCTCCCTGATTGGCCAGCCCACTCACACACGAGCCGCCCAGCTGTCTCACCAAGTGAGCCGCCTGACAGCCCTCGGAGCTCGCCCGCGGAGCCGCCCGCTCTTGCCTGCGGAGCCGCCCGCTCTCACCCGCGGGCCCATCCGCTCTCACCCGCGGAGCCGCCTGTCCCCACCGGGCCCCACTTGGCTGAGGTCCCCATAGCACCGCCTGTGTCGCTATGGCGGTAGTTCCGCCACTGGTTAAGGTGCAAAGAACAATAATACAAATTTAAATGGAAAACATAGGTCAACAACTAGACAATAGATAGTTAGCAGTCGGCTAATATTTCAAGTATGTATGTAGCTGAGTTTATATTCAGAACATCCATTGTATGAGAGACAGTCTCTATCTATCTATCTATCTATCTATCTATCTATCTATCTATCTATCTATCTATCTATCTATCTATCTATCTATCTATCTATCTCACACAATGCTTAGACTTAAAACATCCTTGTATATTAATTTTCTTGTTATTACAGTTCACTTGGATTTATTAGAATGCAGTGTATTGCATTGTGTTGTTGAAGAAAAATCACAGAGCTCAAAGGCAGCAGTGACACAGGGACATGCAGTTTTACTGTAGGAACTATGCAAAGAAAGAAATACTGTATTTCTCCATCACTTATAAAACACTGATTTCCCTGTATACTATAGACATCAGCGTTAGAGGGCAGTGTTGTTTAACTCACTCTAATTCACAAACATTAGCATTCCAAAGGTTGTTCGGGTACTTGAATGAGCGTGTAAGGATTTTACGTTCCATCATATTTATATGTTCCTCAGATTTATTTATTTTTGTGATGTAAGACATAGTGATCCCCTTAATGAATTGCGCATTGCATTAACTGATAGCAATTTAATTTCTGCCGATGCATGTGCCATGTTTTGAAAAGACTGATATGTCCAGGGAATGCATCATAGGTTGCAGAGAATAAAGGGAATATTGCATCCAGCATTGTTCATATTGACCCTTGCTGAAGATTTGTAATTATCTGTCAATACTCCCTGTTCTTTCAGAGACCCACACTGATGACAAGTTGAAGGCAGTTCATAAACTGACCTTGATACATTATGGAATAACCTGTTTTTTTCCACTACAGTTATATTCAAGAGGCATCTACCCGAGGAAATGAAAAAAAAAAAAAGACAAAAGGTCTTTTTACTTACTGTGAATTATCTACAAGCTTACATATAAACTGACGGATGTGTGTACCGGGCTTTATTTACAGCTCTATTCAGTAAAGTATGTAGACAGAGGTCAGTATCAACATCTACACATGTCATGTCATGGCACCAACATCCCATGTAAATAAGTAGAGATATTTGGGAGATGTGGGACTTTAAGGGTGCATAACGACAAAATATTGAATCAACAATATATTTAAAAAAATATATACAATTTTTATTAAATGAACAATATCATAAAAACAGTACATACAATATAATCATAGCCAAAGATGTGTGAAAAACATCCTATTAATGACAATTATTTACTGTGGTCACGTTTACATTTTTTTACATGTTTCGCCGTATGGCTTCTTCAGGAAAAAACATGGCGGTTCGTTGAACTGCCACGTTTTTTCCTGAAGAAGCTATACGCCAAAACATGTAGAAAATATGAACGTGCCCACAGTAAATTACTGTCATTAATAGGATGTTTTGCACATATCTTTGGCTATGATTATATTGTATGTACTGTTTTTATGATATTGTTCATTTACAGTTTTTCTGCATTGTTTTAGCTCATTTCTTGAAACAGAAATGACATTCTCAAAACAACATGGACAAATCTCCAAACCACTTGGCAATTGTTCACAACTGAATTGAATTTCTCATTCATTTCATCAAATTGCAAATGTCTCAGTACATGTCTCAATGTCTCAGTACATCTTTCAAATGATTAAGTACAAGTAGCCTACATTTAGCACAATTTCCAAGTGAATAGATCTTGTTGATCTAAACTGATTGTCAATTCTCAGTGTAATGGTCTCTCCAAAACGTGTCGGCGTCATTTCATTGTTTAAGTCATCACATGCACAATAGTCTGTTCAATTGTCAAAATTATTCAGGAACATAATACCATGAATACCATATATGAATCTCTTGGAACATTTGATAAAATGATTACAGCAATTGACAGTCAGGGGCAACTAGAACTTGACTAATGAAGGAGGAGTTGGAGTTGGTCTCACATGACCAATCAAACAGTATGTTTAGTTACCTGACAGGTGCTGTCCATGATTGTGAATGCTGCCTAACCTGTATATATAGAGCTTGACCATGCAGGACCAGTACAATTTCTGAACATGGAGGCACATGGCCAAGTAAATGAACAAGGGCAACTGCCTGCTTGAGGAAGAGGAAGAAGAGGAGGAGGAGTAAGGGTGCGTGGTGGTGGAATAGGGGGAAGAGGCCGAGGAGCAAAAAGACACCATGCTGTCCCTGATGAAATTTGGGCCACAATTATAGACCATGTCATCAACCATGGCCTCACAATGGCGGAGGCAGGTCGCCGAGTGCAGCCTAATGTGCCTCGCTCTACAGTCTCCTCTATTATCCAACCCTTTCGCAGGGAAAACAGGTATGTAGTCAGTCAATGAAGGAATTATATAATGTATAGGACAGGACACTGTGCATAGAGCAACAAATATGTTTATTTACTCATTTACGTATTCATTTAGTGTGTGTGTGTGTGTGTGTGTGTGTGTGTGTGTGTGTGTGTGTGATGGGCCTACAGTATTACAGTATCTTACCTCAGAGGGATGTTACGTATGATACTAACAATGACAAGAAAAATATTGTAGAAAATAAACTATGGAATAGTATGGAATAGTTTATTTTCTACAATATTGATGATACAGTTTACAGTAGTATTCCAGTCACTGTGCAGTGATGCATTAGAATTGTGGTAAAGTTACTGTAAGTAAAACAACAATACGATTACATTGGTAACTCATTCTGTACGGAATACATAAGGTATAAATTACGAATGGAGTGTTGTCCTTTGAATTCTATGTCTAGGATTGGACGACAACCTGGCACGGGTGGCCGAGGAAAACTTCTCAATGAACAACAAGAACAAGAGATCTGTATCATGGTGTTTTCAAATAAAGCCATCACATTGAGACAGATCCGCACTGCAATCCTACAAGACAATGCCATATTCCAAAATGTCAACTCTATAAGCATCTCCACAGTAACCCGCATATTGAAGAAGCATCAGATGACAATGAAGCAAATTTACAGGGTACCATTTGAGAGGAACACAGAGTGAAAGAGCTGCGGTACCAGTATGTACATGGAAGTCAGTCACTGGTTGTCCATCAAGATAACCTTTTTACAATTAGCGTAAGCAGTGGTTCCCAAAATGTATTGGTTTCAGTACCCACTTTACCTTATTCCTGAATCCAGGTAATCCAGGTATGAAAGTATTTGATTTACGTATCTGATTTATAAACATTTTGCCTAAAAACTGCAGCTTCCTGTATGATGCAATTATCATTATAATCCTTATTTTGAAGAATATAACATACAATACAGTAAGAAAAAGGGTCAAAGAGCTGCAATTACAGTAGTGCCTCCCATGTAAATCTATCTAATGCTGTGGGTTTTACAGTAATGTAACATTTCAGTAAGTCCACTCATTGATATTTTTTCCCCTCCCCTTTCTGTCAAATATCCTCTGTAGTAACTCTGCATAGGGTACATATACCCCAGGTTTGGAACCACTGGAATACTGGCCAGTAGTATATTGAACTTGTGTAGCACATAGAACATTCCTATGTAACTGTCTGTAACTGTAGTGTATGAAGGAAACGAGACCTCTCACATACTCGTGTATGTGGATGAGGCTGGCTTCAACCTGGCCAAGGGCCGAAGACGTGGCCGTAATTTAATTGGCCAGCGGGCCACGGTGGATGTCCCAGGCCAGCGAGGGGGCAATATAACAATGTGTGCTGCCATTTCTGAGAATGGTGTGGCCACTCACATCCCCATTCTTGGCCCATACAATACACAGAAGATCCTCATCTTCTTGGACCGCCTTCATTTGGATTTGATCCCTGAAAATGAGAGAGGTCTCATAGGGCCTCACCTACCACTATATATAATTGTATGGGACAATGTGAATTTCCACTGTGGCCTGCTTATCAGGGCCTGGTTCACTGCTCATCCAAGGATGGATATGGTGTTGCTACCCCCTTACTCTCCTTTCCTCAATCCTATTGAGGATTTTTTCTCCGCTTGGAGGTGGAGAGTGTATGAGCATCGGGATCAAGATCAGAGGTCCCTGCTCAATGCAATGGATGCTGCCTGTGAGGATATTACAGGAGATCGGTGTAGGGGATGGTTGCGACATGCACGCCGTTTCTTCCCTCGTTGCATCTCAAGGGAGGATATATGCTGCGATGTTGACGAGAATCTGTGGCCAGACAGACAGCAGCGTGTGGATGGGCAGGAGGGTGAGGACGGTGGCCAGTGAAGAGGTGTTGCAGTAGTTGTGAAACTCCAGCTTTATTTACAGCATTGTAGGCTAAATGTAATTTTCCTTGTTTTTTGTTTGTGTGTTTATATTTCCGTATATTATGCTGTATACATTTTCTTTTTACTCTGATGTATGGAAGTTACTTTGTGTGTGAATGATAATGGTTACAATACTGTAAAGTAATTTTTCCTTGGCAGTATGGGTGCAATGTGTGATGTCAAACCTTGGAGGCTACTCTTACCCTAAAATCTTTTACTTTTTTTCAGTTTTATATACAATTGTATTCAGTTAGCTAGATAAAAACTGTACAGTAACCATTGTCAATGAAGGACTGGGCTAAGACTGAAAGGTGGACATGAGGGATATTTCAATGGTCCTCTGCCAGAGAGACAAAACATCTAAACATTTTGACTTGCAGTGCTTACACAATGCCAAAGTGACGAAGCATTTGGGGGGCACTGACTATTTGAATGAGAAAGAAATTTATTTTTGACACGAGTGAACTGTTTTGGGAAAGATATGAGCTTTTGAAGGTGAGCCATGGTGTTGTGCCGAACCATTCAGGTTATTTTGGCAAAAGCACCAAGAAAGTTGAGAACGTCTGGTCTGTTTCAAAAAATGAGCCAAAGCAATTGAGAAGAATCTTTGCCATTTTGGGGGCACTGACTCTTTATATGGGAAAGGAATATGGTTTTGAAGCATAAGTGAACCGTTTTGGGAGAGATATGAGCTTTTGCATGTGAGTTATAGTGTTGTGCTGAACTGTAAGACTGTTTTGCCAAATGATCTTAGAGTTTTGAGAATGTCGTTTCTGTTTCAAGAAATGAGCCAAAACAATGGAGAAAAACTGTAATAAAAATTGTACATATTTTTTTATATAATGTTGATTCAATATTTTGTCGTTATGCACCCTTAAAGTCCCACATCTCCCAAATATCTCCAGCTCTATTCAGTAGATCAGATGACCTGGAGGTGCCAAAAATAACTTAGTGATCATAGACTTCCTTTGATGTGATTTAATTGCCGATATCTGCAAAGATTTTTGCAGGTTACAGGAAATCATAAGCAGTAGTGGCAGGAAGGTAATAACATTGCGTTGCTACTATGCTTGTGCTGTAGAATAATCATTTTGGCCTCATGCACACTGGTTTACTGTAAAATGCTGTTCTCCTGACAGGGGAAAATCACCTAAGATGCGTTTTTTCTCCCAGTAAGTTTAGTAGTGTTAGGCGTTTAGGCATTTATTTTTTTTTATTGACCAGAATTTTAATTTATTCTGACTATTAAAATAAATAAACGCTGAAGTTCTTAAAGCACCTAGCATTTATACACGTTTAGGTGCATTTAGCAGCATCAAGCATTTTTTCTGCCCAAACTTCGCTGCTCCTGGACATACTGGCAGAGGTTCTTTTTTCCTGCCTCTAAACTCTCCTGTCACTAAACACTGCTAAAAGCCTATTGTACATGGACACATACTGTAGGTTAACATGCAGGGGAGTTTAGAGGCAGGAATAAAAAATGTCAGATGCCCCTATAAGCAGCTGTAAAAATGTCCAGTGCGCATGAGACCTAAAATGTAGACCAGTGCCATCCTCAATTGCCATATTCAGCAGAAAGCATGTCTAGAGTGGTCCCTGTAGCAGGTGAGTCTGTAGCAATGGGACATGGCCTTCTAATTTCTGGCTGTGTCTTCTACTGCTTACACAGGTACTGTAGCCTCTGGTCTGGCAACTCAGCCCCATGACCTCTGCCGCTGACTGGGAGGACTACAGCTGAAACTTCCTCAGGGAGGCACCACTTATTACTCCCCACAGCAACCCTTTTTGCACCAGCACCTCCTACCCCTTGCCACCACTATGCCTACACTCTCTTTCTTACCTCTACTGTGTCCAGAGGTCAAGCTAGACTTTCTTTCACCCGGGGCAAAGGATCAATTCGTCGCTCACCCCCATAACGGGACAAGATTAGGCAGGAAAGTGAGAAACTCCCGGGCTGTTGAGTCAGCTGTCTGTCCCCTCCCCCCGTGCTCCTCTGGTCCCCCCTGCTCCTCTGTTCCCCCCTGCTCCTCTGGTACCCCCATGCTCCTCTGGTCCCCCCCTGCTCCTCTGTACCCCCGTGCTCCTTTGGTCCCCCCTGCTCCTCTGGTACCTCCCCTGGTCCTCTGGTACCACACATGCTCCTCTAGTGCCCATGCTCCTCTAGTGCCCCATGCTCCTCTGGTCCCCCCTGTACTCCTCTGGTCCCCCACATGCTCCTATATTCCCCCTATGCTCTTCTGTACCCCGTGCTCCTCTGGTCCCCCCTGTGCTCCTCTGGTCCCCCACATGCTTCTCTGGTCCCCCCTGTGCTCATCTGGTCCCCCCTGTGCTCCTCTGATCCCCCACATGCTCCTATTGTCCCCCACAGGCTCCTTTATTCCCCCCTTGCTCACCTGGTCCCCCCTACTCCTCTTTCCTCCTCCCACATGCTCCTCTGGTCCCCACATGCTCCTCTGGTTCCCCCGTTTCTTTTGTTCCCCCTATGCTCCTCTGGTCCCCCACATTCTCCTCTGTCCCCCCCATCCTCTTTTGGTCCCCTACATGCTTCTCTGGTCCCCCCGCTCCTTTGACCCCCTTGCTCCCCTGGTCCCCCACATGCTCCTCTGGTCCCCCACATGCTCCTCTGGTCCCCCTGTAGTGCTCACCTCCTCTCCCTGGCTAGCTGTGCAGTATATGGACAGGCTGAATAAAGACAGGATCCTCCGCACTGAGAAGCTCATCATACGATCAGAAAGACAGGCAGCCACACACAGTCGTAACATAACCTTCCTCGGCACTCGTTCTTCTGATCTTTCCTTCCACCACTCTTGAAAGACCAGGAGAACAAGTACCGAGGAAGATTATGTTGTAGTGTGGCTGCCTGTCTTTCCGATCGTATGGTGAGCTTCTCAGTGCAGAGGATCATGTCTTCATTCAGCCCGTCCACATAGTGCACAGCTAGCCAGGGAGAGGAGGTGAGCGCTGTGGGGGGACCAAAGAAGCGGGGGGGAGCTCTGCGTATCTGCTTCCTCCCCCCCTGGTTCCACATTTGGCACCTTTCAGGGGGAGGGGGGGGAACGCGTACCTGTTTTTGACAGGTACCTGTCCCAAATCCAGGAGACCTGGCTATGGCAAGATTCGGCGAGGTTCCCTGGAAGTTCCCCCCTACTCCTTCCCCCACTGCCGGGCCATTCACAAAGCACAGCGCGGTTCTCGCATGCTCAGTAGGGAACCAGATGTGAAGCCACAAGGCTGCACTGCCGGTTTCCCTTACAGGCAATGGGCAATCCAGGACAGGTAAGTGTCCTAATATTATTATTGCAGTATTTGTAGCTGCTGACTTTTAATTTTTTCGTGGGGGAGGCTGGACCTCCTCTTTAATATACCACTTATTCTAGCTGTAGCAATACAAGGCCTCTTTGTGGGATGAGAACAAGAATGCTGAAATTCATTTTCTGTATACAGTATAATGCCGCGTACACACGAGCGGAATTTCCGACAGAAAGAGTCCGATGGGAGCTTTTCATCGTATATTCCGACCATGTGTATTCCCCATCAGACTTTTTCTGTCAAAAATCCAGACGGACTTAGATAGAGAACATGTTCTATATTTTTCCGACGGAACTAATTACTATCGGAAAAAACGCTCGTCTGTATGCTGTTCCGACGCACCAAAAACGACGCATGCTCTGAAGAAAGTACGAGACGGAAGCTGTGTAGTACGTCACCGTGTTCTGGATGGTCGGAATTTGGTGTGACCGTGTGTATGCAAGACAGCTTGAGCGGAATTCCGTTGGAACTCCGTCGTAAAAACCTTCAGAGTTTATTTCGAAGGCAAAACTGATCGTGTGTACAGGGCATTAGACATCTGGAGATAAGGACCTTGGAAAAAAAGGGATAAGAATTCCTGAAAATAATTATTGCTAATAATGTAATCTTTTTAGGCAATTACGCTAATATATTTGGGTAATATACAATTGTATTAGCAAATAGGAAATTTGTTTATTATGTTAAAGCCCAATCAGGGCATAGTGGAATCATTTTTGATGTAGTTTATTTATTCAATGCATAATATCTGTATGGAACATCATATTTTTAATACCTGGGGTCGTACTATAATTGACACATTTTAAAGCTATTTAGGCCCCATGCACACTGGGCATTTAGCCACGGTGCATAAACATCTGGCAATTAGGCCCTGCAAATGGCACATGTGCAACATCCAGCCCTACTGCCAGCAGCCTGTCAAACTCTATGAGAGGCTGACAGCTGCTGCAGCTGTACGGTGCACCTGGCAGTAATTACATTTAGGGAAGTATGCACCCAGGGAAGAATGCCCAGAATCCAAGCAGTCTGTGTTCCGGACACTTGTCCCTTGGCAATTACTGCCCTAAACATAATAAGGACTAGCCAATAAAACAAACAGTGCTACTACCTGTTCATCCAAGTCCAGAAAGATATGCATCAGCACCATGCCTGACTGTGGCTTCCGCATACCCAGTCAGGAGTAATCCAAATAACAATTGAGTCAGCAACCAGGTGCAATTGCGGTGATAAAAAAATCCTTCTCTTTATTTCTTCATATACGCTAAAATATTCCAATACAGAAAAACGCTAACATGTTTCAGCCTGCGAAGGCCTTGGTCATAACACATTTTAATACCTATAGTTAGCCAGTAATAAATTACCATAGTAAAGTAGATGCACTGTGCTTGGGAATTGGAATTTTTTAACCACTTTAGTCAAGCAAAATGCATTCTTTGTATGTGTTTCACTTCCTTTAGTTTCTTGCAATAGATGCAGCAATTCCAAGTGGGTACTGCAGAGCCTATACCCCATTCACTAGCACAGCCTGATGCATCACCCGCTCCCAGTGAAACTATGAGAATTCTCTCTGATACATCTCTTTTCATGTTTCCGTGCTTCTTCATTCCAACTTACTTACATCTATTTTTCCGTGACATCTCAGGCTAGGTAGCTGGGATACTCGGTGCCACAATATCAGTCCCTGTATGTGGGGCACCAGTGTAGTGTGTTTTTTGATATGCCATGCATGCACCCCTTTAGTGACTTCAGACCAGGCTTAACAATAAAGTTATTTTACTGAAGTAGTTAATTTAACAAGTGAACAGTTCACAGAAACATCTTCCATACACTTTCCTGTACAAACTCCTCTAAGTGCCTTTTAGTGTGTCCCTGGTGCTCCCTTATGACCATGAGGTGGTTATACCTTAAACAGATGAGAAAGTCAATTAGTCCATTTAGCAGCAAAGTCCACATCTCGCGGAATCCAGACTGAGCTCCCACAAGTATAAAGTAGCAAAGTGGCAATTACACCCTCAGCAGCACTCTCCATCTCTTCTCATGCAAGACCCAGGACCTAGATAGGATTCCCCTTTTTATATCTTTTGTCCAGCAGAGGGTGGTACTTTTCAGAAATGCCGGGGAAAACATGTCTAGCAGAGTTAACTCTTGCATTCCAAACAGCACTACCTCTGCTGGGCAACATTCACTAAACAGTACAGTTCAAACAGTATTAAATAAACTTAACCCAGAAAATGTTAAGCACAACAAATACAGCAATATCCCTTTAAGCACCTGCTTGCTAGACCAAGGGATTTAATCCCACTTATCAGCTCAAAGGTAAAACAGAAACATAGTGTTCTCCACATAAATTCTATTCAACAAAATAAATGAAATAAAACTTACATTAAAAAAGCAGAATAAAAACTTGTATGTACAATCCTTTGTTGTACCTCACTTGTTGATACAATGGATTATACGCATTCAAAGAGCACATCACTCCACACAGTTACAGCAATACATCTCCCTTAAAACATCAAGCTCTGCCCGACATGTTTCCTTACCGACATCTTCAGTGACAAGCACCATGATGTTACTCTTTATGTCACTGCACTCCATTTGTAAACGCAATGCAAAATAATTGTGTTTACATTCTGCGTTCTCTTTCCTATGGGGCAATCTGTAGGAGGATTGGAAACCTTGGAGCTGATTGTTTCAGCTCCTGGGCCTTGCTCTGGGTCCCAACTGTCACTGACAGGGGACAGTTCTAGCCCTAGTACCAGTGGGGGCCTGCAGGAGATGCCGAGTCCAGGTGCTCTTTTAAAATGGCACTGGAAAATCATTTTTCCAGGTATTTTCTAGGTCCCGTATGTGATATTGACCCAAGCTTACCATTCAGAGCAAGGCATGGATTGCATGCCAGCGTGAGCCTGGTATACCCTATCCGCACATGCTGTAGACACCTAGTGCCAGGATAGGCACAGTCACATGTGAGTGCAAGTTTTTATGTGTTTGCTTTTAAACTTTTAATAAAACATACAACACCATAAAGCTCTTCTTGTGTCCCTTGTGGAGTCTGTTCCCACATCCCCAGCCTTTTCCGGAGGGAGTTTTAGAATGGAGAGGGGCAAACCCTGGAATCCATCTGGTTATTTCCTGCTGTAAAAAGAGGTCAATAAAACTAATTTGGAAGAAAAAAAAGACGTCAAACCACCTTTTGGTGAGTTGCCATCTACCTCATGAGCACCCGTGGTGAAGCGCTTTAAAGACATATCAGTTCAGAAGCACTTTATTCTACGTTTTAAAAAGTTTTGTATTTGGTGTTGGGTTTGTCACATTGGACTTCTCAGTTTGCATTTTTTATGTATTTTATGTATGGGACATATCTTTCCAAGGAAGGAATGCGACTTGACTTTGAAGATGTTTGTGAGTTTGCTGTTTCCGTCTTCAGTTCACTGATGGTCCTTCCACTGGCAACCATGTCTTGTGGTGCGCTATTCCTATATGCTTGTCATACAGTGCAGCCAGGTTCTGACCTCTTTTTCTCTACAGCAGTAAAAACAATACAACTTGGCCAAGGGCTACTCCAGCCAGTGACTGGATAGTAATGGTGCAGCAACACACCAAAGATCTAAACTCTGTGTTTTCTGCTCCAATCAGGCAAGTCCTCATGTACTGTGCAATGTAGTAAAGCCTGGCTTACAGTGTTAAAGTGGTTGTAAATCCTCACATATACCCAGTGAAGTCATTAGCCTCAGATAATACACATGGTGTTGGGTGGGGCCAACTGCACCCATGCACATGGGGGTATCTCTCGCATGGAACATCATCAATGCCGAAACCAGGCAGAGTCATATAAAGAATCTAACATTAAGGCAATTTCCCGACTTAGAGATACGTTTTCACTGTGTGCAGTAATAAAGTGCATAGTTCGTCTGAAGAGTGACTTGTCCCTTGTCACTACACACCATAACTTGTATGTTGCATTAGAAGGGACATGCTAAGCCTGCACCCACTCAACCAATCCAGCATACCTCTCTTACCTTACTCCCAGTAACAGAATGGGGTTCCACCGTGCACCTAGTGTGGACCTTATGCATGCTTTCACTTAACTCTTCCCTTACCGTATCTCATGACCATGGCCATAGATCTAGGGTTCATATCCGGTTTCTACTGGATATCGACAGATAGGGAGGGACCCAGAACATTGATGCCCTCGCTACCAGAGGACCTGTCACCCTTCCAGGTACGACGCTTAACGCCCGGTTGCTGTGGCCAGTTCCTTCGCTTGGTCACCCATAGCAACCACTCTTGCGTAGTAGTGTTACTTCACAGTTCTATATAAACAATGTCCTGTCCCTTCAGTAGTGCCATTAGCCGCGCTCACAGGTGATTCTGTTACTCCTGAACCCACTGCAACCTGCGTTCGTGGACCTCAGCCTTTCCCCTTTTTATGCAATCTTTGTGATGTAGGAGCGCTGAACCTTATGTGCATGTGTTATAATGGGATAGGTGGTTTGTGGTCCTAGAGGCTGCTCACCAGCAACTGTGGGGTCTTACTGGACCCCCAGAGGCCTTTCCAATCCAAGTGCCTGCATCATCCTGTTTTTAGCCCCGATAATGGGGGGAGTGCTGAGCCCCCCGAAACGTTTTAGCTGTTCCAAAATAAAAATCTTTTAAAAAGTCTGTACAGGCTGGTGTGGCACTCCCATCCTTTCAAAACTTCAACTTCCCCCTTTTTATAGAAAAGGTGGTCTGGCTAGGATCAAAAGCCAAGGACTTAAACTAGAAACATTTAACCCTTTCCCCGGGCTGGCCCAGCTACTATATAGGTAACTGTGCACATTTTTCACCATAAACAAACAAAAGATTTCCTAGCACACTTACCAGCCAACTGGCAAAACAACCAAATTGACCCTGTCTAACAGTTTACATTAAAAACAGAGGGTTTTATTTGCACAAATTGCAAATATATGCGTAAGCCACAGTGCCCACGAGAAGGGACCTCTGTATATACGGAGGTCCTAACTCTAAATTTTCAGAGCCTCCACAGTAGGAGCACATATAAGAATGGTTAGCTTAAAGTCAGATATGCCTGGAGGGAGCCCACCCCTCCTTAAAGGTACCGGGAGGCATGTGACACCCAGCAAAAGCACAATATCAGTGAAGGCATCCAGTGCATCCCTGAATTCAATTCAACCAATTGTACAAAAAACTGGTAACCACCCCAACCTATAACAGGCCTTTGCAGTAAGTTGCACATGGAAGGGCAATGCACAGCACAAACAAACAAAAGCTTTCCCAGAAATAAGTCATGCAGATAGCAGAGGAACTAGAATTTGAATTCTGAGTCCAAGTGCTGCAAGGAGCTGCAGGAGGCTAACATGAAGAAAAATGAATCTGAAAAAAAAAATCTATATATCTACATTAAATAGGGGTATTCTATATCTATATGCTTTCTCTTGCACACTACATTTTCACATTTTACATTGTTATTGTTCATAGTGTAGCGATGTGGTTGTCACTAGTAACAAACAATCAACCAATTCACCCCACTGCCAGACTTCATACTTCACTTTCAGAGACAATAAGCAGTCATTTGCTGGTTTTGTTTTTCTTGTTTTATTGGGGGGGGGGGGGGGGGGTACAACTTGGATAGGGAATAGGGATATGGGATGCCCATAGAATCTATAATTGCCATCATATTTTAAGATTTAAGCACATCAGCACTTAGTTAGAGCCAGAAGATTGGATGTGCATTTATACTGAGTATGAATCTCTTCCTGCATCTCTATGCAGACTGTTGCTCCTCCTCTGCTTAACCTCCGAAGACTATTCCTTCTAAGAATTCTCCACCCATCACCCTTCATCATTCACCATGTGACTGATGAAGACTTTGCTAATGACCATGTAGAAGCAAAGTTCCCTCACCGACTTCCTGGCACATCCAGCCCTCCACTGTGGTAATACTCACTGACCTTCCACTGCCCTGAGTCCTTGATGAGGAACTTGACCGGACCATACGTTCCGACAGCTTCACCTGCCCCTCTGCTCCAGGAGTTCCTCACCACCGACCGTGTGGTGGCAAAGACATTGCCAATGACCGCGTAGAGGCAAAGTTCCCTCACAGCTCTCCCTGGGCCTCCTCCTGCGATCGGTACACCCCCCCACGAGATGGGGGTGTCCTCCTGCTGCTGCCTAGTATTCCATTCCTCACTTCACTCAGCCGACAACTCTCCCCAGTGGCATATCACCTCAGCTTATATAAAAGGCCCGTCCCCCTGCCAATACCAATTGGGGATTGGTCAGGGTTCCCAAATGAGCTGCCTGCCACTCCAGTTCCAGGCCCAGCCCCTCTTCCAGAATCTTTTCTCTGGAAGCAGCGGAGGCGCCCCCAGAACTAGAGCACAGGTGGTCACACCCACTGCTACTCTTACCACTCCCAGCCCCCAGATCAAAACAGACAGACCTAGCTTGCAGCATAGCCCTGCCTAAATGTACCTGTGCTGACTGTCCCTAGTAAAAAAACTATTACTAGCACCTACCTCTTGGTAGAGGGTGCTACAATAGTAAGTTGAGGTAATCCAGCCACTAAATGATGTTTCTCAAATATACATTTTCAAATTCACACTAATATTTCAGTTTGAGCATGACATTTGAAGTGCAGAGCTGGCACAAAAGAATGGGTGATGCCCAGATGAAAAACTTCCAGCATGTCCCCATCCTAGGATGCAGCAGATTTCATATCTTACAAATTGTCTGATTTTGCTGAAATTGCAGAGATCAAGCACTATCTTATATCCAATTTATTTATCCTAGTATTAGTTGTTTGCTATTAGTTATCTAGCAAATCAATTTTTAAATGTCTGTATACTATTTGTCCCTCCATGCCGTATGCATACCAGAGTACTTTTTTAGTCCAAGCTTTTCTGAATGTAATAAAGCATACAAAGTGAATTTTAATTTTAAAATAAGATCTCTTCACTCTTAATATCCTAATATGTTATGTTATATATTATGCTCCTACAGAATTAAAACCTTGCCATGTGCATGTTTGGATGGAACAGACTGTTCTTATCCAAAAGAACATTAACATAACAACAGTTTTGCTTCAACTGTGCACTTAATGTGAAATATATTGAGCAATCATAATGCTATTTTACCTAGACTTTTACCAGTTTTTGAAAGTACGCTGACTCTTATTTTAGTATGTTCATGAGCATTCATCACATGTGGCATTGTAGGGAGGAATACGGCAAATGGTTCTGTAATGACCAAATCACTAAAATGAATTCAGTTACATTTGTGGTAACAGAATATCTCAGAGTAGATTATATTTCCTATGCACCCTTGGTGAATGATTTGTTTTTCAGTGTGAATACTAAAAGGTAACAATAACATTAATCGGGGACTGTAACTCTAAAACTCTGGTTGTTTTCTTACTCTTTTTTTTTTTTAATTAAGATTTACTACTAGATTTTTGGGGAAAACTGACACTATCTACCCCATATGGCTTTATGGGATAACCCTTCTCTCCCACATCTTCAGATGGTTCCAGGCCCAGTTGCATGGGCATGATATGGTATCACCACTCTTAAGCACATAATTTCTAATGGCTCCCTCTTAACTATTGATAACTTGAAGGCGGAATGCAACCTCCCTAACAGTATGTTTTTTTAGATATATTCAATTATGGCATGCTGTTAGAGCACAGTTTCCTACTCAGGTTACCCTAGCCTCTCCCGGAGTGCTTCCAAGACTGTAGACAGAAGTCACCAAGCTGTATCACACTTAGCGAGGTGACTTCCCTGATCTTATTGATTAAGACTGGGGGGGAGGATATACAATACATACATTTGATGATATCGGCTAGGGATAGGTTTATCCAACTGAAATTCCTTCATCGGGTTTATTATACCCCTCAGTGGTTGTCTCTCATCTACCCAATAACCAATAAATACTGTCCTAAGCGCAGGTCGGAAGTGGACACTTTCCGACACGTGGTTTGGTCTTGCCCTAATATCGAGAGCTTCTGGCAAGGGGTGGTTGCTGAACTTAATACTATTTCAAATCTATGTGTCACTTTGGATCCAGTCTTTCTTCTGTTGGGCATGGGCGACAACCTGGAGGCTTCCTTTCATCAGAGGTGCTTCCTTCCCTAAACGGCTTTCTATGTGAAGAAAGTAATTCTTTTTAAGTGGAAAACTACAGAGTCCCTCACGGTCCAACAAACTGATTAATATGGGTCGCAATTGCCCCCAAAAATGTAAGAAAATCTGGGGTCCTTGGGTAGAGGCTAGAGGGCTATCCCTGTGAGCACCATGCGACTGTTCTTCTTTACATACTGCCTGATGAATGGTATTTGAGGGAACCTTTTACTGATTTCTATTGATTGGCTATGGTTTCTGTATGTAAATGCATGGTCTACCCTTTGGTTTCTGTCATCCTACCTCCCCCTCTTTCTTGCTGTCCTCTTTGTTTCCTCGCTGCTTTAATTCCCTCCCTTCCTCCCCTCCCTTTCCTCTTTCGTGGTCTCTCTTCCATAAAGTTTATGGAAACTCTTCCTCTGGTGGTTGAAGCCATGCTGTAATCTTGAGCTATTCTTTAATCTGTGAAGGTTTTTCTTTTTTGCCTGCAGAGATTTGTTACCTATATCTGTACTAGGTTGTTTTGCTATATCCAACTTTATTTGTACCACATGGGAACTTGTTCTGTAATGTTCTTATTTAGTAATACACAATAAAAGCTTTTACTGTCAACCGGTTTACGACCGACGCACTCCGATGTACGTCGGCAGAATGGCACAGTTTGGCAAATGGGCATACCCGTACATCCCCTTAAATTTGTCGCCGTGCCACTGTGTGTGCGCCGGCAGTGGCACGCGCACGCCGACCGGGGGCACCGTCTGTCGGGTCGCGGGGCCTGCGGACTCGATCGCCCCGGGGATACCCGTGATCGCTTCACGAAGAGGAAGAACGGGGAGATGCTAATGTATACAAGCATCTTCCCATTCTGCCTAGTAACAGTGTCACTGATCTCTGCTCCCTGTGATCGGGAGGGAAACACTTCCCAGGACATACTTAACCCCTACACTGCCCCCTAGCGGTTAACCCCTTCACTGCCAGTGTCATTTACACAGGAATCAGTGCATTTGTATAGCACCGATTGCTGTATAAATGACAATGGTCCAAAAAATGTGTCAAAAATGTCCGATGTGTCCGCCATAATGTCGCAGTCACGATAAAAATGCTGATCGCCGCCATTACTAGTAAAAAAAAAAAAAATCAATAAAAATGCCATAAAACTATCCCCTAATTTGTAGACGCTATAACTTTTGCACAAACCAATCAATAAACGCTTTTTTTTGCGTTTTTTTTTACCAAAAATCTGTAGGAGAATACGTATCGGCCTAAACTGAGGAAAAAAAATGTTTTTTAAAATATTTTTCGGGGATATTTATTATAACAAAAAGTAAAAAATAATGTGTTTTTTTTTAAATTTACGCTATTTTTGGTTTATAGCACAGAGGTGATCAAATACCACCAAAAGAAAGCTCTATTTGTGGGAAAAAAAGGACGTCAATTTTGTTTGGGAGCCACGTTGCATGGCCGCGCAATTGTCAGTTAAAGCGACACAGTGCCGAATCGCAAAAAGTGCTCTGGTCAGGAAGGGAGTAAATTCTTCCGGGCTGAAGTGGTTAAAAAAAAAAAAAATATATATATATATATATATATATATATATATATATATATATATATTGTATGTCGCTACCCCTGCAGCAACTGCAGGATTTGTTCTTCCTAAAACAGTGCAGAGGCCATCATTCACACAGACAACAGTACATTCACTCTGGCTCTAGTAAACAGTCAGTAAACAAACTAGGGGATGTCTTCTTAAGATTTATTGCTTGAAGAACTTGTAACAGGAGAGGGGTGGTATGGCATACGCCAGTGGCGGCTGGTGAAGTTTTAGGATGGGGGGGTGCCAGGCCCTGCCCTTGCTTTTTGGCCCCTCCCACTTGGTAAAAATGGGTGTGGTTTTAGCAAAATAGTGGGCTTGGCTCTAAGGTGGTGTGTTTAGTGTCTGAGATGAACGAGGGATGGAGGGAGAGGGGGATGGAGGGACATCAGGCCCAGATACTACACAACAATAGAAATATGTGTATTCTAGAAAGTTTAACAATCAGCAGATAAAGATACTTCAAACACCTGGTGTTAGTGCTTCAATCATCCCAACACCAAGGTTGTTATGGTGTCAGGATGATTGAAGCGCATTATTTCTATTATTACATTGTAATATAAAATGAAACCATTCAACTCACCATAATGCAGAATCAGTGGGAGCCCTGAGCGTGTCACTGGCCATGTCGCCTGCCACCAGATGCCATCAGGTGTCCCCAGCGGAGTACCTCCTTACATCAGGTGCCCCCAGCGGAGTCCCTCCTTACATGCAGCCTGTGTCACATAAAATGCAGCCTGTGACCCACCAAATGCAGCAGCATGTGTCACCACCAAATTGCAGCAGCATGTGTCACCACCAAATTACAGCAGCATGTGTCACCACCAATTGCAGCAGCATGTGTCACCACCAAATTGCAGCAGCATGTGTCACCACCAAATTGCAGCAGCATGTGTCACCAAATTGCAGCAGCATGTGTCACCACCAAATTGCAGAAACATCTGTCACCACCAAATTGCAGCAGCATGTGTCGTCACCAAATTGCAGCAGCATGTGTCACCAAATTGCAGCAGCATGTGTCACCACCAAATTGCAGCAGCATGTGTCTCCACCAATTGCAGCAGCATGTGTCACCACCAAATTGCAGCAGCATGTGTCACCACCAAATTGCAGCAGCATGTGTCACCACCAAATTGCAGCAGCATGTGTCACCACCAAATTGCAGCAGCATGTGTCACCAAATTGTACCAGCATGTGTCACCAAATTGTACCAGCATGTGTCACCAAATTGTACCAGCATGTGTCACCAAATTGCAGCAGCATGTGCCACCAAATTGCAGCAGCATGTGTCACCACCAAATTGCAGCAGCATGTGTCACCAAATTGCAGCAGCATGTGTCACCACCAAATTGCAACAGCATGTGTCACCAAATTGCAGCAGCATGTGTCATCACCAAATTGCAACAGCATGTGTCACCACCAAATTGCAGCAGCATGTGTCACCAAATTGCAGCAGGATGTGTCACCACCAAATTGCAGCAGCATGTGTCACCACCAAATTGCAGCAGCATGTGTCACCACCAAATTGCAGCAGCATGTGTCACCACCAATTGCAGCAGCATGTGTCACCACCAATTGCAGCAGCATGTGTCACCACCAAATTGCAGCAGCATGTGTCACCACCAAATTGCAGCAGCATGTGTCACCAAATTGCAGCAGCATGTGTCACCAAATTGCAGCAGCATGTGTCACCACCAAATTGTAGCAGCATGTGTCACCAAATTGCAGCAGCATGTGTCACCACCAAATTGTAGCAGCATGCATCACCAAATTGCAGCAGCATATCTCACCACCAAATTGCAGCAGCAAGTGTCACCACCAAATTGTAGCAGCATGTGTCACCAAATTGCAGCAGCATGTGTCACCACCAAATTGTAGCAGCATGCATCACCAAATTGCAGCAGCATATCTCACCACCAAATTGCAGCAGCAAGTGTCACCAAATTGCAGCAGCATGTGTCACCAAATTGCAGCAGCATGTGTCACCAAATTGCAGCAGCATGTGTCACCAAATTGTACCAGCATGTGTCACCAAATTGTACCAGCATGTGTCACCAAATTGCAGCAGCATGTGTCACCAAATTGCAGCAGCATGTGTCACCACCAAATTGCAGCAGCATGTGTCACCAAATTGCAGCAGCATGTGTCACCACCAAATTGCAACAGCATGTGTCACCAAATTGCAGCAGCATGTGTCATCACCAAATTGCAACAGCATGTGTCACCACCAAATTGCAGCAGCATGTGTCACCAAATTGCAGCAGGATGTGTCACCACCAAATTGCAGCAGCATGTGTCACCACCAAATTGCAGCAGCATGTGTCACCACCAAATTGCAGCAGCATGTGTCACCACCAAATTGCAGCAGCACGTGTCACCACCAATTGCAGCAGCATGTGTCACCACCAAATTGCAGCAGCATGTGTCACCACCAAATTGCAGCAGCATGTGTCACCAAATTGCAGCAGCATGTGTCACCACCAAATTGCAGAAACACGTGTCACCACCAAATTGCAGCAGCATGTGTCGTCACCAAATTGCAGCAGCATGTGTCACCAAATTGCAGCAGCATGTGTCACCACCAAATTGCAGCAGCATGTGTCACCAAATTGCAGCAGCATGTGTCACCACCAAATTGCAACAGCATGTGTCACCACCAAATTGCAGCAGCATGTGTCACCAAATTGCAGCAGGATGTGTCACCACCAAATTGCAGCAGCATGTGTCACCAAATTGCAGCAGCATGTGTCACCACCAAATTGTAGCAGCATGTGTCACCAAATTGCAGCAGCATGTGTCACCAAATTGCAGCAGCATATGTCACCACCAAATTGCAGCAGCAAGTGTCACCAAATTGCAGCAGCATGTGTCACCAAATTGCAGCAGCATGTGTCACCAAATTGCAGCAGCATGTGTCACCAAATTGTACCAGCATGTGTCACCAAATTGCAGCAGCATGTGTCACCAAATTGTAGCAGCATGTGTCACCAAACTGCAGCAGCACGTGTCACCAAATTGTACCAGCATGTGTCACCAAATTGCAGCAGCATGTGTCACCAAATTGTACCAGCATGTGTCACCAAATTGCAGCAGCATGTGTCATCAAATTGTAACAGCATGTGTCACCAAATTGTAGCAGCATGTGTCACCAAATTGTACCAGCCTGTGTCACCAAATTGTACCAGCTTGTGTCACCATCAAACCCCCCTCCTCGGCTTAGTTACCTTGCTGTGTGTTGTCCTCTCCAGCGGTGTCTCCTGTGGAGAGCTCCGTTCTTCTCATACTTCCTGTTTCTCTCTCCTGGGCGCAATTGGAGAAAGAAACAGGAAGTGACATCATACTCAGATGTCAATCAAACCGCCCGGCCATAGTAATATAGATACTAGCGCCGGGCGGAAGCTACTCGCCCGCAAATGAAGCGCCACGTCTGCAATCTTGTGATTGCATAGACGTGGCGCTTCCCATAAGTGTCCGGCGTCCGAACACAGTGCACTTAAGGACCTTTTTTTGTAGCTTTTTTTTTTTTAAAGGGCCAGCTTAAAAAAAAAAAATTATTTATTTTTTTGACATTTTTTTTTTGTGACTGCCTGGAGGGGCCACCACTAGCATACGCCAAGAATACTGAATACTAACAGGAGGACATTCTTGATTAGGCTAGGCTTCTCTTGGTTTACCAAGGGTCAAAAGGAATGACAAGAACTGAGAGCTTGCAAGAGTTGTCTCAGAAGGAGCTACTGCTGACACTTATCTTTTAAAATAGTACACAGTCACCTGGATCCTAAACTCAGGTCTATTCTCACAATGTCACCCCAGCACAGCTGAACTCCCCCAGTTACCTTGGGACATATGTCTCAGGACACCTGCTCAGTTACTAGCTTCCACCAGATACACTTCAATGACACACAATGTCACAGGACAGCTACACACTTTTCAGGTTCCACCCAGCACACTTTAGTAAGTCCTACAGACCAGATTCTTAGGTAGGACTGCTTAGTTAGCTCAAAAGATGATTAGGAATTGCCCCCCTCATCTCAGCCACAGCTGGGACCTCGATTAACATTAGCATACTCCTGCAAAAACAGCCTCAGAGGGGCCTAGCCCCTGAGGCTGTGGAACTTCTCCAGCAAGACAAGAACAAGGGCTGATCCAGACACCTACTGTGCATACCTCCTCAGGGGTTGGCTGAAGCACACCAAATATTCAAGCTGCCCATTTGCCTCTCTCAGCCCTTTATGTTCTGGAAGCCTCCAGAATGCAAGCTTGCAGCTTGTGCACTCTAGAACAGCCAAAATAATCAATAGCTGCACCAATGATTACAGAGGAGCCAAAAAGAACTAATTGTACCTATCATGCTGGCAACCTACCTAGGAGTGTGCTACTCAAAATGAGACTAGTATCTGCTACTATGAAACCTTACAAATAATTAAACCTTGGCAAATTTAATATTTTATGTTTGAGGTGCCCTGGTCTAGCTTCTACCCCAGTTGAAAGAGAGCAGAACATTTGTCTGCGCTGGGTAAGGTGACCAGTTTTTTAAAATTAAATCCGGGGACATTTTTTTTTTTGGCAAATGGTAAACTATTTTATAAGCCAAGTTTCTTTAAATTATATATGCAGTGTATGTGGTATGTGTTTATGGAATGATTGTATGATATACAGTGGGGACGGAAAGTATTCAGACCCCCTTACATTTTTCACTCTTTGTTATTATGCAGCCATTTGCTAAAATCATTTACGTTCATTTTTTTCCTCATTAATGTACACACAGCACCCCATATTGACAGAAAAACACAGAATTGTTGACATTTTTGCAGATTTATTAAAAAAGAAAAACTGAAATATCACATGGTCCTAAGTATTCAGACCCTTTGCTCAGTATTTAATAGAACCACCCTTTTGATCTAATACAGCCTATGAGTCTTTTTGGGAAAGATGCAACAAGTTTTTCCCACCTGGATTTGGGGATCCTCTGCCATTCCTCCTTGCAGATCCTCTCCAGTTCTGTCAGGTTGGATGGTAAACGTTGGTGGACAGCCATTTTTAGGTCTCTCCAGAGATGCTCAATTGGGTTTAAGTCAGGGCTCTGACTGGGCCATTCAAGAACAGTTACGGAGTTGTGAAGCCACTCCTTTATTATTTTAGCTGTGTGCTTAGGGTCATTGTCTTGTTGGAAGGTAAACCTTTGGCCCAGTCTGAGGTCCTGAGCACTCTGGAGAAGGTTTTTATCCAGAATATCCCTGTACTTGGCCGCATTCATCTTTCCCTCCATTGCAACCAGTCGTCCTGTCCCTGCAGCTGAAAAACACAACCACAGCATGTTGCTGCCACCACCATGCTTCACTGTTGGGACTGTATTGGACAGGTGATGAGCAGTGCCTGGTTTTCTCCACACATACTGCTTAGAATTAAGGCCAAAAAGTTCTATCTTGGTCTCATCAGACCAGAGAATCTTATTTCTCACCATCTTGGAGTCCTTCAGGTGTTTTTTTTAGCAAACTCCATGCAGGCTTTCATGTGTCTTGCACTGAGGAGAGGCTTCCGTCAGGCCACTCTGCCATAAAGCCCCGACTGGTGGAGGGCAGCGGTGATGGTTGACTTTCTACAACTTACTCCCATCTCCCGACTGCATCTCTGAAGCTCAGCCACAGTGATCTTTGGGTTCTTCTTTACCTCTCTCACCAAGGCTCTTCTCCCCCGATAGCTCAGTTTGGCCGGACGGCCAGCTCTAGGAAGGGTTCTGGTCGTCCCAAACGTCTTACATTTAAGGATTATGGAGGCCACTGTGCTCTTAGGAACCTTAAGTGCAGCAGAATTTTTTTGTAACCTTGGCAAAGGTCAAACACAGTTGGACTCAAATGAAGATGTAGAACCATCTCAAAGATGATCAGAAGAAATGGACAGCACCTGAGTTAAATATATGAGTGTCACAGCAAAGGGTCTGAATACTTAGGATCATGTGATATTTCAATTTTTCTTTTTTAATAAATCTGCAAAAATGTTAACAATTCTGTGTTTTTCTGTCAATATGGGGTGCTGTGTGTACATTAATGAGGAAAAAAAATGAACTTAAATGATTTTAGCAAATGGCTGCAATATAACAAAGAGCGAAAAATTTAAGGGGGCCTGAATACTTTCCGTCCCCACTGTATATGTTATTTCTCACATTTCGTTCATGAGATAAAAAAAAAGATACTTCTTAGAATTTTTTGGGCTAGGACTACCAAATGTTAAGACGATAAGAGAAAAAACTTTATAAAGTATAATGCCCCATACACACGGTGGGACATTGATCGGACATTCCGACAACAAAATCCATGGATTTTTTCCGACGGATGTTGGCTCAAACTTGTCTTGCATACACACGGTCACACAAAGTTGTCGGAAAATCCGATCGTCCTGAACGTGGTGACGTAAAACACGTACGTCGGGACTATAAACGGGGCAGTAGCCAATAGCTTTTGTCTCTTAATTTATTCTGAGCATGCGTGGCACTTTGTGTGTCGGATTTGTGTACACACGATCTGAATTTCCGACAACGGATTTTGTTCTCGGAAAATTTTATAGCAAGCTCTCAAACTTTTTGTGTCGGAAATTCCTATGGAAAATGTGTGATGGAGCCTACACACGGTCGGAATTTCCGAAAACAAGGTCCTATCACACATTTTCCATCGGAAAATCCTATGGTGTGTACAGGGCATTAGTGGGGTGCGGAGTGTATGGTGGTGGGTAGTATGTACAGGAGAGGGGTGTGGAGTGTATGGCGGTGGGTGGTATGTGCAGGAAAGGAGTGCAGCAGGGGAGGGTTGGCAGCCTTAGGCTGGGGGGCAAGTCTAGTCAAGTGGCCCATTGAACCACTGACTCAGCTCACCATCCATCTGCTCCACATTGCCCGCACAGAGAGAGAGGGAGAGAGAGAGACACACAGGGAGACTGCTCCACATTGCCCGCACAGAGAGAGAGACTGCTCCACATTGCCCGCACAGTGAGAGAAAGCACTCCACATTGCAGTTTCTCTCTGGAAGCAATGTTGCACAGTCCCTCTCTCTGTGTGGGCAGTGCTGTGCATGTGCAGGCACAGGCCTGTGTTCTGGCCCCCGGGACCAGATTAAGGGCATTGTGGGCCTGGTGCGGCAGTGGAGCAGGTTTAGGAGTGGCAGGGATATGATGTAAGTAATGTCCTATCCCAGCTTTCCTCTTACTGGCTACCCTCCTGTGTTTCCAGGAGCCTGTGCTGGCTTGTGCCCAGACTAGGTTGCAGCCACACAGGTGTAATGCTAGGGAAGCCTGGCATTTGATTTACCAAGCTTCCGTGAAATGGCCATGTGTCGGTGTGTGCTCTAAGGATGAGCTCCGGCATGTTCGCACAGCCCACGTGCAGAGCCCACCAGGAAGTCGGCACTGCGCTACGCTAATCACAGGCAGTGAGACATTTCCCGATCTCTGCAGCCGCACATCGGGACAATGTCTCACTGCCTGTGATTAGCGCAGCGCAGTGCCGACTTCCTGGTGGGCTCTGCACATGGGCTGTGCGAACACGCCGGAGCTCATCCTCAGTGTGCTCTGAGGTGAACGTTTCCCAGCCATCAGAATACAGTGATCACTGCCGGCAGCTATAGCAGCCAGGAGTGATCGACAAAAAGAAAAAAAGAAAAAAAGGACACGCTGGTTGTACTGAAGTCAGTTGATAGATTGGATTTTGTATAACCAGTCTGCACATTGATAGATTGAAATTCTGCCAGTTCAGCAGAAATTTCAGTCTGTCTATGGTGGCCTAAGTCCACCAGTCTGACTTTAATAATATCCTAAAATCTTCTGAAAGGGGTGCTCCATTTAGGTGTAGAAATTCACTTTGAACTCCACCTTATTTATGTATTAGATGTGCAAAGAATAAGGTGAGAGAACATCCAATACCTACAGAGAGTAATGGAAATAAGTTGGAGTTCGAAGTGAATTACCTGGAGGGACTGGCATTTGGGAGGTTAAAACAGGGAGGGAGGAAATTAGATATCACCTCCTCACTGTCTGTCAAATGCCTCTGAAAAGTGACCTGAACATTGATCACTTTTCAATGGAGTGGCAGTGCTTGCTAAGAGTGTGGGGGGTGCAAGCAAACTGAAAAAAAAAAACATCAATTGCAGCCACTATGCCGCACCAAATACAGCCACTGTGCTTATCATATGCAGCCACTGTGCCCATCATATGCAGCCACTGTGCCCATCATATGCAGCCACTGTGCCCATCAAATGCAGCCACTGTGCCCATCATATGCAGCCACTGTGCCCATCATATGCAGCCACTGTGCCCATCATATGCAGCCACTGTGCCCATCAAATGCAGCCTCACTGTGACACCCCCTCGGGACACGGAAACACCTAAATAGGGGGTGGGCACTGTGGCCATTGATAGATTCATGCAATGCATGAATCTATCCATTTTACATATAAGGGGTGGCATGATGGAGGGGGCAGCGCCCGTGCGCCCTTAATGGATGGGCCGCCACTGTGCTGGCGGTTTTCCATAGCCGCAGTCCCTCAGGCTTCTTTTAGGTTGTGCATTTTTGCTGCATTTTCTGGAATTGCACCAAAGATGCAGCATGCAGGACTTTTTGTGCACTTTCAGAACATGCAACAAAAATGTACAACCTAATAGAAGTCTATGGGACCGGGCGGTGGGGGGGGGGGGGGGGTGTAACATGCAGGAAGACTGCCAGCACACCAGCCAAACCGCAGCATTCCAGCATGAACCCAGATCATAACACCTAGGAGGGCAATCAACTGTCACAGGCTGCCAGTAATATGCAGAGAGGGGGAGAGAGAGCAGGAAGGGAGGGAGGAGAAGCTCACTTGACTTACTTGGACGCAATGGACAGTCCCAGGAGGCTCACTTTTTTTTTTTTTTAGGGCTGTGGCTGCCGAGCTTAGCCAAGTCCGACTGCTCAGTTTTAACTTTCCTTCCCACACATCCTCTTCACAGACAACGCACGGGCTGCCCGGAGTGTGGGCGGGGAAAGAGAGAGCAGATCCAGCCTCTGATAGAGCGGCATGTGGAGGAGGAAGGGGCCGTGCTAAACTCTGTAAACAGACTGTCAACACTGTGACAGAGCTTATCGCTGAGCTTGCAGTACTTAATCCGGCCATGCCCGCCACCCGAGCTGCCGCACTCAGACAGCTAAGCAGCCTTTGTACAGGACATGAGAGCTGCCTGGAGGGCAATTGCATCCCTGCCCCCTGGCCCAGCCCGCCCCTGGAGTGCAGAGTGTATGGAGGTGGGTAGTATGTACAGGAGAGGAGTGTGCAGTGTATAGCTGTGGGTGATATGTGCAGGAGAGGAGGGCGGAGTGTACGGCGGTGGATGATATGTACAGGAGAGGGGTGTGAAGTGTATGGCGGTGGGTGGTATGTGCAGGAAAGGAGTGTGGAGGGTATGGCGTTGGGTAGTATGTACAGAAGAGGAGTGTGGATTGTATGGCGGCAAGTGGTACGTGTAGGAAAGGGGTGCGGAGTGTATGGCAGTGGGTGTGTGCAGGAGAGGCGTGTGGATTGTATGGCAGTGGGTAGTATGTACAGGAGAGGGGTAGGGAGTGTATGGCGGTGGGAAGTATGTCCAGGAGAGGGGTACGGAGTATATGGCGGTGGGTGGTATGTGCCGAAAAGGAGTGCAAAGTGCATGGCAGTGGGTGGTATGTGCAAGAGAGGAGTGCAGAGGGTATGGCGGTGGGTAGTATACACAGGAGAGGAGTGTGGAGTGTATAGTGGTGGTATGTGCAGGAGAGGAATGTGGAGTGTATGGCGGTGGGTGGTATATGCAGGGAGAGGAGTGAAGAGTGTATGGCGGTGGGTGGTATGTGTAGGAGAGGAGTTTAGAGTGTATGACGATTGGTGGTACGTGTAGGGGAGGGATGCGGAGTGTATGGCGGTGGGTGGTATGTGCAGGGAGAGAAATGCGGAGTGTATGGCGGTGGGTGGTACATGTAGGAGAGGGGTGTGGAGTGTATGGCGGTGGGTGGTATGTGTAGGAAAGGGGCGCGGAGTGTATATATGGATGGTGTATGGGTGGGGGGGGGTGAGAACTGTATATAAGGATGGTGTATGGGGGGGTGAGGACTGTATGGATGGATGGTGTATGGGGGGGGTGAGAATTGTATAATATGGATGGTGTATGGGGGGGTGAGGACTGGATGGATGGATGGTGTACGGGGGGTGTGAACTGTATATGTGGATGGTGTATGGGGGTGTGAGGACTGCATGGATGGATGGTGTATGGGGGGGGGGGGTGAGAATTGTATAATATGGATGGTGTATGGGGGGGTGAGGACTGTATGGATGGATGGTGTACGGGGGTGTGAACTGTATATGTGGATGGTGTATGGGGGTGTGAGGACTGCATGGATGGATGGATGGTGTATAGGGGGATGAGGACTATTTGTTGAATTCCTAAAATACACAATACCCCAAACACTTACTGTACAAGTCTCCCAGTGTGATCTCCGCACAGTTTTCAAGAGAGCAGCAAGTAACATGGATGCTTCACCTGCAACCCCACCTCTGTGTCCTGTCTGCAGCCAGCCAGAGCACCCGGCAACATGGGGGCTCTGCCTCCAACTCTCTGCTCCATCTGTAGCACACTGAGCTCATGGAGGCACCGAGTGCAGGGGGAAGATGGGGAGGGAGAAACTTTGGCTGTCAGGAGCTGAAATCACTGCAGACATGGCGGCACATTGAGCCACTGGTGGGTCTGGTCGAGTTGGGTGAGACACTGTCCGAGTTACAGGTGGGCATAGACCCAGAAACATGTCTCAAAAACAGGACAGGTGGCAACCCTAAGTCCGCCCCTGCAATCCGGGGACAGTGTCCTCAGGCTGTGGACTGTTCACGGAAACCGGGGACGTCTGGTCAGTGGTCAACCTAGCCCTGGGGCTACTGCTGGCTTTCAGAGCCTTTGCCACCTTCTAAATTCTAGTTCCCTGGCACTCATAGGACCACAGGATGTTGCAAAATTATCCCTTGACAATTCATCTTCAGATATAGCTGGATCAGGGGGAAGATACACCATCTTCAACATCTGCCACAAATACTGATCCAAAAAAAGCTGGGCAGGTAGAAAGAGCTTTTTAATTAAAAGTGAGCATAACTCACAAAAACGAATTACGTGCAGGTTATCACACCAAACCATAAAATTAGTGGTCACCCCTATTGTGTCAGTTTATAGCTCACCCTATAATGAACATCAACAGAGTTTTTACAACACATAGTGGGTAAAAGTCACACAATTACACAGAAAAATCTTTGTTAGCAGACTTTAGGAACAAAAGTTTAACCAATATTCATAATAACTGTCATTTGTGAGGCTCAGTTCACAAAGCTTTACGCAAGATTGAGGTTCTTCAGTGTCCGTTTATTAAGCAGCGGTTAATTACCGCTGCTAAGTTCGCTAGCATTCTCAGAGGATACAGCTCTCTTCTGAGTGCCTGTTTATGAATTAGTGTAGATTGCTTCTCTTAATGAGATCTACAAACACTTTGAACACTGGAGAATGGCTACTGTTCATGTAATCTCGCGAGACATATCACGATTACAGAAACAGGAAATCAGTAAAACACAGGGGTGTCCATTTATTAAGCAGCAGTCAATTAACACAGCTGAGTTAGCTGGCATTCTCAGAGGAGATTGCCTTACTCTACAGCATATAAGCTGAAGTCTCCCTGCTCAATTACAAAAATGATATACTGTATATATATATATATATATATATATATATATATATATATATATATATATATATACATATACATATAAATACATACACACTGCCTTGAAAAAAGTATTCATACCCCTTTAAATTTTCCACATTTTGTCATGTTACAACTAAAAACGTACATGTATTTTCCTGGGATTTTAAGTGATAGACCAACACAAAGTGGCACATAATTATGAAGTGGAAGGAAAATGATAAATGGTGTTCAGAATTTTTTTTACAAATAAATATGTTAAAACTGTGTGCATTTGTATTCAGCCCCCCTGATACTTTGTAGAACCACCTTTCACTGCAATTACAGCTGCAAATCTTTTTGAGTATGTCTTTGCATATCTAGAGAGTGACATTTTTGCCCATTCTTCTGTGTAAAATAGCTCAAGTTCTGTCAGATTGAATGGAGAGCATCTGAACAGCAATTGTTAAGTCTTGCCACAGGTTCTCATTTGGATTTAGGTCTAGACTTTGCCTGGGCCATTCCAACACATGAATATGCTTTGATCTAAACCATTCCATTGGAGCTCTGGCTGTATGTTTAGGGTTGTTGCCCTGCTGGAAAGTGAACCTCCACCCCAGTCTCAAGACTTTTGCAGACTCTAATGCCCCGTACACACGGTCGGATTTTCCGATGGAAAATGTCAGATCGGAGCGTGTTGTCGGAAATTCCGACCGTGTGTGGGCTCCATCGGACATTTTCCATCAGATTTTCTGACACACAAAGTTGGAGAGCAGGAGATAAAATTTTCCGACAACAAAATCCGATCGCGTCAATTCCGACCGTGTGTGGCCTGTTCCGACGCACAAAGTGCCACGCATGCTCAGAAGAAATTCCGACACAGAACAGCTCGTTCTGGTAAACTTAGCGTTCGCAATGGATACAGCACTTTGGTCACGCTGCAATGTTAAAGATGGTTTAATACAGCGCACTCTCTTCTTCTTTATAATGTGACAAGAATAAAGTAGTTTTGCTGCTGATATTCACACAGACTTCTCACAAACTTATTTCGTTACTATTTATCGGGATTCCCTCAATATATTTTGATTTCTCACATCAGACATCATAATTTTGTTGTATTTTTTTTTTTTTTTTTGGCTTTAATGTAGATTCTTTTTTTGTGTTTGTATTTTTTTGAAGGGTGTTATTTTTTTTTTTTTGATTTTTATTTGTACTCCCGAAAATGTTTGTGTGTGTTTTTTGTGTCAAGTTACCACAACACCATTGGTATGTTGTTCTATTTAATCTGTAGGAGATTGCTTGGTGTTGTTGTCCCTTGTTAATTTCACATTTTATGTTAGAAATGTACCTGAATCGTCACCAACAAACTGTCCTTTTTGGATGAAAACACACACAGGAGAGTATAATTTCCCAAAAAAACTTTTATTAAGGGCTCACAACTAAACAAAGAGGGAGGCAACGCTGGAGAAACAGCAGAAGTGGGTGAAGCCTTGGACCCCCAGGGCAGACATCAATAATTTTAAATCAAAATTGGTGGCCTGAGGAGTCCTTATCTAAGGGAGGGCAGTCTGGTCCAGAAGTCCCAGAGATCCGGAAAGCAGCAGATGACATCTGTGTCCCCAGGCTGTGGTCATACGAGAGACTGCAGCTTCTGTCAGACCAGACTGAACCCAGGGCCATCACTCTCAGGTCTTCTTTCTATGCTTCCTTCCACGCTGTGGCTGTGGTGGTGGAGTTGTGGCAGCAGGAGGAGGAGGATGGTCCAACTCAATGACGTCGGTCTTGGGTGTTAGTTCCCCACTCACCCCCTTACGTAGGACTTTATACAGAAGGTCCTCACAGAGCCTGCGTTGACCCTCCTGCATGCCCTGCAGTTTGGTGGCAGCCATGCAGGCAAAGGCCTCTTCAGGAGTGGGTAAGGCTCGTAGGGACGCCAAAGCCTCCTGAATCAGCCTGAACGCAGAATCCTGCACGGGACTCAGAGTCGTCTTCCTGGCTCTTTTATATGGAAGGCGGAGGGGAGGAACGTGTGATTCAGTCAGGCTGCGACTGGTCCCAGGCTTCTCTTGACTGCCACTTAGCCCCGCCTCCTGCTGGCTACCACTAATCCCCGCCTCCTCCTGACTGCCACATTCCACAGTCTCCTCCTGGCTGAGGTCTTCCTGTGTATGAAAAAGGGACATCGTTTTAGTCTTTTATTCATCAATCACACACAATTGTCACCTCCTGACTGTTGCAAATTGAATGTTAACAAATATAACAGACTATCATTCTGAGCCCAGCATTTTTGTTTCTTTTTTACCAATTTTGGGTGCCCACTACTGTCTATTAATATGTAAAACACTTTTTTTCAATCAGCAATTAGTGATTAATAATAACATCTATAGTAAACATCATTTATTTATTGACCAGAAATCTGTAGAAGAATGCTATACCTGGCTTCAGCTGGGCTCCTCCACTTCTTCCTGGCTGGAAGGCCCAGGTTGGACATCAGAAGCCTCAGCTGGGGTGGAAGGAAGCATGGAAGGAAGAGTAGAGAGGGATTCCCTGACTTCAGTGTGGTCTGACAGAAATCGCAGTCTCTCATAGTACCACAGCCTGGGGACATAAACGTCATCTGCTGCAGCTCCGGACCTCTGGGAATCTGTGACCTTCTTGCGCTCCCTAAGATAAGTGCTCCTCAGGCCACCAATTTTGGTTTTTAAATAAGGGATGGTTGCTGTGGGGACCACCGGCTTCACCAACTCCAGCAGTTTCTCCAGCACTAACAAAACACTGGCCACCGCCCACACCCATAACTGGCCTTCACAGTAAGGAGCACATGGAGGGCATATACATGTAAGACAAAGACAATTCCATAGCTCAACTCACCAACCAGTCTGCTGACCAACCAAATTAGCCTGTCTAACCGTATGTTAAAAGCAGGGGTTTAGTTAGCACACATTTGCAAACGCATGTGAAAGCTGCAAGGCCTCGTCAAGGCACCCTGTATACTTGCAGTCCTAACACTACTAAATTTATAAGTGTCTCCACAGTGGAAGCACATGCATTGAATGGATAGGTGTAGGCAGGTGAGCCTGGAGGCGGCCCAAGCCCCCTTAAAGGGACAGGAGCACACTGGACACCCAGCAAGAGCACAATGGCAGCAAAGGTGTCCAGTGTGTCCCTGACCCAAATTTACGTACAGTAACAAAACACTGGCCACCGCCCACACCCATAACTGGCCTTAACCCATAACTGGCCTTTCCCCAGCACTGCCTGCCTATTTTGTTTATTGTTGTAATGAGGATGTCTCACTTGCCACAGGCAGGGCAGCTCCCTGTATTTGTCAATGAACAGGGGGAGGAAATTGTGGTCGTTGAACCCATCCATTTTCTCTGCAAGACACAACACAAGACAAACCCTAATGTCAGGCCAAACTCCCCTAATCTTGTTACAATCTAGGCTTCCATTTCGAAGCAGTATAGCCCCAAGTTTAGATCCTACCATCGTTATCACGATCGGCGCTTCGGATGCTCCTTCCTCCGCTCACAGATCATACGTAAGACGCACGCGTGTTACGCTTTATACACACTGCGCACGCGTGTAACTCCGCCCGCCCCTGACGTTCTTTCTAGTCTATTCCCCGCCCCTTTTCGTTCGGCGCAGTGGGGGAAGAGCACATGGTGGATACACAGCAGGATCGTGATAATTGTAGCAACGAGGAGGAGGAAAGCCCGGATCCGGAAACGTCCCGATCCAGAAGGAGATTTAAGGAGTCAAATATGTCCTTTGGGGAGATGTTGGAGATGGTGGACATCCTGAAGAGGGCCGACTATGATGGAAAGTATGGACCTTACCCCAACCCCAATATCAGAAAGGCCAAGATCATGGCAAAAGTGGTCAAGAGTCTGCACCGGCATTTCGGGGTACGCCGATCGAAAGATCAGCTCAGGAAGCGGTGGTTGGACCTCAAATTCAGAGAACATGAGCAGTACAGAAAGATCCGGAGAGTGCTGCAAAATTAAGTAGTTGTGCTGTGTTCCTATTCTTTTGATGTTTATTACATTCGTGCTGCTCCATGTGCTTTTAGGAACTGTTGTGCAGTTTAAAATGGCAACTTTCATGTTCATGGGCACATTATTCGTTATCAAACATTTTTCTTTCGGACTATAAAATACCATTGTTTAGGCCATATGCATTTGGCCACCATTTTTACGCCCTATACTTGTCTTCAAAGAATTTGGTTGTGTAGATGGCTTTGTTACCAGAATGAAATGCAAACTAGATTATGTGTAAAGAGAGGACACTGAGCAGCTGTTTTCACATCTGGACACTGGAGCACTAGTGTGGGACACAAGAACACCATTTTTATTAGGGCGCCACACAGGTGCTCCAGTGTATACTATAGGGGGGGGGGGGGGGCTACATCTGTGAAGCTTGTACTAAACAGGTAAAGTATTGAAGCTTGATAAAGGACACTGAAAATGCTACATTTTTGAACTCTGCTAAAATTGACAATTGTACCCCACTTCCAAGCAATGTTTACTATTTATAGTTCTGCCATCAAATATCTGTGTGTTAATTATACCTTTTTGTTTTACATAGGGGAGAAAAGACTCAGAGGACACCCCTCATCCGAGGAGACCAGAGACCCCCCACCTCTGGAAGAAGGTGAAATACCCCCAACACAAGCTGAGCAGGAGGAAGAAGACGTGGTGGAACTAGTCACCACAACAGGTGAGTGTCTGCGACCACAGGCTCAGGTAAGAGATGGATGGCGGCATATTTTTGAGACCTAATTTTTTTGGGGGTTCCTCTCTTTTTAGGTGATCGTGATGTTGTGGATCCAGATCCTTTCACATCCGAAAGTGCCCAGATCCTGATCGGGGAGATCATGTGGTGTAATTTACAATTGGAAAACATCAAGAAAAACATCATTGATGTTATTCCAAAAAATAAAAACATCATTGATGTTTTGGGGCAAGTTTAAAGCCCCTCCAAAACCCTTTGTTTTTTTGGTGTGCTACAATGTGCAAAATGTTTTTGTGATTTTTCAAAAAGCCAAATTTGGAGGATGCACACAGTGTGTCAACATGTGCTATCTGCCATCACGGGAGATCAATGGACGCGTTTTGGGGGTGCAACCCTTCATCAATAATAAAGTAGCTGAGAGGAAGGGGTTTCTCCCCCAAAACACATCCCTTGATCCCCCGTGATGGCAGCTAGCACATGTTGAAATTCGTAAATTGCTGTGCATCTTCAAAATTTGGCTTTTCCTGGGGTGACTTCACCCCATCTGAAGGCAATATCAAACACATCAGGCCCTGAAGAAGTCACGTGATATGACGCAACGCGTAGGCACGTCACCGGAAATACAATAGTGCGGACCGGAAGTGACGTAGCGAGTATCGCTATAACGCTGTTCTTACTTACATCTGGCGTTTTTTTCCGTTTTTATTTATGTAAGTTGTTTCTTCACTTTTAATAAATCCTTTGGCCCTAACTCTATTACACTATCGGAGTTTTTTTACTATCCCTATATGGAGCTTATCAACGGGAGGAAGTGACGGCCCTGCCCTGCAGTAGGACCAGCTTACGATCACCATCACTGCACAGGAGTGATCATCACAGATCTACTGGAAGCACCTAGACACCCCTACTGTGGAAATAAGACCCTATGAAGTGGTGGAAGTGACGCCCTCCTCCCTCCAGAAGGATCAGGACGCCATCATCACTACTACACCTGAGGAATCACGGATTCATTGGAAGCACACAGGCACTTTAATTGTGCCATAGAGGTGAGAGTTCTGGGAGCCCCTAGTGGGTATCCGTCACCACGAACAGTCACCAGATCACCTAGCAACACTGTTTTACTCACCAGTCACAGTTTATGTTTTCTGGCACAATTGAGTGACTTTTATTGATGAGCACTTTTCTATTTTGATGCACTGTATTTTTATATTTTTATCTTCTACCTGCACATATTGCTCTACCTCATTAGGGGATTGTATAATTTGTAGGTGTGCACAGTATTTATTTATATATTTATTCATTGTAGGTTGCGCAGAATCATTCACACAATCTTTTATGATTGTGCCCATTTTTGAATATCAAACACAGTTCCTAAATAATCATGTCTGATATTGCCTTCAAGTTCTACCAAATGTGACATTTGTAAGTTCAAGATTTGTGTCTTTCTTGTTGGTTTTACTTAGGCCTGTTTTATCTTAAATGGACATTTCTATTTGTGATAATGCCACCCCAAAAATTGTTATACAACAAACATGTTGGTTTGTTTGAAAAACCTTTGGTAAATGCACATGTGATTGTGCAGGTATTAAAAAGATTGTTAATCAAGAATGTGTGGATTATTGTCTCAACGCTACAACACTTTTGGGGTGATGTCATTGCTGTTTTCAGAGAAAATGGGGGTTATTTACTAAGGGCAAATCCTCTTGGCACTACAAGTGCAGTTTCAGTGCAGTTGCAACTGCACTTGTAGTGAAATGTGTCTTTGCATTTAGTAAATAACAGCCAACAGTGCTTTGTATAAGGTTACACAATCACGCCATTTTCTGGACTCCACACATTTCTGTCAGGGTCAGCTAAAACAAACACAAGCAGTAAATGTCCACAAAGAATGTCTTTTTTTTTTTATTATAAAAAGGCTTCACATATTTGCTGGCATATTGATGGCCCCCCCTACCCGCAAAGAACTCCAGGTAGCGTAACCGGACATCACGGGCACTCAGGGAGGGCAAGCCAGGACGGCCGCTTTCAAGCGCCGTCAGTGTTTCAGGTATCACTCCGGCCTCAGGCCCAACTGAGCCAGCATAGTTGGTTGAATGTTTCCTTAAAAAGTTATGGAGAATACAGCATGCCAGTATAATATGGTTCAGTTTATACTCCGCCATATGGATGGGTGTCAGAAATAGGCGGAACCGGCTGGCCAGGATTCCAAATGTGTTCTCCACCACTCTTCGGGCTCTGGCCAGCCGGTAATTAAAAACCCTCTGTTCCGGGGTGAGGGTCCTCATCGGGAATGGCCGCATCAGGTGGTCCCCCAGCGCAAACGCTTCATCAGCAACGAACACGAATGGGAGTCCTTCCACATTGTCCTCTGGAGCTGGCAAGTCCAAGCTGCCATTCTGGAGAGGCCTGTAGAACTCCGTCTGGGCGATGACTCCACCATCGGACATCCGGCCATTCTTCCCCACGTCCACATACAGGAAGTTGTAATTAGCCGACACCACCGCCAACATCACTATACTATTGAACCCCTTATAGTTGAAATAGTACGACCCCGAGTTGGGTGATGGGACGATGTGGACGTGTTTCACATCAATTGCCCCTCCGCAGTTAGGAAAGTCCCACCGCTGGGCAAAGTGGGAGGCCACAGTCTGCCATTCCTGTGGCGTGGAAGGAAACTGTTGAGGAAAAAAAAAAATAATTACTATTTTTGCTCAGAAACATGGCAAGCAGATTAGGCACAAACATTATGGGGCAACCTCCAGATAGCATTTATTAAGGGGAATTTAACAACGCCAAAGTATAAGGTACACCTATCATATTCCCCCTCCCCCCCTCTCATGGGCCATTTCTAACATTATGGGGTGTGTGGAAATCTTGGACAGGTAACCCTCTTCACTTCATTGAGAGATGAATGCCTAAATACAGGGTATTACTTGGAACAGCCCCTCCTTAGTTACACTATTGCCAGCCCACTGGACAGGTAAGAAGTGTCATAATACAAAGATATAAATACACACTGTACACATTTGAGGACATTTGGACATTCTGCTATTACCTGTCAAGATAATAATAGGATACAAAAATGTTAAACAGTACCATTGGAAAGTATACAGGCAGGCCCTTGCACTACATGCTTTGGGTAATTCATCCATAAATCTGAGCACAAAAGAGATGGGTATAGTGTGTATGGGTTTGGCAAAGTCAGCAGATAGATAGATGATTGAGGATAGATAGAGAATTGGGATCAGCTGACTTAGCAGTTGGGGGAGGGAGGGTTACTAAAAATGATTTGGGGACACCACTAAAAAAAAGCCTCTGCCACTCTGCCTGAATTTAAACCTAAAATAACATTTCCAAACATTTTAGGGGGTGTTTGGGGTAAAGCACTACTATAGAGCTGATAAAATACATTGTTAAGTGACTACATGAGGTGAATATAGGGCCAGGAGAGAACATGCTGGGGAGGTTAGTGAAGGACAATCTGTATGAAGGAACTAAAAAAATAATTGCATAAAAATCCTGCATGCATGAGGACAAAGGGGACATTCACAGCATATTACAATCTTGGTAATTAGGGAATGAGGAAAGAAATACAATATATTATCAAACATCATACAATAAAATTTGATATTAAAGGATAAAAATCTTACCTTAATATAGTCCTTCTGCAGGACCTGCATGATGGCAGAACAGGTCTCTGGGATAATGATCCCCAGAGCCTAGGGGGAGATGCCTGTCAAGAACTTGAGGTCCTGCAGACTTCTCCCTGTCGCCAAGTACCGCAGGGTAGCGACCAACCTCTGCTCTGGAGTGATGGCTTGCCTCATGCAGGTATCCTGCCTGCTAATATAAGGGGTCAGCGAAGCCAGCAGACGGTGAAATACGGGGTCCGTCATCCGGAGAAAGTTCCTGAAATCATCAAGATTATTCTCACGGATCTCACGGAGCAAAGGCATATGAGAGAACTGGTCACGCTGAAGCAACCAATTCTTGGTCCATGAACTCCTCCCCACCCTGTTCATGGACTGGACTTGTGTCAAGGTCAGGACCCCAACACCAAGCCCCCGCACAGCACGAACTCTACGAGGAGTACGCATACGCAACATGGCTAGAAAACGGTCGGCTGCTCAGAACGAAGTAACAGAACGCACTGAAGAACAGCAAGGCCTGTGAAGAGCGACCTGAAAAACAGTAACGAACGAACAAGAATACAATAACTAATTAAAGTCACGCGGAACTTGCTTGCACGCACTGAAGAGCAGATACAAACCCACAAGCACAAACTGAACGGCAGAAAACGATCGGAAAGCCACGAGTCTGAAAAAGCGCGAATCGTCTCTCACCAAACTTTTACTAACACGAGATTAGCAAAAGGAGCCCAAAGGGTGCCGCGCTTGGTTCTGAACTGGCCTTTTCTAGTCTCGTTGTACGTGGTGTACGTGACCGCGTGGTTGGCGATCGGAAATTCCGACAGCTTTGTGCGACCGTGTGTACGCAAAACAAGTTTGAGCCAACATCCGTCGGAAAAAATCCTAGGATTTTGTTGTCGGAATGTCCGAACAAAGTCCGACCGTGTGTACGGGGCATAACAGTTTTTTTTCTAAGATTGCCCTGTATTTGGTTCCATCCATCTTCCCATCAACTCTGTCTAGCTTCCCTGTCCCTGCTGAAAAAAAGCATCTCCACAGCTTGATGCTGCCACCAACATTTTACAGTGGGGACGGTGTGTTCAGGGTGATGTGCAGTGTTAGTTTTCCGCCACACATAGCATTTTGCTTTTAGGCCAAAAAGTTCAATTTTGGTCTCATTTGACCAGAGCACCTTCTTCCACATGTTTGCTGTGTCCACCACATGGCTTCTTGCAAACTGCAAATGGGACTTTTTATGGCTTTCTTTCAAAATGGCTTTCTTCTTGCCACTCCTCCATAAATGCCAGATTTGTGGGGTGCACAATTAAGAGTTGTCCTGTGGACAGATTCTCACACCTGAGCTGTGAAATTCTGTAGCTCCTCCAGAGTTACCATGGGCCTCTTGGCTGCTTCTCTGATTAATGCTCTTCTTGCCCGGCCTGTCAGTTTAGGTCAACGGCCATGTCTTGGTAGGCTTGTAGCTGTGCAATACTCTTTCCATTTTCGGATTGAACAGTGCTCAGTGAGATGTTCAAAGCTTGGGATATTTTTTTAAATAATCTAACCCTGCTTTAAACTTCTCCACAACTTTATCCCTGACCTGTCTGGTGTGTGCCTTGGCCTTCATGGTGCTGTTTTTTCACTAAGGTTCACAACAAACCTCTGAGGGCTTCACAGAACAGCTGTATTTATACTGAAATTCAGTTACACACAGGTGGACTCTATTTAGTAATTAGGTTATTTGTGAAGGCAATTGGTTCCACTGGAGTCTGGACTTTAGTGAGGGGTATCAGAGTAAAGGGGGCTGAATACAAATGCACACCACATTTTTCAGATATTTATTTGTAAAACAGTTTGAAAGCCATTTATAATTTTCCTTCCACTTCACAATTATGTGCCACTTTGTGTTGGTTATTAAGTAAAATCCCAATTAAATACATTTACGTTTTTGGTTGTAACATGACAAAGGGGTATGAATACTTTTTCAAGGCACTGGGTATATACAATATAGTATCTCACAAAAGTGAGTACACACCTCACACTTTTGTAAATATTTTATTATATCTTTTCATGTGACAACACTGAAGAAATGACACTTTGCTACAATGTAAAGTAGTGAGTGTACAGCTTGTATAACAGTGTAAATTTGCTGTCCCCTCAAAATAACTCAACACACAGCCATTAATGTCTAAACTGTTGGCAACAAAAGTGAGTACACCGCTAAGTAAAAATGTCCAAGTTCTCCCACTGTGATCTTCCCCATCATGGAAGCATTATCTTGGTGATACACATGGACCGTCACCTATTTTTTATTCATCATTGATATTTTTGTCATGTATTGTGTATCAATAAACTTTTGTATACTTTTTGATATCATTGTTTCTATATTTGAACTTACCTTCATTGTATTCTACCGAGATAGGCTGGGGACTAGGATTCCAACCCCCTTATCTCTAAAAAAAAATTCTGGATGATGGTACAACTTTTAATTGATCCTATCTATCTATGAATACTGTTTGTAGAGGCCATTCATAATCTTCCTGTTATATAAAAAATATGATGGGTGAGACCTCCCATAGGTGGGTGGACACCTGTAGAAGAAATAGGGCTCACTTCATTCCTATGAGGAAACCACCCCTATACTCTATTGAACTATAGGCCTCAAACCCAATCAGGGATGGTCACTAATACGGGGATAAGAATCACAGGCTATTATTAAATCAAGGTGACTGACTAGTAATTGCTCAAAAAACATTTTAGGTCAAATTCTTTGTTCAGACCACCCGGCGCCAGAGAACCCAATTGGTGTATCCACCATGATTCCCTCTTACTGATCTCCCTTATATAGTTTGAACCCCTCCAATGAAGTTTTGGGGGCTCTATACCCCAGAATTGCATCCCTTCTGGATTTTTGTTGTGGATATCCCTGAAGTGTATTAACAAAAAATGCTTACCAAAACCGTTACAGATATTTCTAACATGTTCTTACATTCTATCCTTTAACGCTCTTATGGTTCTGCCTACATAAATCAAATTGCATGGGCATTTAATTGCATAGACCACTCCTATTGTATCACATGAGATAAAATCCCTAATGGTATGCGAATGGTTTGTGTGGGGATTTAAAAAGGTTTTTAACTCCCTAACAATTCTCGGGACCGTTACGCAACTGCAACATCGACCGTGAAAGCCCCTGACGTCCCAAAACATCAGTGGCCTAGGCGGGGGCGGTTCAACGACATTGTGCACCGACCTATCCCTTAAGTTAGGGGCCCATTTATATACAATCTTCAGTTTATCTGGTAATGTCAGGAAAGCCAACACTGCTAGAAAATGCAATGTTGGCAGCTCTGGCGCGCCTGTGCGTGCTGTTGCACGCTGGTGCGTGCGCGGCATTGGCGCCAAACAGCCTACTTAAACTGGAGATGCACACTGGATCGGTGCTGTCTACAGCTCCCTGTGACCCCTGCTCCTGTTTACATGCCTTTGTGTGTTTGATCTTATGAACGACCCGGCTTAACCTTTGGACTCTCCTTGCTCTCTGTCTGCACCTGACCTCGGCCTGCCTCTGACTTTAAAATCTGCCTGCTCCTCTGATACCTCGCTGCCCGCCTGTTGTTAACCCGGCTTGTGACCTGACCTGTTTGCCCTGCTCCTGCTCTGGCATCACCCGTCTGTACATCTACCAGCCTGCCTGCTTCCTCTGGGATCCACTAACCCCTGAACTGTGTACTGACTGTTTGATCCAACTTCTGGGTGTGGATATCGGGTGCTCCTGCTTCCAGTCTGTCTGCTGTCCGGCTGGTGATCACCTCTACAACATCTGGGACCCCAGAGCCGCCCTTCCAGGCTCTCATATCACTCTGCACTCCTGTAGCTCCTGTCTGCTCTACCAGGGGCCGCGAGTCAGATATGTAAAGGAGACCTTCCTCTGCACTATCGGCTCATCAGTCAGGTACGTGAGAATCTGACAGGTAAGCTTCCTTTAAGATGTGCTTGAGGACATTCCAATATCTGTTAATGAGCTTTTCTACATCCTTATTCTGTAAATCATATTCTAGAACAATACAAGTACCCATATCCATATTGGTCTCTCTATTTGTACTATTATCTTTTAACAGGTTCTCCCTATCTATTTCTAATCTTATTTTTTTCAACTTCCAAAAACTCACCCCGATATCCTTTATCCCTAAACATCTTGCTCAGTTTCTCTGTTTGTGCTTCAAAATCCTCATCTCTCATACAATTCTTTCTTATCCTCATATATTGCCCTCTAGGGATATTATCTATACATGGTCTATAATTGCAGCTAGTAGTGGGAATATAAGAGTTGCGGTCGGTTTCTTTGAAATAAGTTTTTGTTTCTATGCCCCGAGGTGTGTTGAAAATCTTTAAGTCCAAAAAATGTATATTGTCCTTACTTATGTCCCACGTCAAATTAATATTTTGGTCATTAGCGTTCATGGATTGAAATAAAGCTTCAACATTCCCTTTCCATATCAACAGTAGGTCATCAATAAAACGTCTACACAACATAACCCTCGGGTCCTTATATAAAATTCCTTCCTCCTCCCATTTAGCTATATACAAATTTGCAACACTAGGTGCAAATTTTGCGCCCACGGCGACTCCTTTAATCTGTAAGAAAAACGTGTTCTCATACCAGAAAAAAATTATGCTTTAAACAAAATTTTAAACATTTTAAAATAAATTTCTGCTGTTTCCTTTTTAAATTGCTATTCTTTTTTAAGGTCCACTTGACTGCCCTTATAGCCCCCTGGTGGTCAATATTGTTATATAGTGAAGCCACATCAGCTGTGGCAATCACAATATTTTCACTTCTAGCACACCCTTTCAACAACTGTAGGGTGTGTTTGGTATCCTTTAAAAAGGCCTTAGTATCCCTTACTAGAGGTTGCAGGTGTATGTCTATATTTTCACCCAATCTAGATGTGAGTGACTCTATCCCCCTTACAATTGGTCTACCTGGAGGATTGTTTCTATCCTTATGTATTTTTGGGATATAATAGATAACCGGTATTTTACAAGCCGTGGGTAACAAATAATTTTCCTCATTTTTTTTTCAATATATCTCTTTCAACACCATATCGGACAATAGATTCCAGCTCATTCTTAAATTGTTTAGTGGGGTTGGATTTTAGTGTCCGATATGTACCAAAGTCCTCTAAGATTTTATTAATTTCTGTTTTGTATTGTACAGTAGATAACACCACAATCCACGCCCCTGCTCTCCTTCCTGCTCTCCAGTGACTTGAGACCCTCTTTATGTCCCTATGTTCATACACTTTTTTAATGGGTAATTTTTCTAGATCTGTAGTGACTAATTTTTTAAACATGTCAACATACTCATTGTTCACTATTTGAGGGTTAAACACCAAATTATTCTTCATTTGGGTGAAATTGCCCTCTGCTGCTACCCTTTCTACTGGATTCTGAGCATAATATTTTTTTACATTAAGTTTCTCTATGAATTTCTGGATTCCTATGTAGGTCTCAAACTTATTGAGGCCTTTTTTGGGGGCATATTTGATACCCCTATCTAAGGTCAATGTTTCTTCCCTAGTTAAACTAGTACCACTAACATTATAAATCCCTTCGTCTAATCTTCCCGCCTTCTTTTTTGTTGTATCCTTCCTTCTGCTCGTCCTCCCCTTTTTCTACATGTCTTCCTTCCTTGATGGGGTCCCTTCTCTATAAAAGACTTTCCGTACTGGGTTTCTTGGTCAGATGTATCATATAAGGGTTGGTAACTATTGTAACTGGGTACTTCATACTAGTCTGGTGATGGTCTATCATACCTAGGTCTTTGTGGTTTCGGGGAGTAATAGTGCCCTTCACCTGGAGGGGGTCCCCTATAGGATGGTGGTCCTCCCTGGTAATGGAACTCCCCCTTTGGCGGGCCTCTATATTGCGGTGGTCCTCCCCTTAGTGGTGTTCTATATTGATAATCCTGTGGGTTCTGACCCCCTTGTTCGGGCCCCCTATAATAGGGTGCTCCCCCTGACTGGTTTCCTCTTGCTTGGTAATTATTACCTTGATAACCCCTATTCCAGTTACTTTGATTCTGTGGGTACCTATAGTATGGTGGTCTACCCCCATTGTAATTGTGTCCCCTATTGTCATATTGACCTTTATAGTGTTTCCTACTAGCGTGTGGCGGTCCTTGGAAATTTCCTGATTCCCTTTCTGAATACTGAGTTGTAGAATGTTGAAATGGTGAAAAATGTAGCGCATAACAATTATACATATATATCGTGATACATGTGTAAAAAAATTGATTGAAATGGGTATACAGCTCCGTCCGTGGAAACAACATCACGGGGGAAACATCAACAACTGAATGTAAAGTGAATGCTCTTACCAGATCCAGTGGACTCTACTGTCAGCGACATAGAGTCATCAAGGCAGTATGCCACACAGGGCAGGTGTGTAGATATCCAGATGGTTCGGACCTCTAGGATGGAATCTGGGGGGAAGCCGGGAGGAACCTCCAAATCCACCGCCAATCCAAGGAACATCAAGGTTGGATCTTTGATGGTGGGTGTACCAGGGCAGCATACCCACTCCTCTGCTGTTACTTTCAGCAATTTCTTCTCTTTCCTGCCACATGGAAGATTTTCCAGTTGTTGATGTTTCCCCCTTGATGTTGTTTCCATGGACGGAGCTGTATACCCATTTCCACCGCTCTGGGATCCACACTATGCGGTGTTTGATTATTTTGTTCACACAGTTGGACATTCGCTTAATTTACATTATAGGTCATCATTTTGTTCAATATTCATTTTTGTTGAAGGACAATTATTTCACATGGACTTTTGAGTTTATTTCAGTATTCAATCAATTTCTTTACACATGTATCACGATATATATGTATAATTGTTATGCGCTACATTTTTCACCGTTTTGTTGTTATTTGTTTGTCACAATGTATGTAGCTGCTTATTTTTTACCCATTTTAGGTTAGCGCAGTGTTTCCATACATATTGTCAAGTTGTAGAATGTTCCCTATTGGATTGTGCAGCAGATTGTTGGGGTTGACTGTACTGCCGAGAAGCTTGAGTGGTTTTAAATCCCACATTTCTTTCTGCTGTACTATTTCCCTCTCTTCCAGGAGAGCCATAGGGAGCTGAATTGTTGGTTGTACCCACAGTGGCCTGCCATCTAAAGACCTGCTTTTTCTGGTAATTACCCAAGTCACGAAGATATTTCTTCTTCTTAATGTTCTTATTTTCTAAATCCTTCTTTTGCATATTCTTATGGAGTTCCCCCATATGTTTAGCATATTCTTTCTTTAAAGGTCTCAATTTTATCTCTAAACGCCTTAATTTGACCTTCTATCAACCTAATTTTCCGTTGTTTCCTTTTAATTAAAAATTCCATAACCTCTCTCCCCTTCCTATGAAAAAATATATACCACACCTCAATATCCTCCTCTCCTATCAACCCATCATTAATGGGTACATCCCATCTGAGCTTTCTGGGAACCATATTATATTTCAAATATTTTTCCATAGTGGACAGGGCCGTCTTTAACACAGGGCAAAAGGGGCAGCTGCCCTTGGCCCTGTCATTGTTGTGGGGCCCAATGCAGCTGCCTCATACTTGACAACTATCCCAGTTTAAATTCCCTTGTCCCTTGAACTTTTAATCCCTTGCTGTGCCCTGATATCTCAGTGTGAATTGCTACTACTAATAATGTCCAGCTCTGCCCTATTGTTGTGTACAGATCACTCATCTGCAGACCCTGTGTTTACATGTAAATAACCGGAATTCATATGTAAATAGCAGCAGCATTCATATGTAAATAGCTGCATCCGGCAGCATAGATATGTAAACAAAGGCAGCATTCATATTTATATCTTGCCCCCTGCAGTGAGGAGATAATGTGCTGTAACCTCTAGCAACCAATCAGTGATCAGTATTACTGTACAGTAATCTCTAGCAACCAATCAACAAGCAGAAATCATGTGCTGTAACATCTAGCAACAAATCAGTGAGCCGTAATGTGTGCTGTAGCCTCTAGCAACCAGTCAGTAAGTGGTAATGATACACTGTAACCTCTGGCAACCAATCACAATCGCTGCCTGATCTGATACAGTAAACTGCTTTTAAGTCTAGCTGCTATTTATTGTATGTCTCAGAGCAGGTGGAGAGCAAAATTGTATGCGGGGGGGGGGCAGAAAAACGTTTACCCAGGGTCCAATCAGTATTAAAGATGGCCCTGATAGTGGACATATCCCACATGTTACTCTTTTTATCCATACTATGTCCTAATTTCCTAAATAAGTGTATAATATCATTATCTTTATTCATTGACACTGAAAATAAATCCTCAAAATCCAGCTCTCTATTATCAAAAAATGCAAATGGCTCCATGTTGGCTACCAGCAAGTATATGAGATATACAGTGGGGATGGAAAGTATTCAGACCCCCTTAAATTTATCACTCTTTGTTATATTGCAGCCATTTGCTAAAATCATTTAAGTTCATTTTTTTCTCATTAATGTACATACAGCACCCCATATTGACAGAAAAACACAGAATTGTTGACATTTTTGCAGATTTATTTAAAAAGAAAAACTGAAATATCACATGGTCCTAAGTATTCAGACCCTTTGCTGTGAAACTCATATATTTAACTCAGGTGCTGTTTATTTCTTCTGATCATCCTTGAGATGGTTCCATGCCTTCATTTGAGTCCAGCTGTGTTTGATTATACTGATTGGACTTGATTAGGAAAGCCACACACCTGTCTATATAAGACCTTACAGCTCACAGTGCATGTCAGAGCAAATGAGAATCATGAGGTCAAAGGAACTGCCTGAAGAGCTCATAGACAGAACTGTGGCAAGGCACAGATCTGGCCAAGGTTACAAAAACATTTCTGCTGCACTTAAGGTTCATAAGAGCACATTGGCCTCCATAATCCTTAAATGGAAGACGTTTGGGATGACCAAAACCCTTCCTAGAGCTGGCCGTCTGGCCAAACTGAGATATCGGGGGAGAAGAGCCTTGGTGAGAGAGGTAAAGAAAAACCAAAAGATCACTGTGGCTGAACTCCAGAGATGCAGTCGGGAGATGGGAAAAAGTTGTAGAAAGTCAACCATCACTGCAGCCCTCCACCAGTCGGGGCTTTATGGCAGAGTGGCCCGACGGAAGCCTCTCCTCAGTGCAAGACACATGAAAGCCCGCATAGAGTTTGCTAAATAACACCTGAAGGACTCCAAGATGGTGAGAAATAAGGTTCTCTGGTCTGATGAGACCAAGATAGAACTTTTTGGCCTTGATTCTAAGCGGTATGTGTGGAGAAAACCAGGCACTGCTCATCACATGTCCAATACAGTCCCAACAGTGAAGCATGGCGGTGGCAGCATCATGCTGTGGGGGTGTTTTTCAGCTGCAGGGACAGGGCGACTGGTTGCAATCGAGGGAAAGATGAATGCAGCCAAGTACAGGGATATCCTGGACAAAAACCTTCTCCAGAGTGCTCAGGACCTCAGACTGGGCCGAAGGTTTACCTTCCAACAAGACAATGACCCTAAGCACACAGCTAAAATAATGAAGGAGTGGCTTCACAACAACTCTGTGACTGTTCTTGAATGGCCCAGCCAGAGCCCTTACTTAAACCAAATTGAGCATCTCTGGAGAGACCTAAAAATGGCTGTCCACCAACGTTTACCATCCAACCTGACAGAACTGGAGAGGATCTGCAAGGAGGAATGGCAGAGGATCCCCAAATCCAGGTGTGAAAAACTTGTTGCATTTTTCCCAAAAAGACTCATGGCTGCATTAGATTTAAAAGGGTGCTCCTACTAAATACTGAACAAAGGGTCTGAATACTTAGGACCATGTGATATTTCAGTTTTTCTTTTTTAATAAATCTGCAAAAATGTCAACAATTCTGTGTTTTTCTGTCAATATGGGGTGCTGTGTTACATTAATGAGGAAAAAAATGAACTTAAATGATTTTAGCAAATGGCTGCATAATAACAAAGAGTGAAAAATGTAAAAATGTAAGGGGGTCTGAATACTTTCCATCCCCACTGTATATATCAATCTGAAATAAAAAAATCTTGGGAACAACCACTAAAAAAAAAAAAAAAAAAAAAAAAAAAAAGGGGATGACAAGCAGGAAGAAGGATACAACAGAACAAGAAGGCGGGAAGATTAGGCGAAGGGATTTATAATCTTTTTTTTTTTTACAGGAGAAAAAATTTGTATCCAATTTTTACAGTACAAGCGATGTATATACACAGTTGTTTAGAGATGTTATTGCATGAATTGTCACAAAACAGATAGGCTGCACATTGAAACAGGAGAAAGATGTGCAGAGCTATTAAAGTACATCACATTAGGATATGAGTTCGGAAGTAGTAGATTCCAACAATACTATTTGAGGAGGTCTTGAGGGGGAAAAAATGGGGGGGGGGGGGGGGGGGGAGGAGGGCAGGGGGTGAAGAAAGGACCTCATCAACTTTGCTAAGATCACAAAGCTCAAACAATGGTTAGACATTCAGGACATCATAGCAGTAGTACACTGTTAAGGGGCAGGTCCAACAGCAATCTCTTAATGGTCATCCACCACCTCCTTGCCCCAATCATCTATCCATCCCGACCATATTTTGTCAAATTTGCCAGGGCAATTTCGGTTGGCATAGGTAAGCTTATACAATGGCAGCACCAAGTTCAGTGTTAGGCGCCATGAGGACACCCTGGGAGGCGTATTGTCTTTCCAATGGAGGAATATCTCTCTACAGGCATAGAAAGTCAGGAATAGCCTAGTATATTTACCCCTTACCCTAGAGTCAAAAACATTAAGCAGCATCATTTTGGGGTCTGCTCCAAGTTCCAGGGAGGTAACCCGGCTAAGGGTGTCAGCTATCTCTGACCAATAGTCTCCGAGGTGGGGACAGGACCATGTCATATGGATGAAGGAGGCAGATCTCTGATCACATCTAGGGCAGGCCACTGGGATGCTAGAGTTCATAATTGTCAATCGCTTAGGAGTGTAGTAGGCCCTGTGGAGGAACTTAAGCTGCATAAATCGGTTTCTGGCCGAGATCATATTAGTGACAAAGGAAGATACACATGTCTCCAAATACTCCTCTGATAGATCTGGGATGTCTACTTTCCACTTAGCTAGGGTTTTTTCAAGTTTCTTCAGAGGGGCTATGGACAAGTGGAAGTACAGGGAGGAAAGGGTTTTATCTATGATCTAGGCAGTAAGTAGTCCCTCCACAGGGTCTGATCCCAGTATGATTTGTGCTGGGAACTGTTTCCCATATGCATGTCGAAGCTGGTAGTACCAAAACAACATCCATCCCGGTAATGCGTAGGCACTTTTTAGATCAGAGAAGGATCTCAGTTTACCCCCGGTAACTATATGCTTCAATTTGACTATACCCTTCCTTGCCCAGACCTGGGGGTCTGGAACGGTGTTCAAATGTGGTAGATTGGGATTGCCCCAGAGAGGAATGTGGGGAGAGAACGTCTCAGGAGAGCTAAAACAGGTTCTGGCTTTGCTCCATACATTGATGGTTGTGTGCATCAGCTCCATGATGCCAGGGTGAGATCTCGCCTCCCTGAATACCACATTGCTGAGAGAGGAGTGTAAGCCCATTATGGCTGCCTCAAAGGTCACTGCTGGGTTGTCTTGTAATTGGGAAAACCACCATCTGACTGTCACCAGGACAGCCGCCCAGAAGTAGATCTGAAAATCTGGTAGGGACAGGCCCCCCTGGGTGACGGGCAGCTGAAGGGTGGTAACAGCCAGTTGTGGGGGTCTTCCGTTCCAAACAAAGGAAGATATTATACTTTTTATTTTGGCGAAGAATGAAGCCGGTGGAATCAAAGGGGCATTTCGAAAAAGGTAAAGGAATTTGGGGAGATAAATCATTTTATCTAAGTTTATCCTACCTACTGGTGATAGGGGAAAGGTCCTCCAGGCTACACATCTCTGCGAGAAGTTTTTAAGTAATGGTTGAAGGTTCAGCTCATAGTATGAGGACAACGTAGTCCCAATCTTTACACCTAAGTATTTGAATTCAGATGTCCAGTTGAGGGGGGTGCCTGTTGGTGGGTGGTGACCCGACGCATTTAGTGAAAAAAGGAGTGATTTCCCCCAATTGACCTTGATGCCTGAAAATGAGCGGAATTCATCTATTATGTGAAGCGCTGGTGGGAGGGAGGAAATGTCTCTGAGGAAGAGGAGTGTATTATCGGCCTATAAGGATATTTTATCTGTTACTACGCCAACTTGAATTCCCTTTACTGAAGGGGCGGATCTAATACGAGCTGCCACATGCTCCATGGCTAGCGCAAATAATCCAGGGAATAGTGGGCAGCCCTGTCTGGTGCCCCTGGACAGGGGAAATGGCAAAGAGAGCGAATTGTTTGTGCGTATGCGGGCCGTGGAATTGTGGTATAGCATTTGGACCCAGCTGATAAAATGAGGGCCAAACCCGAATTTGCGAAGGACCGCCCAGAGGTAGCGCCACTTAACCGAGTCAAAAGCCTTTGCGGCGTCTAAGGAGGGGACTACCCCCGGGCCGTCCCCGCCCACCCTGGAGAGATGTGTAAGGAGGTGTGGTATGTTTATGTTGGTCCCTCTGCCTGGCATAAATCCAGACTGGTCCGCATGCACCAATGCCGTAAATACAGTGTTAAAGGGATTTATAATCTTAGTGGTACTAATTTAACTAGGGAAGAAACATTGACCTTAGATAGGGGTTAGTTTGAGGCCTACATAGGAATCCAGAAATTCAGAAGGAAAAACATATTATGCTCAGAATCCAGTAGAAAGGGTAGCAGCAGAGGGCAATTTCACCCAATTGAAGAATAATTCAGTGTTTAACCCCCAAATAGTAAGTATGTTGACATGTTCAAGAAATTGGTCACTACAGATCTAGAACTATTAACCATTAAAAAATGTATGAACAGAGGGACATAAAAGAGTGTCTCAAGTCACTGGAGAGCAGAAAGGACATTGTAATCCATCCAGCGGACGGGGGGGAAATGTGGTGTTATCTACTGTACAATACAAAACAGAAATTAATAAAATCTTAGAGGACAGGGGTCCGATATGCCCATGCAATTTGATTTATGTAGGCAGAACCATAAGAGCGTTAAAGGATAGAATGGAAGAACATGTTAGAAATATCCGTAACGGTTTTGATAAGCATTTTCTGTCAATACACTTCAGGGATATCCACAACAAAAATCCAGAAGGGATGCAATTTTGGGGTATAGAGGCCCCAAAACGTCATTGGAGGGGTTCAAACTATATAAGAGAGATCAGTAAGAGGGAATCGTGGTGGATACACCAATTAGGTTCTCTCGTGCCGGTTGGGCTGAACAAAGAATTTCACTTAAAGCGGGGGTCCACCTATCTATCGTTTTTTTTTTTTTGGAGTTCATTCACAAACTTTTCTTCTCATGATTATCTACTCATATGTTCTGTGTAATAAGTCCGCCTGTGTCCGATTTCGTTGTAAAGAATAACTTATAAAATTCACTGAAGGCGGTTTCCATCTTCATTGTGGGCATTTGAAGCCCACAAGCATGTATTTCCTGGATGCGGTGAATGCTGTGCTCCCAGCATTCACCGAGATGTTGTGATGACGCTGTTGCACAATGCATGCTGGGAAGCCTGAGACTGGGAGGTCTGGGAGAGGCTAGAAACACGCCTACTCCCATGGGAGGAAAATCAGGAAGTGCTGAGAAGATTAGAAAAAAAAAAGGTAATTACGGCGATTTAAATTTTTATACACAGCATGTCAGCATCTAGGCAAGGAAGAGAATGCATAGAGATAATGTTCAAAATTTGGGTGGAACCCCGCTTTAAAATGTTTTTTGAGCAATTACTAGTCACCTTGATTAAATAATAGCCAGTGGTTCTTATCCCCGTATTAGTGACCATTCCCGATTGGGTTTGATGCCTATAGTTTAATAGAGTATAGGGGTGGTTTCCTCATAGGAATGAAGTGAGCCCCTTTTCTTCTACAGGTATCCACCCACCTATGGGAGGTCTCACTCATCATATTTGTTATATAACACATATGACCATTTCATTTAAATTAAATTTAGGTTTACATTTTTTCTTCATTAAAATTCCCCTATATTATTAATATAAAGAGGTTTTCCTAGTTCCGTGTCCTTGCATGTATGAAGTGGGATAATCATTTGGGGGACAGCAGAGGTATGGAGTTGATCCCGTCCAATGATTAAAAATCCTATACACCCTCCGTTTTTTTGATATAATTTTTTCCTAGTTCCGTGTCCTTGCATGTATGAGGTGGGATAATTATTTGGGGGACAGCAACAGGTATGGGGTTCATCCCGTCCAATGATTAAATATCCTACACACACTCCTTTTATATTTATATATATTTTTATATAATTATATATATATACTGTATATATATATATATATATACACACAGTATCTCACAAAAGTGAGTACACCCCTCACATTTTTGAAAATATTTTCTTCTATCTTTTCATGTGACAACACTGAAGAAATGACACTTTGCTACAATGTAAAGTAGTGAGTGTACAGCTTGTATAACAGTGTAAATTTGCTGTCCCCTCAAAATAACTCAACACACAGCCATTAATGTCTAAACTGCTGGCAACAAAAGTGAGTACACCCCTAAGTGAAAATGTCCAAATTGGGCCCAAAGTGTCAATATTTTGTGTGGCCACTGCCTTAACCCTCTTGGGCATGGAGTTCACCAGAGCTTCATAGGTTGCCACTGGAGTCCTCTTCCACTCCTCCATGATGACATCACGGAGCTGGTGGATGTTAGAGACCTTGTGCTCCTCCACCTTCCGTTTGAGGATGCCCCACAGATGCTCAATAGGGTTTAGGTCTGGAGACATGCTTGGCCGGTCCATCACCTTTACCCTCAGCATCTTTAGCAAGGCAGTAGTCGTCTTGAAGATGTGTTTGGGATCCTTATCATGTTGGAATACTGCCCTGCGGTCCAGTCTCTGAAGGGAGGGGATCATGCTCTGCTTCAGTAGGTGACAGTACATATTGGCATTCATGATTCCCTCAATGAACTATAGCTCCCCAGTGCCGGCAGCACTCATGCAGCTCCAGACCAAGACACTCCCACCACCATGCTTGACTGTAGGCAAGACATACTTATCTTTGTACTCTTCACCTGGTTTCCGCCACATACACTTGACACCATCTGAACCAAATAAGTTTATCTTGGTCTCATCAGACCACAGGACATGGTTCCAGTAATCCATGTCCTTAGTCTGCTTGTCTTCAGCAAACTGTTTGCGGGCTTTCTTGTGCATCATCTTTAGAAGAGGCTTCCTTCCGGGATGACAGCCCTGCAGACCAATTTGATGCAGTGTGCGGCATATGGTCTGAGCACTGACAGGCTGACCCCCCACCCCTTCAACCCCTGCAGCAATGCTGGCAGCACCCATACGTATATTTCCTAAAGACAACCTCTGGATATGACGCTGAGCACGTGCACTTAACTTCTTTGGTTGACCATGGCGAGGCCTGTTCTGAGTGGAAACTGTCCTGTTAAACTGCTGTATGGTCTTGGCCACCATGCTGCAGCTGAGTTTCAGAGTCTTGGCAATCTTCTTATAGCCTAGGCCATTTTTATGTAGAGCAACAATTTTTTTTTCAGCTCCTCAGAGAGTTCTTTGCCATGAGGTGACATGTTGAACTTCCAGTGACCAGTATGAGAGAGTGAGAGCGATAACCCCAAATTTAACGCACCTGCTCCCCATTCACACCTGAGACCTTGTAACACTAAGGAGTCACATGGCACCAGGGAGGGAAAATGGCTAATGGGGCCCAATTTGGACATTTTCACTTAGGGGTGTACTAAATTTTGTTGCCAGTTTAGACATTAATGGCTGTGTGTTGAGTTATTTTTAGGGGACAGCAAATGTACACTGTTATACAAGCTGTACACTCACTACTTTACATTGTAGCAAAGTGTCATTTCTTCAGTGTTGTCACGTGAAAAGATATGATAAAATATTTACAAAAATGTGAAGGGTGTACTCACTTTTGTGAGATACTATATATATATATATATATAAATATATATATATATTTGTTTTTGTTTTTGTTATTAGGTTTAATGTACACGATCATATGTTATTTAAAGTGGGGTTCCACCCAAAAAAACAAAAATACCTGAAAAATTAAAAACAAATAAACAAAAAAACATTTGGATATTTTTTTTCCCACTTACCTCTAAATGCCTGTTGCTAGGGGGTCCCTCGTAGTCTGCCTGTTCCTTTGCCTGGGCTGGTGACATCACTTCCCCCTCGGCACAGGAAGGGCTCGGCTCTGCTCCCTCCCTCCTGTCAATCATCTGGGACCCATTACAGGTCCCAGGTGATTGAGCGCCCAATCACGGCGCGCGGCGCCGCTCACGCATGCGCAGTGGGTGCCAGGCTGTGAAGCCACAGCCCGGCGCCCACAGTTGCAATGCCGGCGCCGACGAGCGGAGGGGGGGGGACGAGCGGGGCTTCGATCCCCCGCATCGCTGGACCCTGGGACAGGTAAGTGTCCAATTAAAAGTCAGCAGCTGCAGTATTTGTAGCTGCTGACTTTTAATTTTTTTTTTTTATGGAGCCCCTGGGTGGAACTCCTCTTTAATTAGGAAATTATGGATATAGTGTTCTGATTGTTTATTTCTGGGATGAGGTAGTATGCCTACTACACAGTATCCTCCTGAGTTCATTAATACACCATTGCCGCATACATGGCAGTTTATGTGGGCTAAATTGTATACAATAGGGCTATGGCATGATGGAGTAGATAGGAGATCCTTGTAGTGAGTCGGGGGTCAGCATAAGTATTCAGGCAGTGAAGTTTAATGCAATTATTAGATCATATTGAGCCTGGGAACACTAGAGTGTCCTCAAGCTACAAGAAAATGGCCGCCGGCTGAATATTTAACAGACACACTAACCGTCCAATCACAGTCCCCCTGAGGAAGATACATCACATCTCTGTATCGCCACGCATTGGGGAGGGGACAGGATGGTACTGGAGGCAGCTGGTCTGCTCAAGGAGGAGACGCATACTATCTCATATGATCCCGGCATATATTTACCTTCTATAGAGTGGTGCACTGAAGCACCAAGTCCATGTGAGTACCCCGGACTGGGGCTTGTGTTTAATACATTTTTTATATACCAAAACGTTATCACACTATCCAGCCTTGTCTGTTATCCCACATATATATGGAAACTACGTTATTGGGCAGCCCTGGATTCTACAGCATTCACCGAACCCAGAGGTGGTTCACAGGCGCATTTTGACTGAACTTAAATGTGAGGTCACATGCTCTGAGGTAAGCGTTCATTACTTAGGGGGGAAGCACCAGTGTGTAAACACACCAACACGTTTAGATCACCGCAATAAGAATTAACTATTTATGGACATTATGAGTTTGTTGCACTGTTTGATGTAATATATTAACGGGATATCACATATACACACTACAGCACTTTATTTCTTCTATATGTCACTGTATTAATATTAAGCAAATTGTGATTCTATCATATTAATTTGATCCACATGAATAGCACTTTTATTGCACTATTGTCACTTTATTTACATCAATGTATGGTAAATGTGATTTAATTATGCTAGTTTGATTATAGTGATTACCACTCTATTGCACTATTGTCACTTTAGTCAGTCATTTTCATATACGTTAGTTTTTATTTAAAGACAGCGCAGCGTTTTTTAAACATATACACTGGTTTTGCACAAATTTATAGGATGTGATCAATGCCAGCATCTGTCCATACAATAGCTATTTTATAAGTGGTGGCTCGCAAGATTTCTTTATTTCAGACTAAACTAAACCCTATTGAGCATCTGTGGAGCATCCTCAAATGGAAGGTGGAGGAGCGCAAGGTGACCAACATCCACTAGCTCCATGATGTTGTCATGCAGGAGTGGAAGAGGACTCCAGTGGCAACCTGTGAAGCTCTGGTGAACTCCATGCCCAAGAGGGTTAAGGCAGTATAGGAAAATAATGGTGGCCACACAAATTATTGACACTTTGGGCCCAATTTGGACATTTTCACTTAGGGGTGTACTCACTTTTGTTGCCAGCGGTTTAGACATTAATGGCTGTGTGTTGAGTTATTTTGAGGGGACAGCAAATTTACACTGTTATACAAGCTGTACACTCACTACTTTACATTGTAGCAAAGTGCCACTTCTTCAGTGTTGTCACATGAAAAGATATAATAAAATATTTACAAAAATGTGAGGGGTGTACTCACTTTTGTGACTGTATATATATATATCTGTAGTGTTTCTAACCTGCTCTACAGGTTTTGTGGGTTTGTGAAAGGCAGAGGGGCTTTTTCACTGTCTTGGGGGGTCTGATTGAGGAGGAAGACAGTAATTAAACTTCCTCCTTCCTCTCCAGTTCTCCAGCAACTCTCTCTTCTCTCCTTGATTCTCCACCTTTGGGCTGGAAAATCTGGGAGGGAGAATTCTCACAGAGATTGCCACTGATCTGATGTTCACCGCTGATTACCTCAGTTTTATAAACCACTAATGAACTGAGATGAACTCTGATCCTCAGGATCACAGCTCTTCTCAGTTCCATAAACAGACACCTGTATTTTTAGCCATGTGAATTTAATTTTCAAATCTTCTTGGATTCAGCTGAAAATAACTGTTATTTTTTCGAAAAGACGTATGCTTATTTTGGTGCGTGTCACAGATCTGCAGGCTGCATGGAGAGTGTACGATCTACAAACATTCTTGATAGTCCGATTAATGACAGTTTGCTCAGGCCATGGACCCAACTGACCTGCCTAGCCTGAGACCAGATCCTTATAGGCTAACAGGCTTTGCAAACAATGCATTCATCATGCCTTAGTTTAGTTGCACTGGCGGAATCCTGTCTACTGGGAGTAGTTATCCTCCTCTAGTGTTTCAAAGACTCTGTTCCCAAGAGACATATTTTTGCTCCTCCACTCGGGTTTGTAGAGTTAAACCTTGAGAATTTTTTTTATTCCTGTTAGCCAGTTGGTCAGTCACCCGGCTGCAACACTTACCTCTGGCTTCCCTCCAGGCGACCACATTTCCCTGCATCTGCTCTCCTCGCATCTCCTCCCGACGGTCAGTGTAGCTTCTCCTCGGGTGACAGACAGGCGATGGAAGGGCGGCCGGCTAGCTTCCCCTTCGTCTCCTCTCCTCGCGTCTCCTTTGGGCGGCCAGCGTAGCTTGTCTTTTCAGACAATCAGGAAACAGGTCTCAGGACCCGCTTCCTGATTGGGAGAAATAGTCTGACACTAGTGAATATTCATTTGGTAATGTCACACAACTGGGTGGGCTTCTGACGCAGTGCTCTCCGCCCCAAGCTCATCCTATTTTGAAGCCTATTAGAGCCTCTGATTTAATCAAGTGCTTCAACCCCACCCCCCCACTCCACTGGAATCCATGCATCTGACACTCTGCATGTTGATTAGGTCGCATGGATGGGGGGGCGGTGCCTGTGCGCCCCTTATGGACAGGCCACCATTGCTGTCTCCTTTCTCTTGCAGCCACAGCTGGCAAACTGATCACATCAAATTGTATTTTTTTCATTTTGAAGTGGATTGGTTTGACTGGGTGGAAGAAATTGGTGATCTCAGCTCCAGCCTGAAGATCCTATAACATTTACTGAATTTGTAGCCATGGCAAAGGGCCTTTTACTGATTTCTCACCTTCTCCTTTTAGAGATCTGCGCCTCCATTCAAACCCTGAAGCAGACCAGTCCTCATTCTGAGGTCCTGGACATCAAGTTTACCTCTGAGGTTCTGGACCCCAAGTTTGCCTCTGAGCTTATGCCCCCTGAGTTTGCCTTTGAGGTCCTACATCCCAAGTTTTTTCCAGAAGTTCAGTACCCGGGTCCAGCTTCCTCTGCGTTTAAGACGGGCCCCTCTGGCTACGAGCTGGGTTGAAAACAATCCTTCATTTATATTTTAACCACTTCAGCCCGGAAGATTTGGCTGCTCAATGACCAGGCCATTTTTTGCGATACGGCACTGCGTTGCTTTAACTGACAATTGCGCGCTCGTGCTACACTGTACCCAAACAAAATTAATGTCTTTTTTTCCCCCACAAATAGAGCTTTCTTTTGGTGGTATTTTATCACCTCTGCGGTTTTTATTTTTTGTGCTATAAACAAAAGAAGAGCGACAATTTTGAAAAAAAAAACACAATATCTTTTACTTGTTACTATAATAAATATCCCACATTCTTTCTCTCAAAAACTAATTTTTTCCACAATTTAGGCCGATATGTTTTCTTCTACATATTTTTGGTAAAAAAAAATCGCAATAAGCGTATATTGATTGGTTTGCTCAAAAGTTATAGCGTCTACAAAATAGGGGATAGATTTATGGCAATTTTATTATTATTTTTTTTTTACTAGTAATGGTGGTGATCTATGATTTTTATCGGGACTGCGATATTGCAGCGGACAAATTGGACACTTTTGACACATTTTTGGGACCATTGACAATTATACAGCGATCAGTGCTATAAAAATGCACTGATTACTGTATAAATGGCACTGGCAGGGAAGGGGTTAACACTAGGGGGCGATCAAGGGGTTAACTGTGTTCCCTATGTGTGTTCTAACTGTGGGGGGGATGGGACTGACTAGGGGAAGAGAGAGATCGGTGTTCATACTTTGTATCCTCTCCCCTGAAAGAACCGGATTTGTGTGTTTATACACACAGAAATCTAGTTCTCGCTCTGTCACGAGCGATCGTGGGTGCCCGCACACGCCCCTAGTGGACAAAAGGCGAAGCGACGCAAGGTAACGTCGTTTTGCCCAGCCATGCCATTCTGCTGCAGTAAAACTGCGGCGGCTGGTCGGCAAGCAGTTAATCCCTTATTTGTTTTCCCCTTAGCGGAGCCTGTGATCTCCTCTTTTGTGCCTAAGTCCGCCTCTGTTGTGCTTAAATCTGCCTCTTTTCTGCCTGGGCCTGAGTTGGTCTCTTCTTTGGCTGTGCCTGAGTTGGTCACCTCTGTGTATGAAACAGCCACTTTTTTTTTTTCCTGGTTCTCTATCTCTGGGTGGTATGGGTTCCCAGTTTTCTTGGTTCCCGTATGGGTGGTTTTCGCACTTCAGCTTAGTCTAGGCTGCTCTGGTCTCACTCTGATCCCTTTGGATCTCTGTGGCATGTGGCAACATCCTCCCAAGTCTATTCCATCATAATCGGCGATCAGGGTCTTGCCCATTGTCTTGGATGCCGGTCTCCTTTTGACGAATTATCCCCAAGATGGTGGCTTGGGACTCGGCACGCTTGCATCTGACGTCATGGCGCTGTGATGTTCGTGCATGCACAGTGGTGCCTTTGCGTCCACAATCCACTGATTACGCCAGACGATGGAGGATTGGGGTGAGCCCATTTAAACGGGGCCATTGGTGGAAACACCACAGCACCTGTTAGGAGCAGAGAAAAGCTGTGGAGACACTATTGCTGGGCCTTTATGTAAGTGATGATGGAGACCTCCTATATGGACTCTGTTCTCTATCCACTTCAGCCCCGCTCACTGTATATATACGTCATTTTTTTGAAGATGGATATCTCGGTAACGGCAGCAGCTGCTGCCACAACCGAGGTATCCATCTTTTCAGTGAGCGGTTCCGTACATAATGGTGGTCTCTGCGGCGGGTTCGCCGCGAGATCACCGTTATCGGCGGCGGGAGAGGTGCCACCCCCCCTCCCGCCGCTCTCCCGCACCCTCCGCCGCTTACCGGAGCCGTCGGTAGCGGCGGAGGCGATCGGGTCCTGTCACTTCCTCGGTATGGAGATGAGTGAGGCCAAGATGGCCCCCACCCGTCTCCATACCATGTGACGGCCGGAGCGACGTCATTAAGACGGCTCCGCCCACTTCTCTTAAAGGCACAATTATTTGTGTCATTTTTTTAAACGACTTTTTTTTTTTTTTTTTTTGCATTTTAGTCTAAATATGAGATCTGAGGACTTTTTGACCCCAGATCTCATATTTAAGAGGACCTGTCATGCTTTTTTCTATTACAAGGGATGTTTACATTCCTTGTAATAGGAATAAAAGTGATCCAAAATTTTTTTTTTTTAAAAACAGTGAAAAAATAAATAAAATAAAGTAAAATAAATAATAAAAAAAAAAAAAAATTTTTTTAAAGGGCCCTGTCCCGACGAGCTCGCGCGCAGAAGCGAACGCATACGTGAGTAGCGCCCGCATATGAAAACGGTGGTCAAACCATACATGTGAGGTATCGCCGCGACCGGTAGAGTGAGAGCAATAATTCTAGCCCTAGACCTCCTCTGTAACGCAAAACATGCAATCTGTAGAATTTTTTAAACGTCGCCTATGGAGATTTTTAAGGGTAAAAGTTTGACGCTATTCCACGAGTGGGCGCAATTTTGAAGCGTGACATGATGGGTATCAATTTACTTGGCGTAACATTATATTTCACAATATAAAAAAAATTTGGGCTAACTTTACTGTTGTCTTATTTTTTTTTCAAAAAAGTGAATTTTTTCCAAAAAAAGTGCGCTTAGAAGACCGCTGCGCAAATATGGTGCAAAAAAAAGTTTTGCAATGACCGCTATTGTATTCTCTAGGGTGTTAGAAAAAAAACAATATATAATGTTTGGGGGTTCTAAGTAATTTTCTAGCAAAAAAACCTGTTTTAAACTTGTAAACACCTAAAATCCAAAACGAGGCTGGTCTTAAAGTGGCTATTTAAGTACTTGCATCACACTCCCTATTTGCCATTCCAATTAGATATTTTTACTTTTCAGAATGGGGCTTTATTTATTTTGTCAGCCTGAACCTTCCTGGGCCATTCTGTAGGGAGCTGTATGCTTTTCACCATGTGGAAACTGAATGTGAATACATATATACATATTACCTGGGCATTGTCTGCATGTTGTTTTAGAGTAACCAACACCCACACAATTTTTTATATATATATTTTTTTGTCTCCCTCTTTTTAGATTTTCCCTCTGCTCTATTCTTGCTATCCCCCCCCCCCCCTTTTTTTCAGGTATTTCAGAAAATCTATTGGGAGGGATGTACCCTCATTGCTGTATTGTTATACCTATTTTAGGAGTGATTTTATTTTTTCTGGTGCCCACCCTGCGATCCCCATTGTTGGACTGGATGCTTGCCTCTGCTCCCTGTTTCTGAACTAACAGGATTTTGACCAATTTATTTAATATTTATATGAAAGGTGAGTGTCACCACTATTGCACATTATTCCATAGTGGGTTCCATTAATGCCATGATCTACTAGTTTGGATGCTGTATGCTCCTTTAATGTATAGTACGCACATTTATCAGAAAATGTTTTCCTATTCATTGAAACTTTTTAGCATACCATGATGTATATTATTCTGTCTTGTTTGTTATTCGTTATATTTTGTTTTTGTATTTCTTTATAGCCATTATATGACTACTGCTCCCAAAGAAGCATTTTTCAAAACATGTTGAGCCAACAGGCATTTATATAGCTCCATGCACCTATATGCATTTATTGTTCACTATCATGCTGTGATTTTTCTACATTAATAAAATATTGTATTTCTTATAAAAAATGTTGTTATCCTTGTGGGCACCAAAAGATCCCATTTTCCAGTTCTCTATATATGATCCCCTGTATGTTTCAGCTTGCCTTTCTTTATTAGTTCATGTGACTGCAGTCTGCTTCAGTGTCTCCTTGTGTATTCCTAGTTTTTTCCTGCTCTGTGTCCCAAAGCACTTCTGCCTGCTCCTAGTGATAGTTGTTTGTCTCTGTGCATTACTACTCACTCCTAATGATCCTGCATATCTCTGTGCACTACTTCAGTTCCCAGTGCCTTTGTGTTTCATTTTACCCCTGCCAGCGTGGGCTATACTACCTGCAGACCCGTTATCTCTGGAGCTCTGGAGAAGACAAGTTGATTCCTTAGACTCTATGCCTCAACCCTTTCAAGGGCCCTCACCTTTACTGTATGTGTGGGGAAGCTTGGTTTCCCACTTAAATGATCAACAGGTATCCTGCCTGTTCTAGACTCCTCATGCGCCCCAACTGTATCCTGTGTACTGGCATTCCTGGGACCCCTGTGCATAGTTGCCAACATTGTAAAAAAAAAATGTGGGACACTTTTGTGGCTGTAGGCGGAGCTGTCCAATAATTAGGGGGCGGGGCATTCGTCAGCAGGCGTGGCCTAGCAAAATTAGACAAGTGCGGCGCGCGAAAAATGGGCGTGGTTTACGCGAAATTGTGGGCGTGGCTTAAATGGACGTGGCTCTAGAGGGTGTGATTAGAGTCTGAAATGAATGAGGGATGGAGAGGGGGAGAGAGAGGGAAATGACGGAACAGCAGCCCCAGATCCTACACAATAGAAATATGTGTATTCTAGAAAGTTTAACAATCAGCAGATAAAGATACTCCAAACACCTGGTGTTAGCACTTCAATCATCCCGGCACCATGGTTGTTATGGTGTCAGGATGATTGAAGCGCATTATTTCTATTATTATATTGTAATATAAAATGAAATCATTCAACTCACCATAATGCAGAATCAGTGGGAGCCCTAAGAGTGTCACCTGCCACGTCGCCTTCCACCAGCCGTCCGTCCTTGCTTCAGATGTCCCAGCAGAGTCCGTCCTTGCATCAGATGTCCCCAGCGGAGCCCCCCCTCACACCAGGAGTCCCCGGCGGAGCCCGACCTCACACCAGGAGTCCCCGGCGGAGCCCCCCTCACACCAGGAGTCCCCGGCGGAGCCCCCCCTCACATCAGGAGTCCCCGGTGGAGCCCCCCCTCACAATCAGGAGTCCCCCCTCACATCAGGAGTCCCCGGCGGAGCCCCCCTCACATCAGGTGTCCCCGGCAGAGCCCCCCCTCACATCAGGAGTCCCCGGCGGAGCCCCCCTCACATCAGGAGTCCCCGGCGGAGCCCCCCCTCACATCAGGAGTCCCCGGGGGAGCTCCCCCTCACATTAGGAGTCCCCAGTGCCCCCCCTCACATCAGGTGTCCCCAGTGCCCCCCCCTCACATCAGGTGTCCCCAGTGCCCCCCCCTCACATCAGGTGTCCCCAGTGCCCCCCCACTCACATCAGGTGTCCCCAGTGCCCCCCCCCTCACATCAGGTGTCCCCAGTGCCCCCCCACTCACATAAGGTGTCCCCAGTGCCCCCCCACTCACATCAGGTGTCCCCAGTGCCCCCCCCCACTCACATCAGGTGTCCCCAGTGCCCCCCCCCACTCACATCAGGTGTCCCCAGTGCCCCCCCCACTCACATCAGGTGTCCCCAGTGCCCCCCCCACTCACATCAGGTGTCCCCAGTGCCCCCCCCCCACTCACATCAGGTGTCCCCAGTGCCCCCCCCCCCACTCACATCAGGTGTCCCCAGTGCCCCCCCCACTCACATCAGGTGTCCCCAGTGCCCCCCCACTCACATCAGGTGTCCCCAGTGCCCCCCCCTCACATCAGGTGTCCCCAGTGCCCCCCCCACTCACATAAGGTGTCCCCAGTGCCCCCCCACTCACATCAGGTGTCCCCAGTGCCCCCCCCCACTCACATCAGGTGTCCCCAGTGCCCCCCCCCCACTCACATCAGGTGTCCCCAGTGCCCCCCCCCACTCACATCAGGTGTCCCCAGTGCCCCCCCCACTCACATCAGGTGTCCCCAGTACCCCCCCCCCCACTCACATCAGGTGTCCCCAGTGCCCCCCCCCCACTCACATCAGGTGTCCCCAGTGCCCCCCCCACTCACATCAGGTGTCCCCAGTGCCCCCCCCACTCACATCAGGTGTCCCCAGTGCCCCCCCCACTCACATCAGGTGTCCCCAGTGCCCCCCCCCACTCACATCAGGTGTCCCCAGTGCCCCCCCCCACTCACATCAGGTGTCCCCAGTGCCCCCCCCTCACTCACATCAGGTGTCCCCAGTGCCCCCCCCCACTCACATCAGGTGTCCCCAGTGCCCCCCCCACTCACATCAGGTGTCCCCAGTGCCCCCCCCCCACTCACATCAGGTGTCCCCAGTGCCCCCCCCCTCACTCACATCAGGTGTCCCCAGTGCCCCCCCTCACTCACATCAGGTGTCCCCAGTGCCCCCCCCCACTCACATCAGGTGTCCCCAGTGCCCCCCCCCACTCACATCAGGTGTCCCCAGTGCCCCCCCTCACTCACATCAGGTGTCCCCAGTGCCCCCCCCCCTCACTCACATCAGGTGTCCCCAGTGCCCCCCCCCCACTCACATCAGGTGTCCCACAGCGGTGCGCGCGCTCCCCCCCCCCACCTCAGAGGTGTGTCCGCAGCATGGCTAGAACCCCCGCCCCTTTCCATATCAGACTGGCAGCGGGGCGGGGGGTAGGCGGGCCGAGGCGGAGCGGGGCAGGGGGTGGGCGGGCCGAGGCGGAGCGGGGCAGGGGGTGGGCGGCGACACAGAAGCTTCGTCTAGCCCCCCCCCAGCCGTCTTCCTGAACTTCCACAAAATGGCGGCCGGCGGAGACAATGTCTCCGCCGGCCGCCGACCTCTAGCGGCGGCGGCGGCGGTTTTCGAAAACGGGAACCGGATTTTTCGAGACATTTCCCGGGACACCACAAATCCGGGAATGAAGTCCAAGTCCCGGGAATGTCCCGGGAAATTCGGGACAGTTGGCAGCTATGCCTGTGCACCACCATGTTCCTTGTAAATATTGATACACCCGTGTACCTGTAAGCCCAACATCCCACTGCTGTAAGATACCCCTCTTCTCTTGTCTCCTTGTAAGCCTATTACCCAAGTGCAGAAAATATCTGTTATTAGTATTCCTGCCTACCAGTGTTGCATGATACTCCTGCCCAGGGCTTTTTTTCAGCAGGAACACGGGGGAACGCAGTTCCGGCACCTCCAGCACTAAATGTATGTAATAGCATGGGGTGTGGGGTGTGCTGGAGGGTCTATTGATGTTGACTACTGGGGGATCTATTGTCACTGGTGGGGATCTGATTTTGTGTGAGGGTTTATTGTTGCTGATGGGGAATCTATTGTTGCTGGGGGGGGGGTCTTATGTTGCTGGAAGGAATCTACTGTTGAGGGGGAGGTCTATTTTTACTGGCTGCTGGAGGATCCATTGATGCTGGCTGCTGGGAGATCTGTTGTTGGTGCTGGGGGGGGGGCTCTAATTTTGCTTGGGTGGATATTTTGTTGTGGGTGGTTCACTGTTGCTGCAGAGAATCTATTGTTGGGGTGGAGTTCATTGTTGCTGGGGGAGTCTATTGTGTGGGGATCTATTGCTGGGATTCTATTGTTGCTGGCTGCAGGGGATCTATTTAATCCACAAGGGCTTTTTTTTACCACTACTATTCCTTCATATTGGCTTTTAAAATTTACAAATGCAGCAATTTAGAAATTCAAAGAAAGGTTTAGCACTGAGGGACAAATGAGGAGTAAAGAGGGACAGAGGGACATTGCTCCAAATCAGGGACCGTCCCTCCAAATCAGGGACAGTTGGGAGGTATGACAGCAGCCATGGCAGCTGACACAGACAAGCCTGGCCCATGTATGTCTGTAAAGACGCCGGTGATGCTATGTAAACATAGCAGCTGCAGAAGCCTACATTGAGAAGCCAGTCAAATGTATGCCTGGAGGGATGCTGGGGCTGCCATGTATGTAATTGCACTGGCAGCAGGAATGCAGGGGTGCCAGTTAAGTAAATGTTGCATGGCCGAATCTAGGGGGGTGCTGGGGTGGACTTTGCCTCTGGCAAGGCCCACCACCCACAACTCCTCACCTCCACACACAACACATACATAGGCTACATTAAAATTGGCCCTGTGCACTGTATTGATAGTTTGCTGGCAACCCCACTTCTTGGATGCCCTTTGTCTGCATCCAGCAGCAATCACCTGTCATTAGAGTGAATGGGCTTGACGGCCGCATCTACCCACTGGGAGCCACAGGAGGAACTGCTCATCAGCTAGCCTTATTGTTTGTGTATTTTATGTGTGGCCCAAGACAGTTTCTCTTCTTCTTTATGTGTGGCCCAGAAAGGTCAAAAGGTTGGACACCCCTGCACTAAAGGATTAATTTGGAATGGAGTGAATTACAAGTAAATCCTTTAAACATCAGGCCTAAAGTAATAATATAGTCAAGTGTCATAGTGTTATAGGCAACACATAAACAGCAGTTTAACTTACCTTATTTTTCACTCCCCTGGTAACCAACACTTTCCTTTCTCTCTGATACTCTGGGTTGTGGGCGGACCCCCAGTGTCTTTACTTACAAATGCAGGACTGTTGATCCTGCATTGTACATAATGGTGTCAGAGTACCTGCAACCAACGGAAGGCCAACGAGATGGGGCTTCGGAGGACCAGTCTCTCAGCTGGGAGGAAGCCTGTGGGAGCAAGGGAAAAGGTAAGTATAGCTGCTGTTTATGTTCCCTGTAGAAAAAGAAAAGAGCATTTAACCCTGCAGTGCAGGGGGATGCCCATTGCAAAGGTGACTTTTGTTTTTACATGGAGATCAGCACAGGCCCATAACCAGTGCTTTGTGGCCACAATTTTGTTTTTAAATATCTTTAATGTGGCTGATCACAGCCTACCACAAAGTGCTTAGTAGCTGTCTAAACAATAATATGCTTCTTTTAGTGTGAAGTCAAGCAGAGGCTAAATTGCTTACTGGATATAATTTTGATTGAGGATTTTAATTACTATTTATTAATTCAGTAACTAAATCTTGTTTAATAAGGGTGCAGTGGTTATAGCTATGTGCAGTAACCCATAGCAAACATTATTCAGTGGTATATAGGAAAAAGTTTTACAATTTAGGCCAGTGTTGCTTTGAAGCAACTGCACTTACTGCAATTTTAAAACAAAACTTCCATCATTACCACCATCAGAAAATATTATTTTGCATCCTGCACTTTTTATAAAGTTGAATCCCATTCAGCCCTGGTTCACACTTATGCTCTGCAAATTTGGTGCAAATTTAAAGTGGTACATGGTGCAAATTTGCATGTGTAATTTCATTGCAAAATCAGTGCGAGTTTGTGAGGGGAGTGGTCATAGCTGTGATTTTATTTTCTAAAAAAATTAGGCGAAAAAAGAAAGAAATGCAGTGAAGTGAACACTGGAATGCGATTTTAATCTGGTCCCATAGTAATCAAAGAAGCTGAAATTCGTACCGCACCAAACTTGCACAGGACCCTTTTTTGAACCAGATCAAATTCGCATTGCATATATGTGAACAGCCTTCATTGGAAATAATGCTTTTTTTTCATGACATGCAAATCTATGCTTTTCGGATCGCATTGTACAATCAGATTATATAGTGTATGTTGAGCTTTACAGAACCTTGGGCACATGCCACCTGTTTTCAATACTACAGCTCTGCTCCACATAGGCTGTTATCCCATCTCTCATTTGATGCACACTTCAAAATGCCAAATGAACCATCTATGCAAGATTAAAGTTAAGGTAGGAAAAAAAAAGTTGATGCCTGTATATTTAGTAAGAACAGTGATCACTGACTGATTGCATATCATTTAAAAAACATGCACCTGGAAATGAGTGGGTAGGTAGGAGGGTGGATGATGCAGGGTGTGTGCTAATGAGGTCAGCTGGTCAACTCCTTCCTGTGTCATGACCTAAAGTCTGATCAGGAAGTAAGGCAGAATTAATGGATACGTGTTTTGAAACATCCATGAAGACAGTGAGGTAAGTGTCTGTAGAATTAATGGAAAGCTTTGATATTTTTGCAAAAGAAGTACACTAATGCTTTATTGGTACATTGGGGAGCTGGAATTTAGAAAAAAAAAGAAAAAAGAAAAAGGTGAACAAAGGTGAACTTAGCCGTTAAGCTGGGCTTTGATCCACACACCTTTGTCAGACAACCCAGTCAGGTCCCTTTTATTCTGGGGCGAATAAAGAGCACAGCTTGGTCAAGGACTCATGCTAGCCCTTCCTGGCCCAGACTGAGAGCTACTAATGAAGGATAAAATAAATCTCTATCCGAAATATAAAAAGTTTTGCCTTTAGTTCTACTTTAATGTTATTTATATTTGCTGGAATGAACTTTAGCTGCTGTTTCTGTACAAACACAATATCAGGTAAACTGATTTGAAATATTTTTATTTAGAGATTTTATGATTTAGATTTTTGCCATTAAAACTGTCATTCTTTTCTCCTCCTTATAAAAGAGGGTAACTACAAGCTAAAACAGCCTTGTATCACTTTTCATACTAGAGAACTAAGATACCACATGCCTCTAGACACTCACATTTGTCTTATGCTAGAAAGATGAAAACCTCTGGGGTATCACGGATTGAGGAAATGTCCTTCCTTCTGACAAATAACAGGCTGTGTGCTCATTAAAGTTCCTCTTGTGAGATACTTGTAGGGAAAGTTTCTTAAAAATTGCTTCTACTGTTTATTTAACAGTGGTCCAGCATGACAAAAGTTTGAACGGATATTATTGGGCTTGTTTCGGTCCTCTTGCTTGCATGATTATTGTAACAAGCACTTTTCCTAACAAGAACCTTCTATTGCTTGACCCATTTTTCATTTCATTTCTTTATAACTAACTCGCAAACTAAAAACTGTAAAATAAAAGCAGCTTGTTGTGCATTTACGGACTTAAATGAAGTATTGGTTGCACCTATTGGTGTGCTTCAGGGAATGAATTCACAGATTAGAACCAAACTATATTCTCTCTCTCTATCTCTCTCTCTCCATATACAGAGGATATAAAAAGTCTGCACACCTCTGTTAAAATGTCAAGTTTCTGTGATGTAAAAAAATGAGACAAAGATAAATAATTTCAGAACTTTTTCCACCTTTAATGTGAACTATAAACTGTACAACTCAATTGAAGACAAAATTAAATCTTTAGGGGGGGGGGGGGAGTAAAAATAAAAAAATAAAATAATGTGGTTGCATAAGTGTGCATACCCTCTTACAACTGGGGATGTAGCTGTGTTCAGAATTGAGCAATTATATTCAAACTGTTGTTAAATAGGAGTCAGTACACACCTGCCATCATTTAGAGTGCCTCTGATTAACCCCAAATAAAGTTCAGCTGTTCTAGTAGGTCTTTCCTGACATTTTCTTAGTCGCATCCTACAGCAAAAGCCATAGTCCGCAGAGAGCTTCCAAAGCATCAGAGGGATCTCATTGTTAAAAGGTATCAGTCAGGAGAAGAGTACAGAAGAATTTCCAAGGCATTAGATATACCATGGAACACAGTGAAGACAGTCAAGTGGAGAAAACATGGCACAACAGTGACATTACCAAAAACTGGTCGTCCCTCCAAAATTGATGAAAACACAAGAAGAAAACTGGTGAGGGAGGCTGCCAAGAGGCCTACAGCAACATTAAAGGAGCTGCAGGAATATCTGGCAAGTATTGGCTGTGTGGTACATGTGACAACAATCTCCCGTATTCTTCATATAATGCGAGTGGTGTCACCCGCGCAAACCAAGAATATAAATGTGTACATATAGGATCTACTGAAGTTATAGATTCCCCATTATATAGTGTGTGAAAAGTATGAAGGATAACTGTGCCAACCCTCATCCTATACCTTGTGTATAAACAATTCTATCATACAATTCATGTGAATATACAAAATTGGGTGAATACATAAAAAATATATAAGACAATATATAAAGAATAAAAATAAAAAATACTTGTGAAAAAATATCAGTGAAAAAAATATTAAAAAAATTATACAGTATATACAAAGTCCCAGTGCTGCTCCTTTAAGTATATACGATTTCCCTCAAAAACGTCATGCTTTTATGCACCACCAAATCGTGATTCACCACCACCTTCCAAAGTTTACACTCACCAGAAAGCATTAACAAAACTGCCTTGATATTATGCCAGGATTTGTTTTCCTTCAACAATCTCAAAATCTCATAGAAAACAAATAGCCATCATTGTGCAACATTCTAAACTTTATTTTGTACCTTAAAAAAATTGATAGACATATGCACTCACATGTTATTGTGCCTATAAGACAGGCACAAGTCTATACAGCAATCCGAGTAAAGCCTTTTGCTCGCCGCCCCGTCTCTAGGAACCGACGTGTGGTGCAAGGCTCAGTTTGGTGCGGGTCAGTGGCAGGAAGTGACGTTGACGCTTTTTGAAATCTGTGTCTTGGATCCAAGCATCCGAACCATCGCAGGCTATGAGCTAATACATGGATCTCAAGGAAAGGTCTGCTCGGGCCTGCAGCACACCACTCAGCGCCAGACAGATCACTTGATGTTAAAAGAGAGCAAAACTAGAGACTGAGGGAGTTGATAACACTCAGTAACTATGTAGAGTTATCCAAAAGACAGCAGCCGTTTAAAAAATCATCATAAGACTAAAAACAAATAATAAAAATAGTATATATACACCAGACAGGCAGACATATACTACAAACAGCGCTAATTGTTGAGCAAAGATAATTATATAAAATCATGCGGCCAACAACGCATAAAAACAATCAAGTAGAGAGGTAGAGAGTCTGTGAAGTGCTCAGAAAAAGTCCTTCAGTGACAATGCAGTCGTAACTCAGTGTGCGCCTTCCACCGGTCAGCAAATTTTCACCCTGTGTTGACACTCTCCCCCTAGGGGATCGAACTCACCAGATCTATTAGTTTTAAAAGCCTTCAAGAAAAGGATCTTCCAACACCACTCTCTCAATACCGCTCCTGGGGGTTCAGGAGGGGGGCCACAACTCCAAACAGATAAAAGCCAAAAAAAGAAGAAATATTGTGCACATAGCGTAATTCTGTTTATTAAGCGTACCCCACAATCTTCATAAAAAACCCCTCATCCTATATACGTACACATTAAAGCAGTTAAATAAGCAAAATGCAATGGGTAGCGTGTCACCGTTCTGAAGACCGGCCGATTCGATATCCAGGGGAACAAGACACTTCCTGGTTGTAGATCAGGCCGTGGTGGAACGCATACCTCACTTCCGGCGTCGTGTAAGCCACGCCCTGTGGCTTACACGACGCCGGAAGTGAGGTATGCGTTCCACCACGGCCTGATCTACAACCAGGAAGTGTCTTGTTCCCCTGGATATCGAATCGGCCGGTCTTCAGAACGGTGACACGCTACCCATTGCATTTTGCTTATTTAACTGCTTTAATGTGTACGTATATAGGATGAGGGGTTTTTTATGAAGATTGTGGGGTACGCTTAATAAACAGAATTACGCTATGTGCACAATATTTCTTCTTTTTTTGGCTTTTATCTGTTTGGAGTTGTGGCCCCCCTCCTGAACCCCCAGGAGCGGTATTGAGAGAGTGGTGTTGGAAGATCCTTTTCTTGAAGGCTTTTAAAACTAATAGATCTGGTGAGTTCGATCCCCTAGGGGGAGAGTGTCAACACAGGGTGAAAATTTGCTGACCGGTGGAAGGCGCACACTGAGTTACGACTGCATTGTCACTGAAGGACTTTTTCTGAGCACTTCACAGACTCTCTACCTCTCTACTTGATTGTTTTTATGCGTTGTTGGCCGCATGATTTTATATAATTATCTTTGCTCAACAATTAGCGCTGTTTGTAGTATATGTCTGCCTGTCTGGTGTATATATACTATTTTTATTAATACATGGATCTACCTGATGGCTGGAGAAGCCCTATTGATCTAAAAATAGCCACAAAGAAAGACTTTTAGCTATACAAAATATAACTCGTGGTGCCGTTAGACTTGCAGTACAGTGACCCTCAAGTTAAATAAACTAGAATAGCAAGCCCTAGCATCCAAACCGCATGATAATCTTACCTTATACCTAAGATGGAATGGTGTGGCTGTTTGTGTCTTCCGGGTGGAACAGGGGCTAATAGAGGCACTGAGCACTATATATGTATATTGGTAGGTGATAGAGGATTGCAGGCACCTGGGTCAGAATTGCCTGATCACATAGTGTGTGTCATACCAAAGCATCTGCCCCAGGTGTGTCATATACGGCAATTATTACACTGGGATTGCCGCCTGGTTATGACATCTTCCATAAGCACCGTGCTACGTAGCAGCGCAACGTAGTATGTCATTGACTATTTAGTAGGCTGACGGTTTGTCTATGAGGAGCTCTATAGCAACCAGAAGACGTAGAAACATGACGTCATCACATGGTGCCGTGCAATGCGATGGCACAGCATGATAAGCTAATAGTTTGTGTATGAGAAAGCTCCATAACAACTGGAGGACGCACAGACATGGCACTAAGAAAGTAAATAACATCACCGAGGGCAGAGTCTTGGAATTACATAGATTAACTCAAAAATATAGGATCATATAAAGGCCAGTAAAAACCATGCTTATGGCGTGCACAGTTGGACTGAACCAAAACACTGGAAGAGAATGCCAAGAAGTGTATAGACAAAGGAAAAAGGAAAGAAAAAAAAGGGAATATAATATAAACTAAGGAAGGCAAGAGATTATCCCAGATGCTTACAATTAGGCAAAGAGTATAAATTCAGACAGCGGGTGAGGGCCGGTATACTAAGAAACACTCTAGCACACACGTGGAATCAGCATAAACATGCTGAATACAACAATTGTACATATATACAAGCATGATATATTAGTCATGCCCTGCAATTGAGCAATATGACCTTAGGGCATTGTGCATGGAATCAGAATATAGCAGAAAGAATCGTGTCAGCATAATTTATCAGTTGTATAACCCAGACAGTTGGGGCCCTGGACTGGGAGGGGGAGAGGGAAAAGGAGGGAGACGGCAGTGTAAGGAGGAGGCCAATATTCATACGCTAATGAAAGCCAATAGTGTTCTGGACCTTCAGAGATGAAACCTTCCAAAAAAGGTTTGAAGGAGATCGTCTCATTGATTTTGGGAAAAGATGTTGCACTCAACCTTAATATGCATCGCTGTTCCCTCTGTAGCAGGATTTGCAACAATGGCACTCTCAGCCTCACCCTGCACTAAGATTTTCCGGCTTGCGGGACCACAATCTAAGTGGTAACAGACTGAGAGTGATTGTCACTGGGTTAGGTTAACTAAGCAATTGACTCTTTAAACTGCCACCACCATCTCTTTTAAAGAGAAGTAGTAAACTTTCACAAGATTATTCATAGCAACTTATGATTTTAGAGTAAACGTTGGTAACATACACTGTCACCACAGATAGGTATATTCAGGGATTTACACTACAGTAGCGATCTTCAAGAGACAAGGATTCTATGAGTTTGAGCTAGTGCATTAGAGATGGTTTTAACACTTTTCAAAAAATGGTTTAATAATGAAAAGGTAAAAATGGTGCAAATAGAATGTTTAAAAAGGGATATATTAAAAAAAAAACAGACAATAATGCAACAGCAAGGGATGAAAAATGAAAATACTTGCAAGTCCTGTTAGGTGTTCTTTGGTTTGATGTTAAGAGCTGACAAATGGAGGGGCAGGGCAGCCTCCTTTTTTGCTCCTGAGGGGGGTCTTGTCAGAAATGATCTGACCAATCAAGATGCTGAGGGATGACCGTGGGATGTCCCTGTGTTTATGATCATGCCACAGATCCAGTTTTCTATAGGTATTAATATCTTTGAAAACCGACATGTTACAATTCTTGCATGCATATTATTGTCCAGCATTGAATTACCTTCAGGATGCATATAGATATGACAGGTTTCTAATGCCCAGTTTGCCTAAGAGAGGAATTGGGCCGGTTCTGCTACCGGTCTCCTAGGGTAGCAGTGTTTGGGCTCAAAATGCTACAAACTAACTGAGAGAGGTAAATATGTCCTTATTCTGGCTGTGCTGTTATTATTTCATGAGTTATGAAATACACTGGAATTATGAGTTCTACTAAGAGGAAGAGACAGATATGTATATTCTACAGACTTCAGTTAATGTTTTTATGATGGGCATGGTCTGGCAAGATCCCTGTTTTCTGGGTTGCCCAGCTTACAAATTGGCCAGTTGTACGAGGGTACCTAGACTGAATTGTATATTGAGTAATGGAAAGGGTTTGTATGTGTCAGAATATTGGACTAAAAAGAAAGTCCTGACATCAGTTAACAGGGTGTGTATTGTACCAGATGTCTATCTGGGAAATGAAAAAAGGAGACCACTGCTGCATTGGGTCTCCTTGTGTTACAAATTGTCATGACTAAATTCTGAACAACGTGGTGCCCTTGCTCTTTCATGCAGCTTTGTGAGGGACCCAGTACTCATTATCATTACAAGTAGTTAACAAGATATAGATGAAATCACATATTTATGCTTTTTGTGCCACATATGGGGCCTGGTCATTTACAATAGATCAACCTTTGGATAAGGTATATATTATGAAAATTTTTTCACTTACTGTCTATTTCAACTTCATAGATTCCTTGGAGCTGAAATCCAGACAGAACTAAAAATACAAGTTAATACAATACATCCTAAATCTGTATTTATGCATTGCTTTCAATCTAGCCTTGGGATCAGCTGATGGCAGGGAAGTGCAGTGATGACCTCATCGATGTCTGCTGCTGTTTCATTTATGATCAGCAGGTTGGAGGCATGCTGTATTGCTTAACTGCATAGAGGAAAGTAAAGTCACCAACCTATTTATGCAATCAAGCCTACAACACAAAACCAGCTTTAGCATGCCTGTTCATTCTAGTTATGGAGCCTAATGCAATAAATAGAACTTTATTATTCAGGAATTGAAAGCCTTTGACAAACTGCATTTTCTGAAATAATTTTAATTTATAGAATAAATACAAATTATCACTAAAGAAATGGAAACCCTTTATGAAGGAATCAGAGTTTGGTAGCTGACGGGAACACCCGGTACTTTTAACAGAAATCTGTTAAATGGAAACATTCAATTGCTTGTAGTTTTTTGGCAGCCTGTGCAATAAGCAAATGCAGAAACTAACATAATGTTTCTTTGTATTAGATATGGTAAATAGGCATCCTAGGGTTGCCGGTACTGTAGTAAAATAAAGGCAAACTTAAAAAAAAAAATTGGATTGAGTATAACCCCTGTCATGTTTTTTGCCGTCTGTGTCCAATGAGGGAGATTTCCATTTAGTTTCTGGCCCATACCCAAAACAGGAAGTTAGAGGAAATCTCTGGGTGTCACCAGGGTCTCCAAAATTAGTGTCCCGATTGGAAGTTCTCCCCTCTTTTTTCTGTACTAGGCACAACTCAAAATTTAGGATTTTCTAAACCATTCATTTTTTGGGATAACGGTAAACAGGACAAATTCTAAATAGTATCCCTAATGAGGGCACAGACAACAAAAAACACAAAATGGAGTTCTAATCCCTAACTAAATAATTGTTTTTAAAATGTAGTTATACTTTAATACTCTTCTGTTATAGCCGAAAACCTAGATTTTCTATTTTAAACCCACCCACCAGCCCTGTTTTAATGAGAATCTAGATTTCAAATCCTTTTTTAAGCATATAAGAACACCTTTATATTATTTGTGCTTATTTATGTTATCTTAATAAGCATGATTGAAGCTATCACTGTTTATTTTTTTGTTAACTTTGTATATTGGATAAGTAATATATCATCTTTTGCAACTTGTATATTTATGCTTTTTTCTAAAATGAGGAAACTCTGATATTTTAGTTTGTTACATCTTCACTTGCAAATAAACAGTGACTCAGTGACTGTTACACAGCCTCTTAACCCATCCAAAATGTTTACTGTACAAAACATCCATACAGTCAGAACGAAAATTTGCTGTATTTTCCCTAAGGCTGGGTTCACTTCACACTTAAAACGGATGCGGCTGACAGCGGGGTTTCGGAGCCAGAATTTTTACCTGAATTCTGACCTAAAACTGAGCCAAAGACACACAGAACCCCTGTGCAATTTTCTCTGCAGCCGCCCTCGAGATGTGTGAACCAGCTCCATTCTCCTGTCATGAAAATTGGATGCAGGTAAACCCACATCCAATTCACACTTGTGTGAACCTAGCCTTATATGATTAGTTCCTATATCATCAGTGCCATCTAGTAGCCATAATGCAATCTTCCTGACTGTATATCTAGGAAAATAATGCATTATGGCCACTAGATGGTACTGACAATATAGGAACTAATCGTATTAGAGAAAATATGACACATTTTTGTTCTGACTGTGCGCATGTTTGTCAAATTTTACAGTGAATGTTTTCTACATAGACCCCAAAATGTGAACCTTTGTTCAAAAATTTTATAAAGCCTGTAAACCAAATAACCTTAGATAGCCAACACAGTCTGGAATGTGTGTACAGTATGTGAAATATTTACTCACCGACACAGTCTTTTCCTTTGCAGTATCTTTACAGTTCCGTACCTTACTAAAATTCAGCCAACTGTTTTACTTGCTATGTTCTGATATGGGTTCTTGCAGATCAACCATATGATCAGTAGGGAGATTCTCTTAATTTTCTGTGTGGTTGCCAGGACAGAAAGCTAGAGGAAGCCCCAGGCCCTTCCCACTAGTTTCCCCAGACCCTTCCCACGCTATACAGAATTAAACTATAAAAGGTTGACTTAGTTTTTTTCCCTATTTTAACAGTAGGCTGCACACTTGCTAGCCTCATTAGGATACCAGCCCACATACCTAGTTAGCTGAAGGCCAAATATTTTTAAGAGTTTTTTTGTCCAGTAAAAAAAAAAAAAAGTTACAATGTATCCTGTTGGTGCTGAAACTTTGAAAAACAAAATCAGTGTCAGCACCATGGAAAGCTCCTGCTGGCAAATTTGCTGTCCAGTGAAAAACCATTTAGAGTCTGCTGTAAATGTGACCTTTATCATTAAATATTTTGATCAACATAAGAAATCTGTTGCATTTGGAGGAAATTGGTATTTCCTCTAATGTTGGAGATACTTCTCTTTATGTCTTGTTGTGTGTCTGGTGACAGCGTCAGCAATAAAAACCTGACAAAAATGTTACCCTTCCCACACTGTCAAAAAAAAAGAAAAAAGTTTCGCTTGAGTTACTTTTTACAAATCTAGACAAATAGAAACATGACTCAGAAAGGCAAAGGCCACACAATATTTACAAAAAAATGAGAAGAAAAGGTGAAAATGTAAGTGGGGTAGAAAGGGTACGAAACTGCATTGGGGAGAGAAAGTACAAATCTTGACAACATTCTGATTGTCAATTTTCATCAGAGTTCACATTTGCTGATCTACCGTTCAGCTGCGATTACTTTAAGAACAGTCACTATAGGTTCCCAGACCAAAAATTTCTATGACAAATGTAGATCCTATATGACTTTCAAACAGCTGAGTAGGCAGTGTAGCAGAGGTGTCTTGGAGAATAATAGATCTGCTTTCATAGGATAGGTTAGGAAATTGTGACCAATGTTTCACTGTTCTCAATTGTTAGTACAAGTACAGGCTCCTGTGCTTTTACATTAAACAATAAGTACCCATGTTAGGTGAAACAATGTATTTTCAAGGAGTGAATCACGTATACTAATACTTTAGGAAATAGCATGCAATGTAGTTAGCTCTTTTTATTTGACAATTTTAGAGTGTTTGAGGCCTTGAGGCCTTCATTTACTATTCTTTTTTATCTTTAAAAAAACAAATTAGATTAAGAACTAGGAAAGAATTACTAACCTGACTGGCATCTTGTCAGAGTTTACCGTGTACTATGCTCTTTTTCTATTGCTATCCTGGGGACTTCCTGTTTGACTCTTCACTCCATTATGTCTTACTATTTTATTGTTCTCCCTTCATTGCCTTTTTTTATTGCTTTTGGCAACAATCATGATGTGATCTGTCTGTGACTTGAGCCTTTTTTTCTCTCTAAACACTCTTGATCATGCTCCACTTTTCTTCAATGGCATTTACTGTCACATCGAGTCTGTAATCCTTTCCCCTCTGATAGTCTTTTATCTAGACCATTCAACCTGTTCTGTTGCCTTTTTTAATCTCAGATGTCTTATCTTTTCCTGACAGATGACAATAATTCACTAAGATGCACATTACTTCTTGTTTCTTTTCCAAGCCAGTGTTTTTATGTATAAATCTATTTAAATGGTAGCTTATCAAAGATAATGTGATCCATTTCTGCCTTATGACTCTCTATTCATAAAAGAGCTATTTTTTTAAATTGGATTACAATATTTATAGTAAGTGAGTAATCAAATGCAGGAAAAAAGACGAGTCAACATTGTGCAGAATTAATTTACATTTAAACATCCAGTGGTGTAATTAATAACTCTTATGCCCCGTACACACGGTCGGATTTTCCGATGGAAAAATCCTGATCGGAGCGTGTTGTCGGAAATTCCGACCGTGTGTGGGCTCCATCGGACATTTTCCATCGGATTTTCCGACACACAAAGTTGGAGAGCAGGAGATAACATTTTCCGACAACAAAATCCGTTCGCGTCAATTCTGACCGTGTGTGGCCTGTTCCGACGCACAAAGTGCCACGCATGCTCAGAAGAAAATTCCGACACGAAACAGCTCGGTCTGGTAAACTTAGCGTACGCAATGGATACAGCACTTTCGTCACGCTATAATGTTAACAATGGTTTAATACAGCACACTCTCTTCTTCTTTATAATGTGGGTAAAGAATGAAGTAGTTTTGCTGCTCATATTCACACACACTTCTCACAAACTTTTTTTTTTGTTTTTTTTATTGGGATTCCCTGAATATATTGTTATTTGTCACATCTGACAGAATGTTTTTTATTTATTTTTTTGTTTTTTTGTTTTTTAAGCCATTTTTGGTTTAGATTTTATGTTTGTATTTTTTCCAAGGCTGATCTTTGTTTAATGTTGTTTTTAGTTTGACTCCAGAATATTTTTGTGTGTGTTTTGTGTGTCAAGTTACCACAATACCATTGATATCTTTTATTATTTAATCTCAAGGAGATTGTTTGTTGTTGGTGTCCCTTGTTAATTTCACATTGTATTTTTGAAATGTACCTGAATCCTCACCAACAAACTGTCCTTTTTGAAGTAAAACACACATAGGCAAGTATAATTCAAACAAAAATTCCTTTATTAAGGGCTCAGAACCAAACAAAGAGGGAGGCAACACTGGATCAACATGAGAAATTAGCGAAGCCTGGGACCCCCACGGCAGACATCAATTCTTAAACATCAAAATTGGTGGCCTGAGGAGTCCATATGTAAGGGAGGGCAGTCTGGTCCAGAATTCGCAGAGATCCGGAAAGCAGCAGATGACATGTGTGTCCCCAGGCTGTGGTACCACAAGAGGCTGCATCTTTTGGCTGACCAGACTGTATCCAGGGTCCTCACTTTCTGGTCTCCCTTCCACGCTTCATTCCGGGCTGTGGCTGCACTGTTGGAGATGTGGCAGGAGGAGGAGTAGGACCTGGAGGAGGACTGGGAGGACCTGGAGGAGAGGGAGGAGGAGGACCGTCAGGAAGAGGAGGAGGACCATCTGTGAGTTCGCAAAGGTGTGTCTGAGCTGTAATTTGGCCCCTCATACCTTTGTTAAGAGCCTCCAATATGAGCGACTCACACATGACTTGTTGTCCCTCCTCCATCCTCTGCATTTTATAGGCAATGGTGGCAGCAATGTCCTCCTCCATGGTGTGTGGTGCTCCCAGGACCTCTGTAGCCCTCCAAAAGAGTCCTCTGGCAGCCTCCTCTAGGGCACTCTTCCCCCTGCCACTTTCTCTTTCCAGGGGGAGTGGAGGGACCAGCATATCAGGCAGCCGGCTCGGCCCGCCCACCTCCTGGCTGCGACTTCCCTGTGTATGAAAAAGGGACATGGTTTTAGTTTTTGCTTCATCAATCACAATCATAAATTAGTACTCCCAACTAACATCTAGTTAACATCATTGATTGGACAAGCAGAAATAATTAGAGGAATGCTATACCTGGCTCAATCTGGGCTCCTCCACATGTTGTTGCCTGGAAGGCCCAGGTTGGGCGTCAGAAGCCTCAGCCGGGGGGGAAGGAAGCATGGAAGGAAGACTGGAGAGGGATGGCCTGGGTTCAGTCTGGCCTGCCAGAAAATGCAGCCTGTCGTAGTACCACATCCTGGGGACATAGATGTCATCTGCTGCTCCGGATTTCTGTGAATCCAGGACTTTCTGGCGCTCCCTTACATATGTACTCCTCAGGCCACCAATTAAGATCTTCAAATAGGTGATGTCTGCCATGGGGATCACCTGCTTCACAATTTCACACAATTGCTCCAGTGCTGCCTTCCTCTTTGCTTGGTTCTTGTAATGTGGGTGGTTAATCTCCCACAGACATGGCAGCTCCCTTAACATATTAATGAATAGTGACATGAAGTCATTATCTTTAACTAAGATATCCATGTTTACTGCAAGACACAACACAAGACAAAGCCTAATGTCAGACAAAACTCTCCTAATCTTGTTACAATATAGGCCTCAATCTAGAAGCAGTATAGGCACAAGTTTGTCTCTTACCTTCGTTCTTACGATCGGCGCGTCCAATGCTCCTTCCTCCGCTCACAGATCGTACGTAATACGCACGTGTGTTACGCTTTATATACACTGCGCATGCGTGTAACTCCGCCCGCCCCTGACGTTCTTTCTGGTCTATTCCCCACCCCTTTTCATTCTCGAGCACATGGCGGAGTCACAGCAGGTGCGTGCTAATTATAGCAACGAGGAGGAGGAGGAGGCAAGCCCGGAAACAGAAACGTCCCGATCCAGAAGGAGAAGATTTAAGGCCACAAATATGTCCTTTGGGGAGATGTTGGAGATGGTGGACATCCTGAAGAAGGCCGACTATGATGGAAAGTATGGGCCTTACCCCAACCCCAATATCAGAAAGGCCAAGATCATTGCGAAGGTGGTCAAAAGTCTGCACAGGAATTTCGGGGTACGACGATCGAAAGATCAGCTCAGGAAGCCGTGGTCGGACCTCAAATTACGAGAGCCAGAGCAGTACAGAAAGATCCGGAGAGTGCTGCAAAAAAGTAAGTAGTTGTGCTGTGTTCATATTCTTTTTGTCTTTATTACGTTTGTGCTGCTCCATATGCTTTTCTTAATTGTACAGTTTCAAATGTCAATTTTAATGTTCATGGGCCCATTATTCGTTCGTATCCAACATTTTGTTTCCCCTCTAAAACACCATTGCTTAGGCCATATGCATTTTCCTACATTTTTTAAGGCCTACTTGGATGCAAAATATTTGGTTGTGTAGATGGGTTTGTTACTAGAATGAAATGCAAACTAGATTATGTGTAAGGAGAGGACACTGAGCAGCTGTTTTCACATCTGGACACTAGAGCACTAGTGTGGGACACCAGAACACCATTTTTATTAGGGGGGGCACACAGGTGCTCCAGTGTATACTATAGGGGGGGGCTACATCTGTGAAGCTTGTACAAAACAGGTAAAGTATTGCAGCTTGACAAAGGCCAATAAAAAAACGACATCTTGGAACTCTGCTAAAATTGACAATTGTACCCCACTTCCAAGCAATGTTTCCTATTTATAGTTCTGCCATCAAATATCTGTGTGCTAATTATACCATTTTTGTTTTACATAGGGGTGAAAAGACTCGGAGGACACCCCTCATCCGAGGAGACCAGAGACCCCCCACCTATGGAAGAACGTGAAATACCCCAAACACAAGCGGAGCAGGAGGAGGAAGAAGATGTGGTGGAAATTGGCACCACAACAGGTGAGTGTCTGCGACCACAGGCTCAGGTAAGAGATGGATGTCCGCAGATTTTTGATACCTGTTTTTGTTTGGTTTCTCTCTTTTTAGGTGATCGTGATGTTAGGGATCGAGATCCTTTCACATCTGAAAGTTCCCAGATCCTGATCGGGGAGATCATGGGGTGTAATTTAGAATTGGAAAACATCCAGAAAAAAATAAATGATGTGATAACCAAAAATTAAAACATCATGGATGTTTTGGGGCAAATTTAAAACCCCACAAAATCACTTTTGTTTTTGTGTGGTACAATGTTTATAATCTTTTAGCAATGTTTCGAAAAGCCTAATTTGGAGGATGCACACAGTGTGCCAACATGTGCTATCTGCCATCACGGGAGATCAATGGATGAGTTTTGGGGGTGCCACACCTTCCTCAATAATAAAGTAGCGCTGAGGAAGGGGTTGCTCCCACAAAACACGTCCCTTGATCCCCCGTGATGGCAGCTAGCACATGTTGACATTCGTAAATTGGTGTGCATCTTCCAAATTTGGCTTTTCAAGGGGTGATTTGACCCCATCTGAATGCAATATCAAACACAGTTCCTAAATACTCATGTCTGATATTGCCTTTAAGTTTTACCATATGTGAACTTTGTAAGTTCAAATTTTTTCTCTTTCTTGTTGGTTTTACACAGGCCTGTTTTATCGTAAATGGACATTTCTATTTTTAATAATGCCACCCCAAAAATGGGTAGACAACAAACATGTTGGTTTGTTAGAAAAACCTTTGGTAAATGCACATGTGATTGTGCAGGTATTAAAAAGATTGTTAATCAAGAATGTGTGGATTATTGTCTCAACGCTACAACACTTTTGGGGTGATGTCATTGCTGTTTTCAGCGAAAATGGGGGTTATTTCCTAAGGGCAAATCCTCTTTGCACTACAAGAGCATTTTCATTGCAGTTTCAAGAGCACTTGTAGTATAAAAAGTGTATACGCCTTTAGTAAATAACAGCCAACAGTGCTTTGTATAAGGTTACACAATCACGCCATTTTCACGACTCCACACATTGCTGTCAGGGTCAGCTAAAACAAACACAAGCAGTAAATGTCCACACAGAATTTTTTTTTTGTTTTGTTTTATTGGAAAAAGGCTTCACAAATTTGAAGGCATATTGATGGCCCCCCTACCCGCAAAGAACTCCAGGTATCGTAACCGAACATCACGGGCACTCAGGGAGGGCAAACCAGGACGGCCGCTTTCAAGCGCCGTCAGTGTTTCAGGTATCACTTCAGCCTCAGGCCCAACTGAGCCAGCATAGTTGGTTGAATGTTTCCTTAAAAAGTTATGGAGAATACAGCACGCCAGTATAATATGGTTCAGTTTACACTCCGCCATATGGATAGGTGTCAGAAATAGGCGGAACCGGCTGGCCAGGATTCCAAATGTGTTCTCCACCACTCTTCGGGCTCTGGCCAGCCGGTAATTAAAAACCCCTCTGTTCCGGGGTGAGGGTCCTCATCGGGAATGGCCGCATCAGGTGGTCCCCCAGCGCAAACGCTTCATCAGCAACGAACACGAATGGGAGTCCTTCCACATTGTCCTCTGGAGCTGGCAAGTCCAAGCTGCCATTCTGGAGACGCCTGTAGAACTCCGTCTGGGCGATGACTCCACCATCGGACATTCGGCCATTCTTCGCCACGTCCACATACAAGAAGTCGTAATTAGCCGACACCACCGCCAACATCACAATACTATTGAACCCCTTATAGTTGAAATAGTACGACCCTGAGTTGGGTGGTGGGATGATGTGGACATGTTTCCCATAGGAAAGTCCCACCTCTGGGCAAAGTGGGAGGCCACAGTCTGCCATTCCTGTGGCGTGGAAGGAAACTGTTGAGGAAAAAAAAAAACAATTACTATTTTTGCTCAGAAACATGGCAAGCAGATTAGGCACAAACATTCTGGGGCAACCTCCAGATAGCATTTATTAAGGAGAATTTAACAACACCAAAGTATAAGGTACACCTATCATATCCCCTCCCCTCATGGGCCATTTCGAACATTATGGGGGGTGTGGAAATCTTGGACAGGTAACCCTCTTCACTTCAGAGAGATGAATGCCTAAATACAGGGTATTACTTGGAAACAGCACCTCCGTTACACTATTGGCAGCCCACTGGACAGGTAAGAAGTGTCCGAATACAAAGATATAAATACACATTGTACACATTTGAGCACATTTGAACATTCTGCTATTACCTGACTCAAGATAATAATAGTATCTTAAAAATTCAAACAGTACCATTGGAAAGTATACAGGCAGGCCCTTGCACTACATGCTTTGGGGAATTCATCCATAAATCAGAGCACAAAAGAGATGGGTATAGTGTGTATGGCTTTGGCAAAGTCAGCAGATAGATGATTGAGGATAGATAGAGAATTTGGATCAGCTGACTTAGCAGTTGGGGGAGGGAGGGTTACTAAAAATGATTTGGGGACACCACAAAAAAAAGCCTCTGCCACTCTGCCTGAATTTAAAGCTAAAATAACATTTCAAAACATTTTAGGGGGTGTTTGGGGTAAAGCACTACTATGGAGCTGATAAAATACACTGTTAAGTGACTACATGAGGTGAATATAGGGCCAGGAGAGACCATGCTGGGGAGGTTAGTGAAGGACAATCTGTATGAAGGCCCTAAAAAATTAATTACATAAAAATCCAGCATGCACGAGGACAAAGGGGACATTCACAGCATATTACAATCATGGTAATTAGGGAATGAGGAAAGAAATACAATATATTAGCACACATTAAATACAATGAAATGTGATATTAAATGATAAAAATCTTACCTTCATATACTCCTTCTGCAGGACCTGGATGATGGCAGAACAGGTCTCTGGGATGATGATACCCAGAGCCTGGGGGGAGACGCCTGTCGAGAACTTCAAGTCCTGCAGGCTTCTCCCTGTCGCCAAGTACCGCAGGGTAGCGACGAACCTCTGCTCCGGAGTGATGGCTTGCCTCATGCAGGTATCCTGCCTGCTAATATAAGGGGTCAGCGAAGCCAACAGACGGTGAAACACGGGGTCCGTCATCCTGAGAAAGTTCCTGAAATCATCAGGATTATTCTCACGGATCTCACGGAGCAAAGGCATATGAGAGAACTGGTCACGCTGAAGCAACCAATTCTTGGTCCATGAACTCCTCCCCACCCTGTTCATGGACTGGACTTGTGTCAAGGTCAGGACCCCAACACCAAGCCCCCGCACAGCACGAACTCTACGAGGAGTACGCATACGCAACATGGCTAGAAAACGGTCGGCTGCTCAGAACGAAGTAACAGAACGCACTGAAGAACAGCAAGGCCTGTGAAGAGTGACCTGAAAAACAGTAACGAATGAACAAGAATACAATGACTAAAAGTCACACGGAACTTGCTTGCATGCACTGAAGAGCAGATACAAACCCACAAGCACAAACTGAACGGCAGAAAACTATCTGAAAACCACGAGTCTGAAAAAGCGTGAATCGTCTCTCACCAAACTTTTACTAACACGAGATTAGCAAAAGGAGCCCAAAGGGTGAAGCACTTGGTCCTGAACTGGCCTTTTCTAGTCTCGTCGTACATGCTTGACGTCACCGCGTTCTTGGCAATCGGAAATTCCGACAACTTTGTGCGACTGTGTGTACGCAAAACAAGTTTGAGCCAACATCCGTCGGAAAAAATCCTAGGATTTTGTTGTCGCAATGTCCGAACAAAGTCTGTCCGTGTGTATGGGGCATTACTGTGCTGGGTTTGGTTGAAAATGCATGCACAGCTTCCAGGTAATGAAATCATTCTCATCTTTTCCTAATTAATGCATAGTGATAATCAACAGAATCAACCAAAGAAACAATGGTCAAAAATGAGTATTGGACACAGAGCATACTAGTCCATCTGTGGAACCATAAGCCAGAGAGTTGTTTGACGTTCTGAGCGATTAAAGTTTTAACTCAAGAGGCGGTTCCTTCAACTGTCCAGGCTGGTTAAATTATTATTATCATTATTATTATATTAATTAATTATTTATTAATTATTATTATAATCCAGAATTTATATGGCATCAACAACTTACTCAGTGCTTTATAAAAAGCGACAATAGTTGCAATAGAATTCAGTGCAGGAGGGTTTGGAGGGCCCTGCTCATAAGAGCTTACAATCTAATAGGAAGGGGCAAATTGTATGAAACATAATAACTGTGAGAAAAATGGAAAAATGAAAAGTTCAGTTTTCAGGTGGGGATGGTATAGACACTCCTGAAGAGATGAGTTTTCAGGGATCATCTAAAAGTGGACAGAGTATGAGATAGCTGGACAGATTGGGTTATGGAGAGGATGGGAGAGGCTGAGTAGAAGTCCTAGAGGTGAGCATGGGATGAGATTACAAGGGAACTAAAGAGAAGGTGGTCATGAGGAGTGGAGAGGATAGTTTGGGTGATATATTGAGACAAGATTGGTTATGTAGTTTGTGGCAGTGTTTTAAATTACTTTGTATGTTGTTGTTAGCATTTTAAATTTTACTTGTTGGGCAATTGGAAGTCAGTGGAAGAATTGGCAGAGAGGGGCGGCAGACATTGAATGGTTGGTAAGGTAGATGAGTCTGGTAGCAGAATTCATGGTAGACTGAAGGTGGGATGCTTGTGTAGAGGTAGGCCTAAGAGAAGGGAGTTGCAATAGTCATAGCGAGAGATAACAAGAAAGTGAATGAGTAGCTTGGTGGTTTTATTGGTTAAGAAGGGGAATATTTTAAGTGGATATTAACTGTAAATATACATGTATAACTGTTATTTTACTATGAGGAAGATATCTATTAAGTCAGTGAGCCAGTCATGTCATTCTGACACATTCCTAAATGTTTCCTCTTCCTGACAAGTGAATGACACAAATATGTTGTATGGGTTATAATCTATTGATCAATTTTCAAGATCTTGTTATTACTTATCAACGCCAAAATAACCTGCTAAATATCACTTAAAGAAGGCTACTAGTTTATAATTTTCAACTGACCATTTATATATATATCGTGACAGTGCAAAGCCATGTCACCGTGTAAAAATGACACAGGGTTCTCACAAATGGAGAGTGAGGGGCATCAAAGTGTCTGTGCTGAGCAGGGAAAGTTAATTCTCAGCTTTCCCCTGATTTTGTTATTCCTGGATTGGGTTCTGGAGTTCGGAGACTTCAAAGAGTCTTGGGAATCCTCTTAAACTGCGTTTAAGTCTTGCTGGAATCAGCAGGGTGTGTGCAGGCTTTCAAAGATCTTATAATCATAGGCCTGGGTATAGTTCAGGGCTTCATTCAGGAGACAGGTATAATCCACCTGGGAGACCGGAGGATCCCTGCCCAGGTCAGGGAGTCGTCCCTTTGCAGCAGGGGACACATTAGAGAGGTGCATGTGAGCACAGGAGGTACTGGGAACAGGTCTGAGGGGCTAACCCAAAAGTCTGCGGTTGCGGCTTGAGCAGCAGTCCTTCAAGATTGAACCAAAAGTTTAGAATGTGAGGCCTGAGCAGAACTGCTGCAAGAGAGAGCCAGGAGCCTGATTATAATTTATTTCTATGTTTGAACTGATGGTGGAAACCCCTGCGAGGGCAGCTGTATTGGCAAACTTTTCTTAAATAAAAAAATTAAAAAGCGGTATCAAGCCCTGAAACAGTTTCTGACTGTCATGGACTGGAGATGCACTACACTTGAGAAATATGTTGTATTACTTCGAATAAATAATTTTTTGTTTTTACACAAAAATAAGCCTAAAATTGCTTTTAGGCTGTCTCTTTAATTCAGGGGTTCTTAACCTGGGGTGGTCCATGGATGGGTTTCAGAGGGTCCATGAGGGTTAGAAAAAAAAAAAAAATTTACATTCACTATACAGGCCCTCCCCTTGTCCTAGTCAGTGGTTTCCCAGTGAAAGGAATTATGGAAAAAACACACCCTACCACTGTTTATAGTGCTGACTCACTAAGCATCTCTTAACTTGTCGTTGGCCCATGTTTACTATTTAAATTTGTATCATCATTTTCTGCACAACCACCATTTTCTGCCACTCCATAATAGAAAGTACTCATTCTCATTTTTTAGTAGTAGTAGTATTAGTAATAGATTAGTAGTGGTAGATTTTCGCAGAATTAAAATTGTTTTGTTTAATTTACACAAGAGAATTATATTTCATTTTTATAATGAGATGTCATTACTTTTTGCATGAAAAGGAGTGAGTTTACTGTTAAGTTTGTTTACTATATTCAAACTCTATATATCATATCTGTATGAGGCAGACATATTTCAATAATAGAAAGCTATGTTTACTGTATGGTAATATTTCGGGGGGGGGGGGGGGGGGGTTCCATAGCTTTCATCAGATTCTTAAATGGATCCATGATCCAAAAAAGGATAAATGATTGCCATAATTGAAAGTCCAAAACCTTCATGGGCCATACAGAGCAGGAAGACAGGGGGCAGGGAAAAAGGAGGAGTTAGAAAGGAAACAAAATAAGTGTAGCACTAAAACAATCTTAAATGTCCAACACAGAGACAATATAATCCAGGAGTTGGTAAAACCTCTAGATGCAAATTAGAGGACATTCCTCCATGTTTGTATGGCTCCTAATGGCTGGTGGTCCATAGAAATTATGTGAGTTCATGTGAAGAGCAAATCAATAGGTGCATAACATCTGAAGTGAAGACAGACAAAGCACACCACCACCGACAATGAGGAGGCTTACCGGATCTATTGGACCCAAAGAGACATACGCCCAGTTGGGTCAAAACAGGCTTGGGTGGTGAATGTCTATAGGTGATCCAGAAGAGTGGAGGTCCTGCGATAAACCATGGACTGGTGTGTCCCTCAGGATGATGTTAGAACACAGATGGCGGTAGTGATAAATGGGGAGGAAGAAGGAAAGGCCGCATAGTGTAAATCCATAAAACAGGTAGCAAATTTATTACCTACCTGACGCGTTTCGTCCTCTTAGACATCGTCTGGTGGGTCCCCCCACTGCATCCAACGAGGTATATATAGAGGATATGGCCATATTGATGAGAGACAGCTCCACATTGTGTATAATTGTAACTTCCGGTATTCGGGCAAGATGGCCGCCCGGCGTGCGTTCCACGCCTCACCATGGAGCCCAATATGGATACCGGAAGTATAACCATTGAGGTCAATGATATACAAATTGAATTTACCAAAAAGTGTCACATTTTGAATTGTGCATAAAAAGTGTCACAACTTAGATTGTGCATGGAAAAATAAATAAAGAAAAGATATGTGTGGATCGCGCAACATCTCCGGAATTGCTTAAAGAGATTGCGCCTACTGGCAGACAGTGATGTGCCTGCGCGCCCGCACTAGCTAGGAGGGAATAGAGTGTATCATTCCTCCTTGTTCAGAAGGCGGTCCCTCCTCTCTGCTGGGAGGGAACCACCCAGAAACTCACGCGGCGTCTTTGCGGAGTGACGCATCTAATATGCAGATTAACGTGATGACATGTATTTGGTCCGGAAATCCATGCGGTGGCCCCAAGCAAACAAAGCGATGGGGACCAGCGCAACATATATGGTCCGGACATGCATATATTAAACATACATGTATGAAACTATAAAAAACAAAGTGATTGTATATATATGTAATCAACAGTGTTAAAAATAATCTAAAAAACAGACTAAAATGTCACACTAAACAGCGCTAATGTTGAGCAAGATATAGTAAACATGTGGCCAACTACACATGCAAAAAAGTCCTTAAGAAGAAAAGAAGTGGTGCAGAGTTCAGAGTGTAGTTCATAAAGCGTTCATCAGGTGATGATGGAAACAATTCCTCAGCGTGCACCTTCCACCGATCACTCCAAATTCCACCCTGTGCATACACAATCCCTGCAGGGGGTCAAACTCACCAGAGCTAGAGAATAATACAGCCTCCAAAAGAACAGCAATTCACACCACCAGCTGCTGTAACACCATTCCAGAGGGATCTCATATGTTCAGGGTTCACAGTAGGTCAAAAAACAAAGAGAGAGGCGCACATAGCGTAATCCTGTTTTATTGACTATAAACCCCTTACATCAAATACACACCCCCCCTTCAATAAATATACGTACATCAATGTTCATATTATACTTGCAATCAGTCAAGCAGGTAGTAAGGAGCGTAGGTACTTCACCACAGCAAGCCAATAACGCTGCCCAGGGACCGTCAGCCACTTCCTGGTTTGTGTACTTGGGTAAGGTGGAGCGCACACGTCACTTCCTACGTCGCGTAAGCCACGCCCTGACGCGTTTCGTCATATCCTGACTTCAAAAGAGGCCCTTTTTAGGTTTTTCTTCTAATAATGACTCCCTGTTTGTCTCAAAGGCATGTTGAAACTCACGATCCACAAGATGAGAATCGTAGTCTTTATCCACAAATTTGGTTCTTAGAAGCTCGGACTGTGCTCTGAAGGTATCAATATCGGAACAATTTCTCTGAAGCCGGAGAAATTGACTCCGCAGCACAGAATCAAGCCAGGATCGATGGTGACAGCTATCTGGTGGTATGAAGCTGTTACGATCCTTGGCTTTAAAGTGTGTCTGGAACTGGAATTTACCATTCCGTATTCCGATTTCTAAGTCCAGGAAATTAATCGTATCTTTACTGGCTGTATAGGATAGGGATATGCCTCTATCATTATCGTTCAAACGTTTGAAAAACAAATCAAGTGATTCGGCACTACCCTTCCATTGGAGGAGGATGTCGTCGATATACCGTGCCCACATGGTAAGGGAAGGATCCCTGTTGGCATAGATGACATCCTCCTCCCACTTTGCCATAAAAAGATTGGCAAGGCTAGGGGCAAATTTAGCGCCCATAGCCACGCTTCTGGATCACCTATAGCTATTCACCACCCAAGCCTGTTTTGACCCAACTGGGCGTATGTCTCTTTGGGTCCAATAGATCCGGTAAGCCTCCTCATTGTCGGTGTGTGTGGTGGTGGTGTGCTTTGTCTGTCTTCACTTCAGATGTTATGCACCTATTGATTTGCTCTTCACATGAAGTCACATAATTTCTATGGACCACCAGCCATTAGGAGCCATACAAACATGGAGGACTTTCCTCTAATTTGCATCTAGAGGTTTTACCAACTCCTGGTTTATATTGTCTCTATGTTGGACATTTAAGATTGTTTTAGCGCTACACTTATTTTGTTTCCTTTCTATTTGCATATATCCTGTTGGCCGTGTTAGCTGCTTATTTGTGGGTTTTTTTAGGGCAGCGCAGAATTACTTGGTACATTCTTCTCTCTGCGATTTTTTGGGATTAGATGTTGCTGCAGCCCATCTAATTCCATAGCAACATGGATGTCTTTGACTACAGAGCCTCCCGTACCGTCAACACGGAGGGAGTCTTTGTAGCCACAGGGAATGATACCGAACTAGGAGGTTTATTTATGAGGCTCAAGAACATCATGTCCTCGCCTCACCGAGGCCGAACGCCACATGGGAGATTCGGAGGACGTACTGCGAGACCATACAGTCTCACTCCGCACGCTGCAAACGAAAATTAAAACCCTAGAAACTCACGCAGAAGACACGAAAATAGAAATAGGAGGAATAACCTCCGCGTGGTGGGCCTCCCGGAGGGTGCTGAGGGTGCTGACCCCACGACCTTCACCGAACATCTCCTACGTGATCTTCTACCTCAGGCGACATTTTCAAATTTTTTTGTGGTGGAGAGGGCACATAGAATGCCTGCTGCCCGGGGGCCCCCGGGAGCTCCTCCGCGCACATTTATCCTGAAATTATTGAACTTCAGAGACCGAGACCTAGTCCTCCGTGAATCAAGGAAGGTCGAGCAGCTGAGGTATGAGGGGGCTATATTAATGATATTTCCGGACTTCTCGGTGGATACCCAAAAGCAACGGCGTTCCTTTGATCAAGTGAAACTTAACCTACGCAACAAGAAGATAAAATATAGCATGTTATTCCCGGCGAGGCTGCAAGTCCAGGATGGAGAGACGGTGCGATTTTTTACTTCGCCTGAAGAGGCGTCGCACTGGCTGGAGACTCTGCAGAGGCACTGATGTTTCCCTGGAGGCACAAGATTTGATTGCATTACCCTGGCTTTATGGTTGCACTTGTTTCTGGAGCCCTCGTGGTCACTGACACTAGCTTTGCTTAGGCCATTGTCCCTTTGGCCCCCTATGGGAGATAGTTGGGCGAGCGATGGCCGTGTCCTCATGGACCTCGTGATCACGCGGGTGCATATGGACGTGTACCTTATACAGGGTCTCACAAATAATAGACATACAATCAGAGAAGATGCGGAGCAGGACACCTCTAAATTTTGTCTTCTTGGAGGAACTCCTTCTTCTTGTATCTTCTCAAGGTTTATACCGGTTCAAGTTATGTGCCCCCGGAGAGATGTGTTTAGTTCTCTGGGTGATATCAGTTATAGATTCTGCAGGGAACGTTGATCCTTTATATTAGTGGGAGGACTTACTGTATGTACTGTAACACTCAGGTGTCCTCTTGTTCATCTCCCCAATTGGCAGTTGCCATGACAGTTTTTGGGAAAGGAGCACGCCAAAGTTTGGGGGGTGGTGCGGGGTGGGGGAGGGGGGGTGGGATTGGAGCACAAGTTTTTGCTCCGAGTTGGAACTTTTGATATTTTTACCACCTTTTTTTTTTCTTTTTTGTTGCTGCATATGTTTAAAATGTTGTGCTGATGTATACTGTATTGGGGCTCAGGGCTGTCTTGATCTCTTTCCACTAGATGGCATGAGTGATCTATTTGCTAATACTCAGGAATGGATGTATATGTTTGTTCTTTTTTTCTCCCTGCTTACACTCAATTTGACCCTGAGAGGGGCTGGTTGTCACCCTGATTCAATCTATACAGAGCATCGATGCCTCCCCTGACAGTATTATCGTGAAATGTTAGGGGGTTAAATTCCAAAATTAAGAGGTCTTTGGTTTTTAATTTCCTGAAAAAATATAACCCGCATATTTGTGTGTTTCAGGAGACTCACTTGGTGGGGAGCAGGACGCTGGCACTTCGGAAACCGTGGGTTGGTGCATATTACCATTCTACTTATTCCTCATACTCCTGGGGTGTCAGCATCCTGGTCCATAAGTCAGTGGGGTTTACCCTATTGGATCTTCACTTAGATCCAGATCTGAGATTCGTGGCCATACATGCAATGTGTGACAGACTAGAATTGCTGATAGTAGGCATATATATTCCTCCCCCAGCTATGATAGAGATCCTTAAAAAAACTCACCCCAATTATAGCTCAGTATCCTTCAGCTGGACTACTCCTAACCGGAGATTTCAACATGACCCCAAATCCAGATTTGGACAGGCTTAGTGCGGGACCCCCTGGTGTGACCCCCTTGGCACAGTGGGCAGATAACTATGGATTTACTGATGTATGGAGACTGAGGCATCCGGGGGAGAGACAGTACACCTGTCACTCGGCCACGCATGCGTCCTTCTCCAGAATTGACCTGGTATACACATCTGACTCTCTGCTCTCCCGAATACAGGAGGTGGAGATATTACCGCGAGGTATTTCGGATCACGCACCCCTCCTACTTAAGATGCAAATGGACTCTCCTATGGGCACTGCTCTTTGGCGGCTCTCGGGGTTTTGGATTGCAGATGAGAGGGTGACCCCCCTTGTGGAGGGTGAGTTGGGAGTCTATTGGGCGCTTAATGAGGGCACGGTTCCCCCTCCTACACTCTGGGATGCCTTTAAGGCATATACTAGGGGACAATACAAGATGGCAATTGGGAGGGTCAGGAAGGATACGCGGATGGCATTAGAAGAAGCAGAAAGAAAGGTTCTCCTTTTGGAAAACAGCTATGTGCACACTAGAGACGCATTATATAATGATGCTATGCAATCTCTCCATAGAGAGATTTCTCTCTTGCGGATTGAGACCACTAAGAAACAGTTGCTGGCTCAATCGCAAAGAATCTTTGAGCAGGGGGAGAAGACAGGTAGAATGCTGGCCTGGCTGGCTAGGGAGCATTCCTCCTCATTACATATTGCCCATATAAGAGATGACATGGGGGTACTCCATTCTGACCCCACTGCTATAATTGGTCAATTTGCACAATATTATGAACAGCTTTATACCTTTAAGGCCACCTTTACCAAGGAATCTATGTGCACCTTTCTAGATCAGATTGGCTTCCCACAATTATCTACGAAGGTCCGAACTACACTAGACGCACCAATTACTCTCAAAGAGGTTCAAACAGCAGTAGCAACACTTCAGTCAGCAAAAACTCCAGGCCCTGATGGCCTACCGGCAGAATTTTATAAGACAAACAATGAACTTCTCCTCCCTAATGGGGCGTACACACGGTCGGACTTTTCAGCTACAAAAGTCCGACAGCCTGTCCGACAGACTTTCGACGGACTTTTGGCGGACTTTCGACGGACTTGCGGCGGACTTTCTAACGAACAGACTTGCCTACACACGATCACACAAAAGTCCGTTGAATTCTTACGTGATGACGTACACCGGACTAAAATAAGGAAGTTCATAGCCAGTAGCCAATAGCTGCCCTGGCGTGGGTTTTTGTCCGTCGGACTAGCATACAGACGAGCGGATTTTTCGACCGGACTCGAGTCCGTCGGAAAGATTTGAAGCATGTTTCAAATCTAAAGTCCGTCGGATTTGAGGCTGAAAAAGTCCGTTGAAAGTCCGGAGAAGCCCACACACGATCGGATTACCAGCCAGTTTTAGTCCGTCAGCGTCCGTTGGACTTTTGTAGCTGAAAAGTCTGACCGTGTGTACGCCCCATAAATTTCACAGTCTGCTCCTCACAATGCTAAAAGAAGGTTGCCTCCCTCCCTCTATGTCAGAGGCTGTGATTGTAGTTATAGCTAAACCCAACAAAGACCCCACATCATGTGCATCATATCGCCCCATATCACTTCTAAATGTAGATGCCAAAATAACTACCAAAATTCTCGCAAATTGGCTCAATTCGGTTATCCTTTCTATAATTAATGGCGACCAGACGGGCTTTATGCCGGGCAAAGGTACCGACATTAATGTACGTAGACTCTACACTAACATCTCTCACGCAGGGAGGTCGCAATCCTCGGGCGTAGTGGCCTCTCTGGACGCCGAGAAGGCCTTCGACTCGATGGAGTGGGAGTTCTTGTGGCAGGTGCTTGAACGCTTTAATTTTGGTCCCCAGTTTATCTCCTGGATAAAGCTTTTCTATAGTAACCCCACAGCAAGAGTCCGTACGAATGGACTGCTCTCTCCCCCATTTTCTCTGGGAAGGGGAACCAGACAAGGGTGCCCTTTGTCCCCGGGCTTATTCGCCCTGGCCATTGAACCTCTGGCTTTTCTGCTCAGAGCATCCCCGAGGGTTGGGGGAATAAAGGTTGGACCGCTGACTGAGAGGCTTTCATTATATGCTGATGATGCATTTCTGTACCTTTCAGACGCATCGGCCTCGTTGTCCGCAGCCTGGAAATTATCAACCGCTATGGATCCTTCTCAGGCATTCGGATCAACTGGACTAAATCCATTATATTTTCTTTATCCCCGACCCCACCTGCTATAGATCCCTCAAATCCACTAGTCTTGGTTTCTAATTTTAAATACTTGGGGATTGAAATCCAGAGAGAGCCACATGTATTTGATAGACAATGTATATCCAATCTTGCACCAACTTATTGCCCGTTGTCAGGCCTGGAAATCCCTTCCCCTTTCACCTGTAGGTAGGATTAATCTTCTAAAGATGACGTTCCTCCCCAAATTCTTATATGTTTTCCGTAACACTCCTGTCCCCATCCCCAAGTCCTTCTTTGATAAGTTAGATCAAGTGGTTAATACGTTTGTATGGGGGGGGCTCTGCTCCTAGAGTAGCCCGGACCACCCTCCAGCTCCCTTTGTCATTGGGCGGTTTGGCGCTCCCATGCTTTAGAAAATATTATTGGGCCGCAGTTGTAGTTACTGTCCGTTGGTTATTCTCCCAACCAAAATCTAACCCCTCACTCAATCTTGAAGCTGCTATACTGGGTTCATTCTCGGCTCTGAGTAATCTGGTCTTTAGAGGGTCTAAGGCACATGTGGACATGACAACTTCGATGCGAACGACAGTGGGGGTCTGGGAACAGATGTCGAAGAAGCTTGCTGGACCTAATACTATTTCCCCTTACACACCGTTATGGGGTAATCCCAAATTAAAACATCTCCAAACAGTCCCAGACCCGGCCCTGTGGGCGAGATATGGAATTAAGATACTACAACAAGTATGGTCCGGAGGCAGAATCATCCCCTATGACACTTTAAAAAATGATTTCCAACTCGCCCCAAAAATGTTCTTCCGTTATCTGCAACTGCGGCATGCAGTACAGGCCCAATATCCAGTGGGTGTCACTTTGCAGTCACATGGGGTTGAGAGGCTTCTAATATTAAAACATATAGATCGAATCCTATCCTCCCTATATACTCAGATACTGAGTGAGGAGCAGACTGGAGAAACGGGACTGTATGATAAATGGAAGGTGGATATACCTGACCTTGCTCCCGATGATTGGGAGGAGGGTTTGCAACAATATATCCCCCTTATGATTTCGGCAAGGGATAGATATATTCAGCTCAAATTCATTCATAGAACATACTACACGCCGCAGAGACTGTCTAGAATATACCCGACACAAACGAACAGATGTCCGAAATGCACTAGGGAAATGGGTACCTTTATTCATGTGGTCTGGTCGTGCCCGGTTATACAAAAGTTGGGTGGGTAACCTGAATGTACAAAGGAACCCGATTGTTTTGCTTCTTGGAGTATGTGACAACCTCATACCTAGTATGCACAAAAGATTGTTTGTTTTTTATACCTCATTTTATGCCAGGAAAACTATTCTCCTTAAATGGAAGCAACCTGATCCTCCCACGGTATCCCAATGGAAGGCTCTGATAAACTCCATATTACCACTTTATAAACTTACATATATCAACCGTAAATGCCCCAAGAAGTTCTCCAAGATTTGGGGAGCATGGTCCAAACAATAGAGATGCCCTTGAGTAACTTGCGGAACACACTATGTACTTGTCCCAGGAGTGCCCTCTCCCCCTCCCCTCTCTCTTCTCTCTCTACCCCCTCTCCCTTGTCCCTCTTCCTCCCCTTCCTCTTCCTATGGGTTTCTCCTGTCCCTTCCTCTGCGGCCCCCCTCCCCCCCTACCAGTGTTCTGATCCTTCAGAATTTACTGAGGGAATACCCTGACAGCTAGATATTACAAAAACTTGTTTGAGAGCTTACAAATGCTGAAGAGGTTAGCACTGACAATGCTGTATAGCTGATGGAATCTGGTTTTCTGCTGATGTGATTGTCTATAGAAAAAATATTACTAGGAATACAAGGCTTATAAAAAGGTCTGTAACTTTATGACTTGATAATATGTGTTTGACTAGATATATATTTTGATATGTAGCAACATTATGTTCTTTGTACATATGTTTTGTATGTTTGAATTCTCTCCTTCAGGAGACAAATAAAAACTTTTCTGTTAAAAAAAAAAAAAAAGAACATCATGTCCTCTGAACTCCATTTACAATGGGACGTGGCGTTCCTGGAACAGTATATCTCTGACCATATCGTCCCCAGGAGTCTTAGGTGGGACGTACACCCACCACAGGGAGAACCTGAGATTGATTCTTGGTTCAAATATTTTAATGAGGCAGGAATCAGCCTTCTCAGTGTTCTTATCACTAAGAAACGAAATAAACTCTCATTATTAGATAGGGAGATTAAAGAGATTAAGGACAAACTTCTATCCTACAAAAATTCTCCTGAGTACAATGCTCTTTCTTCCAATCCCCAGAATTATCTGGAAAAGGAAGATAAAGACCAGAAAAACAAAAAACAAAAAAGTACTCTAGGGATATGGGGGACTACAAGAATGGTACTGTGTTTGGTTGGCAAAAACTTTATGTCTCCAACCCGGTGGTTGCCACCACTTCATGCTCCTTGGCGGGTCCCCCCAGTACCTCTACATCTGGAACAATAAGTACAGAGGTTCAACCCATAGGCACTCCAGTTGGTGTGAGAAGGAGAGTTGACTTAAGGTATGAATCCCCACCACGAACTGGAGCACGCCATTATAGTCCACACACCCCTTATGGCAGCCAGAGAGGTAGGGGTCAAAATAGAGGTAAACGTGGGGGGAGGGGCCAACGCAGTCGTGGCATGCATCACTCTGAACCCTATTCAGGACATAGAGATGCCTCCTTATCTCGACATAGAGATTATGTCGACACATACCACACTAACCTCCATCATTATAACCAACCTCCCCTTGTCACTTACAACTTCTCCCCTTAGAGGCACACGGGACGATGAGTATAGAGATGACTACAGACATGACCCTGGATTCATGTATGAACAGTCATCTCATAATTATCACCAACTCAGTGCCAACCAATATAATGGCCAGGTTTTTCACAAGGACCAAAGACCACGAAAAAGGGGTCCAGACCCAAGAGAGGCACAAGGGGAGGGAGGAGAACACAAAGGAGGAAAAAGAAGGAGAACCTGAAAGGTCAAGGAGTTTTCAATTTAAGTACCAAACCATTGACTACAGAAGAACTCTCTGTCCTAGATAAGGGACTTAAATTTCCCCCCCCCCAAAGAAACTGGACAGATTTGGTACTTTTATTGACATTCATAAGTACATACGGATGTTGAATGTTCAGCGCTACCTCATCTCTAATCCCTATAGGAGCGAGGGTGGCGCTGCATCATCTGGAACTGTTCACTTCGGTCTGTCTAATCCTTCATTGTTCAACCCACCCGTTCCTGTAGCACCAGCTATAAGTATATTTAGGGACCTTGTTCTTAAGGATTTAGCAGAACTTCCAGATAAATATATACGCCACCATCCATTGTCCAGCGCAGGTTTTAGGTCCCTGTGTTCACAAAAAGACCTGGTTATTCGCCCGGCTGACAAGGGTGTCGGGATTGTTATCTTGGACAAAAAGGATTACGAATTAGAGATGTGCAGAATTCTTAATGAATCAGACACGTACAAAATAATACCTAACAACCCCACCACTTTATATAAGAGAGAGTTGTCCGATATTGTGAAAAGAGGTTATGACCAAAAAATTTTAAATAAAAAGGAGAGAGACTTTTTGGTACCCTTGGCACCTAGGGTTCCAACTATTTACTATCTGCCCAAGGTCCATAAGAATCCAGTACAACCCCCCGGCCGGCCTATCGTGAGCGGGATAGATTCTGTCACCTCACGTATAGGCAGGTACATTGACTTTTACCTCCAACCTCTGGTAAGACGGATGCCATCCTACTTGAAGGACACAGGAGCTACCATCCGTTTACTGGAGAGTCTGGAGCTACATGGGGACCACATTATTGCCACAGCGGATGTTGCATCCCTTTACATGTGCATACCCCAAGAAAAGGGTGTAGAAGCTGTTCAGTACTTTCTAGAAAAAGAACTTAATATTGCTCCCTTCCAACGCTCCTTCATCATGGAATTGTTGGAATTAGCTACTAAGCGAAGCTACTTTTTGTTTAATCAACAATATTATCTTCAGTTACGAGGCGTGGCTATGGGCGCTAAATTTGCCCCTAGCTTCGCCAATCTTTTTATGGCAAAGTGGGAGGAGGATGTTGTCTATGCCAACAGGGATCCTTCCCTTACCATGTGGGCACGGTATATCGACGACATCCTCCTCCTATGGAAGGGTAGTGCCGAATCACTTGATTTGTTTTTCAAACGTTTGAACGATAATGATAGAGGCATATCCCTATCCTATACAGCCAGTAAAGATAAGAATAATTTCCTGGACTTAGAAATCGGAATACTGAATGGTAAATTCCAGTTCCAGACACACTTTAAAGCCACGGATTGTAACAGCTTCATACCACCAGATAGCTGTCACCACCGATCCTGGCTTGATTCTGTGCTGCGGAGTCAATTTCTCCGGCTTCGGAGAAATTGTTCCGATATTGATACCTTCAGAGCACAGTCCGAGCTTCTAAGAACCAAATTTGTGGATAAAGACTACGATTCTCATCTTGTGGATCGTGAGTTTCAACATGCCCTTGAAACAAACAGGGAGTCATTATTAGAAGAAAAACCTAAAAAAGAACAAGGAGACACCTTTAGGTGGTCCATGCTAACTTCATTTTCTATCCAACACAAAGAAGTTAGAGCCATCCTCTCCAAACATTGGGGTATTCGCAAAAGTGACCGAGTTCTCAGTACAGTCTTGCCAGATCAGGCGAAAGTAATTTTTAGGGGAGCCCCCACTCTACAGAGCAAAATAGCTCCAAACATCATCAACCCTCCCATACGTCAACCTCTTTTCCATGAGATGGAAGGTTTCTACTCGTGCAGAAAGTGTACAGTGTGTCAGCATAATTCCGGAATAGGAAGAAAAACGGTGTGTTCCTTTACATCTTCGGTCATCCAAAAACGATACCCTATCAAACAGTTTTGTACCTGTACCACTAGCTATATTGTATACTTGATCACATGCCACTGCGGGAAACAGTACGTGGGCCGTACCATCCGCTCTTTTGCTGTGAGAGTAGCTGAGCACATCGCTCTTATCAAGAGCGGAGATACCAAACATACTGTCCCTAGACACTATAAGTTACACCACAATCGAGTGATTGAGGGGACACAATTTGTGGTGATAGACAAATATATTCCCCCCTGAAGGAGTGGCGCCATGACCAGAGGGGTGTCTCGTTTAGAGACCTTCTGGATCCATGAGCTCCGCACACATTTTCCTTTGGGTAATAATGTGGAACTGGACGTCAATGCCTTCATTAACAGAGCTTGATGCCCAGTTCCATTGTTCTTTGTTGCTCTCTCCTAAATTTTAACTGCATTTTTATTTTTGTTTTATTTTTTACCTGTATGTATTGATTTTGTCATCCACACAGGTATGCACTACGCATATGCGTTTTATTGGATTATACATGTGTGAGATGGTTATTCACTTGTGTATCATCATGGGAGCCCACTCCACACATGTGCATCCATATAAGATTTTAGGTTTATTATGGTCACCAATAAACCAGTTCACAGTAATGTACCTGTACATGGGAAATTCCATTTCCCATGTCAATATTTGCACTGAATCACCACACGATGTATATATTTTTGATGGAACACGCAAAGATATACACTGTTTTTTGTGTGGCACCACCATTCACACACTTAGGTGTTCGTATACACTTTGTTCCCCCCCAACGGGAGGGACAATATATTGCCTCAGTTAAAGATCATAACACATAATTTTCCTTTTACACATTATATATATATATATTTTTTTTACACAAAATATAAAGTTTTTACATAAAATGTAGATATATATATAATCAATAATATAGTTTCATACATGTATGTTTAATATATGCATGTCCGGACCATATATTTTGCGCTGGTCCCCACCGCTTTGTTTGCTTGGGGCCACCGCACGGATTTCCGGACCAAATACATGTCATCACGTTAATCTGCATATTAGATGCGTCACTCCGCAAAGACGCCGCGTGAGTTTCTGGGTGGTGCCCTTCCAGCAGAGAGGAGGGACTGCCTTCTGAACAAGGAGGAATGATACATTCTATTCCCTCCTAGCTAGTGTGCACGTGCATGGTGCGCAGGCGCATCACTGCTTGTCCGACCGGGTTGCGCACGCACATCACTGTCTGCCAGTAGGCACAATCTCTGTAAGCAATTCCGGAGATGTTGCGCGATCCACACATATCTTTTCTTTCTTTATTTATACATGCACAATCTAAGTTGTGACACTTTTTATGCACAATTCAAAATGTGACACTTTTTGGTAAATTCAATTTGTATATCATTGACCTCAATGGTTATACTTCCGGTATCCATATTGGGCTCCATGGTGAGGCGTGGAACGCACACCGGGCGGCCATCTTGCCCGAATACCGGAAGTTACATGTCTCTCATCAATATGGCCATATCCTCTATATATACCTCGTTGGCTGCAGTGGAGGGGACCCCCCAGATGACGTCCAAGAGGATGAAACGCGTCGGGTAGGACCCCACTGCCGCCATATATTTACAGCGCTGATTTTAAAAGATTTACATGTGAGTGTATCTCTCATTTTTTAATAAATTTGCTACCTGTTTTATGGATTTACACTATGTGGCCTTTCCTTCTTCCTCCCCATTTATCACTACCGCCATCTGTGTTTTAACATCATCCTGAGGGACACACCAGTCCATGGTTCATCGCAGGACCTCCACTCTTCTGGATCACCTATAGACATTCACCACCCAAGCCTGTTTTGACCCAACTGGGCGTATGTCTCTTTGGGTCCAATAGATCCGGTAAGCCTCCTCATTGTCAGTGGTGGTGTGCTTTGTCTGTCTTCACTTCAGATGTTATGCACCTATTGATTTGCTCTTCACATGAAGTCACATAATTTCTATGGACCACCAGCCATTAGGAGCCATACAAACATGGAGGAATTTCCTCTTATTTGCATCTAGAGGTTTTACCAACTCCTGGATTATATTGTCTCTATGTTGGACATTTAAGATTGTTTTAGCGCTACACTTATTTTGTTTCCATGCTTTGGTATCTGGCACCAAGTCTTCAGCCATTATGGCTCAGACTTGTTTTTCTAGCATACCCTAAAAAATGCTCAATTGGATGGAGATCTGGAGATTTTGAAGGCCAAGTCATCGCCTCAAACTCATTGTTGTGGTCCTCAAACCATTTTTAAATTCATCAGACCAGGCCACCTTCTTCCATTGCCCCATGGGCCAATTCTGATGCTCACATGCCCATTGTAGGTGCATTTGGCTGTAAACATGGGTAAGCATGGGCACTCTGACAGGTCAGCGGCTACACAGCCCCATATGCAACAAACTGCGATGCACTGTGTGTTCTGACACGTTTCTGTTGGAACCAGCATTAACTTCTTCAGCAGTTTGAGCTACAGGAGCTCTTCTATTGGATCAGACTACACAGGCTAGCTATCACTCCCTACGTGCATCTGTGAGTCCTTGCTGTCCATGACCCTGACGCTGGTTCACCAGTTTTTCTTCCTTTAGACCACTTTTGGTAGGTCCTGGGCACTTCAGACTAGGAACATCTCACAAGAGCTGCAGTTTTGGAGTTGACCCAGTCATCTAGCCATTACAATTTGGTCCTTGTCATGTCAAATCCTTACACTTGCCCATTGTTTTTGCTTTCAACACATCAGCTTCAGGGACAACATGTTCACTTGCTGCCTAATATATCCCACCCACTTTCAGGTGCCATTGTAATGAGATAATCAATGTTATTAACTTTGCCTGTCAGTGGTCATAATCTTATGGCACCTACGCTGAGTAGGTAAAAATGTTAGTCAGTGCCACAATATTGTGCACATGTTCAGATCCACCTATGGCAGAAGTCTCTTCTGAATGCATGAATGTCCTGATAGTATGCTATAAAATGTTTAGTAAATTATCTGTTTTCTTGGGTAAAATCTGCTTAAAAATGTGTTTATTTTGGTGTGTCTTTTTCTGTATTTTTTGTATTTTTTTCTGTTTTTATTTTTTTCTGTGACTGGCATTGCTATAAACCTCAACTTTTAGAAACTCTTTCTCATTGGCAAAATAAATCACACTCATTGCTGGTGTTGTTTGTCATGTGACTGTTCTTTGAACTGATAAACAACTCTATCTGGCTCTTCTTTGTTCCAGGTCCTAAATAAAACCAGGAAAAGTGGATAAGATTGTGTATGACTAGCAGTATCACATTATTCAGGATTATACATCTGATATTTGTATTCATGTACTGCATAGTTGCCAACATTGTAAAAAAAAAATGTGGGACACTTTTGTGGCTGTAGGCGGAGCTGTCAAATAATTAGGGGGTGGGGCATTCGTCAGCAGGCGTGGCCTAATAAAAGTAGACACGTGCGGCGTGCAAAATGGGCGTGGCTTAAATGGGCTCTAGAGGGTGTGGTTAGAGTCTGAGATGAATGAGGGATGGAGACGGGGAGAGAGGGGGAGAGAGGGGGAAATGACGGGACAGCAGCCCCAGATCCTACACAATAGAAATATGTGTATTCTAGAAAGTTTAACAATCAGCAGATAAAGATACTCCAAACACCTGGTGTTAGCACTTCAATCATCCCGGCACCATGGTTGTTATGGTGTCAGGATGATTGAAGTGCATTATTTCTATTATTACATTGTAATATAAAATGAAATCATTCAACTTACCATAATGCAGAATCAGTGGGATCCCTGAGCGTGTCACCAGCCACGTCGCCTGCCACCAGCCATCCGTCCTTGCATCAGATGTCCCCAGCGGAGCCCCCCTTACATCAGATGTCCCCAGCGGAGCCCCCCTCACACCAGGAGTCCCCGGCGGAGCCCCCCCTCACATCAGGAGTCCCCGGTGGAGCCCCCCTCACATCAGGAGTCCCCGGCGGAGCCCCCCCTCACATCAGGAGTCCCCGGTGGAGCCCCCCCTCACATCAGGAGTCCCCGGCGGAGCCCCCCTCACATAAGGTGTCCCCGGCGGAGCCCCCCTCACATAAGGTGTCCCCGGCGGAGCCCCCCTCACATAAGGTGTCCCCGGCGGAGCCCCCCCTCACATAAGTTGTCCCCGGCGGAGCCCCCCTCACAATCAGGAGTCCCCCCTCACATCAGGAGTCCCCGGCGGAGCCCCCCCTCACATCAGGTGTCCCCGGCGGAGCTTTCCCTCACATCAGGTGTCCCTGGCGGAGCCCCCCCTCACATCAGGAGTCCCCGGCGGAGCCCCCCCTCACATCAGGTGTCCCCGGCGGAGCTTTCCCTCACATCAGGTGTCCCTGGCGGAGCCCCCCCTCACATCAGCAGTCCCCAGTCACAGTGCCCCCCCTCACATCAGGTGTCCCCAGTGCCCCCCCTCACATCAGGTGTCCCCCAGTGCCCCCCCCCTCACATCAGGTGTTCCCAGTGCCTCCCCCCTCACATCAGGTGTCCCCCCCTCACATCAGGTGTCCCCAGTGCCCCCCCCTCACATCAGGTGTCCCCAGTGTCCCCCCACTCACATCAGGTGTCCCCAGTGCCCCCCCTCACATCAGGTGTCCCCAGTGCCCCCCCTCACATCAGGTGTCCCCAGTGCCCCCCCCCACTCACATCAGGTGTCCCCAGTGCCCCCCCTCACATCAGGTGTCCCCAGTGCCCCCCCCTCACATCAGGTGTCCCCCCTTCACATCAGGTGTCCCCAGTGCCCCCCCACTCACATCAGGTGTCCCCAGTGCCTCCCCCACTCACATCAGGTGTCCCCAGTGCCCCCCCCCACTCACATCAGGTGTCCCCAGTGCCCCCCCTCACATCAGGTGTCCCCAGTGCCCCCCCTCACATCAGGTGTCCCCCCTTCACATCAGGTGTCCCCAGTGCCCCCCCCCACTCACATCAGGTGTCCCACAGCGGTGCGCGCGCTCCCCCCCCACCTCAGAGATGTCCTAGAGGTGTGTCCGCAGCATGGCTAGAACCCCCGCCCCTTTCCATATCAGACTGGCAGCGGGGCGGGGGGTAGGCGGGCCGAGGCGGAGCGGGCCGAGGCGGAGCGGGGCAGGGGGTGGGCGGGCCGAGGCGGAGCGGGGGCAGGGGGTGGGCGGCGACGCAGAAGCTTCGTCTAGCCCCCCCCAGCCGTCTTCCTGAACTTCCACAAAATGGCGGCCGACGGAGACAATGTCTCCGCCGGCCGCCGACCTCTAGCAGCGGCGGCGGCGGCGGCGGCGGTTGTTTCAAAAACGGGAACCGGATTTTTCGGGACATTTGCCGGGACACCACAAATTCGGGAATGGAGTCCCAGTCCCGGGAATGTCCCGGGAAATCCGGGACAGTTGGCAACTATGGTACTGCCATACATGTCTCAAATATCAGTAGGATTTTGTCAGGTACATATCAGGCAGCGCAATCTCATGATTCATGTGTCTTACAACGTGGAACATTTTTTTTTTCTATTTGTTTGGTGTGTTTATTTTAATTTAAGGACTTTTGTCAAGTGTCTGTTTTTTAATCTAACTCCTTTTGTGAAATAGTTGAAGGAGTCCTTATGTACTTAGCAATATTTTGTTTTGTGAGGTGTTACACAGATCTGTTGGCTCCCTTAATCTAAAAGGGTATCCCACAATCTGCAACTTTTCCTCTACATCCCTTTTAATGGACAGGAAAAAGTACTATACGGAGTAGAGACCCTAGCTGTCCCCCCGTCCAGGTAACCCACATTGTTGACAGTGGGAAAGGGGGGGGTGATACTGAATGATTTTTTGTTTAACGTGTACCTCTAATTCAATTTTTTTTAGATTGTATCTGCTACGGCTTACAATCTCTGCCGTTTTTGACTTGCCCTCACTTCCTCTTGTGGTGACACAAGTTTTGCCCAACAGGTGAGGGAAACTCTTTAATACCAACACAGTATGTAGTAGAAAGGATTTTTGTTGTCTCTTTCTCTATTGCACATTTTTCACCCTCTCTAGTTCAAATACATTGCAGGACTCCGTTAACATGACTTCCTGTTCTGGTGACACAGTTTTAAAATAGTAGAGGTGAACAAATGTGCAACAAGTAAAGATATAGGGAATGCATGAAGATATATGTGTAAAGATACATATACTCCAAAAAGTTCCAAATACCAATTTCTTGTTTAATTTGAGCCAGAAAAACAACATGCAAATGTTGCAAAGTGTCCTTTGCTCCTGTCCAACCATAGTTTTGCCAACAAACGTGGTTGGATACCATTGGGGGTTTAGCATCCATAGCAGATATTGACAGAGCAGAAAAACTATTATGCACCACCAACATATAGGCTTTCTGTTTGAGTTTGGGGCAAAATAGTTAAGTGTACAAGTGCACAGCGTACAAGTGCACAGGTTTAAAATAAATCCTTTTCAAATTTTTGCTTTTTTTACTTCCAATTGCTGTTATTTTCTTCAAGGAATATAGATGAACACACTATTAACCTAGCAACATGTTCCGGAAGTGAAAACCACCTTTATGTTGATTCCATGTCCCAAACAAATAAGGTTGGGACTGTGGTTTATTTCCTTATTGGGAAGAATAATCACATTTAATTAATAAATATTACAAAATCTTGATCCTGGGACATCATCACTAGCTCTCGAATCAAATTGGATTATGGTTGATATAAGGATACAGTAGTGTGGTATGCATAACTTCTTCATAAATTTAACAACACAGCGACTAGGATGAGTTTTCATTTGCATAAAAAGTAATACATTTCTAAAATGTGCCAAACAAGTCCAAAAAATTAGGAATGTGTAACACAGGAAAATGATGATAACAGCTTCTAAATATATAAGACTTAGCTTGTCTAAACATATTTGAGTGTAGGAGAAAAAAATCCCAAACTTGTCTCCCTAAAGTATTTTAATAGTAGATACATATTGTTAGGGGTTTTACTTTAGTATGAATAATGCATACCGATACAAGCTATTTGACTTACAGTAAAAAAAGAAAGACCTGGTAAACTGCTATGGCAACATTCTTTGCCAATAATAATAGCCAATAGGCAGCAGCAGTGTGTGCGCCAAGATGACACCATTGTCATATGTACAGTGTACAATGTAAAAAACACTGCTCACGTATGGGGAGCGAGAGAAACCCTGGTGCAAGTTCATTGACCAGCCACTGCACCTATGCTTTGTTCACACACCTTTCGTACTGTGAAAAATACTTTTATGTCTGGGTGAGTTTCCCATGACTTGATTACTTATTTTCATTTCATTTGTACTTTACCAGGGTAATTTCCAGGTTTAAACAGTTACCACACTTTAAAAAATAAAATTCACGCTTGTTCCTGATATGCTAATATAAAATTGTGGTTTTCCATAAGCTAGCTGGTGCAATTTCACATACCTCACATAGATTCACTTCAGGTTCTTAAAGTGTATCAGAATTTGAATTTTTCACAAATTAGCACTAGTCCTGTGTAGTTTGATAGATGTCGGGAAGCTCAATTTTGGCATTAATGCATTAGCTTTACTAAATAAGATCCAATGAGTTTATTGGAAATCTAACGTTTCAGTGAGAGATCTTTCTTAAAGTGGTTGTAGCGAAGTGACTAGCCTCAGGTGATAAACAAAGATGAAACAAATCCTCTTAAGTTGTACCTGTTTAGCTGAGCCATCTCTCCTCTACATCAGGTCAAAGTTCAGAATTTCTACTTAATTTTCAAGCTTCCACAGGCAGGGGGTGAAGACCTGTTGTCACACGCTACACACTGCTAAGAGAGGAGAACTCTGTGTAATCTGAGACCTGAGTGGAGGGAATGTACACACTCCCTCTACACATTCACAGGGTGTGTGCTGGAACGCTCTTCCGATCCCTTGAAATTGGTGCAACCTGTCAGGAATGGCTCATGCTGATAGAAGAGGAACAAGACAGCAGACACAAATGGCACTTAGTGCTTTGGATTTAGGCAAGTACACCCTATAGAAAGATATGCTTTATTCACATTTTCATGTCAGAGGTTTACAACCACTTTAGGACCTATATAAAATTTATCAGTAGCATTAGATGCTAGATATACAAAGAGTTAATATAACGTATTTTCAGTAAAGTGCACATTTTTAAAGGTTCCCTGAAAGCAATTTTTAGTCAGTTTTTGGAAAAATGTTGAGACCATATAAATATTAAAATACAATTCAGAAAAAAAAAAGAAAAACCATAATAAAAAGGTAAAAAAAGATTACAGACCTACAGCGACCACACACACTGCTTGCAGTCTATATGGCTCCATAACTCCCGACTGTTCCTCCTTTGGAACCAAATCCCTCTGTTACGCTTTCTTCTTCAAATGTCCCTCTTTTTGGCCTGATAGATGTCTTTGAAAAGTGTTTTACTGCCCTAAACATTTTGTTTAACCTTTAAATTATTCAAAAAGAAACGGGGTGATCCCTGATGCCACACATCTGAGAAATCCTATGGAGGTGAACAGAGTGGCGCCTGGTGGTAGTCCAGGCTGAGCTTGCAACTCTGTTCACCTTCATAAGATTTCTCAGATGTGTAGCATCAGGGATCACCCCTTTTCTTTTTGAGCCATTGCAGGAGCTGGGACAGGCTTCATCCCTTGCCAGCACTCTCAGCAGCAGATGTGGAGAAACCCACCTGTGTACCCCTTATTCACCAAGCCTGAATGGCACACAAAGAGATAATAGTTCACTTTAAATGATTCAAGTTGTTATTTTGAAAAGTCAAAAAAGAAAAAGTAGTGATGGGAAAAAAATATGTTTTTGGTGTATCAATCCTCCATTACTGGGGACATGTACTTTGCCTACATACTTCATTACTACAATGTGCCCCTCTTTTCCATCTCACAAAGTTGGGAGTTGTATGAATATAGGGTTCTTGTTGTTATGGGAGAAAATACTTGTTTAACCTTTCATAATCTTAAAGTGAACACGTGCCTAGACTACTGTATACTGATTAAAGTATTAACATATTCTGGAAAAAGTCATCCTAAAGTGTACAGCAGAGCATTAAAGCAACATCTAATTTGCTCAAATTTCCTATGAAGATGAATCCTGGCAGTCAGCTAGCCCTCAAAAAAATGTAACAGAGAAATTCCACATGCATGGGGATTGTCAAACACAGCAAACAAATTATTCAAATTAATGGAAATGAAAAAAGTAAAATTAAAAAAAAAGACAAGCCATATTGCAATAGCAATATTATAATACAGTATTGTATTAAATCATTTAGAAAAATAAAAATAAATCAGTAGTAATTTATAAAGCAATTGACTATAGCAACGCTGACATATTAATTAAAGTAGGTAATATTAGTTAAAAGCAATAATTAAAGTTGTTTGAAGAATTATTAAAAAATTGCTTTAATTTTCTCATAAATCATATTAAAGTGTTTGTTACCCTACAAAAAAAAAAAAAGGATCCTGTTCCTTCAAAGCATGTTATACAGCACAGTGCTTGTGCTGTGTAATTTGGCCCTTTCTATCACCTATAATACCTGGCTGATCCTGTCTGGTTCTGCCCTCCCCCCTGTAAACTGACCATGGTTTATCGTGGCTTCTGAGCCCTGACACCGTGGTCAGTTTACGTGCCTCCATCATCCACAGCTCTCCTGTGTCCTCTTCTGTCCTCTCCCTCCTCCCCTCCCTGCCTGTCATCTCTTTGTGTGAGCCACCTCTCCCCTTCTAGCACTGTTCTGAGCAGTATAGAAATTACTGCTCACAATCACTGCCAGCCCCTCTGCTTGGATAACATGTAGTATACAGTGTATACAGTGTATGTCGTTTTTAAAAAATCTTCTTTTAAATACATTATTGCTCCTCGCCAATCAGCGGTCATCTCACCATCCCTCACTCTCTTTGTCCGATGTATGCACTACAGAGGGAGGTCACATGACCGCCAGGTCATTGAAGGGAGAGAGAGACAGGTAGTCACATGACCGCTGATCAGCGAGGAGCAATAAGGTATTTAGAAGAAGAATTTTTAAAAACGACATACACTGTATACTGCATGTTATCCTAGCAGAGGGTCTGGCAGTGATTCTGAGCACTGCCTTTACAACCCCTTTAACAGTAAACATAACTGCATCTATTGAAAGGAAGAACATACATCTTAGCAATCATTATCATTATGAACTAAATTGGCCAGTTATAGTGGGCATGGGCCACCCAACTGTAAAGCAGAAAGGTTTTGTGTAAGACCCAATTCCGTTTGTGCTGGTGTGTTGCATTGAGCATTAATGTGACTTGCAATGCATATTTTAATGTACATGCACCTTTCTTAATGCAGTGCATCATGATGCACAGATGGTCCACATTGTGATCCACTGTGTAGGCGTGTTGGGTGCCATTCAAAATGAATCTAAGTATAAAATTGATGCGCTTTAAATAAATAGTGCACAATATGCTGCTGCGACTAAGCTTAAATCCAGGAATAAAAAATGCATACATGTGAATAAAAATAAATAAATAATTATGGTGCTAATACATGTGTTAAAATTGCCAAAATAAATCTTCAAATTGGTGATGTGACGGTGAATATAAATAAAATAATAATGACACTCTGAGTACAATGTCCAGGCAGAGATAAATAGTGGGAGAAAGTAAAAATAATTAAACAGTTCCTTCCCTTAATCCAGATTGATTGACTCACTGGGTTAGATCGTTTGTATCAGGATATTTAGTTTTTCTTGCATCCCACTTCAGCAATTACACTGCTGGTGATTCGGCTCTCAGGATAAAGGTTTTATGCAAAGCAAGCAAAGAAAAAATAGATCATTGTGCAGTGAACTTACTAGATAGTACATAAGCAAAACAGGGACAAGAGATACACTCACAAACTCCCGGTCTATTAGAAGCATTCAAATAAGCAGATTGCAGTCAGCCGCTGTGGACGAGGTTTCCCATAGAGAAACAGCTGCTGTTAACCTTCAGGTGTATTGCAGCACTGAACGTCCTAAGCTCCTCCTAGGAGCTCATTTAGTATCAGCTCATTTAGTTAAAGTAGATGTAGACCCTAGCTGGATGACATTTAGGGGTTGATTTTTCTAAAGGCAAATCGACTGTGCACTTTTCAAGTGCAGTCACACTCGATTTCCCCAGAGCTTAATGAATGTGGTGAAGCTCTGCTGCTTTCCAAACATATGCAAGCAAACATTCAGTATTTTTTATTTTCCTTGTACCTATTTGGATATTTTTTACAAAGTGAAACTTCACCGCATTCACTAAGCTTTGGGAGAAATTAGTGCAACTGCACTTGTAAAGTGAAGTCTATTTAACTTTAGTAAATCAACCCCATAGTTTAGTAAATCTTACTGAATCATAAGCAGTTGCAATTGTTTAAAAAAAAAAAAAAGATATTTAGGATATCGAGGAGCTCAGCTATAAGGAAAGATTAGAGGAACTGAATTCTCTCTTGAGAAGAAGAGATTGAGTGGGGATATGATCAACATGCACAAATACACAAGTGGTCCATATAGTGAACTTGGTGTTGAGTTCTTCACTTTAAAGGTCATCACAGAGGACAAGGGGGCACTATTTATGTCTAGAGGAAAAGAGATTTCATCCCCAAATACGGAAAGGCTTCTTCACAGTTAGAGCTGTGAAAATGTGGAATAGACTCCCTCAAGAGCTGGTACTGTCAAGGTCAGTAGATTGCTTTAAAAAAGGCCTGGATTCTTTCCTAAATATACATAATATAACTGGGTACTAACATGTATACTTAAAGTCGATCCAGGGAATAACCAATTTCCTCTTAAGGGATCAGGAAAGAATTTTTTTCCCTGTTGGAGCAAATCGGATCATGCTTTGTTGTTTTTTTTTTTCCTTCCCTTTCTTCCTCTGGATCAACTGTGGGTATGGGATTATGTATATAAGATTGTACATTTTTTTCCCTTTTATTGGTTGAACTAGATAGACTTGTGACTAACTATATTTGTTTTCACAAAATTTTTGTTGGATCTCAGTGTTGCTGTTCTCCTGCAGATGCTTTCTGTGCATAAGTAGAGTTTGATGTATACCTTTTTGTTGAATAGGAACAATGATCTTGCCAAGTGGGATGGATTCTCTGACATGCAGTAAGTATCCTAGCATACTAGACATGTGGTGTTCTGCATATTAGGAATATTTTTTGCATTATGCATCACGCTGGGAAATTTTTACTACTTTTTGCAAAAGTTTAAGTACTGTATATTACCTCATCACTTGTGAATTACATCGGATTTCGAGGGATATGTTTGAAGGATCTTTATATTTCTAATAAAAGACTTATCAAACTTTGGGTGGCTTTATTTCTACTTTTTTGTGTGGATGAGTATGTGAGTACTATGTACCTCATAATCATTCATGTGGGGGAGTTATTTCTGGGACCCTCCTTATTATTAAGTGTGGCTTCCAAATTTTGATAACCACTGGGCAAGGGTTGTTGGGAACAGACCTTGTCCTCATTAACAAGGGGACAGGGTGCTTTGCTATGAGGAGTCCCACTTAACAAGCCACCCCACTATGTTGAGGGCATTTGGCCTGGTATGGTTATGGTTTGGGGGGGAGGGGGCACATGGTTGCTCCTTGCTGACAGACCGGGCTGCATGCTTAGATAAAGGGTTT